>OU426984.1:17414297-18061871 GCA_911387785.2 Aelia acuminata
CTTGTCAATTTTGTTTATTGGCTTATTTTTTTTTCTTTATCTATAAGTTTTTGGCTGGCTCGGGTTTCGGATCTGGACCTGGGAATTCCCTTCACAAGCCGCATTGTTCTGTACGTTAATTTATAACCCACCCTTCTCCACAGAGCTTAAGTACCGGCAAATTATAGTTATCGGGAATTTCTTTCTACGGAACATGACTACCAAACGGCAGTTTACTACTGATGCAAGCCGTGATGTCAACTTATCCACAAAAGCTTCACCAAGGTTGCCAGCATGAGGCTTCGCCTACCGAAAATCAAAACGATTTTATCTTACAACAACCGTTTACTACAACCGCCAACCTGCCCACAGACATGCAACCTCTCCTCCAACATGGCAAGTTGCCAACAAGGTTGACAACCAAGTTTGTCGTCTATTGGCCCCTTAACGTGAAAAAAAAAACACAAAAGATATGATTTAAAATAGTTCTAAACTGGTTGTGCGAACAGTTGGAACAAACTGTTAGTGACTGTTTGAGTACCTTCTAAGTTTGTCGATATCATTCCAGACAGTTCTATTTCAACCTAATTATAGGGAGCGATTAAATGGAGAGTTAGTCATGCTCTGAAGATCGATCATATGGTTACGATTATGTTAAATTGTCCTTAGAAGTTGATACTTTTTGTAACCTTTTTGAGTAGTTGAGTTTATATTGTTTCTGTGGCATTCTAAATTGCTATTTTGTTTAATGGAAATTATTTAAACCCGCATAAGTGTTACAGTACTATCGATAAATTTTTGATCTATCGATAAATTTTTGAACTATCGATAGTACTATCGAAAACTGTGTTTTTAAAGGAGAAAGGTGATAGATACCCTTTGCCTCTAAGCACCCATATACTGCAAATTCCTTTGTTTTGATTTTATTTAATTTCCTAAAAACCAAAGCTATTCTACTTAAAATAACATATTAACTTCACTTAAAACTATATACTATATTAGGGTGTTTCATTTTTAATAGTAAAAAATAAAATGTAAAATTCTTGCTGACTTTGCTTTTGCCCTGAGTCTAGGTGATGTATAAGTTATCTGTGCGAAATTTGGAGATGATTGGATAATATTTGGAGGTTGCACACTTTGAACATTTTTGGGTAAGTATTTACAAAATACAAATTTTCAACTTAAATTGATTTTATTGCTGAAATTATAAATCACAAGCTTAAGATAATGATTGATATAAACAATAAGATAGTCCTTTAGTAAAAAAATCACATATTGTATCAATTATTCAACTATGTACGATGCAATAGCCTTTTTAGTTCGTTTAGTGACGGTTTTTCTGTGATGTTCGACGATCCTCATTAAGAATTGTTTTTGTTGTTCGTCTCTTGCTGATTCATTGAACTGTTTTATTAATGCAATACCTCTCTCTGCAGTATCATTAACAATCTTAAGGGCATCAACATGACTTCGTAGAGGTTCCATACAGGATTCTGTGATATCGGTAATTCCAAACATTTCAAAGAAAAGTTTTGTTTTTTTAGTAACAAAGTCACTGATGTCCTTCCCTTCAAAATCAAAGGTTTTGCTTTCTAATCTTTTTGTTTCTTTTTTCTTTGCAGGTTTTTGGTCTAAATTCAAGAACATTTTTTCCTTTACAGTCTTAGGAATACGTTCATTCACAAAAGCCAGTCCCACGTTAGTTTCGGATAAATACCACAGATGCCTCTTAGCGACAGTGAGTGCACTTTTTTGGACGCCTTCATCAGGATAAGCTTTGAGAAGCTGAATCATATCCAAATCATTCTTTGGAGCATACCTACTTACAATCGCCTCATGCCAAAAGCGTACATATATAAGGCTAACAAAGTGTGCGACTCTTTTCATTCCGTTCAATTCTCGTTGAGTAAAATTCAACTGTTTAGTGAAGAGGGCAATTTTAAGTGCATACATTGCTTTTGCCATCCACCTTGCTTGGTGCAAAGCTCCTGGGATTCTAAAACTGAACTCTTTCTTACACCAACCCCCTAAGTAGAGAAGTGATAACTCTAACAATTCCTTGTAGTCTTCTCTAGGATGACGGCCCGTTTTTAGGACCTTTTCTATGTAACTTATCATCATCTGTCTTTGTTCTTCTAGAGGGCCTTCTAAGGAACTCTTCTCATCCAATATTGTTGTGTATGACATCTTATCAAGTGAATTCCATTGACTTTGGAACTTCTTGAAAATCTGCACGTCTGGACCACTTTAAGGCGTGCGATAACACTCCTCAAACACTCCTTTTAATATAAGTTAATAGGTGTGGTGACAGCAAGCTAACCATAACAGTGTGTGATTTAACTCTTTTTCAATTCTTGTACATGCCCCTTGGATCAACCCTGTATTTGATGTGGTTGTATCGAAAGGTATACCAATGATCTTTTCACGTAGTCCAAACCAAATGTTCAAAGTGTGCAACCTCTAAATGCTGTCCGATCGTCCTGAAACTCGAGACAGTTAACGTTTGCATCACTTGGACGCAGGGCAAGAGCAAAGTCATTTGAAATTCAAACTTTTGGAAATTTGAAACACCCTATACTATATATAACTGACCCGAGTCATCCTGCTGACTGAATTTCAAAGGTAGGCCGCTCTTAATTCTATAATAAAAAATTATGAAAAAAAAAAAAGAAAACCTTTGGTAGGCTAATGACATGAATGGTTTGCTCAAATATGTCTTCCAACATCATGGAATAATATACAAACAAAAAACTGATTGCCTGCCAGTTCCTTGCCTCGAAAATTACTCGGTTAATGGTATGGTAATCAAATCACAGTACAGTAGTCTCTCGCTAATCCGAACCTCAATAGTCCGAATTCTCCAGTAATTCGAACAGCCGCCCAGGGGTTTTTTCCCTCTCTCATTTTATCAAAATTTATTTTTTAATTAATTTAGATAAGTTCTAAATTAATTCAATTGTACGGGATTCCGTACAACCAAACCTTATTAGAGCATTTTGGAACAAACTGTTGGGGAAAAGAGACACGGGAGGATATTTCAACTGGGTCTAACCTTGTTTTAATATCAAAACTTTTAAAGACTGTCAATCCAGAAATTGAAATCGAAGAACACGGAGTGAATGATTGGATTCAGGGGAGTGAAGAAAATGAGGTAGCACTAAAAACAGATGATGAAATTGTAAACTCCGTTCAGGAGCCATCGGAAACTGAAGATGAGGGACCGTCAACTGTGGCTCACATTGTGAAGCATGAAGATGCAGTAAAAAATTTCAACTACTGCATTGATTGGGCCATCGAAAACAACGCACCATGGCAACAAGTTTTACTACTTCGTCATCTTCGAGATGAAGCACTCCGAAATAGTTTAGAAAAATCGCAACAAAGAAAAATAACTGATTTCTTTAAAAAATAATTTGTTAACATAAGTAAAAATATTTTAATATGTATATATGTATATTTTGTGTTCTAATAAAATAAAATTTACATGAATTTTTGTTTCCCTACTTTCCCTCTGTAATCCGAATTTTTCGGTAATCCGAACACCCCCTGTACACACTATTAGTTCGAATTAGCGAGAGACTACTGTACTTGTAATAAAATGTTTTAAATATCTCTAACTTAACTACCTAAGAAAGTTCTTTTTGAAGTATGCGCGTTGATTGGTTATGCCCAGGAAAATGTAACAAAAACATACCTATTACTTCATGGAGATTCTTCCTCCACTTTTAAACTAAAGTTCTGTGACACATTTGAGCATCGCGTTCTAAATGTTGTTACCTTTTTAATCGTACACATCAACAACTGGGAATACTGAGCGCCTGGTTACTTGAAGGTTATCACTTTCTCTAAATCCAGTTTCCTTGACTTTTCTGATAATGTTTTTATTTTTAGCCGTTACGACCAAGCTTGAAATTAACAAAAATTATCTCAAGCGCTAGTGGAACCCACAAACTCAAATTACAAACAAGTTTACAAAAATTATCAACTTGTAACCACTCTGTTACACAAACCTAACCATATCAGTTGGTCTTCCGAGCCAGACTAACACTCCAGTCTATTGCTCCTTATATTTAGATTGAATTAGAACAATCTAGAATGTTACCTACAAGCGTAGATACTCGTCACGAACTAAATAGTTTGTTCCAACAAAAACTCTAAAACTCTTTTAAATCATATTGTAACGTTAAACAAAAACATATGGTTTAGAATTATTGGAACAAACTGTGATAGCATGTGTGTGCGTGACTATGATATTCAAGTACCATCTACGTCGGCCAACGAGGTTCTAGACTCTTATCCTTACGAGGAGCATTGGACTGGAGAGTTAGTCTTGTTCAGAAGCGCGAGTCAAATGATTATCTCTGTATTACGAAGTGATAATTTATGTAACCTGTTCAATTATTTGTGTTCTCATAATTTGAGTAACATTGAATATTGTCATTTTTTTTTTGTTTAATAGACATTGTTAACCCACATAAGTGTTACAATAAGTTTTGTGTTTCACGTTACACTGTTTTTTGTTCGGTACCGATAATATGACGTTCATATTATCTGTGCTCTAATTTATGAAATAGGCATCCATTAATAACCTGAAATATCTTTTTGGTGATCATGAAATGATGGATTTAAATATTTCCCTAACCCTGTCTGCACCCCCCCCCCCCCCATCCCCCCGAGAACTGCAGAAGTGTTAAAATTATTGTTTCACATTTATCTTTCCTTTTTTTTTTTTCCACGAATTACTGGTTCAACACTACGGTCGCACCGGAATTAAGAGAAAATTGTCAGGTCTAAGAATATTAAGGAATGGAGTCAGCATTTTGGACTCTGCGATAAGACTAATGCCAGAGCCATGCCATTCTAATGATGTGTTGTCGGACTCCAACACGAATGTGCCACTGAAGTCCATTGCATGCCCACTGGACTCTGTGGCCTTCTACACTATTTAACTGGACCTATAATTGTCTGATATCGTAGCGGGTTGTAAAGTCGCCACATCAGGAATTGCTATTAATTTTCTTGTAAAAATTTCAGGAATACTCTACAATTGGGTAACCCAGATTTTTTGAAATTCGTATCTTAGGGAGCCAATGAAACAACGAGAAATGAAAATTCTTATTCCCCATTATGTTCGCGTTATATAAGAACTGCATATTTCTTTTAATACTAGGTAATATTCCTTTAACTTTCAGCAATTTTCTTTATAAGCTATATTTGACATTTCAGAATTTATATTGTAACGTGAAACACAAAACGTATGATTTAAAAAAGTTCTAGAATTTTTGTTGGAATAATTACCAATTTTATTATCACATGTCTGTTAGGATCTTTTTCCTCACTTAGAGGGGAAGAGTGCAGTAATTTGTAGGATTTTCTTTAATGAAGGAGCTCTTCCGTGTTTAATATTTTTTTATTATTTTTTTCCCGACGTTCCGAGCTTGTGGCTCATCCTCTGGGGTTATCTTATCTTTAGTTGCTACATTTCCATACAAGCCATTTGTCAACTTCTCTTTTTAACAGTATAAAAATACTTTTGTCTATTGCATTTTATGGCCTGTTACATTGTCTTTGATTTCATATTAAACACGGAAGAGCTCCTTCATTAAAGAAAATCCTATTATCACATGTTTGTGACTGTTCTCGTACTTGTTCGAGAATCTTCTAGGCTTGTCTGGGAACCATCTGGAATCTTCTGACTCAGAATAAATATAATGATCCATGGGGTGGAGATTTTGTCTGAAGATCGAAACACATAGTAACGTTTGTGTTACAGTGTCGTTACAAGTTGATAGTTTTTGTGATCTGATTGATATTTGTATCACGTTGTAAATTATTATTTTTACCACTGTTTAATACAAATTATTTAAACCCACATAAGTATTACGATATTTTATTATGTAGAGGTGAAAAATAGACGGCTGCTTTCATAACTTCTTAAATTTATTCTGGGATAATTAATTGTCTCATATTTAATTATCAAATTTTTTTTATTGTGTTGTCAGGCAAAGAACATCCATATTCGTAATGCTTTTTTACTTTCAATTACCTATAAATGAAATTTTTATTAAGGGTTATTTTTTTTATTAAGAATTTTTTGTTTGATCCAATCAACATGTCTCCTTTTAGAGGTAATAGTCAACTGTTTTTCTTTATGATAAGTTCATTGATTGTCAGAATTGTCAGATACACATAACTTCCTTTTTTAATTTTTTCTATACATTATTACCTTTTGTATACTGTATATTTTATATTATTGCTGTGGCCAGATATAAACAATTTGTTTACTGTACCATCTATATTTTTAGTTTTTACAATTACTTTTTTCCTTTCACTTACCTTTATATGAAATATATAGTAAGGGAAAGTATTGCGATTGTGAAAAAAATCGACTTCTGTTTCCATCGGGAATATACGTTGTGGTTCTCTGAGTCCAAATAACCAAGTCACTCGAAATGTTCTGTGCAGCAGGTACCTTACCAGATTGAAATATATCTGTTGATAGGATTGAGCGATATGCATTTTTTTTTTTTTTTTACATATTTACGCAGATATAATTGCATTTTTTTTTGTTATATTATTATCCTTACATAGTAACCTTTCGTAAGATGCGTTTATTTGAATTATGTCATGTTATTATATATTACATGTCATGTTACATACATTATTACATGTTATCATGTTTTAACACATTATTTGAAGAAGGGTAAGATGATCTATCATCAATAGATTTGTACTTTACAAGATACATTTTTACATGTTATTATTTTTTAACAAAATATTTGAACAACATTGTGATAATAATACATAAGAATATTTCATATTTTATACATATAACTAAACATATATTTTATACAACATATATTTTCAATTGGTATCTCGTATCAGAAGTTTTCCATGGTATTTTTATTCAATAAAGTAATTGTTTCAAACAGATTCTGTAACTTATTACGTAAGAGGTATCGAAATAAGAAACACCTGCCGTGAATCCTACATTCCTTTAACTGCGACCTTAACTTTTGGGAGACTGTCCAAGCAGGATGTATGCGTTGAGGGAAGATGTCTTTGTTTTGATTTCTTACCTTGTAGCCAATTTAGTATGAATTATTTATGATGGGAGTTTATAAATTGATGTAGAAACTTGTTACATAGGCAGCTGGATTTGTTCAAACATCTAATAATAGCTTTTATTTCAATATCTATCTTCGACAGTGTATCTTTGTTCAAGTAACGAATGTGAACATCATATATGTTACGCATTAATCGTTAGGCATTCGCACAGTGGGAAAGATTTGTAATTAAGTGACCAAAACTGTATATACAGCCATTTTTCATTTTTTAAAAATACATTTTTGGTGCAATAATATAAAATGTAAAGTTACGATAGGTTAAATGATGGTCCGGATTTTCAGTTTACAATGATTTTATTATGGTAAGCCAACGTTTCGATCCAACTTGTGGATCTTCATCAGGGCTAAAAGAAATTCGCCTAGTATTAAAAAATAACAATAAATTAAAAAATCTTTATACAAAACTCAAAGACCCTGTACCTCTCCTAGACAAGTGTAATGTAGTTTATCGTATCCAGTGCTCCACGCTTAATTGCAACAGTTGCTATATCGGTGAAACCAAAAATTATTTTTAAAAACGTATTTATCATCATAAATACAGTATTTCCACTCGTAATTCGTCTACATCTAAATTAGCAGAACATGCCATTGCCCACAACCATTCCTTCGACTTAGAGAACCCCTCCATATTAGCTACTGTATCTAACCACGATAAACGTCTCCTCTCAGAATCCATTTTCATCCATATAGAAACAAATAAGCCGGTAAATCACAAAACAGATAAAGAGATAATTTCATCCACTTATTCTAAGATCTTCCGCATCCTCAAATCCTAGTTTTGATTTCATAGGTACCTGCAATTATCTCTGTACATCTTGTACTATTATTATTTTTTGTAATGTATGCTTCTTTCTGTATATTTTCCAAATTTTTATGCATTGCACATTATGTATTATCTCATTTTTATGTTATTATTGAGTCCAGACACAACTATTTGTATACAATACCATCTACATTGTTAGTTTTTAATATTTTTGTTCACTCAGTTGTCATGTGCCTTCACTTCAATTTCATTCGATTTCCCCGTCATAAACCTTTGAAGTCGGTAAACTAACCCCCTACCACTACCTCTCACCTTATTTTTACCTTTAGTCTTAGTATCCACCTGGACTCAGTAGGTAAATATCAGATTCTATTTTATCTTGTTAACCAGCCTCTTATTTTAATATTCATGTATACACCATCTTTTAAATTATTATCAGTTCTGAAATGTATCCATTTATTGTCACCCTCTAGCATAGATACTCATATATTTGTTTTCTTTTAGCCCTGATGAAGATCCACAAGTTGGATCGAAACGGTGGCTTACCATAATAAATATCATTGTAAACTGAAAATTCTGACCATCATTTAACCTATCGTAATTGAAGAACAGTTGACCATCTCTCATCTCTAATAAAATGTAAAGCTTCTATAAAAAAAATCTATGCTCATCTCTTAGAAATTATTTTTTATTCATAAACATTCCTAACACCTTCCGAAATATTTCCTCACAACAAAGCCACGAATGTAAAAACAGAAACAATTTCATCGATCGGGAAAGTATAAAAATTTCTCCTTTTTTGGTTAGAAAACCCCGAAATTTGGAGCCCAGTTCACTGTCAACCAGATCACGTCGGGGACACCAATGTTAGTGTTATTTCTTAATACGAATGATTGAGATAAAATAACTATTAATAAAATGTAATTTCCTAGTCCATTTGAAAACACACTTTTATTATTATTTTTTGTATCACATGTCACCTTTTAAAAAATTCTTATCCACTAGGTATAACAATCCGTAAATTGAATCAATTCAGGCATTGACGTTCATTTAAATACAAATTATGATAAATTTACTATTTAATGTCTATGTTAGTCTCGCATCAGTAAAAAATAAATGTAAAACTTTGTTGTATATTTTATTATTCTACTGATATTCGTATCCTATTTATTCTTTGTTCCTGTGTACTGAGTAATTAAAAGTGAAAATTAAAAAAAGGAATAGTTATGGAAATCACAGTATACGGAGCATGCTCACGTGGACACTTTGATTGACATAAACGAACGAAAGCTCTCCTGGATTAATATCGTTTAGTGCACTACATTGCAAATGGTGGGTGATGACCAATTTTCCTTCAATATCAACTCAATTTAATTGCTGAAGTAGAGAAACTACCTTAAAATAATCATAAAGTTAGTTCATTCGGTACAAGTAATTCTTAAAACTGATTTGCATGTCAATGGCAGGTAATAATACCAATAATAATTTTCTATTACTTTCAAAAATACATGTTTTAGTAAGAAGTTTGGCCTTTATCTTTGTTACAACAGTAAAAAATTTGTTACAACTCTTAAATAGTAAAAAGAGAAAGAAAAGTACTTGCAACGTAAAAAAAAATGTTTAGAATAGTTCTAGACTTGTTGGAACAAACTGTCATAGTACATGTTTGTGACTACGATGTTCGAGTACCATCTACGCTGGCCCACAACCTTCGAGGCCCTTCCTCTAACGACTAAACATAAGGAGCGATGGACTGGAGAGTTAGTCTGGTTCTAAAGCTGAAGTGATATGGTTATTTGTGTGTTACAAACTGATAATTTGTGTAACCTGTTTAATTATTTGTGTTCTCATAATGTGATTAGCATTGAAATTTATTTTCGTTCTAAAATTGTTTAACCCACATTAGTGGTACAAAAATAAAAAAATAAAATTATATACTATAATAATTAAGAAATTATTAAGAAGCCCAAAAAAACTACAATATATTCAACAGAGATAAACTTATTAGATAAACAAATATATTTAATAATAAATATATACACTATGTTATAATCTATGATAATATAGGGTGTCCATAAAGAGTATTCGGGGTTTGAAAGTTGAATAAAATCTCAAATATAGAATATCAAGTATGATGTTTACGTTTTATTTATACACAATGAACGGGAAATTAATTTAGAAAAAACAATATTGTCACTCCTCGAATCTCAAACGCTGATTTCTAAAAACGCGTTGACACATTGTTCCTGAGATTTCCGTCATTTCTGTTCTGATATTTTGCTTCAATTGCGTTAGATTCGTCGGTTTCTTTTCGTATACCCTACTTTTCAGGTATCCCCACAGAAAGAAGTCAATATCATTTCACAGTAACGCTCACTATTTACAGTACTATTTGCTGCGTTTGAGATTCGAGGAGTGCCAGCAGCGGTATGGTGGACACCAAGACAATATTGTTTTTTTAAAGAAATTTCTTGTTCATTGTGTTTAAATAAAACGTAAACATCCTACTTGATATTCTATATTTGAGATTTTTTTTCAACTTTCAAACCCCGAATACTCTTTTTGGACACCCAATATTAAAAACAATTCTAAATCAAATCAAACATAGATTGAAACTGATATCAGTTCCTTCTATTCACATGTCACAAAGCTCCTTATTTTTAATGCTTCTGCATGAATGCATGCGTAAATGAATGTACATCGGTCAGTTGTTGATAATGATATAATGACTCTTCCAATATTACAATTTCTTTATTATATTTTACCAAAGAAGTATTCCTGTATAACGTTCATATGTATCGCACAGAGGACATTTGTCTCTCATGTCAGGGTCAAATTTATGAAATGGGCCGTTTAAAATTAATCTTTTTGCTTTCTCAGCAGCCAATCTTAACTTAGCAATTAATCTTTTTTATATTTCAATGGCAAGTTTCTTCCTCTCCTAAAAATGTTGATTTGGTTTTATAACTCTATGCCTCACATGTTATGTATAAAAGAAAAATATCGATTTAGGTTAGATCAATACTAACACGGATCACATGTGAGAAAGCGTTGATAAGCGATATGATGTTATCAACTAGGATCATCTTGACGACTTCCATCATCGCAAGCTGCTTCAGGAAGGGCTGCGACGGCTCCACAGCGGTATACGTTACCTTCGGCAGCGTAGTGAAGCTGATGAACCTGTCGCACGGTGCACGGCTGCACTCCCTGGACATGAAGTACGCCGGGGGCAGCGCACAGCAGATGGTCACTGCCATTTACGACCAAGACGATCTCGAGTCCAACTGGGTCGTGAAGGGCGAAGGGTTCAGAGCCAGGGGTCAGCCGGTGCAGTGCGGGGACGTCGTTAGGTTGCAACACCTAGCCACAGCCAGGAACCTACACTCACATGCCTTCAGGTAGGGGCTCTTGTGAAATCTTAGATATGTTAAAACCAACACGCTTAAGCCCGTTAAAAATGGGTCAATCATCCAATTATACTAGGTTTTGTCTTATACTCTCGGTAATACTCATTAAATTTGCAACTCATTTCGCCACAATGTTCTGTTCATGAATGTTATCTCATTGTGCTGGCTAGCATTGGGAGCATATCAGAGGAGTGAAGGGTCCCAATAAAGCGTGTTTTGTAAGTTAAAGCAAATTTATTGACAAAAATAAAAATAACATAAAATCTTCAGATCATAAAATAAACAAAAAAAATAGGGTAAAGGTACTGAAGAGCGGCTGATGGGCGTGGCCTGTTTTGAGAGGTTATGTGACCGTGATGTTATCGAACTCTCATCGCCTTTATTTCAGCTAAAACGAGCCTTGATTGGCTTTAATAGATTCTAGCTTTCGACTCCCGCTCGCTGCGCTCGCTGTTCAGAGATAAATAAACCCCCAAAAGGGTCCTTATCAGTGGAGATCGGGCCTTACTTTGAAGGGCTCCTTAGTGAACGGCGCATAATCCGCACTTCATTACTTTTACCCAAAATAGCTCTTCCTTGCAATTATTATAAACAAAATAATAGTCCCCTCTGACTTTTACATAACAAAATAACATAAACTAACACGGTATTTCAAATGTCCTAATATGTACAGAGTCATACAGTCGTCTAACTCACCGGTGCGCTGATGGTCTCTTCTTCAAGCTCTGCTCTGTGTTTATAACTGTGGGATATAGCACAGTAGGTATAAAATTCCCACCCTACGCTAACATTACTGCTTTTTCTAGCCTAGACTCGAGATACACTAACTTATTTCTCAAAAAATCACAACGTCGCCATTTTTCTTTATCGATGACTAACCATCATTTGAACCACAATTGATCGATCCAGTATATTAGTATTCATTTTACCAGTAATATCATATTAACTTGGGTTGGGGGTTTCACAAGGGTGCCTCCTCCACAATCCATAGTTATTTATTTACTTCTATGTATTTTAAAAGGAATAATGCAATTGCGTAGCTTCTAAACCATTAGCCTAACCCAAAAGATCGCAGGGTCCTTCCTGCTGCAAGAAAATAAAACATTAAATAAATTTTAAATCATAAGTGCTGTCAGGCGGAAGGCTACACGTAAGCGTGAGACCTGGGAGTCGTTAACCCCCTCCACCAGAATTCTGTGCTAAATCGGCCCCTGCTTGCATTAACCTTATTTTAAATGAAAAATATTATGTTTACTATTAATTTATTTGTTTGTTCATCCTAACCTGTCTCGTTAGACATACGGATTCTACGACATACATATAAGGGATACCAGGCTATAACTCCAAGTAGTTTTTACTCATATAATCCCTGGTGTAAAGATAATTCCTCAATCCGGTGATCTTCCTAGAGCACTTTCAACTCTCCGTCCCAAGGCGAAGTGTTTTGGACCATCGGTTTCCTTCTACCAATACGCAAAAGCTTTGTACGAGTAGTTCTTCTACTTCTACGACAACAGCTGAGAGAGATAGTCGCAGCCAGAACATGTAGAGCCATGTTCCCCTCCGTATCGAAGGTGCTTTATTTTTTTATTTATTACTTTTACTTTTTATTGAGAGTCACATGTGGTATAATGGTTAGCATGGCAACCTCCAATACTTAAAGTCGCAGGTTCGCGCTAAGCGGTGGCCCTAGTTTTTTATTTAATGGGAATAAAAAATCCTTAGCCATGCCGTCCATCGGATAGGACGTAAAATGGAGGTCCCGAGCCTGTACAATGGCAGGTACTCGTCAAAGATCCCTATCCTAATTTACCAGGTGTGTATAACCGGAATTCGCCAATGATAGGAGTTAGCAGTCAATATAATCTTCTAACTAATCCGTCAGTGTTATCTGATTTTGCCTACATGTAATAAAGAGATCCTATTGATACCAACATCAGTTTCAGTCTATAACCGTGTTTTTAGTCGCGTTGAACATGCCGACTTTTGTGCCAACAAATCAAGATTTGCGGACAGCATTTATTTTCCGTTTCCTTCTGAAAAAAAATGGAGCATTATCACATAGGATGCTTGTTGAAGCTTACGGGGAGCATGCCCTAGGCAAATTTCAATGTTTTTAAAAATTTAAAGATGGATTTCGATAAAAGAAACAAAGACCGCGGAAAACCACAAAAAAAAACTTTGAAAACGCTGATTCGGAAGCGTTTGTTGGACAATTATTACATGTGACACCGTCTCCATTTGTTTGAAAGGCATGGAAAAGATCCAGAAGTTCGGAAAATGGGTACCTCACCAACTGAATGACAGGCAGCAGGAAGCTCGAAAAACCTCATGGCAAATGCTGCTCGCCAGCTACAGAAAAAAAGTCATTTCATCATCAAATTGTGACTGGTGATGCATAGTGAATTTACTTCAAGAATCCTAAGCGTAAAAAATCCTGGGTAACTCCTGGTGAACCATCGGCATCGCTTGGGGAGGAAGAAAATGCTCTGTGTCTGGTGTGATCAGATGGGTGTTACCTACTATGAGCTGCTGTAACCTGGGGAAACTGTTAATACGGAACGCTACCTACAACAGATGATAAATTTGAATAAAGATTTGCGCCAAAAAGTCCCAAATATCAAGAAAGGACACACAAAGTGATCTTGCTCCATGACAATGCCCCATCACATTCGGCTAAACGGACCAAGGAAACGATCCAAGTGTTTGGTTGGTAAATTCTTCCGCATGCGGCTTATTCACCAGACCCTATCCGATTACCACCTATTTGCATCGATGGGACACGCACTAGCTGAGCAGTGCTTCACTTCTTATGAAAATGTACGAAATTGGTTAAGTGATTGGTTTGACTCAGAAGAGGAAGCATTATTTTGGCGGGGAATCCACAAATTGCCTGAATGATGGGGAAAATGCATAGATAGCGAAGGACAGTACTTCGAATAAAAAAGTATGTATCATTTTTACACAATCAACTCTTATTTGCTATTTGAAAAATTCCGGTTTCATATTTACACACCTGGTATACCTGGATAGGCAAAATTTAGCCCAATGTAGCATCGTCCGATTAGCCTTAATAACATAAAGGGACGTTAAACAAACAAACAAACAAACTTTTACTTTTTATTATCGTCGCACTTAAGTTCTGCTTGAACCCAGACATAATCCACTACAGCGACTGCGCTTGGTCTGCGTACAGGTTGAAAGTTATAGGTGACAGGCAGAAGTGCTCTTTCAACACTTTGCCTACAGGGATACTTTAAGAAAGTCTACAGATTTCCATTTTTATCCACTTGTGGTGTCCATTTATAACCTTTTACATAAAATATATCTAAACTATATGATCATATGATGGCGACAAGATTGCAACGCTTAAAAAAAGCTATAGAAAAAATCAAGCAAATAGAAGGTTCTAGGTCGAAAAAGGATCGCGAATGTTTCGTTAAAGAAGTTGTTGATCTTTTAGAAGACCTTCAACATGATATGGAACAGGATGCGTCTATTTTCCCTCAACCGTCTTCGTCTCTGGACTTTGCTGGAGCAATCAAGAATAAAAAAGTAAGTGGGCTACCAGTTTCTATAACTCGTAAATCTGAAATTCTTATTATTACATCAAAAGACAACAACGTATCTTCTGAAGATACAAAAAAAGTCTTTAAAGCCAAAATTAACCCGACCGAATTGAGGTTAGGTATAAAGAATATCAAAAACCTCAAAGAAGGTAAAATATTGGTCGAAACAACCGATCGGCGGGACATAAAGAAAATCGAAGAGAAACTGAAGGAAGACAGCTCTTTAACAACAACCCTACCTAAAAAGCGAAACCCCAAAATTATCATTAAAAGGTTACCAGAAGAGGCGGACAAAGATAACCTCATAAAAACACTCATTAGACAAAACGATGAGCTTGGGCTAACTGAAGAAAGCCTACGCCTCCTTACCATCTTTGGAGGAAAAACCCCTGGGAGCCCAAGATATGCGCTGCTAGAAGTGGACCCGAGAATGAGAGCTCCTCTTCTGAGCGTGAAACTAAAGTTATTCTACACAATTTGTGCTGCAGAGGACTACCTATCAGTTCAGCAGTGCAGGAAGTGCTCCAAGTTCAATCACGCCGAGAAGCACTGCAAGAGCCAGCTTACGTGCGCCATCTGCTGCGGAGAACATTACACGAAGGACTGCCCCAGGACGGAAGAAACGAAATGTGTAAATTGCATCAATTATAATAAACACTGTAAGGCACAATTCGCCGTTGATGTCAAGCATTCAGCCACAAGTAAGTTGTGTCCTTCATACATTAATGCTATTCACCGTCTAATCCGCAACACAAATTATGACAGCACAACTACATTACAATTACCACAATGGCAGTAAACTCAGCTCCACGACACTTAAACATTCTACAACAAAACACGCAACATTCATACAAATCAAAAATACTACTACAAGAATATATACACAAACATAATATACATATTGCTTTAATACAGGAACCTTATTTAGGAAGTAAGATTCGCTCATATTCAGCATATAGAGAATTTTCTGTTAACCTTTCCAATTGTCGATCTCTTATCATTGTAAATAGTAAACATATAGATGCTATCTTGCTCAGTGATTTCTCTAATCCAGATGTTACAGTAGTACAGGTTATGATTGGAAAGGTTCCGTATATTTTTATCTCAGCCTACTTTGATATCAATCGTGATGTTATTGAGGACACTGATAACCTTAAACGCATTATCGATGCATTTCCAGATCGATGTATCGTCGTTGGTGCGGATACTAACTGTCGATCCAGATTGTGGTATGATTGCATGACAAATAATCGTGGTAGGTCACTTGAAAATTTCATCATAAACAACGATTTCAATATTTGTAATATAGATTCTGGCTTACCTACATTTTTCAGTTCTCGAGGCCAAAGTAATATTGACTTAACCTTTACAAATATGCATGCTCTTAATAAAGTCAACAATTGGCGCATACTAGATAATGAAAATTTCTCAGATCATTCCACTATTCAATTTTCTTTGGATTTAAATTCTTCCGTTATTATCAGAAACCATTGGAAACTATATAGAACCAAAAACGCAGATTGGGAAAAATTCGTTGATAATTTAAAGAGTATATTCTGTAAAGGATTTAAAATTCAGGAAACCGAAAATTCAGATTATCAATTAAATTTAAAAATAAATAATATGGCCTTTGACGTGTTCATCCAAATATTTTTCCGGCTATTGACCAAAACGTGCAATAAATCATTTAAAATTATCAATAGTAACATTTCCAAACTAACTCCGACCCAGAAACTAAACCCTTGGTGGAATGATAAGCTGGAAGCTCTGCGGAAATCAACCAACAAAGCCCGCAGGATGTACCAGAAAACAAAATCGAACGATGTCACAAGAGCCAGTAAGCGTCTTGAATACTTAACACTCAAACGGGAATATTTGAAATCTATTAGGGCAAGTAAAATGGAATCGTGGAAGGAATATTGTTATACTATTCCTACTAGGAATCCATGGAAATGGCCTTATAAATATGCCGCCGGAAAAATGCCACAGCAACTTAATTTAAATACCTTAAAGAAGCCAGACGGGTCATATACTAAATCCTTAGAAGAAACTTATTCCTATATTTTGAACACAATAATTAGACAAGATGACCTAACCACTGATTCAGTAGAACATGCTATCATGCGACAGTCTGTGGAGATTTTACCCGATACTGACGACGACATCCCTCTGAATGAGTTAGAATTATCAGATGTAATCAATAACCTCAATGATAACAAAGCTCCAGGCATTGACGGCATTACCTCCTCAATATATAAAAAATTATACGAAACTTTTCCACAAACCATGTACAATATTTACGAAACATGTTTCAGGCGAGGAATTTTTCCAGGTATTTGGAAAAAATCAAAGCTAGTTCTGATTAGTAAACCAGGCAAGAAAATAGGGGATATAACCTCACTTAGGCCTATATATATGTCTGATCCCAACTGGAGGCAAAGTCTTGGAGAAAATAATCCACAACAGGTTGTCACATTTTATCCACAGCAAAAAACTGTTGAGTGAAAACCAATTCGGGTTCACTCAGCAAAAAAGTACTACCCATGCACTTTACAAAGCTAATCAAATTATTCGTCATTCCTTAGATAAAAAACAGCACAGTGTACTAATATCATTAGATATCAGTGGAGCATTTGACAGTGCATGGTGGCCGTCAATATGGAGTTCTCTTAAACGATTCCAATGTCCAAAAAACATTTACAGGATTCTGAGAGATTATCTGAGCGATAGATCTGTTTGTCTAGTTTCAAACAACTATACTATGATACGGAATCAATCAATTGGAACACCCCAGGGCTCCTGCTGTTCTCCGCTCCTATGGAACTTACTCGTTGACTCACTACTGAAAGAAAGATTACCACCTAATGTTACTCTCTTGGCTTTTGCAGATGACATACTCATCATAATAACTTCGGAACATTTTCAACATTTACAAACAGTAATCGAAATAGTATCAAACAAAATAAACCATTGGGCACACTCACACAAACTGACATTTAACACACAAAAATCTAATTACATGGTCATTACAAGGAAAAGACAAATTCCAGAACTTCAAATAACGATACAAAATACCCATCTTCGCAAAGTATCTACTTTAAAATATCTAGGGATAACAATTGACGGAAAATTAACATGGAACACTCATATAGACATACTACAAAACAAACTCATTAAATTAATAAATTCCCTTTCCATAGCGGCCAGAGCAACCTGGGGGTTAAGAACAGAGGCTCTGGATATTCTGTATAGGGGCGCGATTTTACCTATCCTCGCCTATGGTATAGAAATTTGGTATCCTGCATTAAAAAAATTGTATAATATAAAAAAGTTGGAGAGGGTCCAGAGGCTGATGGCACTTAAAATTGCCAAAGGTTTCCGAACCCTCTCCGATGAAGCAGCCTTTGTCTTAGCCAAAATGATTCCAATAAGTATATTAGCCGACTTTTATGTAAGTAAATTCCATTTATTATCCATTAAAACAGATATTGAAAATTTCAAATCTGATGACGTGGAACACATTACAGACTACAAAGACTGGCCACATCCTACAGAACATCCAAGTATTATACTGAACTCTAACCACACCACAGATTTTGAAATATACACAGACGGTAGTAAGGATGGCGAATATGTAGGCTGCGCTAGTTTAATATTTGAAAATCGAATATTACAGAAAATTATAAAGTGTAGACTTGGCGCGGATTGTACGAATAACCAAGCCGAACAATTCGCCATTCTTAAGTCCTTAGAACATTTAATAGACTTAAAAATCACAAATAAAACTATTAACGTACTAACCGACAGCCAATGTTCATTACACATGATCGCAAACACACACTGCCATACACCAATCATCGAGGAAATTCACAAACAATTAAGAAACCTGCAAACTGATGGAAATAATTGGATATCATTTACTTGGATAAAAGGGCACTCACATATACCTGAGAATGATTTGGCAGACAAGGCTGCAAAAGCTGCTTCAAAAGACACTTCCCTGCCTATATCACACACAAAGATATCAAAACAACACTTAATACACATGCTACACCAACAAGCAGTACAACGATGGCAAACACGTTGGGACTCTACACACAAAGCTCGACATTTATATTCATTCATCCCACACTTACAGACCTACCTCAATAAAGCTAACACATGGACAGACTTCTACACAACACAGGGAGTCACAGGGCACGCGGCAGTGAACAGCTACCTTCACAGGTTTAAAATAAGGGACTCGCCATTGTGTCCCTGTGACTTCACACAAGAACAAACTATACATCACATAATACATGAGTGCAGATTACTGACAGACTACAGATATTCGTTAATAAATAAAACTAAACAGAAACTGGGACAATGGCCGGTGGATAGTCCTGTGTTAATTGATAAAATGTTCTTAGACCTTAAATTATTCTTTAAAGATGCCCTAAAAAAAATAAAAGATATCAACGAAATTTATTTTTGATTCAAAACTGTTGGCAAACATTTTGTTAATTGATTGTTGCTGAATGCTGTTTCAATTATAATTTCTTTTATGTTCTATGCTTTAAGAGAACCATTTAGGTAACTCTTATTATTTGTTTTATATTAGTTTGTTTTATATCTAATGTACTTTAAAAATGTATTAAAAAGGAAAATCATTATGAATGTTAGTAATAAATAGTGTCGTTGTTGATGCTGCAGAGGTATTACTCCGTGCTGGGATCCTGCCCTGCCTGTAGCGCTGCTGGACCATCGGACGACCTCTTTCATAATGCAGTTATGACATTGGTCATTACCGGGGCGCTGGCACCTGCTGCAAGTTCGGTACGGTGGGGTACGGGTACGGTGCTGGAGGTGGGCCTCTGCGGTACCACCGGCGAGATATCAATCATGTACATTGTATACTGTATAGTATGGTATGTACAGAATAACAAATAAACTCCCTTCTAACAGGGTTACTGTTGGAAGGAAAAAAAAAAAAAAAAAAAAAAATATCTAAACATCTGTTTTCTTTCCACATCCTTCCTAATCTTATCACATGTACAATACAACTACATATAATCGATTTTAGGATATGACACCCCCGTTATTATAAACAGTTATAGGGTCTTTTTTAATATAAGGGCGCCAGTTACTTTTTACAGTAACTATGTTTTTGGATATTATATTATTTATCAATGTCATATGTTTGAAAAATATAAAATTAAGAACGTAAACAAAATTTATTAAGATGGAAATACCTCTCTATATGGTACTTCCTTTTTGAGAAACAGCTCTCGTCAATCTCTACATTCATTCCCTCGCCTCCTAGTATCATTAGTTTTCGAATAATATCGGAAGCACATACCTCTCTTAAGAAATTCTTCCAATCTGTTACAGTTTTCGATGACATCTGTAACTCCTTCGTGCAGAACTTAGTGGTGGTATAACCATTGGCCCAACCATAAATGAAAAGCAGCGATTACCGTAAGGATAGCTTGGAATTATTAATCCAAGATCCCTTAAAAGCTCCTATTTTTTGTCTGCATCCTCTTCGTTGGTATCTGAATTCCGGACCGATAATATCATAAAAAAAAAAAAAAAAAAAAAAAAAAAAAAATCATTTCGTGTCCCCTTCTGCACTTCCTTGTTTTGTGTAGTAAACCGTACCTTTGAAGAGCCTTAAACGCTGTCTTTTCAGATTGAAGAGCGCCACTAAGTTGAATTAAAATAATCTTTGCTTAATTTAGAATAAAATGGTTTTCAGTGTAACCTCCCACATAAACAAAACTAAGGTAGTAATCACCAGGAAGATGTTGGAAATAAATATTATGCGGAATAATCTGAACTGTTATCTCAAATAGTGATCATGTTACTATGAAAAGTAAATGGCGCCCCTAAAGTAAAAAAGACCCCAGTTATGATATTAAATCAAAACATTTACGATATTCCTATTTATAGCACTCGATGCAGCTTGGATATCATTCTTTTTACCCTCAGGTCTCCTCTGTCGGGGAACCAAGAAGTGACCGCCTTCGGAGAGAAAGGTTTCGGCGATCGAGGGGACTCCTGGCGAGTTATGTGCAAGAGGACGCTTTGGCGAAGGGACAGTCCGGTACTCCTGAGGCACCAGGACACGGGAGGCTACCTGATGGTAAGCGGAAAACAGTACAACGAACCGATTCTGGGTATGCTGGAAGTAGCAGCTGCGCATCTGAGCCAGGATGCCTACTGGAAGGTAGCCGAAGGTCTCTACGTTCATCCGGACAGGCAGAGGATCAGGCACTCGGAACTCTAGCTAGGCAAGAGAATAAACTGTTCAATTTTTTAATATTTAGTTGTTTATTTTTCTTATGATTTTTATTAGAGCCTTCCAGCTTGGGTTCCCTATTCAAGCCAGGACTAAGATCCATCCAGCCTTCCTCTAGAAGATTCCGGCCTGCCTAGTTTGAAAAAACTATCGATAGTCTCGGGTATCGATAATATTGGACATGAAACTATCGATACTATCGATAGTCTCACGTGATGACCAAGGGAGGGGTAGAATAGTAGAATTTTTCATTGGGGACGATAGAAGCTATCATGCACGTCTCCATTTGCACTTTTTTGTCTCCTTTTTTTAGGGAATAAGATGAACATTTCTGTGACTAAAGGATGGAATATCTTGAAATAATATTTATCAGTTTCAACCTTAGTCGTAACTGCAAAAAATATAAAAACTTTATCGAAAAGTCATAAAAACTGTATTTAGAGGAAAGCTAAACCAACCCTTTTCAAGTAACCATGCAACTAGGATTCCCAGCTGTCAATGTAATTGATTTGACTTGACAACATTGGGAACGCATTCCTCGAATATATAGGAGTTTTTGAAGAAAAAAGGATGTTGTTGTGACTTTTGTCTATACATAGCTTATTTTGGAAAATGTATACTTAAAAAAAATATCCTCAGGAACCTAGTTGATTTATAGAGTGTATATTCGATATTACATAGAGCTCGAAAATATTTTGCTACAAAAACATTGATTTTGTTTCTATACAATTAACCAAGTAATTTTCATGTCTAGGGAATGGCAGGCAATCAGTTATGTTTGTATATTATTCCATCACTTTGGAAGGCATGTATGAGCAAACCATTCATTTTTTCGGTCTTACATTTTTTTCGTGAATTTGATTTTTTTTGTAGAGTAGATAAGCATTTTTCGTTAGAAACATAAATAAAATTACACAGTTAAATTTTGTTTATTTTTCATTTCCATGAATTATATAGCACAAGAGTGCTTAGAGGCAGAGGCTATTTATCCTTTAAAAACAATTTTTTCGATAGTACTATCGATAGTTAAAAACTATCGATAATCTTGATAGTTTAAAACTATCGATAGAATCGATAGTTTTATGGAAATAGGGGTTGGGAATCCCGGCCACAAAAGTCTTTTTACTTCTTATAATTTTTTTTTTTAATTATAATAAGAATTTAAGTCATCATGACAAGAAAAATAATTGAAAAAATAAAATAACGCAAAGGAATGATTTGAAGACCCCACGCTAAGAACGTGTTCAGTCCATTTTTTGTGAATATTGTGTTATAGCACATTATAGTAAACCATTTCGAGTACTGCAAATTAGTGTAGTTTACACTAAAACAGCAGGTTCAGTCCTTGAGATATTTACAATTCTGTTTTGATCATTGATTCTTTTTGGACTAACAAATAGTGTATTGTATTCTTATTAACATTACTATTGTTTGAAAATATATTGGGCATACACTGTTTTTTTCCCATTGACTTAGAGTTACTTGATTGTGTTCTATACCAGATTTAAACACTCTTTCTGCTCTCCTGTAAAATGTGACTGAGCACGTTCTTAGCGTGGGGTCTTCATTTAGATAAAAATGAATTTCAAAATTCCAGATAGGTTTTTGATTTATGTGTCCTCTTTATTTACTCTAATAAAGGATACCCTATGCTCATAAAATAAAATATATATTCGTTTATCGCAATACCATCAAGGATTACAAAATTTTTTCTTCTGAATCACAAATTTTTGATTTTTTAATCTTTGGATAGGTTTAAACTGTAGGAAACAATTTTTGTTAAAATGTTTTTCCATTTAGAAATTATTCATATTATGAGGATTCCCCTACTCCACTGTACCTTATTTATGTAGAATAGCAAGATGGCAATAGTTAGGAGGTGTTGGAATCCTGATTGCAAAGTTCTGATGTAATCTAGGACTGGGAATCAACCCAATGGATGAGTATATCTTGAGCCAAGTTGCCAAGCCCTGCTTACCTACCCGCAGAGGAAATGGAATAAGTTTGCAAACCCGGTTCCGATAACACTCTGTTTAATAAGAAGGACTGCGTTTAAGCCTATACGCAGAGCCTATTTACCGTCATCAGCAAAATGGAAGCTGAGCAATCTATTTCCATTATAATTCACCTAATTTTCATTTAGTCCCTACAATAATTAAGTACCGTATTTGAAAAATGTTCTATCCTTTAGTTCAGCAGGTATTTTTTTTTTTTTGGCGGGGGGAGTCCTCCCCTTCTTCGCCGTTTAAGCTATACGGGGTTTCCCGGGCTTGGGGAGAGGGTGGGGGATTAGTGCCGAGTATTATCAAATTTCCCCTGGCTCCGGCTTTTGAATTTGCTATCTTCCGGTTCTTAATCATATGTCCGGTTGTCCGTGGCAACGCAAGGGTATTTTTGACTTATGTTACGTTTTAGACATCTAGGAACGAATTTGGTTCTTAATATAGGATACACTGAGCGAATCTTCCCGTCCAACAGATCCACGCGCAAACCAAAACCCCCCGAACCTAACCGCATCGGCGTACAACAAACGATGGTACAGTGGGAGTCCTAAATTTGCCTATCCAGGTATAATTAGGATAGGGATCTATAACGAGTACCTGGAATAACACATGCTCGGGACCTCTACTTTACGTCCTATCCGAGGAACGGCATAGTCAAGGATTGCTTACTCCCTTGTATTCAAAATAACATAAACATTTTTATTGGCAATAGTTGGTTCTGATTTTTTTCACAGTGGTAGAAGGTGAAGGGTGCTGAATTCGATTGATCACTGTATTAGAATTCGATTGATCAAATGCGATCGATCAGCGATACATCGATTTCAGGATTTAAAGCCCTATATTTGAACTTTCATTATATTTTCGGCCTCGAATTGAACTAAATCCTAAAATATATTTCTACTTACATTGCTTGATAATATTTTTTCTCATTCAAAGTTGTAAAAAATAGGATATTTTTTATTTAATCTTTTGGATTTTTTCGTGTTCAGACAATAATTATTTATAAATCTATTAAAAGGAGAAAATACCTGAAAAAGACAATTATATCAGGAGAAAGGTCAATAGATAATATTACTGACTCATTTCACTCTTTATGTATGACCATGTACCTAATAAACTATTTTATTTAAATTAAAGCGATAAAAGGATTCAGATTAAAATTAATTTGAAATACCCAGAGTGGTGATATTTATATTTTTTTTTTGTTCTCACCATTATAAGAAATGCCAAGCTCATTAATGAAAAAATAATTATTTGATCGTCGTCATTTCATCAAGAGTTAAAGATTTTTGGCCACGAAATCACAAAATTTTCCCACTGTGCGACGTGCGATAATAAAATAAAATGAACAGAATTAATAAAATGTATGGATTTTAATAGTAAATTATTATAATAGGTAAAGATTACAAAGCAACTGTACAATTACTGGCAAAAGTACTAAAACTTAGAAAGAAGTTGATGTGTTTTTTTTGTTTTTATCATAAATTCCAATATTAATGTGATTAAAATTTCGTTGTTACTAAGAGCTACTGATAAATTTTAAGTATACATAAAATGTAGTTGCACATGTAGTTCTTGAAATACGTGTTTGCGTATCTGCTAATGAGGATATATTTATGATAGATATCCTGGGGAATTACGTAGAATATTGGCCCGCCATATGAAGGGTCTAATGAGATGCCAATTTAATTCGATATCCTATTGGTGAAGTTGTGAAATCAACATTGTCTGAAGAGGGCTAGAGGTAATTATGAAGCGCTAAAATTAACCGGAAGTGAAGGAAGCTTTTGAGAGTGGGAAAAGTCAAACCCTAAGAACAATATATATGCTAATTATAAGGGTAGCTACCCGCTGGGGGACTTCATTTAACACGTCAACTTGTGTTGATTCTTCTCTCGACTCCTCCCCTACAAACTCATCGCCTTCGTTCCAACTCATTGTTTTGGAGCTTCTTGAATTACAGAGGGTTCGGTATTGAAATTCGGAGTGGGGTACGTTCGGCTTAGAAGTGAGTACCTGCAATAGAAGCACAAGGGTATGACTATAAGCCCCTTTAACTGCTTATAGTTGCTTGAGAACGTTAAAAAATTTCGTTAACCCTCGTCGGCTACGGTGGTTTCCGTCACACATGTGCTACTGTTGGGTCGGATCCGATCTTATTTAGTTTTGAGCCCTTTTTTCACTAAAATCCGCATTATAACAAATAAAATGGGCACTAATATCTATCTAGAAAAGCAAAAAAAATAAAAATAAATAAATAGCATTTCAATCAAAAATAATTTTTATTTATTGATAAAAAATTGTAAAATTTTAATTAAAGATAATTTTTATATACGAATGAAAAATGAATAATTAGTATATAAGGTAACCTCAGTTCAGGTTAAGTCTTAATATATCAATTGTAAATCAAAATGCTATTACAAAAACATAAATTAAAAATTAAATTAATAAACTATTCCAGGCCAGATCGTTTTTTTCTACAGCCTCCCTCTTGGTCCTTGGTTCCCTTTTATTAGACTTGCAGGCGTAACTTTTGCGAATTTTGAACGAATAGGCTTGTCCGTCCATATGCTTTCTCCATCTTTTCCCAATTGAAATTTTCTTTCTTGAGAGTCTTTCGTCGCGATCTCCTCCTGAACTGTCATTTTTGATCAGCTCGTCTTCTTTATTTTCACCAATTTCAAACTCATCCGGAATTCGAGAGTCGGTCAAGAGTTCATCTTCATTTTCTGATGCGACATCACTGTCATCATTATGTTCTTCATCTTCTTCGAGAGATTGCCGCCGAAATTCTTCCCTAAACTCTTCAACGGATGGAATAATTTTGTTGAATGACATTTTTCTAAAATCGAAAATCAATGATTTCGTAATAGATTTTACTCATGCAATGGGAAATTAACTAAAGGGATTAATAATTGTAAAGATAGGATGAATAAAATAAATTATTAGAGCAAAAAGTACTAAAGTGGGGTTGAATCCGACCTAAAAGATATCTGCTACGGTTGGGTCAGATCCGAGCAAACGCGGGATAAGTGGAAAACGGTACATTCCTTTTAGTTCTAATTTGGTCAGCAGGTACTTAACAACAGAGGAGGAGGTGCCCTTGAAGGACAGCTGTCCAAACTCACTCCCTCGGAATTGGCGCGAAATAAAACTTTCATTCCGGTCGGATCCGACCCACCGTAGTCGATGAGGGTTAATTGGTCATTGAATTACTCTATAAATGAGAAATAAAATAGCAAAAACGCAGAATATTCCATACTGCAATAACACAGTCTTATCTTATTAGAAAAATGCCTCCTCGCTATGCCAACACTGCGGATCTACTTCATCTGTTAAACATGCATTTGAAGAATGTCCTAACTACATTTTAAGTATGAATAAAATAGGATTAATCACAGATTTATCTGTAGCTCTTACTAACAACAAAACTTCGATCACATTAATAAACTAGAATCCCGATAATTCGATTTATTATTTAAGCACCTATTTATTATCTGTGGGTCATTCTCCCAATACATACGAATTTATGTCTCAATGAGATTATATTAGTTGTGTGAAATTTCTAATAATTCAATTGTATCCACTGGTTAATAGAAAACCTCAGCTTGTTGTTCAAGAATTTTTATCTCAGTAACAATTTGTTTATGGGCCTAAATTTACACTTAAAATGTCAATATCTATCTCCCCCACCTGTCCCACAGCTCAAGATGCTGACTTTGATGGCGGAAAAAAGATATGTATTCTTTTATTTATAACCTAATTTTTTTTCCATACTTGTTAGAAGGTCTTAATAATTTGGTTTTAGGATATATTGCTATTTTCGAATAGTAGAAAAACAGTTATGATCCATAATCTACCTGTCCCATAGATGCAACCTATCTCCCTCACATTGTTTTGAAATCGGGCCTCAAAACTTTGGAAACCTTTATTTCATTATAATTCATTTCTGGCAACATTGTAACAGATTCCCGTCTCAACAAGATAAACTTTTTTACAGAAGTTCTGCTCTCGTTTCCTCGTGAGGGTGTTTTTATCGGTAGAAGCAGTGAGTATCGTTTCATCTCCTAACTCCCTCACCCACTGATATTTCCTATAAGGCGAGTTTGATTCACGTTATATTACGGTTAATTTGTAGGTTTACAAGGGATTTCAATAACCCATAAATTATGTTGATAAGAGACTGACATTGAATGGTCTACTTTAATACAACCTCAAGAACCTATCTTCCTCACTCGTGTGGAATGAGGGAGATAGACTTTGAGTTGAGTTTAGTAAAACCTGAACTCTAAACTTATTTAAATATTTAAGGGAAATTGATTTTCAGGTTTGTTTTGAGCACTTTTAAATAATATTTAGAGATTACAAAGACTTAATTAGTTGACACGTATTTGTTTTGTTTGTTTGCGCTGTTTTCAATCGAAGGTGAAAATGCGAGTGATTTGTATATTTTTCCGGTATAGCGGTTAAGGAAAGCTTTAAAATGATGCCTTGTTCATGGAATTTGATAAGTTATTAGGGAAGTTATGGTGTACCGACAAAAAAAAGGCCTTGAGAAATAATATATATATGTTTCTATGAAGGCATTTTTTGTAAACATTGTTAGCAGCCTACCTTCTAACAATTTGTGGAAAAAAATCATTGGAAAATTTAATTTTTTCGCATTGAAATTAGAACAATGAAATTTGAATGAAATGGGAGAATGACCCAATTAAATAAAGACGAAATTCTGTTTGCTTGTTCTTTATAGAAATCCATACCGTTTGTCCTAAATTCTCCAAATTTCGCTCAGTGGTTCTTTCATTCCAGGTGCGAACACCTGTCCATATTAAAATTGCATAACTTCAGCCAATCTCTGGGTGTATTCTTTATTGTTATAAAAATCGTTTTGATCTCGTTTTACATTGGTTTTTACGAAATCGGCGGTTTGAGTCGATAAGTCTCACTTTATAGACTTTATAGATTAAAAAAAAGAAATTCTCCAGGTGAAACCTGTTTATACAGCTAGTAATTTGTAAACATAGGAAAAATTGAAAACGTTTCTTTTCCTCATTCAAGAGTATAAATATAAATATTAAAAATAAACAATGGAAATAAAAGTGATGTGTAATAATTCTCTAGAAAGTCGTTTATATTCAGTTATACAGTAGAATACCGGTAATTCGTAATGTCAAGGGACCGAGAGTAAAATAGGAATTATCGAGATATTATTACAAAGTATCGGGATTTCCATTAATAGGGGATGAAAATACGAAACATCAAAACTAATTCAATTATAACTATATTTGTAAAAGGAAAAAACAATCAAACATAACAATTTAATTTTTGGTTTAAATGTAATCCTTGAGGGGGGTTCAGTAAATAGCTTTGTCTAGCAAGTTAGCCGGAAACACTGGTAGAAAGTGATGCACGCAGATAGCTATGCCGTTTTAGAAGTAATTGATGGCTAATTTATCATTGGACAAGATTTTATGTTTTAAAAAATCTGTTTGCAAGACGGTCGTAACTTTTTCGGTTCCATATATGTTGGTGGCTAACAAAATGATCAATAGTTCATTACCTTTCCAACCTGACACCGTTCTTCTAGAAAAAACATAACACGGTCGGATAGTCATTTGAAGAACAAACCCTGTCTCATTTCTGAGTTAATGAGGAGCGATCACATTTTCCAACACATGTTTCAAGTCACATCGAGCTTCACTTGACGAACTCGCACTGTCTACCATAATTTAGTTAAAATTTGTATCCTTCCTTATTTTATAAAACCTTAATTCCAATTTGTATTGAGAAAAAAATCGCTATGTCCTTTAAAACGTAACCTCTGATTAGCATGTTAGAATTAATTGCTTCTTTTAAATAGTTTTAAATGATCTAGTTGTGCGTGTTCGCCCACCATGAAGAAGAAAATCGTATCTGAATATACCAGGATTTCCTAAAAAAAAAAATCTCAGAACTGTTACTATTAACATAATGTCAAAACCATAAAGTACAGAGATCAAGGTTAAAATTATTTCCAGCGTACATTTTCACGAAGCTATTAGATAAAGGTGCATGAAAAGATTACCCCCTTGAGCAAATAATACGCCTCAGACGTGAGATTATTTCAGTGAGTTGGATGCCGAAGATTCCCATGACGGGATGGACTCCAGTGACAGCGGTCCGGGGCGTGGGAGGAGAAGCGATTGAAGAAGCTAAGGCGAGGTGTGGCGAAACGTCAGCTTTGTCGTGTTTGCTCTGGGATACGTGACTCGGTCAGGCTTTGAGTCCTTCAACGTCTGTCTTCACTACGACGAGATAACTAGCTCACTTATCTAGGATACAGTATTCGCAGATAAATATTATTATCAGGGATAGGGTTTTCATGTAATAAAAATTTCAAAATATGTACATGAATATTGACGTATATTTGCAAATATATGTAATAAAAATCTGGTGCGTGCACACAACACACAACTTTCACTTACCAACTTACTTAGATTAGACATTAATGCGTTTTGTTAATTGCCACTTCCCAAATGAACAGAACGGCTTTAATTATGAACTATGGTCTGTCATTAAAGGCGTACTCCGCATGCATGGGCTCAACGATTTTTATGAGTTGACTGAATATTTTTCTGTTTTTCTCCTCTTTGTGTTTTCTTTATTTTTATCATATCTCATATTTAGCCATTTCTTATTTTTAGGCTTAATGAGAGACAGTTAATTTTTCCATCCAAGTGTACTTTACAGGAAAACAAAAAAGACCCCTTCCCCATTTAAGCCCCCTCAAAACATTTTAATAACGATAAAGCTTACCTGATATTAAAGAACACCTTATTTTCATTAAACATGGCGAATTTTATCAAAATCATTAAAGCCGTTTTTGAGATAGTCGAAAGAAAGGTATAAATTGGAAAACAAGTTATGAAACAAAGTGCCCCCTCCTTTTGATCAATTTTTATGAAATGTTGGCTATCACATCTTTGGCATATACATACATCAAATACCAAGTTTGATGAAAATCGATATAAACGATATTGGGGTCTGCTCTTAGGTTAATTGAGGCGCTGAATTCGGAAATGATATCGATTTTTCGATTACGCGCTCAGGTATCGATTTATTACAACTTACACGATGAATAAGATATTGGAGTTCGCTCTAAGGTTAATTAAGGTGCTGAATTTGGAAATGATATCAATTTTTCGATCAGGCGCCCAGGTATCGATTCATTACAACTTACATATATAATTATGTAAATCGATACCTGGGTATCGATTTATTACAACTTACACGATAAATAAGATATTGTGGTCGGCTAATACGTTTATGAAGGTGCTGAATTTGGAAATGATATCGATATTTCGATTACGCGCTCAGGTATCGATTTATTATAACTTACGCGATATAAACGATATTGGGGTCTGCTCTTAGGTTAATTGAGGCGCTGGATTCGGAAATAATATCGATTTTTCGATAAGGTACCCAGGTATCGATTTACATAATTATATATGTAAGTTGCAATAAATCGATACCTGGGCGCCTGATCGAAAAATTGATATCATTTCCAAATTCAGCACCTTCATTAACCTATTAGCCGACCACAATATCTTATTTATCGTGCAAGTAGTAATAAGTCGATACCTGAGCGCGTAATCGAAAAATTGATAACATTCCCGAATTCAGCGCCTCAATAAAAATCGTTAAAACCGTTTTTGAGTAAATAAAAAAAAACACGTGAAAATGATATAAAATTTATTAAGTTAAGTCCCCCCTCCTGTTGATCAATTTTGATGAAATTTTTACAGTCATATCTCGGGAATATAAATACATCAAATACCAAGTTTGATCAAAATCGTTAAAACCGTTTTTGAGTAAATAAAAAAAACAAGTGAAAATGATACAAAATTTATTAAGTAAACTCCCCCGTATGGTTGACCAATTTTGATGAAATTTTTGCTGTCACATCGCGGGCATATACATACACTAAATACCTAATTTCAGATTCGCACGGTTAATAGTTTTTGAGCTAGTCTGTTCACACACACACACAGACACACACACAGACCATTTCGTGGGACTTGGTCATTTGGACTCAGGGGACCCCAAAACGTGTATTTCCGTTGAAAACCGGAAGTTGAAATTTTTCACGATCGCAATACTTCCACATACTATTTATTACATATATAGGTAAGTGAAAGTAAAAATTGTTAATCCACATATAAAGAATGATGAGAAACATGCTCACGGGGAGGACCTCTTGTGTAAAATAAATTAACTAAACCTCTCCTGGGTTAATATCGTTTAGTGCACTGCATTGCAAATGGTTGGTGATGACCTAGTTTCATTCAATATCAGCTCCATTTAAAATTTAAATTCTCAGAAACCTAAAATTGCTGAAGTAGAGAAACAACCTTGAAATAATCATGAAGTTAGTTCTTTCGGTACAAGTAACTCTTAAAACTGATTTGCATGTCAATGGCAAGTAATGATAACAATAATAATTTTCTATTGCTTTGAAGAATACATATTTTAGCAAGAAGTTTGGCCTTAACCTTCAAAAGTTTGTTACAACTCTTAAGGTGAGGCCACACATGTCCGCACCGCATCCGCACTGCAGCACGGATCTGATTCATTTACGATGGATAGATAGTAACCGTTCACACACGCGGATGCGGTGCGGACATGTGGGGCCTGACCTTTAGGCATAACTAAAGGTAATATTTAAGTTAAATTAAAAATATTCTGAACATAACCTTTAAAAACGATTAAAATTACATATTACTCAGACTGTTCGAATACTTTCTGCACTGACTGTATCTTTATTAACTGTGTAAAGGTCAGACCACACATGTCCGCACCGCATCCGCGTGTGTGAACGGTTACTATCTATCCTTCGTAAATGAATCAGTTCCGTGCCGCGGTGCGGATGCGGTGCTGACATGTGTGGCCTGACCTTTAAAGAGTAAAAAGAGGAACAAAACAAAAAACATTAGTTTTAGAATAGTTCTCGACTTGTTTGGACGAACTAACAGTTTGATCAAACTGTCATAGTACATGTTTGTGACTACGATATTCGAGTACCATCTACGCTGGCCCAACCATTCGAGGACCGTCCTTTTACGACTAAATATAAGGAGCGTTGGACTGTAGAGTTAGTCTTGTTCTGAAGCGCAAGTCATATGATTAACTCTGTGTTACGAAGTGATAATTTTTGTTCAAATATTTGTGTATTTATAATTCGTGTGACATTGAAAATTTTTATTTTTATTTTCATTAATAAATATTGTTCACCCACACAAGTGTTACAATACCTACTTAAAAAGTATTTTATAAATTGCTTGAATCTAAGCGAAACTTTAAACAATAAAATGAATTGACAGAATAAACATTTTTGTAAATGCAAACTACTGTAAGCTACTTCCTTAAACCTAATTAATCTATTAAGTAGTCTAAAATAACTTCATAATTATAATCACTAATATGAGAGGTAAGGGTGAATATGAAAGGTACTGTAGCTCTTCAATAAATCTAAATTCTTACAAAAAATACACCCGGGATATGTTAAACATATTGTGATGTGAAACCAATTTTTTATTTGTTGGTGAAACCAATGTTTATTTATGTTACATTTCGCAAGTAACGGAACGGTTAAAGTCATGTATATTAAAAAGTGTTTTAAAATGCTTCATTATAAGCGAAACATTAACACGTTCACGCCGGGACTGTACGCTGACGGCCCTCGTCCCATGGCGGCTGAGTTTAATTCTATCGAACGGGAGCTATTCCAGGACATTATGCAGTATTGGCAATCCAGCAATAATATAATAAACTATAAAAAATACTATCCTACTAGTTATGTTTATAATACGATATTAATTATAATTACTATTAAAAAATAAATGTTTATACGTTTATAAGTATATGAATATAAATATAAATAAATACAAATAAATATAAAAATAAATGAATCTAAGTTAAATTTTCATTATTATAATTTTCAGCTATATAGAAATTCTTTCTACTTTCTTAACACTCTGGCTACCATGTCACCTGAAATCGAGTAACTGTTCTCTTGTCACAGAATTAAATATTAAAATTGTGTCGAAACGAGAGCGCAACTCTCAGGTATTATTTTTCGGCAGTCAAAGTGTTAAATATCCAACTATTTGGCCGAGGAGGCATTCTGGTGCGAGCCACCTATGGTACGCGCCGCCCGATGAGGCAGAGAGAGAAACACTTTATTCATAAAAGAGGTGCTGTCCAACTACATCGGGTTGCTAATACACAGCATACTATATCTCCATCTCAGACTTTTTGTAAAATGAGCCACTGGTGTTACACGCCGGCGTGAACGTGTTAAACAATAAAATGAATTGACAGAATAAAGGTTTTTATAAATGGAAACTACTTTAAGCTATTTCATAAATCTAATCTGATATCAGTACTTGGATATCCGGCAGAAATACTAAGGAAGCAAAACTGTTTATATCTTGCAAACTTTTTTCCTATAAGATGAGTTTAGTGTTGAAATAAACAGGTTGATATTAAAGTTTTTTTTTTTTTTATGGGTGAAATACCACCATTACCTCCAAATTAACTCAAGGATTACCAAGGGGGATCTTGGAGTCCATTAATATTTCTTCACCCTGTTTTATTAATGAACACCTGAATTATTAGATAAAAAATCTGATTAATTAATCAATGATCCATAATCATCTTAGTCGGTTTATGGAAAAGCATAACAGACTGAAATTCGAAAATAAGTTCCAATTTTCTAAAATAGCGCTTCTATTGATTTCAATTCGCGATGTTCATATTTACAAAAAAAAAAACTGTTTAAAGAATACTGGAATATTGATGAAACTGATATTTTCCCCTTTAAAAAAATAAATAAATGATAACATCGAAAATTACCAAAGAGTTTCAAGTTTTGCAATAATAATAATACTTTATACGTTTGTAGAATAAAAAAGAAAATACGTAAGTTGAAATAGATAAAGCTATTTTCTATAAAGTTTTTTAAATTTCGTTTTCACCATTATAACAACACGTCGGTTTCTACTCCTAGTAGGATGCTAAGTGTAAGTTGGGTGTTGCGCGCATCGAACCAAATTTTTTTTCTGTAATGAAAATTAGCACTTTAATGTAATTTGAAAAGTTTAAATTAGTTAATAAATATATAATGGATGATGAATTTTAGAAAACACGAACATAACATTTCTAATTATCTAGTAAAATTACTTTCATTTCCATCTATAAATTTGTATAGTTTATCCATAAATTTTTATATCCACACTTTTATACATATATAAAACTATTGTAATCTCATGAAATAAATTTTCAAAATTTTAAAAGTCAAAAAACAATAAAAGAAAGCTATGGGTTCGTAGAGCCCTTCTTCGTAAAACTAAGAAGTCAGATATCCCTTCGTAATGCTAGGTGTAATACATTTGAAGGAAAGACATAACTTTCTTAATATAACTAAAAATCATAAAACGGAACAGCACAGCGAATTTTCTAAACTTACTTTTGTAATAAATCTATATGAAAGTTCATTACACAGTTGTTTGAAAGGCACATAAAAACTTAAAAAAAAAAAAAAAGAAATGGAAAGTCAGTGAGGCGTATTTCATAATAAGAAATTAAAAAAATATAATAAATAAAACTCCTACCACGCCATCATTCCATTGTCCGATAAAAGTGAAATCTTCGTGTATTACTCTGAACCCTCTACTTTAATTTTAATTTTTTTATTTTATTTTATCCTTATTTTGGAAGTCTCTCCATTCTTTCTAGTGAATTCACTTCGGGTAAAGTAAAATTCGTCGAATTGGAATGATTTCTAATTTAAAAATAATTCTTTGAAATTTACAGTAAAATAAATCGTATATCTTATATACAAATCTCGTGTCCCAATGTTTGTTGTGAGTAAAATACGAAGCCACTCAACTGATCTTTATAAAATTTGGCTCGTTTTGTGTAGTTTTGTCCAACTTAAAAGATAGATTAGTTTTTATTTCGATTATGGCCTCAATATTTCTTTTTTGGCAAATTAAGAGCTTATTATACTACAATTGAGTGCGATTATTTGTAAGTTCTATGAATTTCCAACAGATGGAGGTGTAAGTTGATTTATTGATACAACAATTGGATTCTTTTGATTTTTAGGGTGGGTGAATAGGAAAATTAATGTTTTTCCCATGTGGGACATTCTTTTACAAACCGAACAGATTTGGACAAAAATTGACCTACACATTTTAGATTTAACTGAAACTTTTTTTACGGGTTCTATATCGAAAAAAAAAGAGATACGTGTAAGAGGATTTTATTTTATTTTTGATATTTTGAAAAATAAACTAGATCGAAAATTCGTGAATTTGATGATTTATCGGTAATAGCCTATTTTTCAAAAATGCATAACTCCCGTTCTGTTTAAGCTAAGAAATCTATTTTTTTTTTTATTTTGAAGGTAAAAAGACAAGCTTTAAGAAAAAAATACTTTCAAAACAAATTGTCAAATTTTTATTAACAATTTCAATGTTTAAATCGGTTTTTAACAGTGGCGCCACCCATGAATCAACTTTTTACTATTTTTATCGTATTCTGCGTCAAATTTTCTATCGAAAACGCTTTTAAAAACGATGGAGAAGTTATTTTTACTGTAAGAAAAAAATTAATTAATTTAGCATATGAATACAAATTAGAAGAAAAACAATTGTCCGAACGTTTCCAAAAAGCTTTAAGAATAAAAGGAACTTTAAAGTATCATTGTATTAATCCGATTTCTTTACAGCAATTGGAAGCAAAACGGTTTTCATCTTGCGAAAAAAAGGATATTGTAAAAATGACTCACATTTTCATTTTTTCATGCATATATATGTATATAGATACATATATTACTCATTATTTTATTTATTTGTTATTTTTCTTTTCTTCATATTTATTGGTTGCTATCTTGTTTTATATTTAGCCCTGAAGAAGACCTGAATATCGGGTCGAAACGTCGGCACAATATATATGTTATTTCACATATAGTGTTTTCATTTCCATCTCATGATATTGTAAAAATTTTTAAACAGAAAGTGTAAACATTGTCTTATTTTTAAATATTGTACTTATTATTATATTCCAAATATTGTTCTTATTAACTAATGCATTATCGAAATCTTAATAAAAAAAATTCATTTTCAACAATGTTTTTTATTTATGTACTTTTTCTTGGCTAATAAAATATGTTTTTTAATTAAAAAAATGAAACAATTATTTGTATTTAAGAGATAAACGGTGTAAAACAAGAATATGAGCCGTAAAATGTAACCCACATGTTGATGTGACGTACCGCGCTAAATTAATTAATTTTTTTCTTACAGTAAAAATAACTTCTCCATCGTTTTTAAAAGCGTTTTCGATAGAAAATTTGACGCAGAATACGATAAAAATAGTAAAAAGTTGATTCATGGGTGGCGCCACTGTTAAAAACCGATTTAAACATTGAAATTGTTAATAACAATTTGAATTTTTCGACAATTTGTTTTAAAAGTATTTTTTTTTTCTTAAAGCTTGTCTTTTTACCTTCAAAATTAAAAAAAGTTAGATTTTTTAGCTTAAATAGAACCGGAGTTATGTATTTTTGAAAAATAGGCTAATATCGAAAATTCATCAAATTCACGAAATTTCGATCTTGTTTATTTTTCAAAATGTCGAAAAAAAATCCTCTTACACGTATCTCTTTTTTTCGATATAGAACCCGTAAAAGAAGTTTCAGTTAAATCTAAAATGTGTCGGTCAGAAAGGTGTTCGCTTTGTAAAAGAACGTCCCATGTGCCATTATGTGGCACTTTTTAACGTGTAGGAAAACATGGAATATATTTGTTTTAGCAAAAGACAGGTTAACCAAACTCATTTTACACCTATTAGAACTACAGTAAATACAAATAGAAATTGTGGATTCTAATAATAATAAAATGTACATTGTTATTATAAATTAACGTTATCCATCTCATTCATAAAATTATTTTTTTTATTTTCATAACCTGTTTCAGGTAGAACCTACTGATACGATATTTCTCATATCATCATGTGTTATCTTCCAAATTTAAATAATATATATAATGGGAAAAGATTAATTTGGTACATGTTTGCTAGCTGTCTATTGCGATTGCTCTAAAACCTATTCCAATTATATTATTTATTAATTCCTATAGTTTTCATTTTTGTTATCTGTGTTTAATCTCGCCTCTGCTCAGTAATCCAGTAAGTGCTAAATGAACGGTTCATTAATACTTACTATAGTCAAATATGAGATGTAATATATGGGTCATTCTCCCAACTCATACGGATTCGTGTCCCTGGTTGATTTTGGCGTCAGCATTCCATTGAGTGCGCTATTCTGAATAAAATTGAGTACTAGGTACTCTTACCTCACTTTTCATTCATTTGCAGGTTCAATGCGAACTTTTTTTTATACTTAAATTCAAATTCAAAAGGTCAAAACCTAATTCCCTCATGTGTCCCTTGACTCGAGTTGATGATTTTGTCAGACGATAAAATAGTTAATTTTGATGATATGACTTTCTTTCTTTTTCTATCAGCCCTGTTACGTTCTGATCTGTTGATTGATAGAATAGACAATAAGCCGCATGTCAAGGTAAAAAATATATGGCCCCTAACCCGAGTGTCCATTAGGTCTGATCAAATTCCCTCACTTATTTTAAAAAAGGGCGCCAACGCTCTTCAGAGCATGTTAGAAACATTTCATAGGGTTGGCAACATTGTCTTAAGTTGCCGCCATTTGTCGGGAAACCTACCCCACAGAAGCCCTGTTGTGAATAGTTTGTGTTGACATTTAATAAGATATACTTGGCTCTCGTCATTCAAACGCCTAATTCCCTCATCTCCTGATATTTCAACAAAGGTAAGAAAGATTTCGTATGTCTAATCCAATATTGTGTAAGACTTGAAAGGGACTTTAGAATTCTCATAAAATATTGTTGTTGTTCATTGCATGAAATGTGTTACCTTTTGTTAACTTCTAGAACCTAATTCCCTCATACCAAATTCCCTCATTTCACAAATAGTGAGGGAATTAGTAAGTACGTGGTTTAGGCAAAGTTTTGAAAATTTTAGATTGTTTGTTTTCATCAATTAGTTTTGTTCATCTATTTTTTTTGTTAATCATGCAACCTTAAGTAATACTAATATAGTAATAATACCAATATATATTAGTGTGAGATAACAGTTCGATTAAAGACTTACTAAGAATGAAAAAAAAAATCTAATTGGTTATTTTAAACACGTTCATCCCTAACCTTAAATGTTGGAACTATTCAGCCCCTGGCCATGGCAAGGGTGCAGTCGATGGAATAGGAGGGGCTATGAAGCGCTTATTAGACGAAACTGTTGCATGTGGGCAGGACATAGGTGACTTTGATTCGTTTGTCCGAACACTTCAGGAAAAATCAAGAAAAGTTTTGTTGTATGTAATCACTCCAGATGATATCAGTGGAATAGCCAACATTATCCCAAAATCGATCCCCCCCTTTAAAGGCACTATGAGGGTCTATCAAGTGGTTTACCTCCCAAAAGAGACTCAAGATTCAAAGATTATCTTAAAAATGAACAGACTCAGTTGTTTTGATTGTCTCACATCATGTAACAAGTTCACAATTGGACACTTGGAATTAGACTCTGGTCTGGTAGACTTGATCCAGCCGGCAACCTCAAGGCTCAGGGAGAACCGTCCGAGTTTTATCCAAACCAGGTTCTAGAAACAGTGATGGTCGGAACAGATGATCACCCAAAGTCTCATTCCAGTACTAATGACACTACCAACCCTGAAGACCCTCAGCCTTCAACTTCGGTGACTGCTGATGCACCTACAGCTTTTCCTCATGCTCTCCCTAAAGCGGGTAGTTATGTCGTAGCACGATTTGATGAGTATCCAGCGAAGAAGAAAGAACCAAACGAATTTTGTTATGTGTGCTACATTTCGAGCGTTTGTGCTGATGGTATAACTGCTATTGGACTTAATTCATTCAGGAGCTCGAAACGTAAGTTTATATTAAATCTAAATGACCAATTTTCACTTGAGCCAAAAGACATATTAATGACATTGCCCGCTCCAATAATAAAAATTCAGAACAGAAAACTACTCCGTGTCTTTCCATTCGATATAGAAGCGCAAGAAATAAAGAAATGAAATTTATCAAAGGAACAATTTTACATAAATTTTATGCAGTATCTGTTCTAGTGTTCGTCTTCGTTTATTGAGTTTATAGGAAGAGAATATTGTGTCACACCTAATGTCCAATGTGATTTGTTTGTAAATACTTAATTTGATAGTCAAAAATAGGAGATTAAAATTTATACAAGTTGAATTTTGATCATTATCTAATTCCCTCACTCGTTACCTGATTCCCTCACTTCCATGATTTCAATCATCATCGTGTATCTCTTGAATGACGAACTTCTATGAAACGATTCTTTGCGAGAATCATCAGGAGACTATGTTGAAGAGATTCACGGGAAAAAAAAAATTTAAAAATGTACCTTTTTTTTCATAGAAATATAAACTCCAAATTCGTATCAAATGGGAGAATTACCCATATAAAAACTTTAACCCTTCTAAATTCTTTACCAAAGGATTTTAAATTTGGTGTAAAGTTCTATTTTAATCCCATTGTTTTTTAGATTATCTGAAACTTTTTTTATTTGTATCAGTCAATTTTGATTTGAACTTATTAAAAATAATAGGATATAATTAAATCAACGCATTATAGCTACTGAGCCACAGCAATGCGTGGCCGTATCTGTTCGTAAATCTAGCAATTCTTTGTGCCTACTAGGATTTTATGTTGAGAAGAAAGCGGAGGAATTTTGAAGACATTTTTATCTTTGGTTCATTTACCATATATTTCCTAGGGTTAATACTTCTTGGTTATCGAGAAGGAATACTGTGGGAGCAAAACCGACTATATAAAGCAGACTTTTAAGATGGTTATTAACCCTTAGACTGATATATCAGTTCGAGTCCCTTAGGGCCTGTTGACTGATATATCAGTTCGAGCGCTGCAGGCCCTGTGGCCTGTAGACTGATACTCGTATATCAGTTCCGCCCGCTTCATCGTTAGAAGACTGAAACTGCGGACCTTATTTCAATTAAAGGAGTTGGGGCAAAATAGTGCCAAGCAACATTTTTAACAAAAATAAAATGTAGCTGCAGTCTGCTTTATATTACGTAGGACTATATGTCTATGATAGAAATGCCACCTAAATATGACTATAGAGGCTCTATATAGTCATATTTAAATGGCATTTCCATCATAGACATATAGTCCAACGTAATATACAACAAAATGCAGCTACAGTTTATTTTTGTTAAAAATGTTGCTTGGCACTATTTTGCCCCGACCCCTTCAATTGATTTTTTAACTCTTTCCATTTTACTAATGCACTAGGATGACACCCCCAGTAGTCAGCACCTTAAGAGATGTTTTGGTGGCTTCTTTTAAAATAAAAATTGAATTTTTACTCTTCGCTTTCGGGTTTATCTTATCATTATTTAGGAATGCAACATTTATAAATCGTAGGTAACAACTCGTAATAAAATATAGTATATAATTTAAAAATAATATAAAATAATTATATATGAAACATTTAATATAACAGTTCTAAAAATTATATGTAAATATGTCTTCTTAGGTACGTTCCTACACGTATTCTTTTAATTCCATTTTACTAGAGGAGCATGGCGAGCAGAAAAAATGGTCATCTTTTTCTTATTTATATTTAGGACTAGTGCAGGACATATGAAAATTATTTTTACGTAATTGGCATTCCCGTTTCTCCGACTCCGTTTCCAGCCCGTCCGGTATTTTCCAGTGACGAGGTTTATGGTTCCCTCAAAAATTTCCGAGGGTTGTAAACTAATTGACATGGGGTTCTTTTCGGGTTTTTCCAAATTAATTTTACCTCCACCTTTAGAAGAAAATTATGAATAAGGAGATAAGAAGAGTGAATGTGGCAAAAAGTATTGTGTAGGTATTGTATAAAGTCTCAGGCCAAAGGGCCCGCAATACACTCGCACTGCTCAGACGCTAAAGGGTTAAGATGAGTTTAAAGTGCTATAATGAACTCATCGATCTAGAAGGTTTAGTAATTCATAGAATAACATAAAGGTAAAAATGGTGGTAAATATCGATAGCTATGTGTAAGGGCTGTTATAAATCGACGGAGGGAAAACAGGACACTTTGGGTTAGAAGGCAGGTGACGTCAGGAGAATAAGAAGGGGGCCGGGGGGACCACTAACCCGACAGGCGTGAGTGTGCCTCGGGGAATTGTAGTGCCCCCAAAACAACAACGGCCACAAATGCTAACCGGCCCCAACGAACCTGTCCTCCAAACAATTTAAGGGCAACCAACACATTTTGTCTTCCTCCACGTGTCAGCTCTTTTAAACGTTTATTGGCATTATTTTTATTTATTTATTCAATTTATGAATGATCTTTATTTGTTTACAACTAACTGACCCCTATGAAGCATTCCCACTTAATTAATGTACACACCGTATAGTGCGTATTTATTGCGTCATGGGCATAGCTGAGGGATGAAGTAAAGAATAGATGTGTTTAAATTGTAGATTATTTAGTTTTTGAAACATGAGTTTAAGGTATTTACATATTTACATAGTATTAACATGTTTACAGGACCTCTTTGGACACTATGTTTGAAGCTATGATATAAGCTACGGTCCTCTGTGACTGTTTGTTGGAGCGTTTGTTTTACACAGACAATTGTAAATTTTAGATTGAGGCTAGAAAACGGAATACATAAATGCACATATCGGTTTCGCGGAAAGCGAGTAGGTACGCTGTTTCTGTTGACTAAAATCGCATGTTCTTGCTTGTAACCTCTCAAACGACGGCGAAAATCGGGAATGTGTATGTAATCAAAAATGTTTTTCTCAACAAACTGAAAAAAAAAATGACACCTTAGAAAAATCCCTACGACCATTTAAAAATGTCTCTGAGAATTGCAGTTCTTCGCTTACAACTCGTAAGCGAAGGGGTTAATTTGGCGGATGTGAATAAACACAAAGCCAAAAAGAGAAAAAAAAAAAAAAAGTTCGAGGGTTAATCCAAAAAAATTTTGAAAGTGTTCTTTTTGAAAACCTGAAAAGATTGACATATTTTAGAAACCTTAAAGACCATTTTTATTTTCGCACAAAAACCGCGGTTAGGGTAACTCGCAATCGATGGCGAAAAGGGCGATTTGTATATTTTTCCGGTGTAGCGGTTAAGGATAGCTTTAAAATGATGCCTCATTCATGAAATTTGATGAAGTATTAAGGAAGTTATGGCATACCTACAAAAAAAGGCCTTGAGAAATAATATATTATATGATTATAATGATTTTTACAATAACATAAAAAAATTAACTGCTTGGTTGTATATTTCACTTTAGTGAGGAAGAGTGGTTTGCTCAAGAATTTTCTTTAATGAAGGAGTCTCTTCCATTTGTTATTTTATATTAAATTGTCCCAACGTTTCGGGCTATTGGGCTATTGGCCCATCTTCTGGGATTATCTATTGTATATTTTTGTAGTTTCCTTGTAGTTGTATATTTTAGTCCTTACATAAAATTGTTATATATGAAAAATATAACTTGGTTTGTTTGTTTTACGTCACTATAATATTACACTGTAAATAATCTGGACTCAGAAGCCCTGATGAAGATCCACATTTTGGGTTTGAAAAGTCGGCTTTCCTGAATAAAAAATGTTTAACCGAAAATCCTGACTATTATACATCTGGGAATTTGAATTTTGGTTTATTTGTTTGTTTAACGAAATATTAATATAAATTTTAAGTTAATATGATCGAATGAGTCGTTGTTTGTTTAACGTCACTTTATGCCACTAAGGCTAGTCTGACGATGCTACAGTGGGAGTCCTAAATTTTGCCTATCAAGGTATACTTAGGAAAGAGATCTTTAACGAGTATCTGACATCGTACAGGCTCGGCACCTCCATTTTACGTCCTATCCAAGGGTCGGCATAGCCAAAGATTTTTTACTCTCATTAAAAAATCCTAGGGCCACCACGGAGGCGTACCCGCGACCTTTAGTACAGTAGGTTGTCATGCTAACCACTACACCACATGTGACCCCAATTTTTTATAGTTTTTAGCTTATTTATATTAATTTCGTAACTTCGAAAAAAAATGTATAGCTACAAGATATGGATCTATCTATGGTCTAAAAAATAATGAGGTATTATACTTTGGATATCACAGAATATTTGTTTTCACGTGTCTTGTTTCATATTTATGAGATATATAGAAAACACGAAAATATTTTTATTCTGTGACATCTATTCACCTATGAATAACTAGGTATATATGTACAGATCCAAAGCCCCTTGTCTGGCTAGTTTAGAACAAAGTTGGTATAGAAATTATAGATATAAAAATAAAAAAAACAATATATATATATAAATTGAATATAGATTGTATTTTTTAATGTGTTTATGTTTTAACATTTACAGGTAGTACACCATATCCGATACATAGTATAGCATTTCCAAGCATGGGCATCACCAGCACCAAATTATTGGGGGGGGCGAGTCAATATTATCATTGTGTGGTTCATGCCTTGTTTTTAATGGTAAGGCACGAGACCTTTTTTTGAAATGCAGTGGGCTGTATTTGTATGGTAAAAATGTTAAAAATAAAATAAAATTAACAAGTTACATGAGTAACTCTCTCTCTCTCTCTCTCTCTCACTGTCACTCTATTTTAGTTTTCGCTTCAATAAATAAGTCAGTTGTATCACTTTCAGCAGCCCCTTTTACAGAAAGGCTTTTTCGTTTGTCGAAGTCCGTTGAGTTTATATTGAAAATTAGCTATGTACGAGTACATCGGTATTTTTTTTAAACTGGAAATAGCAGGAATAGAAATAGATTGAAGTAGAAGTGAGTGATTATTTGTGCTTGTTATTAGCAGACAATTTTATACAGTTAAAAACGTCAAAGTTAGTCATATAGAACATGGAAAACAATATGTAATTTTTGGAGCTATATTATTAAAAATTTTACTTTAAACAACTGTAAAATTCAAAAATAAAAAATAACTTCTTTAATATTCACTTGAGTGAGAAGGAGTTTATGTATTCAGTTTTTTTTTTTTTTAAAAAGAAGGGATCTCTTCCATATTTTCATCAATTTCTTTATTTACCCAACAATTCGGGCTTCTGGGACATCTTACAGGGGTATCTGTAGGACATTTTTAAGATTCCACAATCATCTGGTAGTCGAAAATTTTAATAATTAACATTAACCTTAGTTAGTCCTTGTGTGTGCGAACAGATTTGCTCAAAAACTATAAACCGTACGAACTTGAAATTGGGTATTTGGTGTATGTATATGCTCACGATGTGACAGCCAAAATTTCATCAAAATCGGTAAAATGCAGGGGACTCTTTATTTCATAACTTTGTTTACATTTTTTCGAATATCTCAAAAACGGCTTTAATGATTTTTATTAAATTAATAATTTTTAATCAAAGTCAAGTAATCTTTTTTATATTATTTATAGAAATGGCAATTAAAAAAACCTATCAATTTCTAATATAAGTAAGTTGGTAAGTGAAAGTTGTGTGTTGCGCGCATCGCACCAGATTTTTTGACTAACACGTGGTTGTTGAATCATAAAAATGTAGTACAGATACCCTGGAAGATGGGCCAGAAGCCCGAAATGTTGGTTTAATAAATAAATTTAAAAAATCAGGAAGAGATTTCGAGAAAAAAAAAAACCTGAATCAAAACTAACATTTCGAATAAAATCTGTTTCACTCTGAACTTCCTTAAAAAATAAATAAGAAGAGGCAATCCTAATATGTAACCTAATTTTAAACGTTTTGACTTTTAATTAGGAATGTATTTTTTTTTACCTACTGCTATCTTTTTTTTAAACATTTTTATCGTCTGGCACCATGTGTGATACATAATGTCTATAATACAATACTCTTCTTACAGGCTTAATATAAGAGTTCAGAGTAATATGTATAGAGACTGAAAAAAAAAATAAAATAAAATAAAAAAAAAAACCACCTCTCATGATATATTTTTTCCCTCCGTCGCTAAATACAGGCGGGACTCAACCATGAAAATATCAGATTTTATTTTATCATGTTATCCAGCTATATATTCAAATCTTCATATTTTTTCTTATTATCATTTATAAAATTATTATATTTCATAAGTACCCGTGTCATGTAAACATACAATCAGCTGGATTTTGTTACTACTTATTGTTACTATCTGTAATTAATCTCATCTTCCAGCATTGATACATATTGTTCATATATTGGTCTTCATTTTAGCCCTGATGAGATCCACATGTTTGGATCGAAACGTTGGCTCTCCAAATGAAAAACTTTTGACTGAAAATCCTGATAATTTATCATCCTATCTATATAAAAGATATTAATTTGGTTAATCCTTTTTTTAACTTTAAAAACGATTGCAGGGAGAAAATAGGTAAAGCGAAATTTGCAGTTAATAGTATATAGAATAAAATAATAGCTAACAAAATGATTCAAGTAGAGAAGAAAATGCAAGTGTTTGATAGTGCGCTACAATGCGCGGATATTTGAATTTGCCAGAAGTAGAAAAAATACAAAAATATTTTATAAAAAGACTGTTTTACCTCTCTCATAACACACTGGATTACATATTACAGTTAGTTAGGTTAGTAGAAACCTCGAACCAATCTCTCTACAGTTACACATTAAAATTACATCTAAATTATATCCGTAAGAAATTAAGAAACCACCCCACAAATAGGTTAACAAATTTTCTAGAAAATGCAATTATAGATAAGGAAATATCTTGTTATAAAGAACTAGTGAAAATAGGAAATAAGGTACAAATCGAAATTCTTAAAACACCACTTACGGAACATTTAATAAACAAAATTGAGGTTGAAATTAGGGCCGAAATGCTAAACAAGGTTAAAAATAGCAAATTCCACACATTGTATAAAAAACTAGATATAGATCAGGCTAAACAATATATAAGCTACAAATCACTGAGCTTATATAAAAAATCATTGATATTCAGAGCAAGAGGCGAATTGCTTGGACCAACCATGGAGGAGCGGCAGGATATTCACGTGTTCCATGTGTAACTTTAACGTGCCGGAGGATTCCCATCACTTTTTGGGAATATGTCCTGTTTTGAAGGAGTCCAGAAAGGTATACATGGCTAAGGAAAAATTAACCCTAGAAGAAGTATTAAATAAACTGAACTGGCCAAACTGGTTATAACTTTCCGCTTACATAAATAAAATTGTAAAATACAGATAATTTCTAATTCAGAATTTTAATTTTTAACCGAAAAATAAATTACTTTTTATGAATAAACTGTACCCTACTCGACAGACGGCTTACTGCCATTGTCTACGCTTTGAAGATTATTTTTTTTACTTTCACTTACCTATATATGAAATACGTGGTTTGTCCGGAAAGTAATGAGAATGAATTTTTTTCCAGTCTTTACTGGTCTCAAGGAGGTGTGGTGTTGGAGGAGTGGGGGGAGGGAGATGCCAGGTAGTGATTCTGACCCTTGCCAGTCTCATCCCAGCTTCTAGGGAAAGTGCCTGTCAATAAACGTGCGGTCTTGTTTTGACACCTCGTCACGAGACAAAATGCAGAATTCTCTGGAGCAAGGTTATGCAATAAAATTTTGCATCAAACTCGATAAATCTGGTTCAGAAACGGTTGAAATGCTTAGGACTGCTTATAAGGAAAATGCTCTTTCACAGGCACAAATTTACCGATGGTACAAGGCGTTTAAGGACGGAAGAGACATTGTTGAAGATGAGCAACGACCTGGACGTCCTTCAACATCAAGGACAGATGACAATGTCGTCCGGGTCAAAGCTGTTCTTGACAAAGATCGACGTGTTTTGAGGGTTCGCCCGGAGATCGCCAGATCATGGATCCTCCACCATGACAACGCCCCCTGTCAAACGGCTTTGGCAGTTCGTGAATTTTTGGCAGAAAAAAATATTGCAACGCTTCCACAACCAACCTACAGCCCCGACCTAGCTCCCTGTGACTTTTTTCTATTCCCCAAGCTAAAATCACACCTAAAGGGGACTCATTTTGGTAGAGTTGCAAACATCCAACAGGCCGTGACGAGGGTACTAGTCAGCCTTACGGAAGATGATTTCCAGCACTGCTATGACGAGTGGAAAAATCGTTGGAACCGGTGTATTATTTCTCAAGGCTGCTATTTTGAAGGTGACAACATTAAATTGTAAATTTTTTGAATAAAAGTATTTTTACTTTCACTTACCTATATATGAAATGTATAGTAAGTGGAAGTATTGCGATCGTGAAAATTTTCGACTTCCGGTTTTCAACGGAAATACACGTTTTGGGGTCCCCTGAGTCAAAATAACCAAGTCCCGCGAAATGGTCTGTGTGTGTGTGTGTGTGTCTGTGTGTGTGTGTGTGTGTGTGTGTGAACAGACTAGCTCAAAAACTATAAATCGTGCAAACCTGAAATTGGGTATTTAGAGTATGTATAAGCCCGCGATGTGACAGCAAAAATTTCATCAAATTTGCTCAAAGGGAGGGGGTACTTTATTTAATAACTTTTTAAGTTTTTTTCGATTTTCCCAAAAACGGCTCTAACGATTTTGATTAAACTGAGTATTTGATCTATTTATATGCCTGAAATATGACTGTAAAAATTTCAACAGAATTGATTAACCGGAGGGGGGACTTTACTTAAAAATTTTGTATCATTTTCACATGTTTTTTTTTATTTACTCAAAAACCGTTTTAACGATTTTTATCAAACTTGGTATTTGATGTATTTATATGCCAAAGATGTGATAATCAACATTTCATCACAATTGATCAACCGGAGGGGGGACTTTACTTAATAAATTTTGTATCATTTTCACGTGTTTGTTTTATTTACTCAAAAACGGTTTTAACGATTTTGATCAAACTTGGTATTTGATGTATTTATATGCCAAAGATGTGATAATCAACATTTCATCAAAATTGATCTACGGGAGGGGGGACTTTACTTAATAAATTTTGTATCATTTTCACGGGGTTTTTTTATTTACTCAAAAACGGCTTTAACGATTAACAAAAATATGATATGAATGTAGAAAAATGTGTGACTTTGGGAAATGATATTTAGCAAAACACGTCAATTTCTAATCTAAGTAAGTTGGTAAGTGAAAGTTGTGTGTTGCGCGCACGCACCTTTTTTTTTTTTTTTTAAGAAGCTGTTTAAATTTGTAAGCCATTTATTTTGTAGGTATAATATTTAAAAAAAAATGTATACGTAAATATTTAACGATTACACAATGGTTAACTATCTATTATGAAATAAAACAATAAATGGAAAAACACAGAAAGCTAGTATTTTATTTTGAGACGTTTCCGGTATCTAATACTTCAATTCATAATCTAGGAACGGTATTGTTTTCAAGACTTTCCAGGAAACTCCTACTTTGTCCTGTTTGGCTAAAAAACGAAATATTGTCAGTTGTGATTTAGTCTTGATTTAAATACATACGAAGTAGCAAAATGTCGGAAAAAAGAAAACGTGTCGTTTTAATGCTTGAAGAGAAATTAACTATTATAAACAGATTAGAAAAGGGTGAAAGTGTTAAAAAATTGTCCGCTGAACTAAGAATCGGCGAACAAACTGTACGGGTTATTTTGAAGAAGAAAAAAGACATTTTCGACTTCGTATCGCCGTCGGCCAATAATATATAAAAACATTCATTTACTTTTTTTATTATTTTTGTATATAATAATTTAATGTATATAAAACGTTCGTTTGTTAATATAAGTGATTATACCTTACAAGTGATTTTTTAACCTTTTTTTCAATCACATTAAGTCAATAAAATGTTTTAATTCGATTATCCGTGGACCCTATACCCATCATTACCCCGGATAATGGAGGTTCTACTGTGTTTACATCCTGACATTTAACAGTACATATCTTTGTTACGCGGTCATAAGGGCTTAAGTCACTTTTTGAACAATTGGAGAATATGTCGAAATATTATAGCACGAAATCAGAGCTACCGGTTAGTATTAAAGTCTTAAGTCAAACTTTAAAAATCTATCAGATGTACCAATTGATATTATAGCCTTAAGTCAAGTTTATAACTTCCTTCCTGGTATTAAGGTCTTAAGTCAACATATGCACTTAAAACCGTTCACTACTCAAATAAATTTTATTGGGGCCATAGTCTTATTCGACTACTCCAACAGTGGTAAAGCTGGTATGGCGTACATCGTGGGGTGTTGTTGACAACTCTATGATAGAAAAAAAAAACAACCTAAAAATCCCAATTTATCATCCTCACGATTGGTTTCAGCTAATTAGGAGAACCGGAAAGAAATGCAATTTCAAGTAATCGAAATGAAACAAGAAGATTTTCTTGTTTTTTTTTCAGAGCTTCTCAAGACATAATTAGGATTAAGGAAGAATAATTCGGACGTGGAATTATTTTCCTGGCATAATGTTCAGTGGCTACAGTACACTCAAGACTACCGTACTCAGTTGTTCAAGAACTCCTAAACAGAAGAAGAACCCTTCAAGTCAATGAGTTTTAGAAAAAGAGGGAGGCCTTCCATAGGACAGGTTCAAAAAAAGTACAAGTCCATGGTTCCTATACCTGAGGTAAAGAAAAATGATCTCATGGATTTACTTCCTCTGATACCACCAGTATTTCCAATTTTTATAGACAACTTCCAACAGATTCTGCTATCCAAGCGGAGGATCCTGACCTTCCGGAAGTTGAGCTGGAGTAGTCTCAAATAAAAGGAATGGAATTTTGAGATTTATATCTTCATGTATGCAATTAGTATATTTTCTAATATTAAATCATTGTATACCACAACTACGGTTTGTGTATGTCCTAACATGCTTAATCAATTGTAATGAGTAAAATTTTAAACAAATTAAATCCTTGTTAATTCCCAAATTGTAATTTTGACTTCGTTAATAAACAACTTTAATACATTTATTTATTTATTATTTTTTTCCCGACGTTTCGAGCTTGTGGCTCATCTTCTGGGGTTATCTTATCTTTAACACAGCCAATAACTATAATGTGACAATGAAATATAAGACAGTGTAACAGGCCATAAAATGTATGACAAAATAAAATAGACAAAAGTATTTTTATACTGTTAAAAAGAGAAGTTTGACAAATGGCTTGAATGAAATGTAGCAACTAAAGATAAGATAACCCCAGAAGATGAGCCACAAGCTCGAAACGTCGGGAAAAAAATAATAAATAAATAAATATTAAACACGGAAGAGCTCCTTCATCAAAGAAAATCCTACAAATTACAGCACTCTTCCCCTCTAAGTGAGGAAAAAGATCCTTAGCAAACTTTAATACAATTTTCTAATGTTGTATTCTGATTTATTTTTTCCCAAATTAAAAAAGAAATGAGTTGCTATCATTTTTATAAGTACTTCTTAATTTATTTCTTATAATAAATTTATTATCATTGCGATTGAAATTTTACTGTGAAACTTATTTTGTGTAACATAAGGCACAACTAAAGTCAAAGTACTTGATGAAGAGGTGTGCCGTGAGTCAATGATCAGACAAGAAATAAATGTAGGCGTCAGATAGTAATAGTATACGTCTGATAGACTTACTACTTACTATATTGTTTTAGAAAAATAACAAATAATGTAAACAATTGGATTTTTCATAATGTTTTAAGCTTTGCTGTTGCTCTCCTGAAAAATTCAAATTTTTGACTTTAGCCCTAAACACCGCGCATCAAGGTTTGCGGTAAAAAAAGAGCATTTGTCAAAATAAGTCCAAAATACCTAATCAGAATCGACCTGTCAAGAAACAAATGTATGCTTAAGATAGAATTACTATTTCATTGTTTTATAAAAATGACTATCACAAATAATATCAATAATTAGATTTTACATAATGTTTTGAACTTTGCTGTTGCTCTCCTGAAAAATTAAAATTTTTGACTTTAGCCCTAAACACCGCGCATCAAAGTGAAGAGGTTTGCGGTAAAAAAAGAGCTTTTGTCAAAATAAGTCCAAAATACCTAATCAGAAACGACCAGTCAAGAAACAAATGTATGCTTAAGATAGAATTACTATTTCATTGTTTTATAAAAGTGACTATCACAAATAATATCAATAATTAGATTTTACATAATGTTTTGAACTTTGCTGTTGCTCTCCTGAAAAATTAAAATTTTTGACTTTAGCCCTAAACACCGCGCATCAAAGTGAAGAGGTTTGCGGTAAAAAAAGAGCTTTTGTCAAAATAAGTCCAAAATACCTAATCAGAAACGACCAGTCAAGAAACAAATGTATGCTTCAGATAGAATTACTATTTCATTGTTTTATAAAAGTGACTATCACAAATAATATCAATAATCAGATTTTACATAATGTTTTGAACTTTGCTGTTGCTCTCCTGAAAAATTAAAATTTTTGACTTAAGCCCTTACGACCGCGCATCAAAGATATAATGCTGGCGATCTCTGAACACAATAGCCGTTCCTCCCGAGACATAACTTGTTACTCCCGTGGTACGTGTTCTAAGAGGACCCTTCAGGCTCTTGTAGTGAAAGGATCCGAGGAAGGCGATACGGTCGAGGGGACTAACGAGGCCAGGACGAAGGACGAAGGACGGACATGATAATGAGGAGAGGAAGGGGCACGACAATGGCCGACTTCTTCTGCGGCTACGTGCGTTCCTAACGCCCACGCTTCATCTTCAAACAGACATTGGTAACGGTAGTTCTTCCTAAGGATCCATTTTCTTTTCTTTTTTTTATCCAGTCTCTCTCGGGGAACGTGCCTTCCTCTTGTTTATTCACCTTTAGCTCTTCTTCTTATAAAGTCAACTCTCGATTAGTCGAACTTCGATAAGTCGAATAAATACGTGGAACAGAATCTGTAGTCGGGTCATTATCTGAAGATGCGTTGATTACACTTCCTGAAATTTTATTATTGAAATGTCATAATTTCGGGCCGAAAAAATTCATACGCACTCAGTGGCATAATACCGCCACTGAGTGCGTATGAATTTTTAACTCATACGCATTTAATTGAATTCACTTTTTAAATAGTAGCAAGACAGGAGAACCTTTAATTGTTCTTTTAAAAAAATATAAAAACAATTTCAAAGTGAGGGAGTGTGAGGTAGTGAAAAATATTTTGAGGTAGTAGTAAACATTGAAAAACAAAATATATGGTTAGTTGTAGAAACGGTGACAATTTTGGTGATATTGAAGTAGAAGAGGAAATATTCGAAGCCGTTGAGAAATTTAGATATTTAGGATCTACTGTAACTAGAAAAAACGAAATCGAATAGGAAATTAACTCTCTAGATTAAAGGCGGGAAATGCTTGTTATTTCTCGGTTGCAAAATTACTTGGGTCACGCCTTTTATCCCGAAATTTAAAAATTAGGATTTACAAAACTATAATTCTTCCAACTGTTCTTTACGGTTGTGAAACATGGCCGCTTATGGTACAGTAAGGGATGAGAAACGCCTTATGGTGTTTGAAAATAAAGTGCTGCGTAGAATATTCGGGCCGAAGAAAGATGAGTCAACAGGAGAATTTAGACGGCTACACAATGCGGAATTGTGTGAGCTTTACCCGGTTAACGTAATCGAGTCTATAGCTGCGCGTCGGTTAAAGTGGGCATGCAAAATGGCGAGTCTTAGTAGTGAACGAATTCCTAAAAGATTGATAAACGCTTTGCCGACTGGAAAACGACCGAGGGGTAGGCCTAGGCGAAGGTGGGAAGATTCGGTGAAGGCAGATCTTGTGAATTTGGGATTGGACGGTGGTAATTGGATGGAGGTATGTAGGGACCGATTGGTGGTGTCGGCGTCGGGCCTTCGGGTCCGTTAAGCCTTATTGTATTGTATTGTATTGTATAGTAAACATTGATAAGTGAAAGCAAAAACGCGTATATTTTAAAGAAATACAATCTTAACCCGTCATTAGTCGCTGCGTGAGAATTTCTCTCACATATTTTGTTTTTTTGGCGGGAAACGGCTCTTGGTGCTTCTAAAAACCTCCCCTCCTTACTATCTGTAGTTCACAAATTCACGGCCCTCCCTGAACTCTCCCCGCTCCAATACCAAGCCTTATACCTGCTCCAGCTTACTTCTACTCCGCAAAATTTGATCTCATGAGAGATTCTCTCACGCGCGACTATCAATGATATATTTAATTGAGAGTTTTTCTCACGCGCGACTGTCAGTGTGACGTACAACTGAGTGTGCGTCAACTTCCAAATTTTTTTTTTAAGAGGGAAAAATGACTCAATGACTACACTAAAGAATAGTTTTCTAGTAGAATGTTTTGTCTACTTTATATTCGAACTTGGAATTTCCAATATTCATTGTATTTCTAATTGAACATTATAATCACTATTGTTAATTAAAATAAATGCTTGTAGTATTAATTTGGCTTTAAGATAATACTTTTTCTATATGTATTTAATTTTTTTACTCTTTTTAAAAAAATGTTGAACAGTAGTTTTGAATGATTAGGTATAGTTGTTTTATCCTCTTAATAAAAATGCTTTTTCAAGATTTCATAATTTGTACTAATAATTGACCCTTTTGTAACTACAGCTTTATTGTTAAAATTCAAAATAACGTATGATTAAAATGAAAAAAAAGTAGTGATTGTTGTGAGGGAAATTCTCACGTGCGACCATCCATGTTAAAGTTGGTCTAGGGACCAATGACGAGTCAAAAAACGATTTCAAATTCAAAAATAGGAAATTACAAACATGTATAGCAAAAAGTAAGCTTAATTTTAATGGTTAGGTTAGGTTACAGTTACATAATTTTGGTCATAGTTTAGGAATCGTCACCTTTACATTTAAAAGCATTCTCAAATTGTTTTGAGAATATAAAGAATGTACTTATTCGCTCCCTCCTTGAAGAAAGTTTTGGAAAAAAATGAGGAAGTAAAATTTTCAAAGTTTTTATTATTTTTTAATCAATTTAAGTATACTAAGAATCAAAAAGGCTGCAGAATCGAAAACTATGACCATTTTCCGTCAAAAAATAATAGTTGAGTGATAAAATTGCTTGGAAACTCAAAAGTTTTTTTGAAGTGAGGGAGTGTAGTAGCTATTGACCAGAACGTATTATTCCCGTAATAATCTAATCTAATAGCAGAGGCAAGCCATCGCAGCCCCTGGTCGGCAGTCAAAACGATCCTAGGGTCTTCCCTCAACCGATTCTTTCCACCCTGGGCTTTGAGCTGCGTTCCTCTCAACGCTTAGACCATCCAACACTTCATGTGAGGGAGTGAAGGAAAAACGTCTGGACATACCTCTTTAATTTTTTTTATTGTTACTGGTAACAATAAATGAAACCGCTTATTTTTTCATGAAATCTTGAAGTAATAACTGACTTAACCGATTAATCAATTTAATCAAACAATCAATTGTTGAAAGAATACGAATTTTTAAAGTGGCTTGCCTTGGAGTCAGGTGAGGGAGTGAAAAAACAATTACTTTTAATTTTTTTTAACCAATTATAAATTTAGTTTGGAGCTGAAACATAGTCTCCATAGAAAAACAAAAGGAGTGAAATAGTTCCAATTTTTTTCTAGTAACTAGCTCTCATTTTAGTGGTTGAAATTGGACCGGACGTACGATTTACACATTTTCAGATAATGACCCAGTCACAAGTCATTACAGGTATTTTCAGCTCATTAATTCAACTTCAGTAAAAAAAACGTGGAAAGTTATATATCTAAGTCAAATTTGATAAAATGGTCTTGGGAGTTTCACCTCTCTAAGTCGAAATTTTGAATGACATCTCTTATAACTCGAACTCAGATTACTAAATTCAGAGAACTTCATGATCAATTTGATTTCCTGCTTTCTGTCAATGTTTTTCATTTATACCATTTTCGTCCATTTATGCAACTAAGGCTAATAGGGCGATTATACAGAGGGAGTCCTAAATTTTCCCTATTCATGTATGATTAGGATAAATCCTGTTTAAAGAGTAGCTGAAATCGTACAGGCTCGGGGCCTCCATTTTACGTCCTATCCGAGAGATGTTTTTCTTTGCACATATCATTCACTTGTTGGTTATTCAATCGAGTGGTTTTTAGCAAGATGAATATTATGTCAAGTAGCAATAATTTACAACTATGCTGGAAGTGAAGAAACTTCGGGTCTTTTTTACTTATATTTAGTCCGAGATCGAACATTCTAGAATGGCGTAGAAGATTCTCGAAACATCCAGAACGTGTACTAAATCGTCTAGAACTCTTATAATGTAGCAGACAAAATCATGTTTTTTTGTTATACTTTACACTAGGAATAAAAAATAACTTTTATTCAGAGCCTATTTTGAATAGATTTGCTATGAAGTTATAAAACCTTCAAAGAAAAATGTGGTAGTCACCTGACGTAAAAATAATAATTAAGTATGAATTTTGTAGGGATTTTAATGACAAGAGTTTTTTTTTTCTTTATTATTCATTGGATGATATGTAATTATATAAATATAGGAGTAGACCCGGACAGGCGTTGCTATAATATGTCGAATTAATTAATAAGTACTAATGATCCATTAATTTAGCACTTACTGGATTATTTCAGCGGAGGCGCGATTAAATATAAATAACACAAATGTAAAAGGAACTAATCAATATATATTATAAAACAAAGTGTACATACGATCAACATACGATCAACAAAGTTATGTCATCGTGTAGCTATATAACCCCTAACGGAGTAGAAGGTTTCTGTTTTTCCCTAAGGATGTAAAATTGAAGAGAAAAGGACTCGAATTTTAAGCCTCTCGCACCATGTAATTAGCCTACCTGAGAATGAAATACGAGTTTATGAATGAAAAATTTAGTACGAGCTCCAGACTTCCAGGAAGCGCTAGGGTGTGTTTCACTCAATGTTTATTATTCATTTATTATTGTTCATTCATTCAGTTCAGTTTGTAAAGGTTATATATTTTTTCAGCTGTTCTTTTTAAATTATTAAAAATCAAGCGAAAATAATTAGTTTCTCCTTTGCTTTCACAATATATTAATGATTTTACATCTTTGCTATCAATCAGAAAACCGACTGGATTCCGTAAAAAATTAATTTTCTCATAAGAAGGCTAATTGATCAACACATTACATTTAATCAATATATACTTAAGTAAATTTATTGAAATATGAGTGAAAATTTCTTAGTAGTACAGTGAGCGAATAAAAACAGACATAAAACAAAAGAGATAAATTGTCTGAATATAAATCGAAAATAAAAAGCTTGAAGTGTTCTTATGGTTTGTAATTATGAAAAAAAAGTTGGTTTTATTACTATGTATGATGGGCATTCCAGTTCAGAATTACAGAAACCATAAAAAACGATGCATTACTCTACAAAGTTGCAGCAAAATTAATTGTTCATTCACCATTTTCAACCCCTTATAAGGCTTATAGGGTTCCTTATTTGGGCTGACTCTGCAGATCTCGAATCTTAATATTAATATCAAGTAAAAACCGAAGTTTCAAGAAAGTAATAATTTTGTTCTATATTTCCTTTAATCTTAAAGTTTTTCTGTTATTAAAACTACCACACAACTACCGGAGCGAAGCCGGGCACCCAAGCTGGTATAGAATATAATTGGAATAGGGTTTTGTACAATCACAATAGAAAGCAAAAATGTACCGAAATATTTTGCCATGATACATATTCATTAAATTCAGAATATAAAACATGATGATATGAAATGATGCTTACACCTAAATATCGAAAGAAAATGAAGTGTGTCAATAAATCAACTTACACCGCCATCTATTGGAAATTTATAGAACTGACGAATAATCACTCTCAATTTTATTATAATAAGCATTTAATTTACATTAAAAGAAATATTGAGGCAAATAATGGAGATAAAAACTATCCTATATTTTAAGTTGGACAAAATTTCTCAAAATGACCCAAATTTTATATAGAGCTTTTTAATCGATACTTCCCAACAAAATGATGTCTAAAAAACAAATGCGTATGCCCTAGTACAAACAAACTTTTGATACCTTTATCAAAGCTACAATAAATTATATTGTTTTCCTCGTGACATGAATATGAAATCCACAGAGAATCGAACGTGTAGAGTTTTATTATACGGTTACCCAAACATGAATACAAGTTACAAGGATTCAGATTCATTTTGACAAGACCAATTTTAAAGTTTTGTTTTTGTTTTGTTTTTAGTATAGATAAAAGGATTTCAATGGAAAATCTCTTTTACAAGAGCGATCCGGATATAGCAGGCAATAAAAGCCATCGCTTCGACTTAATTTAAAATATGACCCGATCTCTCTAACTGGGAATATTTGTAACGGATGTGATTGTTGTTATTGGAGGGTCATTTATTTATTTATAGGTAATTTTCCTTTGTCATTTTGTCGATTTCAAAGGGACATTTCTTGGTAGAACTTTTGCAGATATCATTCATTAGAAGGCTCAAATCTCTGTCTATGCCGTCCCTCGGATAGGACGTAAAATGGAGGTCCCAAACTTTTCAGTCACTCGCTAAAGATCTCTATCCTAATTATATCTGGATAGGCAAAATTTTGGACCCCCGGTGAAGCATCGTCCGATTAGCCTTAGAGGCATAAAGTGGCGTTAAAACAAACAAACGAAACCAAGGCTCAATTCTTGTCAAAAAATAATAGTTGAGTGATAAAATTGCTTGGAAATTCACCAGTTTTTTTGAAGTGATGGCTTGTAGCAGCTATTGACCACAGCGTATTATTCCCGTAATAACCTAATCTCATAGCGGAGGCAAGCGATCGCAGCCCCTGGTCGGCAGTCAAAACGATCCTAGGGTCTTCCCTCAACCGATTCTTTCCACCCTGGGCTTTGAGCTGCGTTCCTCTCAACGCTTAGACCATCCAACACTTCATGTGAGGGAGTGAAGGAAAAACGTCTGGACATACCTCTTTAATTTTTTTTATTGTTACTGGTAACAATAAATGAAACCGCTTATTTTTTCATGAAATCTTGAAGTAATAACTGACTTAACCGATTAATCAATTTAATCAAACAATCAATTGTTGAAAGAATACGAATTTTTAAAGTGGCTTGCCTTGGAGTCAGGTGAGGGAGTGAAAAAACAATTACTTTTAATTTTTTTTAACCAATTATAAATTTAGTTTGGAGCTGAAACATAGTCTCCATAGAAAAACAAAAGGAGTGAAATAGTTCCAATTTTTTTCTAGTAACTAGCTCTCATTTTAGTGGTTGAAATTGGACCGGACGTACGATTTACACATTTTCAGATAATGACCCAGTCACAAGTCATTACAGGTATTTTCAGCTCATTAATTCAACTTCAGTAAAAAAAACGTGGAAAGTTATATATCTAAGTCAAATTTGATAAAATGGTCTTGGGAGTTTCACCTCTCTAAGTCGAAATTTTGAATGACATCTCTTATAACTCGAACTCAGATTACTAAATTCAGAGAACTTCATGATCAATTTGATTTCCTGCTTTCTGTCAATGTTTTTCATTTATACCATTTTCGTCCATTTATGCAACTAAGGCTAATAGGGCGATTATACAGAGGGAGTCCTAAATTTTCCCTATTCATGTATGATTAGGATAAATCCTGTTTAAAGAGTAGCTGAAATCGTACAGGCTCGGGGCCTCCATTTTACGTCCTATCCGAGAGATGTTTTTCTTTGCACATACCATTCACTTGTTGGTTATTCAATCGAGTGGTTTTTAGCAAGATGAATATTATGTCAAGTAGCAATAATTTACAACTATGCTGGAAGTGAAGAAACTTCGGGTCTTTTTTACTTATATTTAGTCCGAGATCGAACATTCTAGAATGGCGTAGAAGATTCTCGAAACATCCAGAACGTGTACTAAATCGTCTAGAACTCTTATAATGTAGCAGACAAAATCATGTTTTTTTGTTATACTTTACACTAGGAATAAAAAATAACTTTTATTCAGAGCCTATTTTGAATAGATTTGCTATGAAGTTATAAAACCTTCAAAGAAAAATGTGGTAGTCACCTGACGTAAAAATAATAATTAAGTATGAATTTTGTAGGGATTTTAATGACAAGAGTTTTTTTTTTCTTTATTATTCATTGGATGATATGTAATTATATAAATATAGGAGTAGACCCGGACAGGCGTTGCTATAATATGTCGAATTAATTAATAAGTATTAATGATCCATTAATTTAGCACTTACTGGATTATTTCAGCGGAGGCGCGATTAAATATAAATAACACAAATGTAAAAGGAACTAATCAATATATATTATAAAACAAAGTGTACATACGATCAACATACGATCAACAAAGTTATGTCATCGTGTAGCTATATAACCCCTAACGGAGTAGAAGGTTTCTGTTTTTCCCTAAGGATGTAAAATTGAAGAGAAAAGGACTCGAATTTTAAGCCTCTCGCACCATGTAATTAGCCTACCTGAGAATGAAATACGAGTTTATGAATGAAAAATTTAGTACGAGCTCCAGACTTCCAGGAAGCGCTAGGGTGTGTTTCACTCAATGTTTATTATTCATTTATTATTGTTCATTCATTCAGTTCAGTTTGTAAAGGTTATATATTTTTTCAGCTGTTCTTTTTAAATTATTAAAAATCAAGCGAAAATAATTAGTTTCTCCTTTGCTTTCACAATATATTAATGATTTTACATCTTTGCTATCAATCAGAAAACCGACTGGATTCCGTAAAAAATTAATTTTCTCATAAGAAGGCTAATTGATCAACACATTACATTTAATCAATATATACTTAAGTAAATTTATTGAAATATGAGTGAAAATTTCTTAGTAGTACAGTGAGCGAATAAAAACAGACATAAAACAAAAGAGATAAATTGTCTGAATATAAATCGAAAATAAAAAGCTTGAAGTGTTCTTATGGTTTGTAATTATGAAAAAAAAGTTGGTTTTATTACTATGTATGATGGGCATTCCAGTTCAGAATTACAGAAACCATAAAAAACGATGCATTACTCTACAAAGTTGCAGCAAAATTAATTGTTCATTCACCATTTTCAACCCCTTATAAGGCTTATAGGGTTCCTTATTTGGGCTGACTCTGCAGATCTCGAATCTTAATATTAATATCAAGTAAAAACCGAAGTTTCAAGAAAGTAATAATTTTGTTCTATATTTCCTTTAATCTTAAAGTTTTTCTGTTATTAAAACTACCACACAACTACCGGAGCGAAGCCGGGCACCCAAGCTGGTATAGAATATAATTGGAATAGGGTTTTGTACAATCACAATAGAAAGCAAAAATGTACCGAAATATTTTGCCATGATACATATTCATTAAATTCAGAATATAAAACATGATGATATGAAATGATGCTTACACCTAAATATCGAAAGAAAATGAAGTGTGTCAATAAATCAACTTACACCGCCATCTATTGGAAATTTATAGAACTGACGAATAATCACTCTCAATTTTATTATAATAAGCATTTAATTTACATTAAAAGAAATATTGAGGCAAATAATGGAGATAAAAACTATCCTATATTTTAAGTTGGACAAAATTTCTCAAAATGACCCAAATTTTATATAGAGCTTTTTAATCGATACTTCCCAACAAAATGATGTCTAAAAAACAAATGCGTATGCCCTAGTACAAACAAACTTTTGATACCTTTATCAAAGCTACAATAAATTATATTGTTTTCCTCGTGACATGAATATGAAATCCACAGAGAATCGAACGTGTAGAGTTTTATTATACGGTTACCCAAACATGAATACAAGTTACAAGGATTCAGATTCATTTTGACAAGACCAATTTTAAAGTTTTGTTTTTGTTTTGTTTTTAGTATAGATAAAAGGATTTCAATGGAAAATCTCTTTTACAAGAGCGATCCGGATATAGCAGGCAATAAAAGCCATCGCTTCGACTTAATTTAAAATATGACCCGATCTCTCTAACTGGGAATATTTGTAACGGATGTGATTGTTGTTATTGGAGGGTCATTTATTTATTTATAGGTAATTTTCCTTTGTCATTTTGTCGATTTCAAAGGGACATTTCTTGGTAGAACTTTTGCAGATATCATTCATTAGAAGGCTCAAATCTCTGTCTATGCCGTCCCTCGGATAGGACGTAAAATGGAGGTCCCAAACTTTTCAGTCACTCGCTAAAGATCTCTATCCTAATTATATCTGGATAGGCAAAATTTTGGACCCCCGGTGAAGCATCGTCCGATTAGCCTTAGAGGCATAAAGTGGCGTTAAAACAAACAAACGAAACCAAGGCTCAATTCTTAGCCGTGCTTTCCTCTAACTTATTATCCATTGAAAAATGTATTACTTTAATAATGTAGGACGCAGAAGATCTTTGGGACCAGGTAGTGAGGCTCCGAGAAGAATGTCGAAACCCGGATTGCATCCATATGGTGGGATTTCAAGGATCTATGAGGTTTTGCCAAACAAGACGAACAATTGATTCAACTCTATTCTGCTACAACACTGTTCCGCGAAGACCCACGGAGTACTTTTAACTCGAGGAACCTAGGTCAGGCAGAGAAAAGAAAAGGCCATTGAAATCTCTTCTAGTCTTCGAGCGGTAACTTCAGCTCTATTAGTAAAAGATGAAGAAAAATCTGGTGCGATTTTTTTATTTCTAAATAAAAGTTTTTATGTTGTTATGTAGTAATTAGTTATCGTTAGATAATTAATTTTATAATTTTTAAACTATTTTATCTTCTAAATAATTTATTTTTTGAAGAGAAAAGATTTGGCTCCGCCGGGAGTCGAACCCGGGTCTCCTGCGTTACATGCGAGGATGCTAACCGCTACACCACAGAGCTCGGCTCAAGGCAGAGCAAATCCTTCAAGTTTACATCAACGAAATGAAAAAATCTTGTCGGTCTCTTGAAAACAATAGTCTAGCTAATGCATTTACAAATTATTAATCACTTTAAGCAAGTATTAACAGAATAATGGGGGCTCGGCAGAGCAAATCCTTCCTCTTCACTGATACCTACTCCCCCTATCTCACAAGTTTTGCGAGTAGTAGCGGGAGGTTTTGTCCACCTCCCGCTGCACAGTGGGACGAATCGCCAATCTAGGGGGAAATAATTCTGCAAGCGACTTAGCGACTTATTTTATGTTAATGTTTGTAGAAAATTGCATTTAAGCATGAATTAATAAATAAAAGTCAAAATAGTGGTTTTTGGCAATGGTCATTAAAAAAAAAAAAAAAAAAAAAAAAAAAAAAAAAAAAAAAAAAAAAAAAAAAAAAAAAAAAAAATTAAAAACCAATATTAAATTATTTAGATAAATTGTAAATAATGGAGTAATTCTATTTATATTTCTTTATTCAATTTTCAATTATTAAAAAAGAAAAAAAAACATATTAAATATAAAATAACGTCAAATAAATTTTTAAAAAATTATATATTAAATTCTAATATCGAAATGTAAAAAAAAAATGTTTTTCATTCCGAATCATCTGAATCTGATGGATCAGAATCAATCCATCTGAATGCATACATCCGGCGACTTCAATACAAATATTCTATCCAATTCTCCTTACTGATATCGATCATATTTTCGAGGACTTTTGTCAACAACTAGTATCATACTCATAAAGTCTGTGAGGACGACTTAGCCACGACTTAATACGTATTTCCAATGATCTTTCGAATCCTACTTTATTTCTAAAATAAATCTTGGAAAAACCTAGATTACCTGACAGCAGATGAAATAAATCTATCCCTTAATCTACTATCCTGTTGTATAGGACCCATCTATTCCTATGAATAAATTGACGACATGGTAGAATGCCTTACATCTAATCTCGTTGCCATCCTAAATCAAATTGAACCCCTTAAAACTTGTACCTTCAGATGCTCCCTAGTCCTTGGAATTGACCCAGATATTCGGGAAATAGTGAAGAAAAGGATGCTTCCAGACGTACCGGAATAATCTTCCGGTATCTTACGGTATTCATATACGGTATCTTACGGTATTCATATTCATATACGGTTTTAAAACTGGTATGTTCCCTGAACCTTTTTATTGTTCGTTTCGAGTCGAGTAATTGTACCCAATCTTTCCTTACTGATATCGTTCCCCCACCACTACACCACAAAATAAAGACTTTTTGAATATTTACCTATGCGAGAGGTAATTAGCTAGGAGAGAAAGTAAAAAACCTGAAATATACATTTCATCTATACCACCTTGCTGTTCCCACATATTAAAAATATCGGATCTCAATAATGACACGTTTACACCTGGAAAAAAAAAACACCGTACCACACATTAGCAGGAATAAGAAATGCGTAATGAAAAAATTGTTATTATATAATGTTGATTGTATTCTGTGAAAATATATGTCTATTTATCTAAGTCGTTATAGATTTCTAGTTATCGCATTTTTACTAACAATAATTAAATAAGTAGTAGTTTAAATTAAGTAGCTTACTAAGTTGACTACTGGAAAAAAAGAAGGGTGCATCACACTTAAAAAGCCAAATACAGATAAACTTACTTGCCGACTCGTCTTCCATACCGTGGTATAAATTTTTTTTCCAAAACAATATGAAATTCGCTGATCTATGTTGCCGCTTTATCATTAAGATGTTCAATTTAACTGACTTATTGCGACGAATGTGGCGTGTTTATTCTTTTTTTATTCCGTTGGTATTTGTTTTAAGAGATTATGTGTTTGTAGATACCTAAGGTATACTGTTTTCATGCTTTATTTCTTTCTTATTCCTAGAAAGGAAAAAATCTTGCTATTTGCTTTTAATTGTTGTACTTATGGTCATCGAATCTCGTTTTTTCATAGCTTCGGAGATTGCCGTAGTGTATTTTAATGAAACTGGTTTACTATATATCTATAAATTTCATTAGCACCTCCGTATTGCCTCAAAATATTAAAAATACAGGCTCTCAACAATGAGAGATTTATACCTTTAAAAAAAGCGCACACCTTTATTAACAGGTATTAGCAGTCCATAATGAATACTTTATTTCTATATAGTGTGGACTATATTCTGTATAAATATCTCGGTGTAGATCGGTGTAGATTTTTAGTAACCCCTTTGTTTATAAGAAAAAAATATAGCTTATCGACTATTGAAAAAAAAGGAGGGTACTCTGTACTATATCCACATTTAAAGAACCAAGAACTTATATAAACTTAATTTCTGAATCGTCTTCTATTGCCTAGCTTAATTTTTTTTCAAAAAAACACGATCCATTCTATGATTCTATCGATTTTACAATATAATTTGGAAATAAGCTGACTTAGCATTATGAGGGAACTACCGTATTCAAACCCCCATTATTCTGTTAATACTTGCTTAAAGTGATTAATAATTTGTAAATGCATTAGCTAGACTATTGTTTTCAAGAGACCGACAAGATTTTTTCATTTCGTTGATCTAAACTATTTCCCCCTAGATTGGCGATTCGTCCCACTGTGCGCTGGAGGAAGGATTTGCTCTGCCTTGAGCCGAGCTCTGTGGTGTAGCGGTTAGCATCCTCGCATGTAACGCAGGAGACCCAGGTTCGACTCCCGGCGGAGCCAAATCTTTTCTCTTCAAAAAATAAATTATTTAAAAATAATTTAAAATTGGTGGTCAGCCACAATTTAAGATTGGATTAATTATTTTATCTTCTAATAAAATAGTTTAAAAAGTTTTTATTTGTGATAATACGGGAATATGATAATACATGGTGGCTCATTTTTTAATGGGAGTAAAAAATCCTTGGCTATGCCGTCCCTCGGATAGGATGTAAAATGTAAAATGAGGTCCAGACCCTGTACGATGTAAAGTACTCGTTAAAGATCTCTATCCTAATTATACCTGGAGAGGCAAAATTTAGGACTCCCTCTGAAGCATCGTCCGATTAGCCTTAGTGGCATAAAGTGACCTTAAACAAACAAACAACTTAACAATAAGTAAACTAACAGTAATTGATAAAATAAAAATAGTGATGACAAACCATTGACGTTGCTAGTTAAAACTAGTGGTTTAAATCTTAAAATCGATATATCGCCGATCGATCGCATTTGATCGATCTAATTCTATTATGGTATTTTAGCACCCTTCACCCTCTACTAGTATGGAAAAAATCAGAACCAACTATTGCCTATAATAGAAGTTATATTAATTTAAATACTTTCTTTTCATAATTTACTTACTCAACGTGGATGACATTAAAACGCATTTTTATCTAATAATTTTACAGCCATTCTTCTTAATTATAAAAAATGTTTGGTGCATAAACATAAAAAGTAAAGCTCAATAGGGAAAAAAATTGAATTTATTTTAAGCAAAATCTATACTCATCTCTCTGATATTATTTTTTACTTTCACTTACCTATGTATGAAATATATAAGTAAGTGGAAGTATTGCGATCGTGAAAATTTTCGACTTCGAAATACACGTTTTGGGGTCCCCTGAGTCAAAATAACCAAGTCCCGCACTCATCAAAATTGATCTACGGGAGGGGGGAACACTACTTAATAAATTTTGTATAATTTTAACGGGTTTTTTTTATTTACTCAAAAATGGCTTTAACGATTAACAAAAATAAGATATGAATGTAGAAAAATGTGTGACTTTGGGAAATGATATTTAGCAAAACACGTCAATTTCTAATCTAAGTAAGTTGGTAAGTGAAAGTTGTGTGTTGCGCGCAAGCACCAGATTTTTTTTTTTTTCTAGAGACCTTTATCTTTTATATCATTGCACCAAACATATTTTATAAATAAGAAGAATGGCTGTAAAATTATTATTTTTAAAGGAAGTGAAAAATCCTTGGCTATGCCGTCCCTCGGATAGGACGTAAAATAGAGGTCCAGAGCCTGTACGATGTAAGGTACTCGTTAAAGATTCCTATCCAAATTACACCTGGATATGCAAAATTAAGGACTCCCATTGTAGCTTCGTCCGATTAGTCTTAGTGGCATAAAGTGACCTTAAACAAACAAACAACAAGCTAGTCCGTGTACTCCTCTAACTTATTATCCATTGAAAAATGGATTATTTTAATAATTTAGTCCGTAGACGATCTAGGGGACCAAGTAGTGAGGCTCCGAGAAGAATTTCGAAACTCGGATCTTATTTTATATGAAATTTTGACAAACAGACAGGCAATAGATTCAACTCTATACTGCTCATAATTAAAAAATCTGGTGCGTGCGCGCAACACACAACTTTCACTTACCAACATACTTAGATTAGAAATTAATGCGTTTTGTTAATTGCCACTTCTCAAATGAACAGAACAGTTTAATTATAACGCATTGGTTTGTCATTAAAGGCGTACGGCGCATGCGTGAGCTCAAGGTGTTTTATGAGTTGACGGAATATTTTTCTTTTTTTCTCCTGTATATGTTTACTTGATTTTCTTCATATATGATATTTAGCCATTTCTTATTTTTAAGCGTGATGAGAGACAGTTAATTTCTCAATATAAACTAAAACAAAGGTACTTTATAGAAAAACAAAAAAAGCCCCTTCCCCATTTAAGCCCCCTCAGAACATTTTAATAATGATAAAGCTTACCTGATATTAAATAACAACTAATTTTCATTAAACATAACGAATTTGATAAAAATCGTTAAAGCCGTTTTTGAGATAATCGATCAAAAAGGTAAAAATTGGACAGAATTTATTAAGTAAAGTCCCCCTTCCTGTTGATCAATTTTGATGAAATTTTTACAGTCGTATCTCCGGCATATAAATACATTAAATACCAAGTTTGATCAAAATCGTTAAAACCGTTATTGAGTAAATAAAAAAAACACGTGAAAATGATACAAAATTTATTAAGTAAAGTCCCCCCTCCGGTTGATCAATTTTGATGAAATTTTTACAGTCATATCTCGGGCATATCAATAGATTAAATACTCAGTTTAATCAAAATCGTTAGAGTCGTTTTTGAGAAAATCGAAAAAAACTTAAAAAGTTTTTAAATAAAGTACCCCCTCCCTTTGAACAAATTTGATGAAATTTTTGCTGTCACATCGCGGGCATATACATACTCTAAATACCCAATTTCGGGTTCGCACGGTTTATAGTTTTTGAGCTAGTCTGTTCACACACACACACACACACACAGACACACAGACACACACACACACAGACCATTTCGCGGGACTTGGTTATTTTGACTCAGGGGACCCTAAAACGTGTATTTCCGTTGAAAACCGGAAGTCGAAAATTTTCACGATCGCAATACTTCCACTTACTATATATTTCATATATAGGTAAGTGAAAGTAAAAAATTGGATCAATTAATAAAAAATAATTATGCTAAGAAAGAACTAAAAATCTACTAAGAAGAAAGAACAGACAAATCAGAAGAGTGCTGTATTCCACCCAGACAACGCTAGGCCCCGCGCCTCATTGGTCACTCGCAATAAATTATTGAGCCTTGGATGGGACCTTTTGCCCTAGCCTCCCTATTCACTAGACCTAGTTTCAAACGACTACCTTTTATTCCGGTCTCTGCAGGTCTCCATAATTGGAAAGAAATTTCTAAAGGAAGGGGATATCGAAAACCACTTGGATCAGTTTTTTAATAAAAAACCTCAGACATTCTATGAACATGAGGCAATTAGTGAAAAGATGATTAAAAGTCATCTACATAAATAAAGATGAAATTCTGTATGTTTGTTTGTTTGTTCTTTATAGAAATCCATACTGTTTGTCCTAAATTCTCTAAATTTCGCTCAGTGGTTCTTTCATACCAGGTGCGAACACCTGTCCATATTAAAATTGCATAACTTCAGACGATCTTCAGCTGATATTCTTTATTGTTATAAAAATCGTAATGATCTCGCTTTACAATGTTTTTTTTACGAAATCGACCGTTTCATTAGAAAAATGAAATTCCCCGGGAGAAACCGTGATACACAGCTATAATCTATGTAAATAAACATGAAATTCTGTTTGTTCATTATAGAAATCCATACCGTTTGTCCTAAATTCTCCAAATTTTGCTCAGTGGTTCTTTCATACCAGGTGCGAACACCTGTCCATATTAAAATTGCATAACTTAAGCCAATCTCTGGGTATATTCTTTATTGTTATAAAAATCGTTTTGATCTTGCTTTACATTGGTTTTTAAGAAATCGACCGTTTGAGTCGATAAAAGTCTCACTTTATAGATTAAAAAAATTAAACTCTCCGGGTGAAACCGGTATATACAGCTAGTATTAAATAATGATCAATATATTATAGATTAAAATAAATTTTAAGTCAATAATAATCTGAGTTTTATTTCACCCTGAAAAACCGAAAGGACCTATTTGAAACCCAATGCATTTATCGTCGTTGATACTTCAAAATGTCGTATATCACAAATTTTCGATTTTGCCATTTTTTTTCGATTTTTAATCAAAACGAGTAGCTGTAGGGTCCTAATAGACGACATATGTCACCAGTAAATAGGCAAGAAGAATCTTGCCCAGTAAAAAAAAATATTCGAATTTCAGGAACCGCTTGGTCATTCATTTTGAGTATATAATAAGGTAAATTAAAAATCATACCCAAAAAAAGTTTTACAAATGAATATTATAACAATTTTAAATAATTCTTTCTATAATCGAACACAAATATTAAAAAAAATGAATTGCAAAATAAATTATTTTTTTGTTCTCCTGAAAATCAGCTGTTAATTGGCATACGACCTTTGGCAGTATCAACGACGATATGTGTGCTACACATTCAATCGATTTTAAAAACGTTCGTCTAAATATCGAATAATAACCTTCGATATTAGGAACGATGAATAGGTTAAAATTTATCTGGTGGTTGCGCGTTATCTGGTGAAAACACCTCCCTGCATTCTCATTGACCATGAAACTGTACTTTCTTACATCGTAGTGAACTCAAGGACTTCCAAGGACTGAATTGGTACATTTTTTTTTTAGCTATCTAGTTTAACGTAAATAATATTTTTATTCAAACAAGCTAGCTACTGATTAAAATACTGAAGACAGCTAGCAGTAAATGCTAAACGCTTTCCTTAACACCTCTCGAACTAATGAAATGTGTCCCCTCAAGAGTGCGACCCTTGGGCAATCCCAACTTTACGGCCCCGGTCGTAAAGAATGCATGAGTTGGCGACGCTGCTTTAACGCCTTGACTCATCGAATTCAATTCTCCGTCCTCTGGTGTGGAATGAAATGTAAAAATAGTTCCCATAATGTGGAAAATATTATTAGGGGTATTGAACAAGGGTATTATTTTAAGCCTTATTTTCTTCATATATTTCCCATGAAACAAATCATTTCCATTAAATGAACAGAACATCTTTAATTATAAAGCATAGGTCTGTCATTAAAGGCGCACTACGCATGCGTGAGCTCAACGTGTTTTATGAGTTGACGGAATATTTTTTTTTTCTCCTGTATATGTTTACTTGATTTTTTCATATTTCATATTTAGCCATCATTTCATTTCTCATTTATTTTTATGCGAAACGAGAGACAGATAATCTCACCATATAAACAAAAACAAACATTTATATAAACAAAAACATTTCGCGGGACTTGGTTACTTGGACTCAGAGAACCCCAAAACGTGTAATTCCGTTGAAAACCGGAAGGCGAAATTTTTTAGGATCGCAATACTTTCCCTTACTATATATAGGTAAGTGAAAGTAAAAATATTGAGACTAAATTTATGAAATAAAGTGACCCCACGTTTGATCAATTTTGATGAAATTGTTACTGTCACATCGCGGGCATATACATATATCAAATATCCAATTTCAGGTGTGTACGGTTTATCGTTTTTGAGCTAATCTTTCAAACAAGCTACACACACAAACATTTCGCTGGTTGTTTGCAATCAGGATACCCCAAAACTTGTATCTCAGTTCAAAACCGAAAATATAAACTATTCGCGATCGCAATGATTTCCCTTACTGTATATTTCATATATAAGTAAGTGATGGATAACGGGAAGGCTGAGTGAGATTGATTCCCTTTTTATTACTGACAGGTGCTGATCAATAATAAAAATAAAAATTTAAAAAATTTATTTTCCTTTAATAAACGTGTGATAAACTAATTGCTAAGATGTTGGAAGGCTCGAATTTTCAGCCTTAACGCTTATTAAGGTCTTTTGCCTTAAAGCGATATCCCTTTAGTATAATTGGTTTTAGGTTTCAGGATAAGACCGTGTAACACTTTGGACTAAATAAGTAAAGAAGCGCTATGATATTGATTATAATAATCTAGCATTAAATTATAAGCAGTTTATGCTTATTTAACTATAATAAATTATTATAAAATGTATAATATTTTTGTATTGAAAATATCAGCGGTTAGATTATCATGAGATTATTCATGAAATATGTAGTAAGGGAATCGGACAAAGAAATAAATAAGGTTATTTATATATTATTTCTCTACGTTTCGGAATACATTATAGACCTAAAAGGAGAAGGTTGAAGCGTGGTTAAGAGCAAGATGTTAGAAGCAAGTAAGAAGTTACTTAAACTATATAAAAATGTCGAATGACTTATATTTTTCTTAAGATTTTAGTGTTGATATAACCTTTTTTTTAAATATTTTTTTGTTAATTATAAAACAGATACGCAAAAACTTAACAGCAAGGGGGTCGGTCACCTGTGGTGTAGTGGTTATGGCAGCCTACAATACGAAACGTCGTGGGTTCGCGTCCCGAGGTGGCCCTAGGATTTTTTAATGGGAGTAAAAAATCCTTGGCTGTGCCGTCCCTCGGATAGGACGTAAAACGGAGGTCCCGAGCCTGTACGATGTCAGATATTCATAAAAGATCCCTATCCTAATTATTCCTGGATATGCAAAATTTAGGACTCCCACTGTAGCATCATCCGATTAGCCTTAGTTGCATAAAGGGACGTCAATAGAAAACTAACAGTCATTAATAAAATAAAAATAGTAATGACAAACAATTGGTGTTGTTAGTTAAAAATAATAAGACAGGATAAGGATAGTATGTGTTTGTCCTTAATACTAATGATATTATAAGTTTTATTATAATAATAAATGACCTATTTTGTTTAATAACAGAAAGTAAAAACTGACTAAAAAAGGAAAGGAATATAAATAGATGACATTAGATAATATAATATTTAATAGTTTATTGCTTTTGTTAATGCTGATTACTTATTTGGTGCAATTTTTATTAAAGTAAAAGATAACCCTAACCATGGGAGCGATTCCGAAATGTAGGTTGAAAAATATTTAGGATTTGACTTGTTTTTTAATAAACATAAAAACAGGAGGATTTAATTTTTTACTACTTAATTATTTGAATATAATATTATTGTTCTTTCGAAAAACAACTTTCAGTGAGGCCGTCACCGAACAGAGTCAAGCGGGTTTGGGCGGGATTCGAACCCGCACCGCCATCGTGGGAGTCGGAAACGCTATTCCCTCGGCCACGCCGCACAGTGGTTGAAAGGCGGAAAAAAAAAAACATTTTTTGAAGGTATTGGAATATTCTTTTTCTTTTCAATATTAATTAATAGAATAGTTACCTGACACATTCCATCAATTTATTCGGATATATTCTGATTTTTTAACTTGTTAGGACCCTTTGAAAATCGATCATTGAAAAGGTTTATTTTTCAACGGAAAATTTATAGTACAATAATAATTTTTACAACTCGCATTTTTGTTTCTTAGAGCGATTTTCCTTCTTAATCATGAAAAGCGATCTCACATATTTCACTTGCATAAAAATGATGCTATTCGGTCTATGTTTTAACCCAGAAATAAAATCCCGAATAAATGCAATAAAATTAAGACAAAAAATTTTTTTGGTAATCCATATTTTTCAAGCGCAGCCGAGCGCAGTTTTAAAATCCATTTTTTTAAGAAGAAGATACATTCAAGGAAATATTAAAACATATTCTAGCTGCGTCCACCTGCGTCTGTACATGTGGGATTTTTTTTTTATTGAAATACCAAAGCTATTTCGTGCAGTTTATTCGCTATGGAGCTTGTGCTTTGAATTAGGATATTACTAATCGTTTAGTAAAACATCATGCCTTACTTACCAGGTCTGTAGCATCATTTATAAAGTCAGTCTGAATCGTTGCTAGGTCGATAATAAATCAACTTTTTCACCTACCGTGATTTTAGAATGAATTTGGAAATTATTAATAATAAGTTTATTAACATGACCTCCGATAACTTAAAGGCTTCGGCACTTTTAATTTTTAAGCATCCATTTGTTTTTAGAAGATTGGTATTAAAAAAAAAGGTTCAGCTATTATTTAGCGGGAATAAGGGAACTAAATTTTCACAGATAGAGTTGCAGTTATTAAACCTACATTGAACAGTCAATCCCACCATCTCCTATCAAAATTATATTAAAGTCGGATGATCGGATGTTTTCATGAAATAAAATTATATTAGTATATATTAGTACTATCAATGATATTACTAGCATAAAACAGCAAAAGTGTTTAAACTAGCCGATTTCGAGTCGAAAATTGATGTATAATTTTTTTTCTATTTTCCTTACACTGCCGGTTAATCCGAATAGCCGGTTAAGCGGGGCTCGAACCTATACATTTTATAGGAAATTCAATCGTGGTTATGATAATATCAACTTTATTTTTTTGGGGCTCACAGATCGGGTTTGACAAGGTTTTTTTCCGAAAATAGTCGATTTTCAACCACTGTGCGCCGCGGCCCTAGGTTTTTAGGTTTGCATAATTTTGTGAAAATGAAGGGCCATATAAGAAAATATACTAATTAATTAATACTTAGTATATTATTTATAATAAATATATGATAATTACTATTCAGTAATTGTGGCGGCGGTAAGCGATAAAAAAAAAATTATATTTTAATACACCAATTCAGCCTTCCATAGGCTGGTAAATTAAAAAATAAGCCTTGAGAATTAAGGAATTTAAAAGGTAAAAAAAAAGAATAAAATAAATAATAATGTTTCAAATAGCAGCCAAGCTAATTTTAATCGTAAATAATAATGGAAAATAAATAAAACGTTATCTTCTAAAACAAAATACAATAAAAATTATTTGGTGATGTTAATATCACATTTAATAATAATGTAACACTTAAACGTGTTAAATAATTAACATTAATTCTATTCATTAATTGTTAATTTGGTCATTAATTCATTAATTTAATTTTTACTTGATTTCTAATAATCTATTAAATTAAAGAAAAAACACTTCCCTGGAAGATGGAAGAACATGGATAAATGCTGCACTGCAATGGCCCAATGTGGGCAGGCATAATAAGCAGAAAAAAAAAAATCTTCACGTACGTATTGCCGTACAGGGAGCTCGGGCCGAACTGTGTACTTAATTACTCAATTAGAATTAAGTAATAAGTAAGGAATTAGACGATAGTGCCCGACTAATACGTCTTTTGTGTACGTGGCTAATACTCTTAAATGTACACATGCTATTGCCTTGTACACTAACTAAAATATTTACGTGTTGGCCACAACAGTAATATTTTGAAATATCATCTATAATTATTTATGCATAATAATAATAATATTATTTATTATTTATTAAACTTAATAAGTATATTATGCATAATAAATATTTGATAATTAATATTTTGAAATATCATTTATAAGTAACTATCTATATATCTATATATATCACATGATCCATATGTGCTTCAATACAAATGTTGTCATTCAATAGTAAACATTATACATAAGAACAAGCATCTTTGCGGGAAATAAGAAATTTGATTGGATCTAGCACTGGAATGAAAATAATGGCGGAAGAGATGTTTAGGACTCGAAATAGTTTTTCGGAGCCATTTTCATGAAGATGATGGTGTGATTTTATTATTTTTACAATGCTATTTTTTTCTGTGATATGAAATAATAAAATAAAGTAACTCTTTTTTAATGGAATGAAATAAAAAAAAAACAATTTTTTAAATTCTTTTTACTCATCACTTTTTAACTCCACCAAAACTCCGCCCCTTATAGGACAGCAGCAATTCTGTATAACGTATTTAGGTTTCCATTCGGGAACGAAGTAATACCAATCGCTGTAACTCCAAAGATTCCTCCGTGTGAAATGGATTTTACCTTCATCATCGAACCAAAGTCGAATATCAAGACTCTTAGGATCGATCAATAATTCCAACATTTGAGCGTGAATAACTTTAGCTGTATGGTCCGTGAATTTATTTCCAAAAATGAAAAATCCGTCCATCGGTCTGCAGATTGACCATACCAAATGAGTCAGTCCTAAATCGCCAATTTGGTTCTTAGAGACGTCGAGGAATCTGAGTTTGGAAAAGGAGAAGGCCCTCCCGATCGCCATCGCTCCCGAGTCCCCGATCATGTTAGCCGAGAGGACCAGAAGCCTCAGATCTGTTTCAGGGAGAATATTTGCGATGAGCTCTGCGCCGAGGCTGGAGATGTGGTTGCAGGAAAGGATGAGGCGGGAGAGGACGTGGCGGTGTTTGAATCCGTCGATCAAGATTTCCAAATCCAGATCCGTAATGTTATTCTTCGAAAGAACGAGCTCGACGAGTGTTTCATTCACTTCCAAGACACAGGCGAGATGCCGGCACATTTCACCGACGTGTGTCTTTACCAAGGTCTTAGTCAAGTCAAGTTTGGTCAGGGTATCGTTTCCTCCGAATTGGATAAGTGTGTCGGTTAGACTTATGATGGAGTTCACAGTCTGGTCCGTCTCGCCGAGAGATAGATGCCTTATCGTCGAATTCTTTGTCAGAAGATAAGCCATCGCTTCGCCACCTTTGCGACCAATCTTGTTCCCCGCGAGGTTCAGGCACTGCACCTTCCACTTTCCGATCTCCTCTGCAAGCTTCTTCTGGTCCAGATTAGTGATATCGTTGTTCATAACGTTGACATAAAGAATGGTATTATTACACGCCAAGAATTCCGACAACTTTGCAAAACCGTGGTTAGCCAAATTATTATAAGCAAGATGTAGACCGCATATCCTTGGCCTTTTTTTTATAAATTCGAACAAGAAATCCAAATCTCCATCAGTTATTCTTCTCCCAAAGTTCTTCTCTATTAGAGTTCCTCTTAGGTCCAGAAAGAACTTGCCGCTGTGATCCGGACGACGGCTCACCCTCAAAAACTCGGCGGTAAGAAAGGTTTCACTTGGGAGAGTTGTCACAGATTGCAAGCTGATGAGAGACTCTTCTGAGGGATCCTCTTCCGACGATTTTCGAAACAAGGCTAGGAGTTCCCTTCTGTTCCGGCCTTCGTTGTAACCGAAGGAGAACTGCACTTTCCGAGGATCGAGCTTAATTCCTCTGATGAGGCTTTGGGAATCGTAATCGGTACGTAATCTGCACAAATCGAAAAGAATCGGATCGCATGTCAGGCTCATTTTTGTAGTATTTGACTCAATTACCCAAACTATACGCTAGTCCATCAAATCTATAAATTTAAATTTGTCTACTAATAATCTACTTGTACACTACTATCGCAACTAATGAAAGCATCTATCTAAAAGCAATATAAAATATATACTCCTATTAATGCCATATGTTTTAATAAATCCGAAAAAAAAAATCGCAACTTATATTACCTGGTTTCGTCACATCACAGAAAATAAATAATTTACATCTTTGTATGTATAAGAGATTGTAGTGTATGTGTATTCATAATTCACAATAGGTTGGGACGATTTTTATGATCGATTTGTTTTATTCATTTGATTTGTTTAACCCTCTGTCGGGCGCGTCAAGAATGTTCCGCAGTCGGGCGCGTGTATCCGAGATCATCTCGACTATTACTATTACTCAATATTATTATTACTTTTTATCACAATTCTCCCGTACCTCAGATTCAGAGTTACCATCCCTTTCTTCGAAGTCAATACTATCGTCAGTATCCGGTTCATCGTCGTTGTTCTCGTCAATTTCATGATCACTAATTAACCATTCATTAACAATTTATGAATAACATTTACATCATCCTATTGATCCAAATCGAAAATAGTCTTGTATTCCATTCCGAAAAGTAGAAAAAAGGCGGGTGTATCTCTCAGATAATAGGCTTTACAGTAATTCTGATATGGATATGAAATAAAATAAGAAAAATATATATGTATATTGTAATTGTTACATAGAGACACTAAATCAATAAATAAAAAAAAATAATACGGAATTGCAAAAATTACGTGAACGGGCGCGTTGTATCTAGCAGATTAAAACTAATGGCAAGTGAATCACAGGACACTATCCAATGCAATTTACACAACTGAACTTTACAGAAAGACCTGTGGAACACATAACTGTGAGCACAATACCACCACTCTCAAGAAGGCAGTTTGGTGAACAAGTGGTTTTTCGTCCCATCCGAATGACGGCATAGGCAAGGATTTTTTTAAGTAAATGGACTTTGGTGCGGGAATAGAGGAACCATACCTTCATCGACTAGTTAATTTTTAGAGATGAATTCCGCTAGAAGGGAGAAGCTAGTAACTATTTTTGAAAGTATAATCCTAGACTCTTTAGGGATTATATACCGCCACATTTAATTACAAATGAACTAAAGCGCTGACATCAAGGTTATAGCAAACATTCAGGAATGATGGAAAAAAAAAATGTGGATTTTACTCAATGTCTGGATATAAGGATCAGTATGCAGAATAGCAACCCTATACAGCAGGATTACTACACGAACCCTAGGGACTAATTCACCGATTTAATATTATTATTTAAAACTTTATGAAGTGTTTTCTTTACTGCGATGTCGGTAAAAGGACCATATGAGAGTATTAAAGAACAATCTTTAGAATCCGCTAGCAGTGGGGAACATGAGGGATCCAATGTTTGCACGAAGCCTGGGAATAAACAATGCGTGACTATTGCATCGCTAGAGGAATATTGTGTATTTGGAGAAATGATTTGTATCAGCTCTTTAGAGTGTAACTTATGAGAGAAAATTTATTTAGGGAAAAATAAATCTTAACTTTTATGATTCCAGAGGTTTTTATTTTTATAATTAATAATGGCCAAGAGACTTGCTGAGCTCATAAGTCATTTCCACAAGGAACGCTCATGTAGCAGTCAGTAAAATTTGCTCATTGCAAGTAAACTGCAGATCGCAAATTTATATTAGTTAAATGTAGAATATGTTATTAAATAAATAAATAAAAATAATTAATATTTATTTATTTATTTGGTTTGATATGCCTCTACCCGAAGGGGTCATTGGCATTTTTTTATTTGTAGCAGTTTGGAGGGGTTCCTTCTCCAGGCTTCATTCCATTGTGTCATTAATTTGGATTTCACGTGCCTCACCCAGTCTTCTCGGGGGATAATGTCTATGGATTTGACTTGACTGTTATCCCCTGTTCGAGCCAGTCTGGATGCAGCATCTGCCTTCTTGTTTCCTACAATGCCACAATGGGATGGAGTCCAAAGAAAAGCTATTCTTTTTCCTTCTTTTTGTAATTCATCAAGAAGATGCAATATTTCCATTATTGCGGCGTGCTCTGGTTTTTGACTCCTTATTGCCCGTAGAACACTCAATGAGTCAGTGACAATGACTGATTTTTGGTAGTTAGCTACTTTGCAGTGGAGCAGAGCTTCCTTTATGGCAGTTGCCTCTCCAGTAAAAACCGATCAAACTCCAGGCAGCTTAAAAAGGTATGTGTCTTCTTCTTTTATTACAGCACATCCCACTGCTGAATCCTCAAATTTAGACGCGTCGGTGTACATAATGTTGTGGTCCTGAAATTCTTCTAAAATTTCGAAAAACATGTTTTGGATCATCAAAGGATATAAATTTTGTTTTTTCTCTTTTGAGAGTTTCATATTTATTTGGATATCATAATGGTACCAGGGGGGTTTACTTGTTGTTGGGTACTTTTGAATATGATCCAGGCTCGTATTCTCGGCAAGGTCAGGGACTAATTTTGGAATTTTTTGTGCTATCATATCCCTCGGGACCTTAAATTCCGTCTCTCCTCCAGATGGATGCAGTGGGTAGTTCGGTAGTGACGCCAATTTCGCAATGTATTTGAGGGATAGATAGGATCTTCTTATGATCAACGGTGGCTCTGCACTTTCAACATAGAGGCTCTGGACTGGCGAAGTTCTGTACTGTAATTAATAATAATATTGAAAATAATTTATTTTTTGAAGAGAAAAGATTTGGCTCCGCCGGGAGTCGAACCCGGGTCTCCCGCGTTACATGCGCGGATGCTAACCACTGCACAGAGCTCGGCTCAAGGCAGAGCAAATCCTTCCTCTTCACTGATACCTACTACCCCTATCTCACAAATTTTGCGAGTAGTAGCGGGAGGTGGACACATTTTGTCCAATTTATAGTATTTATTGACATACGTCAATTTTTAAATTAATTTATGCTAACCTAATCTTAATTTGTGGGTGAGCACCATTTTAAATTATTTTTAAATTAGAAAGTGATAATTCTTGTAACCTCTTTAAATATTTTTTTGTTCTCATAATTTTTGTCGCATTCAAAATTGTTATTTTTCTTTGAATAATAATTGTTTAAACAACATAAGCATTGCAATATGAAAAAGGTTCATTAATTTTTTTTCATTAATTCCCTTATCTTAATTTGCGCCTGTCAACAAACTTCGACAATCACCAAATGTGCGATATGCTAATTAAATTTGGGCATGATAGTTAAGGCTGGATTCAGATAATCTGGAGTTTCAACGAAGATCTCTCATCCAGCGCTTTCTTAATCTCCTATTATTTGTAGTTCAGTAGTTCAGTTGTTCCATGTATCTTATCAATCGATTAAAATGACCGTGTAAGTCAGTATGGAAAAGTTTGTAGTGTCCTTATATGTTGGTCTACCATTATCACTTACGTTTGTACTTGTAAGTCAGTATGTTGGGTTTTGTTGGTCACGTACCACAGTGCTTTTACTATGAACTAACACTTTTGATTGAAAGTCTTAGTAAGTGAGTCTTTTTGACTGTACTGCATATCTATGAAGAGTATGTCCATATTTCTCTACCTTGGTCTTAACTTTGACAATATAATGACATGGGGTCCGACGTATTAAGATAAAACCAAAGACCCTCAGCAAACAAATCAACCTACTTTAATCGTTAAATTTCGGGTTAGTTACTCCATTTATATTTCAAATATTTATCGGTCATGATAACATGAAATTTATTATTATAACTTTTAAATATATTTTATAAGAAGAGAATAGATTGGCTTGAACCTGGATTTCCTTATCACTAGTAGCCGATCGAAGATGCCATGACTAATCTTTTCTCTTCTTATAAAAAATATTTAAAAACTACCCCATTTATAGATTAAGAAAGGCAAGACCAATTTTTGTGATATTCGATTTTTCTCCGCAATAGCAGTATAATATATTAGGTTTTATAATCATCGGAAAATTGTAAGAAGATGGGAGTGAGGTCTACTGAATATGCCTTATGTGCCACATAGACAGCACGAGGCCAGGCTGAATTGTCTTTTTTTTTCTGTAAATAACAATTTAAAAGGTACAAGTAAATAACGTATAGCTAAATAAAATAAACGAAGGGAAGGTTGAAACTAAAAGGTCCAGAAATCAGCGGGGATTAGAGTTAAGCCCTATTATCACTCCTAAGCTGCCTTCAAACTGGGCTCCCCCTTTTTTCATCAGCACCGACTTTTCCAACTGCGCATGCCTTCCAATTACTTCCATTTATACCTTTTTCAACTAAAAAACAAAACAAAAAAGCAACAACAAATAAATACAAATAATCCATCGTTACAGGTATTGATTTACGTATACTCCTTAAACGATATGACTAGGGAACGGATTTCCATGGAAAATGCAAATAATACAAAAAATAAAAACTAGCTTATCCGATGCTAAGGAAAATCTACCAGCAAAAATTACATTATACAGCAAATAATTACATCAATTCAATAATTAATACCCAATTACAACATAACAAGCTGCATTGCAGCACACGCAACAAAACCTCTCTCTTTGCTAACTAGTCAGGAGCTCAGAGAGGTAGGACCGCTCTCATTTACCAAAACTAGATGATTATAGGCGGGCGCAATCGAATATAGGATGCGCTTGTAGTTTTGCAAAATGTCGGAAAGAACGGTGTTAGACGTAGTTGATGTGATTGAGATAATTGGTAATTTTAAACGACCATTAATTGATGGGCAGGCTATCCTTGATGCAAACCACATAATTACATGTGGAATAATATCAAAAAATAAAAAAAACAGTTATTATACAAGCCTCGTGCCTTTAAACTAGCAATCTTAAAGGACTGCCCCATCAAATAAAAGTGGAAATCAAATTTATTAATAATAATAAACAATTTTCTTATCATTCTCCGTGTAAAGCTGGTAGTTCTGGTGAATGCAAACACATCATTATAACTTTACTCGACGTTTTTCGGCTAGTAATAACATTAATTACCTATTCACACAATCATTGTTATGACAGCTTAGATTCTTTGTCATATTATTTATTTATTTGTCAAAACATTCAGGCTTCGCATTGAAAACATGGAACAATTAAGCACAACGGATGTAATAGAAAAATGGGGAAAATTAAAAAAGAAAAACAAATCTATGACACTATAGTCTCAATGTTATTTGCATAAAACTAGCATTTTGGAATAATAAAATGTCAAATACTAATATTTACCTGGATAAATATAGTCTCTTTCTTTAAAATAAAGACTACATATCGTCATATGTTTCGAAACAGGCTTATCTATTCTTAATTTTACAATCCACTCTTTAAGAAGCTTTTTATTTTTTAGAAATAAAAGGGAATGACAAGTCTTTTGATTTTCTAATTGAACACCGAGGGACCGAGCAATACCTATTAGATATTTTTCAAATGATTTTTTGCTCAATCGGGTTTTAATTATGGAAAAATAAATTAAAAACGCCAAAAAACCCTATGAATCTCAGGTAATGGCCCGGCTTTTATCCCCGTTTCTCTAGTTCCTGTAGCACCGTCGCTTTCTCCCGCCTATAACTTCTTTTTTTTTTAAACAATAATTATCGATTTCAAACCCTGCTACAAATCCTATCGATTCCAACCCCTTCATGCAAGTTTAATTTTTCAAATATTTTAACTTCCTCTTTTATCGGTTTTTCTATTAACTTTTCATCATTCTGCTATTCCGAAGGAAAATATAAATTCCTAAAACCTAAATTTGTTTACAGAATCGGTCAAGATATTGTTATTTCAATGGAATATCATCAAGGTTACTCGACAGACGTTCGAAATTATCGATAACTAGCAAACATACTGTTTACAAAGTACTGATACGACCATAATATAGTCAGGGAGGCCCTAAGAGTATTTTTTAAAATAAAACTGTAAATAGTACTTGTATAGGTTTGATTCTAATACTAAATACTAAGAAAGATCGTAGATGCCCCCTTTTATGTCACTAATGAGACCTTACACACTGACCTTGACATTCCTTACGTCGAAGAAACAGCCATAGAGCGCTACCGTAACTTTCATGACAGACTTACTCTAAATTCCAACCCACTAACACAAGCTCTACACACTCCCACTAAACCCTTATAATCCGCCAAGAAGATTGTTGAGGCGTTGGCCAAGAGATTTTCTGCATTAAACAGATATCTTACAGTTTTCTCTTACACTTGTCGTCTTATTCGATTTTGATTTATTCTTGTATTTCATTTGTTTGTTAATTTCTTTCTTTTGTGTGTGTTTGTTATTGTGTTTGTTTTGTGTTTTGTGTTTGTTTTTTTGTGTTTAGTGTTTTTCATTCTTTCATGTTATAACTCATGTCAGCACATTTGCTTATTACGCAAGTAGATGGCAAATTTAATAAAAATGTCTCAAGCTAGCATATGTAAATAAATAAAAATTGTTTGTTTTGTTTGATTCTAACAAAGAAGTTTATTTTTTTAATAATTCATAGTTCTTATAAGTGATCATAATCTTATAAGTAATCTTATTATCTTTGAATATTAATTCAGTTTTGTAAAACCTTTTTTTTTGGAATAATGTTATTATTTGTTTATTTTATAATCTCATTACTTTTATGTATTAGTTTAAATGTTTAATTAAGATAAGTTAATGTCATATAATAGTATCTAATAGTTAAGGAAAGTAGCTAATACTTGTTTTCATTTAAATGTTAGATATAATATTCTTATCAATAACATAACCTTCCTGTTCTTTAGTTTTATCCACTGTAAATAGTTAAATATTCTTTTTATTTCGTTTAATTGTATTTATAATGCAGTACAGTAAAAGAATGACATTATGATTGAAAAACAGATATGAAAGAAATATATAACCTATTGTAATCAGCTAGGAGCCAATGCCTCCACAAATGTGTATATAACAAACACATGCGCCATCTGTGGCCGATCCGGCAACTACATTTTCAAAACTTTATGAACTTATTTAATTTAAAATCTATTTTAAAAGAGAAATTCTTTTGTATTTTGTCATATTTTTGAAAATAATGGCTTGTAAAAGCATAAAAACAATAAAATAAAGCCTAAAGATACCAGGTCCTATCTATTCAACTGTACAGTGCAGGGCTGTGATTGGTCAATTGTTTGTCCCTTGAGGTATAAATAGGGCCGTCTTGTCCAACATTAATCAGTCTTAATTTGTCAGTCTTAGACACTTCTCTCCCTGCCCGATAGCTCCTGGTGTCTCTAGGATGTTTAAACCTATTTGTCTTATTGAATTTAATTCCCTACCTTAATTTTACCCTTCCTATAGAATCCTGGGGGTTGTCCTATTAGTGATGGGCATAACAGTGAAATTTCGAGAACAGGTTATCCAGTAACTGTTATCGAGTGATAACAGGTTCCTATAACAGGTGATTTTAGTAACATATGCTACTCTACCTATTATTGGCTTTGTTTCAGTAGCGGATCTAGAAATTTTCTGAGGGGGGGCGCATTTTTTTTAATTTTTGGATCATAAAGGATCCCGTAGTTTATGAAGTAAATAAGTCTTAATTTTATTAAAAACTTCCAATCGATTTCGGAATTACTGATATTTCTAAAAATGGTATGAAAGCCGAGGGCGATGATTTCAAAAGTCGGAGAACATATTTCATATATTCATGTGTATGTCAGAGTCCATATTTATCATAATTCTCATTTACAAGTAGTAAACTTATTTAATTAATCACTACTTTAGCGTTTACATTATTCGGAGCTCTAAGGCTTAACATTGCGCTAATTACTGTGAAATAATTTCAAAATAAAGAGTATAAATTTTGAATTTTAAGTTATTGGATGTGTCATTCAGAAGAGTCAAATAATAGCTATTACATCATTATAACAGTGAGGGAATAACATTTTCTTTCAGACTGTTAGAACAACCAGCGATAGCACCTGTTGCCCAATCACTCCTCTGCATTGTAATAATAGCTAGCGATAACAGCTGCTGCCCAATCACTCCTTCGACTGTTACCGAATCACTCCTCGCACTGTTATAACAGCCAGCGATAACAACGGTTGCCCGATCACTATTACCCAATCACTCTTCCAGACCACTGTTACCCAATCACTCTTTTAGCCTGTAATAACGCTCTCTCCTGTTATCGCGCCTGCGCAAGTGATAGGTTGCTCAATAATGAAGGAGTGATTTCAATAACGTCGGTATACTGGTAACAGGTTATTCCAATCACTGTTATTTTATAATAATAGATGATTTAAGGCTGTTATGTTATTTAGACCCCACCACTATGTCCTATAGAATCCTCCCAGGGTTTGGACATTGGTTGGCCCTCTGTCCAGGTGGCCTTGCTTAGATAAGCACCCTAGAGCTGTCAAGGCCCACGTCTCTCTCGTGGAACTAGCTCTGATCAGTTTTACCTTTCGGGGTAGAAGGGAAGCGTCGCTCTGGCAAGGATCTTCGTTATTCTTCACACCTTAAGCTGAACATTGGATGGCCCTCTGTTCTGGCTCTTTTCTCACTCTCTCCTAAATAATTTTATTATAGACACTGTGGTGGAGACATCTGTGGAGAGATTAGGAGCTTATTGAATTTTTAAGCCCCACAGAAGTTAACAAATATTACAGGATATAAGGGATAGAATTATGGGGTTCTATAAAACCCTCAAAAATCAGAAGCATTCAGTCATTCCAGTCCAAGGTATTGAGGAAAATAGTAGACGCACCATATTATGTGACATATGACTTACTGCACAAGGACCTGAATATCCCAACAGTTATCGATACAGCCACACACTATTTCAAAAACTTCCGCCAAAGACTGACTTTAAACACGAACCCCTTAGTACAGACACCAACACCTAACATAAAGCCTTACATTCCACCCCGGCAACATTTGAGACGGTGGCCGAGAGATATGCTAACTTAGTATAAAGTTAGCAATTCATCCAAGAGGAATTCAACCGATTTGTTTATTGCTAATTAGCAGATTGAAAATCTCACAAACTGACAAACTGCGTTGTATTAATAATAATTTTCAATTATTTCTGTGTATTTTATTGATTTCCTTTAAAAAAAAATCTTGCTAAAGATTCCTTCCTTACTCCATTTTGCTATTATCGGCACAAAAATATATTTCTTAGCAAACATCCTTTGTAGCTTACATATTAGTAGAAACGACCGGTCAGCATTGAAATGATGGGGTTTACTGTACTGTATTTTCCTGGCTGTATTTTTTTTTTTTTTTTTTTTTTTTTTTTTTTTTGTGAGAGAGAGAGAGAGATTTTGAGTAGCTCCTTTCATAATCCTGATATATCTTTTCATAGAATTGTTAGTATTATAACTAGGAACGGATTTTCACGTAAAATAAAAAGCCAAATATGTAACTATATTTGGAGAAATATATAAAAAAAAAACTGTAACTGTAAATATGTAGGAACAAATATTATCAAATCGATTGGAATATTTTCACATGCATTATCCATGCTATTTATATTTTGAGTATATACACATTTATATTAAAGAAAATCATAAAAGTATAAGTAACGTAAGAAAATCATTCGAGTATAAGTAACGTACAAGTTCGGGTCCACCATTTTACCTCCTATCCAAGAGATGTTTTTCTTTGCACACACTATTCACTTGTTGGCTATTAAATCGAGTGGTTTAAAGCAATAGCTCCGCGATAGATGAATATTATGTCAAGTAGCGATAATGTAAAACTATTCTCGAAGTGAAGAAACTCCTTGACAAAAACTTAAATTATAAACAACGTTACAAAAAGTAACTATAATAATGAAAACAGTAAATAATCAAAAGTCATACAAAAGTAACACTGAGATCATGGAAATGTGAGAACCGAGGGAGTGCATAGCCATGGATTTTTTACTCCCACTGAAAGGTCTAGTAAACTGGAGGTCCCGAGCCTGTGTGATGTCAGATACTCGTTAATGATTCCTATCCTAATTATACAGGCAATATTTAGGACCAGCATCCGATTAGCCTTAGTGGCATAAAGTGACGTTAAGTCAAACAAGCATAGCCTGTGCTTAATCATCTGTTTAAGTAAGCAATCCAATTTAAACGACTATTGTACACGCGGCCATTAGTGTGATATTTTAGTATTTTACAGGGGTCGAAAAGTTCTTTAACCTTTTTGAATGTTTCATTTTTAAAAGTATTTGAAAAACTTATTACGAAAAAGTTTTCAAATAATTTTATGACAAAAGTTTTTCTTCAAAAAGTTTTATATTCACCTAAACCTTTTGAGCAATTAAAATTAAAGTGTTTTAACAATAACTTTTTCACCCTAGGTTGTGATCATAAAAGTTTTTATCATAGGAATAGAGATTGTTTACTTATACTGTTGTTTATTTTAATGAATAATCCTATGATAGGATTAGTTAAAGGTATATTTATTACGATCCTATTATTTCATTCTTCTCGAATCAAAACAAGTCTAGTGTTCATCCATTATCTCATCTCACCGGACCGTTTCATTTTAGTTTTAGTTACTACTTGTGAGTAAGCGGTTCACAAATTACGAAGGTGCCCCAAAAAGACCGAGCGATTCGGAGTTTTTTCAAATAAGTCTCAACAAGTGTTGTGAAAGAATAATTAAAGGTAATTTTTTAACGAATTTGAAAAGCCATTAGTTTAGGTTTCATAAAAAGGTTTTTGACGAATTATATAACTGTAATAGTGACTTGAAGTGTAGCAAGAACAAATTAAAACCCACAGCAGTAAAAATAAGCAAAGGAATGTTCTTAGCTAGCTGTGTAAAACGTGGCTACTTTGAAATTTATTCTTGATGATTATAGGTGTAAATTAAAAGGTTTTTAAATTGTTTTACTTGTTAAATTAAATGATGATTGTTGAATAATAATCTAAATATTTTTATTTTGAGTAACGATACACTATATATCTACATAATACATTATACTAGGTTGTTACAAAAGTCCTAGTTCACAAAATTAATTTTATTCAAATTTGAGTACAAAATTTACAAATAAAATTTATTCTTCAAAATAGAGGCCATCATTTTCAAATACTTTAACCCATCTTTCAGCCAAAAGTTGTATTTGATGTTGATACCACGACCTGATCTAGGTTCATCTTCAAGGCTTGTATTCACAGAATTAAACCGCCTGAACCAAAATGCGGCCGTGTTTCGATGCACCACACTTTCCCCTTCCACTGCACAAATTTCCTCGGCTGAGGCCTTTGCATTAAAACCTTTTTTCCAATAATGCCTAAGAAGGCCGCGGATGACAAATTTTTCTTCCGACATTTCTAGTGAAATTTAATAAACTGAATGAAAGGCAGGGACAGTTGGCGTACATAGATAATTAGAGGATTAGTTAATGTAAACATTGACATAAGAATTGTATTCGTCAGAGATTAAATAAGGATTAAATTAGAGACCTCAATGTAAACAACTTGATATGCACAAGGACTTTTGTAACAACCTAGTATATCTATGATACTTAACTGATTCCATGGTATTGTTAAAGATAATTTTGTAGTTTGTAAAAATAATACACATATTTACAAAATATTAAAAATTGTAATCTATTAAGATAAATTTTTGCATTTCCTAAATTATTTTCTTTGACTAAAATCTTTCTATGAATAAGTTTTAGAATAAATTTTTGAAATGAACTTTTACGCAAAAAGTTATTTGGATAAAAGTTTTAAGATAACTTTATCAAAAGTTTTCTCAATGAAATAGTTAATGTTCAATAAAAACTTCAAGTTAGGTAAAAAAAGTATAAGTTTAGCTTAAGCTTTTTAAAAATAAAAGTTAACTTATATTTTCGACTACTGGTACAGTAGGGCTCCGATTAACCGAGGTCTGGTCAACCTAGGTCCCGAATAACCGAGGTGCCAAGTCTGATGGGAGGGGGGGGGTATGTGTATGTATATAAGTTCATTTAAACAAACTACAATAAAAAAATAGTTTCATAATTTCTGTTATTACTTGTATTATTGTTATTATTAAATATTTATTAAGTTTTTAAGCATATGTGTAGTTTTTATTTATAAATAATCGAAATTTTCAGTTGGTATTGGTATGGTTCCGAATAACCGATTATTTCGATTAACCAAGGTAAGCTTGGTCCCCATCGACTCGGTTAATCGGAACCCTACTGTATTTTATTTTATATTTTTACTAATTTCAGTATTATTACGAATATAGGTATTTTAGATAACTAGCAGATAGTACTCTGTTATCTTATATTTTATTTCCTTATCTTCAAATTGATATACTCAGGGATTAGTCACGGGGATCTGTACCCCCCCCCCGTCTATAAGACTGAAGCGATACGAGTATGAGCGAGAAGAATCCGTTTAGATAATACTAGCCCGTTCCCAGAGCGCGACACCCTAAAAAAAAATAACCCTACTATACAATGAGGACAGCCTCCCTTTATCTAAACAAAGTCGCCCCTATTTGCAGAGCACACTGGTGGTAATCCCAAGCATATATTTTTTATTTACGTTTAGGATTTGGCGGACGCCAGCACGCCCCCTGGAGAGCTGTTATTTAAGATATCAGTCCACATTACTGTGACAGGGCTACTGTGGGGGGCCTAGTCCCTATTCTCCCCCCCCCATTACCACATAAATTCTCGGCTACTAAATGCGGCAGATGCTCTATGTTTGTGCAGCATCCTCCTCCGTGTGGAATATACTCTACCAGTGCGATGATTATCTGGGAAAGAGAGATGATAAAAGGATAGCGATTCCAAAGGATATTTGGTTTTAGAGTTTATTTCTTTATAATGAAATAATTTATAAAAGATATTTTATTTTTTGGTCATTTGACATATAACTCTATCTTCAAAAATATTTATATCAGTTCCTCATGATTTAATGCAGTCTATGAATTGGCAGAACAAAGGAATAAAAATCCAAGGAGAATGGCTTAATCACTTAGAGTTTGCGGATGACCAAGTCCTGATAGGTAAATGCAAAGAAGAAATCCTAACGATGGTGAAACAATTGGTAGTGGCAGGAGAAAACATAGGGCTCAAATTAAACTATAAAAAATGTAAATTTGTGTCAGCACACGGTGAAGAAGATTTAAGAATTGGTGAGCACCATGTAGAGAAAGCGAACAACTTTCTATATCTCGGGCTTATTTCCATTAAAGGGCAGGATGAAGAAATAAGCAGGCGATGTACCCAGGGATGGCGTGCACTCTTCAAGTTTAAAGATGTATATAGGTCAGCAGTGAGTCTAGAAGTCAAGAGAAAACTTTGGATGAGCACAGTGCTACCTGCCATGACCTACGGTTGCGAAACCTGGGTAATTGACAAGAAGACTAGTCACAAACTGAGAGTAACAGTCAGAGGGATGGAGCGATACCGAACGTAAACAAAATACGTGGATCAGAGCAAGAACTGAGAAGGTGCACATGAGGAAGTGGACCTGGACCGGACATGTCATCAGGAGAACTGCTACAACATGGACCAGACAGCTTATGGACTGGTATCCAAGGGAACACTCAAGGAAGAGAGGACGTCCACCTACAGATTGGGACCAGGAGATGAAGAAGAGTTGCGGAGGGGCAGCCTGGAAGCGAGTAGCTTTGGACAGGAAAGAGTGGAAGCGGATGGGACAGGTGCATTATTTAGTGTGGTTGCAAGAGTGGTAGAAATAATCGAACTCAAAACCTCAACTAAATGTTGATTTTGTACATATGTAAATAATGGATGTATCAAGCTATTGTAAATTTTTTATTATGTTTTGTAAGATGTGCAAATAACATATGAACTTATTTTTGTTTAGGAAAGCGATTGTGATGAAAATAGTCCAATTAAAGAATTGCATAGTTTAAGGTGCGTTTAAACGCTCAAACCATTTACACAAACTCGCATAACAAACTATCAAAAAATTATCACACTATCATGAACATAAAATTAATTTGGTATATAATACCAATATCCTTTGCAGTCCTGAATTTCCGTTGTAGTTGGTTAGTCTCTATACATTTATGTGGTTTATATAGCAGTATACATCGGCAAAATTGTAAATATATTCATAAACTTTTACCATTTGAATTATATATAGCCATACAACCTACGTATTTTATATATTTATATTATTGTTAATTTTAGTATAAAAATTTTACCTATGTAAATAATATTGTGTCCCAACCTATTTGTTGATTGTATGGCATGATTATGAGAACAATATAGTCTCAAAACGTTGCCATAATATTGTAATGTTAAATCCATAAGTAAATAAAAGAAACATATGGTGTAAACTTACAGACCGCTTCTTGGAACAAAATAAGCGGTTGGAACGAACTAAAGATCATTCCAGGCCTGACCATTTACGATAATATATAAAGAGGGAGTGACTGAACGAGTTAGAGAGTTAGATAAGTGTGTGTCTTGACTGTGAAGCTCAAGTCATATGATTGTATGTTATAACGTTATCATTTTTGTAAACCGATCGGATATTTAAGTTTTATTAATTCGTTGGCATTGATAACTGTATATTTTGTTAAATATTTCTTCAAAGCTCAAAAACTATTTTATAACATTATATATTTATATAAATTCTGAGGAACTTTATTTGAGGTTCCGCTGATACTTTCACGCCCTGAGGCTAGAGAAGTTGATAGAGTAATTCCATCTCCATACATCCAGACCTAGCCAAAGCAATCTTTCATATTATGCATTAGATATTTCCCGCCCCAGAGATCATCCTATTACTCAAACTCATATTCTTATTTTCCTTTATTGTAAAATTGTTTATAATAAATTTAATAATAATAATAATAATAATAACAATAAACAATAGAGGGAGAAAAAAGTAAAATAATATTCAAGAGTTTGTAATTGCTAATTTCAGTAAGTGCCGAATTGGACTTAAAAAAAAAAAAAAAAATGCACTAAATAACATTTACTATTTTTAAAGGTTTCGTAACGTCTCGTAGTAACTTGGAGCATATAACTAAACACGGCGCCAGTAAGGGGGGGGGGGGTGCAATTTATGTGACTATTTAAAAAAAATAGAATTAAAGAGGAATATGGAAGGAAAATGCGACTCTCGATAGTAAGAGAGAGGGAGTGGATTTAATGAAAGTGATAAATTTAAATAATAAGTTTGTTAAAAACCAGTTTTATAGAAATCGGATAAAGCGGAATTTAATTTTATATTTTAGAATTTACGTGAAATTGATCTTTTTGTTCGTTTAATTAACGTTGCTATATGCCACTACGGCTTATTGGACGAAACTACTGTGGGATTTTACGTCCTATCAGAGGTCCGACATAGACAAGCATTTAATTGATCTTGATATACTGCTATTACGCCCAAAAACGCTAATAATAATAATGACAATAAGCAATAGAGGGAGAAAAAGTAAATTCATATATGAACCTTATATTCAATTAAAAAAATTAAAAGAAAATCTCAAGAGTTTGTAAGTGCTAATTTCATAAGTGCCTAGTTGGACTTGGAAAAATAATTTTTTTCGAACTTTTTTTCTTTTCGAAAAGTGATAAAATATCCAAAAGTTAATAATTACCTCGTTCCCCTCCATTTTCCGTCAAGAAAATGCTGCCTTTTATTATTCTTAAAGAGATCAAAGTTGATATATATTTGTACAAATAACCGGTGTATCAAAATTAGTTGAATAGGAGGAACCTGTAAAAAAAAAAAGTTCTTATACAGTAGTCACTCGCAGTAGAACCTCGCAGCCGCCCAGGGGTTTTTTCCCTCTCTCATTTTATCAAAATTTATTTTTTAATTAATTTAGATAAGTTCTAAATTAATTCAATTGTACGGGATTCCGTACAACCAAACCTTATTAGAGCATTTTGGAACAAACTGTTGGGGAAAGAGACACGGGAGGATATTTCAACTGGGTCTAACCTTGTTTTAATATCAAAACTTTTAAAGACTGTCAATCCAGAAGTTGAAATCGAAGAACACGAAGTGAATGATTGGATTCAGGGGAGTGAAGAAAATGAGGTAGCACTAAAAACAGATGATGAAATTGTAAGCTCCGTTCAGGAGCCATCGTAAACTGAAGATGAGGGACCGTCATCTGTGTCAGTGGTTCACATTGTGAAGCATGAAGATGCAGTAAAAAATTTCAACTACTGCATTGATTGGGCCATCAGAAACAACGTACCATGGCAACAAGTTTTATTACTTCGTCATCTTCGAGATGAAGCACTCCGAAATAGTTTAGAAAAATCGCAACAAAGAAAAATAACTGATCTCTTTAAAAAATAATTTGTTAACATAAGTAAAAATATTTTAATATGTATATATGTATATTTTGTGTTCTAATAAAATAAAATTTACATGAATTTTTGTTTCCCTACTTTCCCTCTGTATCCGAATTTTTCGGTAATCCGAACACCCCCTGTACACTATTAGTTCGAATTAGCGAGAGACTACTGTACTTCTATAACAACCAAGAACGCTACCTTCAGTGTTGTATGCTGCTATGCCAGCCACTACACCGTAAGTATTAATTTTAATATTATCCTTTTCCCTACATATTGGATAGTGAGATAGGTGCGGATGATAAAATCTCGGAGCTGAAAAGTGGAGTAGGCTTCAGAAACTTAACGAAGTTAAATCGCAACAGAGATCGTATTGAAGCCCTCCCCCCCACTTTAACCCCCCCCCCCCCCATTTACTGTCCCTCGGATCATAAATAAAGATAAAACTTTTACAACTTCCCTTATCACTTTTAGTGAACTTTACGACCCCACTTCATCCAATCGGCGGACGAGGATCGGTGAGCTCTGAATATAATTATATAATATCAAGGGAGCCGTGGCGGGGTAAAATCCAGAGCCTGGAAAATTAATTTAGATCCTCACCTTTTTACAGCTTTGTCGCAGTTTCATTATCTAGCTATGATAATTTACTGAACTAAAATAATAATTTTGATTAAAGGAATGATTTATAGTTGAGTTGTCTTATTATTACTCGATGTTGTTAACTAATTCTTATCACGTTCACTTATCTATATGTAAAACACATGTGTTCGGAGGCAGAGTTTGTTTGTTTAATGTGACTTTATGACAGTAAGCCTAATGCTGATGCTACAGTACGAGTTCTAAATTTTGCATATCCTCACTCATACTTACGGCCCTACAAAAACCAATGGGATTATTATTTTTTCTTATGTAACTCAAACTATAGCATGATAAGAAAATATAGATTATAACCCTATAATTTTACCCGTTAAAAACAATTATTACCAAAATTATGAGACTTACTGTTGGTGAGAATCCAATTTTGAAATTCGTCAAATTTAAAAAAAAAATTCTGATGTAAAAGGAGCGTCATTCGTCCCAGTTTTGGTCTTATTGAAAAGGGACGCAGTGATAGAAGTAGGGGAGAAATGCTTTATTTCAAAAAACAAAACAAGCAGAGCTGCCCAAATACATATGACACAGCATACCGATCAATATTAAAATACATGAATGCATAAAGTTAAGGTACATCGTTGCATTTCATTTTATACTTATAATATCATAGTATTTTTTTTTTTCCTTTCCCAATTTTTTATTTTTTTCCCTTCTTCTTTTTCCATCTATATCTTTTAAAGTTTTGTTTTTCGTTGTTATTTAATTTTTTTTTTTTCTCTTTCACCCTTTCTCTTCTTCTCCATTTCATTCCATTTTCTTCCTTTTTCTTCTTCTTCCTTCGTCCTTCCTATTTCTCATAATCTTAGTCCTTTTCTTTTTAGCGCTTATCCCCTCACTTAACGCTCACACCATAAATAGGCACACATACAGAGCCGCTCGAGAAAAAAACCCACAAATAAGATACGAGTATATCTAACAATAAAAACCTTACATGTATCTAATAAGTAAAGAAATAAATATGTTCATAAATAGATAAATAAATAAATAAATAGATAGATAAATAATTAAATAAAAATAAATAAAATAAATAAATAAATAAAAAGATAGACTAAGTTGTCATATGAATCAATTTCCATACACATGGTGGTGGATGATCCCCAGGGAGTCCAGGATTATGTTTTCGGCCAACACCGCAATCTCTCTCATTTCGACACCTAGGTCTTCTAGACAACTCCTTGTTCTGTTAGGGATCGTTCCGCGAATGAGGGTAGGAATGCAGGACCTCCTTTTGAGTGTGGGTAGGTTTGGAATGATCATATGGACATGCTAGTACTTGCAGGGTTAATTATACCAACGTTTCGGGCTGAAGGCCCATTCTCTGGGATGATCTTTTCTATATGTCATTTTTTCTGTCGCCAATTGCCATCAATACAAGTTTTAAAAGTGTGACAATGAAATCAATCTAGTGCCAAATAAATGTTAAAGTGGGAACATGGACAGTTGTATGTCTGTATATGGCAACTTGTATTAGTGACAATTGGCAATAAAAAAAAAATGACTTATTGAAAAGATAACCTCAGAGGATGGGTCAACAGCCCGGAAACGTTGGGATAATTAATTAAATATAATCAATATATATTATAAATCAAACTATCAAGAATGTTATGTCGTCGTATTGCCCTATTGCCCCTAACGATGAAGAAGGTTTCAGTTTTCATTTTAAGTGTGTAATGTTGAAGGGACAAGGGCTGTAATTTTAAGCCTCTCGCTACATGTAATTAGCCCCTCTAATAAGCCCAGGCGAGTTATGAATGAAAAAATTTAGTTCGACATTTGGAAGCCAGGAGCGCTAGCTAAACTCATTCATTCATCGTTCATTAGTTCGGTTTGTTATGCTTTTAGCTTCTGCTGTTTTCTTTAAATTACACGAGATTATGTATAAATAATTATTTTTTCCTTTTTATTTTTAAATAAGGTCATTACATCTCTGCAATGAATTGAAATTAAAAATAAACAAAACCAACTGGATTCCTAAGCGAATTAAGTTTTACAGAAGAGGAAAGAATTGCTCGAAACATTGCCTTTAATCAATGTACAATATAAGAGCAAATTTACAAAAAAAAAAAAAAAAAAAAAAAAATTGCGAATAAAAACTAAAAAAAATAATAATAATAGATAACCTATAGATTATATGAATAAAATATATAACCTAATGGAATATATATCGAAAATAAAGTGTTCATATAATATTTCTGTTTAATAGTTCTTTTCTGTTCGTAAATTTTCAACCGAATTCGAAAAAGGAGAAGATACCCAACTTGATAAGGATGAGGTATCGTCTTGAGAATGGTCTCGATGGAATCAGAACATAGAAACCATAAAAAAATGGTACATACCAGGACATATTTGCTGCCAAAATAATTTTTCTTAATCTAGAAAAGGGAAGAAAACGCATTGAGAGAACCGCATTAATAGGATCTCTTATACCCAAACCATATATGGGCGGACTCGAAACTTACCACTAATACTAAACTGAAGTTTCAGGATGGTACAAATTTTGTTCAAATCATGATTAATTTTGGTCTATTTTTCTGTACTATTATATTTTAAAGTTATTCATTCATTCCATATATTCCACAACTCCCTGAGCGAAGCCGGGCCCAACAGCTAGTACAAAATAAATATGGAAGAGATTCCTTCATTAAAGAAACCCTATTGCATATCCATGTATAATTAGGATAGTGATCTTTAACGTGTACCTGACATCGTACAGGCTCGGGACCTCAATTTTACGTCCTATACGAGGCAAATTATAGCCAAGGAATTTTTATTCCCTTTAAAAAATTCTGAAGCCTCCGCAGTACGCGAACCCTCGACCTTTAGTATTATAGGTTGCCACGCTAGTTGCTGCTAGGTTATGGTAGTTTTTTTAAATATATAATAACTTCTGGTTTACAATTTCATTGATCTGAAACAAACTCTATGGAGCCTATTTTACCTTGAATTAACGCTATTTAGGCATAGAAAAATGCCCAGCAGCACCTCTTTCCAAGGTTGAAACTAGTTTAGGAAAGGAGATCTGTCATCCTACTAATACTTTCTACTCACCTTCTAACGGACGTGTCAGCCGTTATGTGCGGCATTACAACATGATCATGCTAAATTACATGCATAACAATAAAGCTTAAATAAAGAGATCGTATGTGTTGCTCGATAGTTGGTTACTGTAAGTTGTAGAATTGATTCATTTTTGTGATTCATGATTGAGTTGTTGAAATTTCTAAATTTATTCCAAATCATCAATTCGGTTTAGGAAAAAATCATTTACTGTACACAAATACCGTCCTCCTACGATTTTATGTCCAATTCGCCGACCTTTAGTATTTTAGGCTGCTCCTCTAACCACGGCACCACAGGTTACTCAATTTCAGGCGGTGTGATAATAGACATTAATTCTAACCCTGGCTGATTTCTGAACCTGTCAGTGCAACCATCATATAAAGTATAAAGTGGTATTTTCATGGAATAGAAAAATAAACAAAATTAAACATTGTAATTTTATTTATGTTTCTAACAAAAAATCTACTCTATAAAAAAATATAAACTTCACGCAAAAAATATAAGACTGAAAAATTGAATTTTTTGACATTCCTTCCAACTAGATGGAATAATAAACATATAAAAAAACTGATTGCCAGCCAGTCCCTTGACTTAAAAATTGCTTGGTTAGAGCATATAAACAAAATCATAATTTAAAAAAAAAAATTTCAACCTCTATAAATCAACTACCTGAGAACATTTTTTTGACATTTTTTCTTCATAAACTCCGACATATTCGAGGATTGCGTTCCGAATGTTGTCTTGCCAAATTAACTACTTCGACAACTGGGAATCCTGGTTGCATGGTTACTTTAAGAGGGTTGGTATAGCTTTCTTCTAGATTCAGTTTCTTCGACCTTTTGATAAAGCTTTTATTCTTTGCGGTTACGAATAAGCTTGAAACTGATAAAAATTATTTGAAGGTATAATGAAACCCATCCTTTATTTATTTACAGAAATGTTATAAAAGAAGAAAGAAAAAAGTGTAAATGGGAACGTGCATTTTAGCTCTCAACCAGGTCATCACTAATGGACCGTAATCTATGACGGAGCTATTCTTAAAGCCTTTAGGAAAATGTTTTTCCCTTGATCGCCTCACAACACAAGACAACGCCTTGACGTGGCGGGCAAGCTTCCTCGTACTAAGATCTTCTTAATCCATTATCAAATTTAAAATCACTCTTTTACGTCAATATTCCACATTGAAAATATTAACCTGTTAACGTGAAACATTTTCTTTTTAGAATTTATGGCAATGCACAATACAACTAATCATATATATTATTTCTCAAGGCCTTTTTTTTTTTTTTATCGGTACGCCATAACTCCCTTAATACATCATATTTCATCAATGATGCATCATTTTAAAGCTTTCCTTAACCGCTACACCGGAAAAATATAAACCGCGGTTTTAGCAATGGAAAATGGTCGTAGGGGTTTCTAAATGATGTCAATCTTTTCACGTTTTCAAGGAGGATATTTTCGGTTATATTCATTTTTTAGATTAACCCCTTCCTTTGCAAGTTGTAAGCGAAAAACTGCGATTTAGCGAAAATGGTCACCGGGCTTTTTCGAAGTTGTCATTTTTTTTCAATTTGTCACGACGAACATTTTTGGTTATTTACACTTTTCCGATTATTGCCGTCGTTTGCGAGTTACAAGCGAAAACATGCGATATAAGTCAATAGAGTAGGGCGCACTCGCTTTCTGCGAAGCCAATATGTGTATTATTATAACTAGGCGTTTTCCAGGATGCGCTCTTTCAGTGACATCTATGCCTGTGTCAAAGAAACTCACCAACAAACAATCTCAGATGACCATATCGTAACTTCAACAAGTGTTTAAAGTCATAGTGTTCAAAGAGGTCCTGTAAACACGTCTATATTATGTAAATACCTTAAAATATGTTTAAAAAAAATAAATAATCCGCAATTTATACACATCTATTCTTTACTTCAACCCTCAGCTATGCCCATGACGCACTAAATACTCACTGTACGATACTAAATACAGGGTGTGTCTTTTAATTAGGTTTTAAGGATTGCTGACTAATGAAATTGTGGATTTAGGAACTTAGCCTATCGAAATAGCCACTTCCATGAGTAAGTTATCGGAAGTAAGTTATTGGATTGCCTTTAAACTGAATAGAATGCGAACGGGTCGCACGGGTCAGCTAGTATTTATTAAAGTCAAACGTGTGCTAATTTCTCCTAAAATGTTATTCAGATTATAGCATTTATCCGTAATATCATTAAAACCTACTTAGTTGTTTTTGCTTTAACGATTCTTAAGCAGTGGCATAATCTTAAATGACAAAAGGCCCATTTGGAACAATTAGAGGCATAATCTTTTAATACCGAAGGGGGACGGGGGTAAAAATAATCGCCAAGGGTGTGGGGGTGGGGGGGGGGTGAGGGAGGAATTTATTAAGAGAATTAGGACAAGGCAGGTGACCCCACCCCTCAGCATTGCCCCTTTGATTTGTGGCCGCCCGGGAGGGTCGCACTATGATTTAGTTGGGCGGAAGGTCCTAGATTATTTTAATTGTCTGCTTCAGTTCCAGGATCCGATCCTGTTCCAGGCTGGAAGTGAAGTCGGTGGTAGTGGGCTGGAATCCCTGGAAATCGTCGATAATTATTCAGCACAAACCCGTCCCCACCGATCTCCTCGTAATTGGATTCCTCTTTAAGAAGATTACACAGGCTATGTTTATCAAGGAGAATAACCTTTCGAGCATTCCCTCATTAGATGCCGATGGTGGATTATTAAACTTCGGGAAAGTTTTAAATGGAAAATTAAATTAAACGAAGATAAAATCAAATCTATGGGGTCATCTGTGGTGTTGTGGTTAGCATAGCAGCCTACAATACTAAAGGTCGCGGGATTTCGTCCTTCAATGAAAGTAAAAAATCCTTGGCTATGCCTGTACGATGTTTGGTACTCCTTAAAGATCCCTATCCTAGTTATACCTGGGAAATTTTAGGACTCCCACTGTAGCATCGTCCGATTAGCTCTGGTGGCATGAAGTCTCTATCTTTTCCTTACATATATCGGATCCACGCACAGTGTTTCGATTAATATAAGCTAGGTGGACAAAATTCATGATTGAAATTCTAAAAATTGGTATTCTAATAATATAAACCAGAGTTGGGCAAAAAGAAGTTGAACTACAAATTACAAAACTACTGACACAGTAGTTGGGAAGTTGTTGAAACTACAACTACTTTTATAATTTGTAGTTGATGGACCACAACTACAACTACTGTAGTTTCAAAAAAGTAGTTGCATTTTTACAACTACAGCTAGGAGTTGCAACTGTAATTATGGGCCTGAAACTACAACTACTTTTATTGATAACGAGTAATTATCGATATCTAGTATTATCGATAAGGAGTTTATCAAATGCAATTCAGCTAATATATAAAACATGGGATTGATCGAGAACCTAAGGTTAAAAAAAATAATTGACTGCCGGAAATCATGGAAAAATCTTGTATTACGTATATGTATTGTACTATTTTTAAAACAGATTATCAACCATAATGGAGCCCATTTATCTATGGAGTATTTATCTTAACACAAAATAAAAATAGCAAAAACATGTGATTTAATTAGAAGTTGCTTAGCAAATGTAGTTGCCGCTCTAAACTACATTTACAACTACTTGTTGTATTTGCCATTCCCAACTACTTTTTCCCAACTACTGTAGATGTAGTTTTAAATTACAACTACTTAACTGGTAGTTCAAAAATAGTAGCTGCGCGCTCCCAACTACAAACTACATGTAGTTGTCTGTATGTACAAATGTAGTTAACTACTGCCCAATATATGATATAAACAATACATAAAAACTTGGCATTCTAATATTTATTGATGTCTCACACGCTCCACCTCATTATTAATAGAGTCGAAAGGTGTAAAATCGTGGTGTAATAGAATAAATCAGTTAAATTCCAAGCATCACTTCAATCATTAAAATTATAGTGTTCCTAAATTTTTATAGATTGATTTTTTAGGGTTAATAATACTTGGACTATTGAGTGCTAATTCACACAAATTTAGTAAATTTATCTGTTAATCAAACCACAATAAAAAATGTTTTTAAGATGATTGCAGGATTTTTTCAACGTTTTGAAACTTCCAAATGATGTTAATGACTTGTACCCTTTTGTACCCGGGCTGATTTTTCTATTTATAATAGGGGCACCTTTCAACTTGATAATAATGCACAATCGAGTACTACATTTTTTTTTTAGTACTTTCTTTCCAGAATGGATATTTTTATAATAATCGTTGATCTCTATGGAAGAAAAATCTCTTTTCTCTTAAAGTTTCTTTCGTTGAAACATAATTTCAAAAACCGTATAGAGGAGAGAGGATGAGGTTGCCTTATGGACTCTGCCTCCAAAATTTCTCATAAACGGGTTGCTGCGGGAAAATCAAAGCAGCATTTTTAGGCTCAACGCCAACTTCCAAATTTCAAGAAACCACTATGATACCCGCAAAAATTGTGTTAGACATTAATTATTCCTTTGGGAAAGCTAAGTAATTGAGTGGAAATGAAGAATTAGCCTGTTACATGGACTCTAAGCCTACAGCGCATTCGTACAAGCAGGTATGTTGGCAAGTCATGACTTCTTGCCATTTCCGTCTAAGAAAATCTTTTACTAACAGTTATTTTAGAAAATGCCTTTTCTTTTTTTCCCACTGGATTTCTTAGCAGTACTAGCACTGTCGTTTGGCGGAATCCTGGGCCATAATATATGCTATCCGTTTTTAACTTTGCAGAGGTAAGCTCTCAAAAAAATAACTTTATTCTGGGGCTTAATCCCTATAGAGCTATGCACATATAAAATTAGATATCTGACCATCATGCTACACCTGTGAAAATATCAAATATTTATTTGAGGTGAAAAAAAAAAAAAAAGGGCAATCTAAAAAGAAAGAAAAGAAGGTAAAAATAAAAATGCATGTAAAGAGGATTAGAAAAAAAATAAAGAGTACAGAATTTTGTATAGATAGGCTTTTGTTTTTATTTTTCTTCTTAATCTCCTGTGAATCGCTTTAAATTTGATTTTCAATTAATAAAAATGTTTTATTTTATAATTAAATTACTTAATTGGTCAATAAATAAAAAAATGACGAAAAACAATTTTATTATTTAATATAATATATTTAATTTATGGAATATACATAATATTAAATATAATATATTCAATTTTATAATTAGATATAATAATATTATAATTAAATTACTTAAACAGTCGAAAGAGATGAAAAAATTTCGAAAAATACTTTTGTCCACCTAGCTCCTACTGTGCGAAACACTGTGCCACGGTGGTAATTAAAAATTTTCTAGCGTGGATATTTATTTTAAATATCTTGACGGCTGTAAGCCATAATGAAATTATGATTATATATTTCTAAATAGCAGGTCAAACTGAGTAAAAAAAAAATTTAAATCGCCGTTTTAAAAAATATTTGAATTAAAATAGACCACGGTAATCACAAAGATAAAAATACTCAACTGAATATATTAGTTAGGTTTAAGGATTGCTGAGAAATAAAATAGTGGATTTAGGAACTTAGCCTATCGAAATAGCCACTTCCATGAGTAAGTTATCGGATTGCCTTTAAACTTATTCCAACTTTCAAAAACCTCCTGAATTTCAGCAGGCAGTGTTACCATCTCATACTTCACTGATCAAGAAATCATGAAATACTCAAAATATCGACTGAATATTTCAAACTCGATATCTGTCTGTTTTGACAAAAATATTAATTGTTAATTGCAATTTATTTTTGGCCCGTTTTGTCGATTTCTTATAAATATATAAAAATGGTCATTTAAAATGGTGAATTTCCTTCGATTTTAGACCATTCTAATTGTTTAATTCCGAATAACTTAAAACCATATGATAGGTTTATTGTAAAAGGATTCTTTTGAAATGCTAATAGCGTGGTTTGGGACAGACACGGTGTTTATTATATCTCATAAAAGTACGGCATATTAATTGAAATTGGCTTTTATTGATTACCACTCCCTTTTACAATTAAAATTAAAATTAAAAAGGGGTAACGAGCAATTGTCCAAGAATCTCATCAGGACTCAATAGTTCCAAATTGACCGAAAAGCTTCTTTTTTTTTAAAACCAGCTGATAAATAAAATCTTAACCTATCGAAATAGCCACGTCCATAAGTAAACTATCGGAACAGTTACCATTTTTTTTTTTTTTTTTTAGAGAAGCTACAAAAAATAAAATACATATATGTCTCACTAAAGAAATCGACAACTGTTTAAAAACAGACAATATTTGATAGAATAAAAAAAGTATGTTTTTCTGCCATTTCTTTTCTTTATTCTCTCTAAGATTAAAAAAATAAAAATAACAAAAAAATTATTTAAAATTGTTATTCCTCGTTGCGGAAAGTTTTACTGGTGTAGTATCAGGTGAAGAGGGGACATCATATATTACGTAGGAAAATCAATCACAACGCAATAAAAATTGATTGAATCAATCTCATTTTTATTTAGTTTTTTTATAGCCCTCTAAGGAAGCAAGAAGTGGAGGGAATATCGATATACAAGTTTAAAAGGGGGGAAAGAAAAATCTGATGAAGAGTGTATTACAATAGGGGGGGGGGCGGGCTATTGTAGTACCCGTTTAATCTATCTTTATTAAAGCATTGTTTACCTAAGCCTAATCCCCCCCTCCCATCTCTTAAGTACCCCAACTTAGATTTTGGCAGAAACAGGACAATAAAATAGCCTTCAACTTTACCACTTTGTGGGGACTTTAGGAGCGATTATTCTTCGTCAATATCCCAACCATTTTCCGCTCCCTAATTAGGGGGAGTGGGAGGTATTATATTGGTACTTTAGAATAATGATTTAAAAGTTGATTTTAGTATTTCTTTTTATTTTATTAGTATTTCTTTGATTTAGTATTTTTAAGTCATCCAGTAACACATACGCTCTGTTTCTGTTGATAGAATAATTGTAAATAGTTAAAAGTATTATTTGAATGACAGATGTTAATTAGATTTAAAAAAGTTATGGTTTCAATAAAATAGCATTATTGACCTTGGCTGTGCTAAGAAAAGTTGAATTATTTAACTAAAATATTAAGAACATAAAACAGTTTCATAATACTTAGGCTGGGCGCACACCACTAAGCCAAGCAGAGGCAAAACACTATTGGACAAGTCATCATAAGAAGAGATTAGAGGAGACACCTTTAGACGACATTGGTCAACACACACCAGTTAGTCATGAACAATATATTAGCCAACAAACTAGAATTTAATAATGATAATTTGGAAGTGGATGTGTGAACAGAAAGTAAGAAACCGGATATAAATGGTCTATCAACAACGAGTTTTTAAAATTATGACGTTTTCATAAGATTATACCTTGTCGTAAGGGGGATATACTAGTTTAAATAAATTTCTTTTTTATACAAAAAAATTCGACTGTGTTTTGATTTTTACCATCTTATCATCGATGTACTCTCTTAAATATCCACGTATATAATACAATATTGGGTCTGATTGTTAATAATTTATTTTAATTATAATAGATATATTTTTTAGGATTTCAATTTCTTTCTAGAAAAATCCCTACTCTGGCCTGTTTGACTACAAAACAAAATATTCTCAGTTGTGATTTAGTCTCCATTTAAATACGAAATAATAAAATGTCGCAAAAAAGACAACCTGTTGTTATAACGCTTGAAAAATAAATTAAACATATTCTGTTATCGTCACGCCCAGAGAAAATGTTTTTAATTTAGTTAGTACATTACTTTAAATAAATAAAACACATGTTTTCTGAATAAAACACTTTACATAAAATTTAATTAAATTACTTATTTTCATTTTAGTATAAACATTGAAAAAAAAATTATATGTTAGAAATGTCATTGTAAAAATCCTTAATATTTTTTAATATTTCATTAAAAGGATCTTTTTCTGCTAACCTTTGGCGCTACATAAATTCCGCTAAATAAGGGTCTGGCCACACATGTCCGCACTGGATCCGCACCGTAGCATTAATATAGGTTATGTTCAGAATATTTTTAATTTAACTTACATATTACCTTTAGTTATGCCTAAAGTGGCCTTTGTCTGACATGGGTGGCCTGAACTTTAGGCATAACTAAAAGTAATATGTAAGTTAAATTAAAAATATTCTGAACATAACCTACATTAATGCTACGGTGGGGATCCGGTGCGGATATGTGTGGCCAGACCTTAAGATTTTTAAAAATTCCTCCTAGTACCCTTCCTTCTTTTGTTCCCCCATTTAATTTTATCTTTGAATGTTAGCTTCATGTCATGGTTATTTTTACATATTATCATTTCATGAATAATATTATGCTTTTGAAAAAACTTGACCGCAGTTTCCTCATCCGAAATATTCCTCAAAATATTTTATAAATTATACTGATACTCAACCATATTTAACGTGATTAATTATCTAGTCAAAAGAAATGATTCGGCACGGAATTGTTTTCTCCTGACAGTGTTGCTAGTAAGCGAACAGTTGTGACATTAACTCTTAGTTACCTCCCTAGCAACCTTCTTAAAGCAATGTACTAACTAAATTAAAAACATTTTCTCTGGTCGTGACTATAACAGAAAAGTACCACCATTATAAACCGAGTAGAAAGAGGTGAAAGTGTAAAAATGTTGTCCGCTGAATTAGGAATCGGCGAGCAAACTGTTCGTGACATTTTGAAGAAGAAAAAAAACATTTCCGACTTCGTATCGTCGTCGGCCCAAATAGTGTGTCTTCGGAAAACAATGAAGAACACTACATAAAGACTTGGCTGTCTATCAGTGGTTCACGCAAAAACGCTCTAAGGGAGTTCATTTGTTACTTTTGTTCGTTTGTTAATAAAAGTGATTTTCTGCGGTTTTTTTGTTTGATTAATATTTTTTTCTATCACATTAAATCAATAAAATGTAGTAATTCAATTATCCGGAGTTTTCGATTATCCGTGGACCCCCATACCCATCATTACCCCGGGTAAAGGGGGTTCTGCTGTATTATGATATTTGAAACAAAATATCTGTCCTTTTTTTGACAAAAACCGTTTTGTCGATTTACACAAGAATGTATGATAATTTATAATGGAGTGTTTCCTTCGTTTTAGGTCATTCTAATTGTTAAATTCCGAATAACACAACTCTTAAAACCCGGAAATAGGTTTATTGTAAAAGGATTGTTTTTTTTGTATAACGTCCACTAAGGCCACCATAATATCATGTCCACCATAATGCCACTAAGGCTAATCGGACGATGCGATAGTGGGAGTCCTAAATTTTGCCTATTCAGTTATAATTAGGATAGAGATCTTTAACGACTACCTGACATCGTAGAGGGTCGAGACTTTTTTTCTTCTTCTTTCTATTTTTTTTTTTTATTTTTCTTTCTATACATTATACTATATGCTTTACTATTTTTCTTTCTATTCATTTTTTATTCTTCTTTCTACCCGAGGGACGGCATAGTTTTTTTTTTTTTACTCCCTTTAAAAATCCTAGTGCCATCGCGGTACGAGAACCGGCGACCCTTAGTATGGTAAGTTGCTATGCTAACCACAACACCACAGGTGATTCCTATTGTAAAAGGATTCTTTAACCCTAGAACCACTAAGGAGGGGGCTTGCCGAGCCCATTTTTTGTATTTTCCTCTCTATGTCAATTAATTTAAGTTATGAACATTCCTTAAATTCAGTAGCTGTCTGAAAAATATCCTAATTCACATTTAGGAAATAATTCAGCCATTATGCAACTATTTAACCGAAAACTAAAATTAATATGAGAAAAAACAGCCCGTGGGCTCGCGGGACCCCCTCCTTAGTGGTCCACGCTACCTGTAAAAGGCAAGCTCCATGCCGGATTTTTCCTGACCTGTTGAAGTTTCAGCTTGGTTTGTTTTGTACCTTCGGCTTGGTTTATTTATTTCTCGTGCACTTTGTGAAACAATGGATGAAATTATTCTTATAGAAAGCGATGGCACTCGTAAAACTGTTACGGCAGAGTTTATTCAGGGACTTACTGATTGTGATTCTGAAGTGGAAGCGGATAGTGATAATGACAGCACTTTTTCTGAAGAAAATGTGGTTGAAATAATAAATGACAGTGACTGTTATGATGAAGAAGACGAGGAGAATAGTTTCAGTGAGGCAGAAGAATCTGAAAATAATATTGTAATAAGCAAATCCGGCAAACCCTATACAACAGTTCCCCCTAGACGACAGGTAAGAAGAGCCATACAGAATATTTATAGAGGCCCTGAGCAAGCTGAACTTAGCAATACTGTAATGTTAAATGATTCGAAACTAGTTAAACCTTTTTTACATTTTTTCCCTATAGAAATAAGGAATTTAATTTTATTAACTCATACAAATAACTTTGCCAGAAGCAGAAATATTGAACCATTCTCAGATAGTGAATTGCACTAATAATTTTTCAACACACCTACTCAAGTAGGTAATACTTACTAACGTAGTAAAAACTAAAAATAGTTTAGTATTTCATTAAAATAAAAAAAAAATATGCGTGGGCTCGAGGAGCCCCCCCTTAGTGGTACTCGGGACCACTCCGGCCGGACCTTAGTGGTTCTAGGGTTAAAATGCTAATAACGTGGTTTCATTAGTTCATTAACGTTATTTCATTAGTCCAACTAATTTCATTCTAAATATCCATGTAACCCGATTACAACCAAAAAACAAAAGCAAAAAAGAATCCAAGAAGGAAACAAGGAAATGGCAAAAGAAGTATAAGAAACTACTATTATATTGCGACGATATGGTTGTTGAGGAGACACAGCCTTGCAGATAAATATTTACTGTGGACCGTTCTGCCTTTATCGCATTGCTCTTTACAGCCACTACCTTATCGGGGCATAACCCCCCAAATCTCAGCCTCCTTGATGGTGCCATCCTCTCTGGGATATCTCCCATCTCCACTGCCACACATATATATACCAGCTCGTGCCGTCTGCGGTGTATATATGCCAGCCAACATCTCTCTGTACTTGATCGCTGTCGCGAGTCGGGCGTAAAGCTCCCCGGCAATAAACTGTTTTATGTACTAATGCCATAAATTCAGAAGAGCTTTTGGAATAGGGCGGAGTAGGTATGAGTTATCGCTTCTGGGACTGAAGGTAATACAAGTTTGAGGCTGATCATAAAGTGGTATTGTTGCTGTTTGAAATTATTGATTTCTGTTTTCATCTTGTAACAACACATGCTGGAAATGGAGTTTTATTTTGATTCTAACATTATTTATATAAGATAATCGAAGGGAGAGAAATCGAATACAAGGAAATTGAAATTCAAGCACCCTTTCTTTACCCCGTGAAAGATGAACAAATAAGGAAATAAAATACTGCAGATTTCCGCTTGACCGATTCTCCGCAGTAGGGAAAGGTTTATTATCATTAATTTAAATATGTAGGGGAGAGCGGGGTTGGTTGGCAAAAGTTTTCACTTTTTTGATTGTTGAGTCGTTCCTGTTAATATAATCCCAATAGGGCTGATACCACTGTAAACTACAAGTTTTAGAGTACTTCAAGTATTTTTTTTTACCACATCATATTAAATTCTAAGATCATAGAAAATTGAAGAATTCGTCAATCCAGAGTATGCCAATTAACCCCCAAGGTGGGGCAGATTGGCCTAGAAGGTGGATTTGTATAGCCAACTCATCCAAGTACTGCCTGACACATATTATTCTTATTAAAAGCTGCACTATAATGGTATAATAATTTTGAATCGGTTTTTAACAGCTTTTAAGGGAAAATAGAATGACTATAGAAGAAGATAGAAGTTTAGACTGTCGTCACTTTTTGCATAAGGAAAATTGCTCTCATCTTCCTCGCTGGAACTAAAGACAATTGGTAGTTTCACCTTTGTTTATTATTACTTTGCTTTTGTGAATTGCTACTAATCAAAAAACCCCAGTTGAAGAGAGCCAACTAACCCCACAGGAGAGATCATATGAAAGATGGCTGCCAGGACAGGGGAGAACAATCAAACAAGAAACTGGTTAATCGAAAGGTTAGGTTTTTCAAAGGAGTTTGGGACTATGTGAACAGAATCGGAGTCAAATACGTTACCATGCCTTTAAACCAAATTTACTGAAAATATAAAAATTTACTTACATGTTGTAAAATCAATCAATGAAGCACACTCTTCTCTAAATTATTAGCATCGGATTGAAAACTCAGGACAAGAGTCCCGAGGTCAACCGGGTGACATGGTACAATGGTGGGGCCTTCACAACAGGTGTGACGGAAACTATAAGCCGATGGCCAAGCTACCCCATATGCCAACCAACCCCGCTCTCCCCTACTGTATTTCTTCCCTAATATTCGCTGATTTGACTCTTTTATTTTTTCTGAGTAAGGGACAAATATAGTAATTGAATTACTGAAGGAAGAGCACATTGTCTATACAACTAGACTGGAACACAAGCTGCACCGATTACCTAATAAAATTCGGAGTTATAAACAACGCTATGTGCGAAGCATTAAATTATTTTCGATGAAATGTCTATTTTAAATTAAAATAAATTTCGGTTTGAATTAAAAAATAAATGATAAATTAAAACAAAAATTTATTTTTTTTCGGCCTTCAACATCCGGATGAAGAGTTCGTTGCAGTAGAAGAAAAAAATAAATAACATAATTGAAAACTCAAAAAATTAACTCAAGCAGCAAGTAAAGCCAGCTTATCAGGCAGGGGTTAACGATGAAATTTTGGTGTGCGAATAGAACCTAATAGCAGAAATAGGTGTTTTATTATTTTATTTTATATATTCACTAATAATTAGTTAATCGCTATCCTTTTGTACTAATATTATTACTAATAGTATTAAAATTATTTTCCTACACGCAGTATCATTTGATGGAATGTGCAAGACTTTATGTAACAATAAACTCCCCGTGCCCAGGGTTACTAGAATGGGGGAAAAACAAAAAAAGTGAAAATGAAGTTGAGGACTGAATAACTTGTGACGATGAATTAGATAATGAAATGGACAATAAAAGCTAAAGGACTAAGGCCCTACGCACACGGGTCGATCGAAGACGCGTCGAGAGTTTCGCGCGTCGTGCTCGTCATGTACGAACCCTGCGGCACAAGCGGTTGTCCACCGCACACAAGTCGATTAGCTTATTCGCATCTTCCAACCAGGAACGTACTCAGTGCATTCGTTGACCTTTTTTTTCTTAAATATCAATCATAATGGCTATTTCGATCTGCGAATGTTTGTATATTTTTAATCAGCATTAATAATATGTGGTATTTTTGCATTTTTAGTTTAATTTGTATATTGTACATTAAACAGCTAGAGACAGAAATTCATTGTTTTCAGAATTTTTACGACCAAAATACACTGCCGTTCAAAAATGTGGGACCACCACAGTTTTCAACTAACATTTTTATTTTGAAATATTTACAATATAAAATTTCAAAAAAGTAAAAAAAAAAAACTAAAATTATTTTAGAACTTATATTTTAACTCAATCATAGTACATTAATAATCAACCAGTGTCACCTCATCAATAGCACAATGGAAATATAATATTAGATAAGAAAAAACAATTAACAACAAATTTAACAATAATATAACAATTCAATGCCAAATTTTCCTGCCGTTACCACCTCGATTTTCTTTTTCTGACTTATTTTATATTTTATTATATTAAATTATTCGTCCATGTTTATCTTTGTATATAATTACGAATACACAATCATAAACATGAATCAATAAAATATAAAACGTCTGAAAAAAATCACGGTGGCAACTGCAGGAAAATTGTTTTTTCTTTGCAAACATTATTAGAGGTAACACAGGTTAAATAAAAAAAAATATAATTTAGCACAAATACAAGCAAACAAATCAAATAAAAATTATCTCCATGACGAAGAGACGTGCGTTTCTTTCGCTCGATTTTTCCCGTTCCAAACCAATCGCAAGAGACGAGAACTGCACAAGACGAGGATTCTTGCTGTTCTAGACGACCAGTGAACGACCCGTCTGCGGAGCTTGATGCCACAACGAAGGAAGTTGAGTGGAGGGGAGAAGCCTGCGGACGAGAGTCGTGTCGACCATTTCCTGCGTCGACCCGTGTGCGTAGGGCCTAAGCCATCGTCTTACCTCAAAACATTATGTATGAGATAAAACAATAAATGCTGCTGCCAGGGCACTAGATATAGATGCACAAGGTACGGGCGCACTTATCCTAGAACAGATGATACCCGAACCTTGCTATACCCCCGTACTACGAATAGCTATTTACACTGAAACATGAAGGCTAGAAACCAATGATGTCTGACCGCGCCTCTGCACCTCAATACAACAATTTTCATTACAAAGGCTGACTTGGAACTAGCGGCTTTTCTGAATTTTGCTCTGATTTATTATGGATAAATGCAAAGTCAGAAAAATGATTAAATAACGTCTAGACTCAAAGCGACACTAACATTATCAATGAACTCACAGGTGAACTTCCTGCTCGAGTTCGTGCCTTATTTAGAATAGCCGGACAATGTTCGGGACATGCTCTTCGAGGGTGGTGTTCGTGCAGTGTAAAGGCACCTTAAGAATCTATTGGATAAGTATACTTTATACCGCAACTCTCTCCCTCTTCAGAAAAAGAGTGTAATAACTAAGTAGCTGATAGCCTTAATATCTTATTAGACTTGAACAATATTTTTCCAATACTTGATTGAAAACTATTCTATGCCTTGCACATAAAATCTCTATATATATAAGAGGCTTTGTCCTGACTGACAGAATCAACGCAGAGCAAAAACTACTAATGGTAGAAACTTGAAGTTCAGAATTTAGATTTTAAACGTGATGTAGATAACCACTAAGAAAGGAATCCAAAAATGTAACCCCTAAGGGGCTTAAATGGCGAAATTGTCGTTTAACTCTAACGGAAATCTATTGTTGAGATTTTAAACCATATGTTTTTTATTTGAATCTCTATTATTAAAATAGACATTCACATAAAATATGGCTACTGATTATTTAAATATTAGTGGTAATCAAATTATGCACACTATGATTCCCATGATTGGGGATGGTGCGTGTTTATTTCGATCTCTTCACCATATATATAAGAGGCTTTGTCCTGACTGATAGAATCTATGCAGAGCAAAAACTACTAATGATAGAAACTTGAAGTTCGGAATTTAGGTTTTAAACGCGATGTTAGGTAACCAGTGAGAAAGGAATTTCAAAAATGTAACCCTTAAGGGGTTTAAATGGCGATATTGTCGTTTAACTCTAAAGGACACCTATTTTTGCACTTCGAGAAAAAATATCTAGTTTGGACTCATTTTAAAGATCTTGATACGACGAGTTTAACTCGAAAGCCCCCAAGGGCCATGTTTTAAAGCCGAAAAATGAATCGTTCACGACAATTAAGTTGTTAAGTGAACTCCCTCCATTGCGCGCCTCCCTCTCTTCTAGAGAGCCGGCAGCTTCCCCCTCCAACATTCCACCTACCGGAAACTCCGATTCTACTAAATCTCCTTATCATCAGTTAACATATTATATTAAGTCAATACCAAAACAATGACCACCGAATTGATTTCAAAGTGTCGCGGGCAAAGCCACGACGGGGAATGCTAGTCGCAAATATAACTGTTACGATTTAACGTTTATTATAAAATATCTGATAATGTTTTATTTTACATCCTTCAGATACTAAGAAAACCGTTAACGTCTCATAGCTAACCAAGACAGATTCCTCCACTTCCCGGTAGCAAGGTTCCGAAAACTAATTACTAAACCATACAAACAGACTAATTTGCCCCAACCGGGAGTGTACACACACCCTCGGGGCGATGTCGAAGAGCTCTCGGCGACGCTGTGGAAACATTGGATCCACTCCATATTCAATTAGCGGTTATAAATACTTGATAGATCCTTGCTTTGCTAATCAGGGCGGGTCTCGAACATGTTGCACTCCGCTTGGCAAGTCAACGGATAAGGAGAAATTCAAGATAATTTTCGAGGATACTAAGCTATGCTTCAATTCTTGAAAACAATAACGCTATTTGGGATGGGAATTTGTTTAAAGGTATGTTTAAATTTTGAAAGAAGAAAGAAAGAAAGTATTTTTATTCTGGGACATCTTGTCCCCTAAGAATAACAATATATGTGCAGATACAGAGTTCTTTGTCTGGCTAGTATAGATCAAGGTTGGTATAGAAACTAAAGAACTAAAATAAAATAAAAGCAAGCCTCTTAAATAAAACAAACAGCAAAAAAGATATGAGAATATAACTTGACTGGTTTCCAACCTTTGAACGTAAAACAATAAAAGAAAAACAGAATTTTATATCCACAAACACAGAAAAGTATCATAAATTATAACAGATTTCACTATTTTACATAGTTGCGGTAGTTTGAGATTAAGGAGATGGAGAAATAATTGGGTTTTGAAAGAAGTGAGGGATGAATTTTTACGGATGGAAACTGGTAAGGAGTTCCAAAAGGAGGCACTACGAATGATAAATGATTTTGTAAAGGAGGCAGTTCGGTAAGAAGGGATGTATAGGTTTAAGGTTTGGGGTCTGGTATTTAGAGAATGTATGGAGGAAAAGGGTTTAAATAAATTCAGAATATACGGAGGCTTCTTAATTCTGAACGTTCGGAAGAGATATACACCAAGGAAATATTGCCGCCGAAAAACTGGGTAGAGCCACTTCAATTCTGTATAGCAGCTTGAGACGTGGGAGCGCCTGGGAACACCGAAGATGAATCTAATGAAGCAATTCATCAGCCTCTTCAACCTCGCCTCGTGTAAGCCAGACAGTTCCCCGTATACAAGGCAACCATAATCGAAATGAGGAAATATAAGAGAGGAAACAAGGAGCTGACGGGTTTTAGAGGACATGCAATCACGGGATCTTCGGAACTGTTTGAGGATAGCGATGGATTTTCTGGTGATTTGGGAAATATGGTTACTCCACGACAAGTGCTGGTCAAAGATCACTCCGAGATTTCTGACATAGGAATGGAAATGGATAGGTTGGCCTTTTAGGAATCTTTTTGTTATTTTGTAATAGTTATTTAATTTTTTTCCTCATATACTTATTTGCTCTTTCGAATATTAAAAACAATTGCCAAGATGGGTCACCGGTGGTATAGTGGTCAGCAAAGCAAACTACAATACTAAAGGTCGCAAGTTCGCGTCCCCTAGGATTTTTTAAAGGTAGTGATAGATAGAACGTAAAATGGAGGTTCCGAGCCTGTAAGATGTCAGGTACTCGTTATCCTAATCCTAATTACACCTGGATACGCAAAATTAAGGACTCCCATTGTAGCTTCGTCCGATTAGTCTTATTGGCATAAAGTGAGGTTCAACAAACAAACATTCGCCAAGAACCTTTATGCTTATAACATTGGAACTCCAGCCCCGGGCATATGTAGATCTAGTTCTCTCTCTCTTCCTCCCCGGGCTCTTAATTCCATTGATGCGGCAGGCGAGAGACTCTGGGATCTCCTAGATATCTGCCTAGCATCCCACATGTAATAGGTAAGGGTCGACTCGGATATTCCTTGGATGAGTGTAAATATTGTTTTTATGAAATATTCAGCAAAGAAAAGTGTTGTGATCGTGAAAAATTTCGATTTCGGGTTTTTAAAAAGTATTTAACCCTCCGGCGGGCGCGCTGCGGCATTTGGAACGCAATCTGAACATTTGTCAAAATATTAGGAATACTAATTGAATCATTGAGCTGAGGGTTCCAGGTATTTGTAGACCGACATGTTCTGGTAGGAATAGACGGTTTTGCCCGCCGTATTCCGGTTTTCCTCAGTAGTTATATTGCCTTATTTGCAGTAGGTCTGTAAGTGCGGTCCAAACACCGCGGCGCACCCTTTCGTGTTACAGATTCAGACACTCTCGGCTGAATTATTTATCGTTTTCTGCGCTTTCTTCACAGAGTAAAATGCATGTATTTGGATTTTTAAGTTGTCTAATATTGTTTGAATTATTTTTACACATACTATTATTTTTAGTCTTGTTTTACTAAATTAGTATACCGTGAAATTTAGCTGCTTATTTTATTATTTTCCTTCAAAACCTTGACCCATACTTCAATGTCTATGTTTATAATTACAATACTCTATATCTTATGGGTTTACTGGGATAGCATCAGCCAAAGAGAACTGATAAGGACCTAAAATTTGGGTCGAAACGTTGTCAAAAATAAAATATGTGATTCAACGGTTATAACAAAGGTCAACGATCTTCCACCATTATTCCTATGTTCATGTGAGCAATATTTATTATAATAAGCAATTTATTATTATATTATCTCTATACATTATACTATCAAGTTTAAATTTTTTGTGTGTCGCCAAAGCTATTTTAATTTTTTTTTTTTTCCATCCTTCTCTTTATACAACTTATGATTTTCATTCATTAGAAATAGTATAAAACTAAAGCAATGAGTAAATAAAAAAAAACTAAGTTATTGCTTATTTTCTAATAAAATATATAGAAAACAATGATGCGGTCCGAAAAACGCAGCGCGCCCGCCGGAGGGATAAATTTACATCCAAATAACCAAATTTTGAAAAATTGCATCTTTTAATGTGTCTGTATTAAGATAATAGCAAAAAAAAAAAAAAAAAAAAAAAAAAAAATAGAACAAAAAATTACTTATCGTAATGTATCTATTATTATTCAATGGAGTAAAAAATCCTTAGCTATGCTGGTGGCCCTCGGATAGGACGTAAAAGGGAGGTCCCGAGCCTGTGCGATGTAAGGTACTCGTTAAAGATCCCTATCCTAATTATACCTGGATAGGCAAAATTAAGGACTCCGACTGTAGCATCGACCGATTAGCCTTAGTAGCATAAACAGACCTTAAACAAACAAACAATCTATTATTGTTAATAAAAAATCTGGTGCGTGCGCGCAACACACAACTTTCACTTACAAACTTACTTAGATTAGAAATTAATGTGTTTTGTTAATTGCCATTTCTCAAATGAACAGAACGGCTTTAATTATGAACAATGGTCTGTCATTAAAGGCGTTTTCCGCTAAAAAGTTATTAAATAACCCTATAAAGTTATTAAAAACCCCCTCCCTTTGAGCAATTTTGATGAAATTTTTGCTGTCACATCACGGGCATATACATACACTAAATACCCAATTTCAGATTCGCACGGCTTATAGTTCTTGAGCTAGTAGTGTTCACACACACACACACACACACACACACACACACACACACACACACACACACACACACACACCATTTCGCGGGACTTGGTCATTTGGACTCAGGGGACCCCAAAACGTGTATTTCCGTTGAAAACCGGAAGTCGAAATTTTTCACGATCGCAATACTTCCACTTACTATATATTTCATATATAGAGATAGGTAAGTGAAAGTAAAAAAGGTATGTTAAAATAGACAAACCGAAAATGGCACTTTATATAAACGACTTAACGAATTTTTATTATTATCTCTAAATCGGCTCTCAAGATACGGGTATCGTCTAAAAACGGTAAAAAATTCGATTTTCAGTGGCATAATAACTAGATCATTAGACCGAGCGTAAGTTGAGACGCAGCTCCGTGACGCTCCTAACGTGAGGTGAGGTGACGTGAACTCAATAGTTAAATAGCAGGAGCAAACGTTAAGCCGCAGGGTTGAGTTGACGCAAACTTTAATGCGGTCTCTGTTAAATCTTAATAAATAGTATTCTTCATTCGGTAAAAAATTAAAAATAAATCACTATAAGCTATAAGGAATTTATAACGTTCCCTCCTGTTCGGTAGAGAAGTGTAACTAACTAAAAATAATTCAACGAACATTCTACAATATTTCCATATTCCACAATAATTTAAAGTAGGCTATTATATTTTATGATGTTATGTGTAAATTTCACCGGAATTATTTCCCTAAAACATAGTAAAAAAGTGAGCCACAATGCGTTGGCGGGTTTAGCTAGTAATTCATAATTTTAATAAAAATAAAGAATATTAAAGAGTTCTAACTAACATAAAAATAAACGTTGTTTAAAGTTGTAAATTATAACAATTTTACAATTATTATAATGTGGATCAGTGGTTACAGAAAGATGCTAGAAAAAAAAAATAAGAAACTTGAGTTTGCTATTAAAGCTGCATTATGTAAATCTTCTGAAAAGTTAGGGTGTTCTCGCTTCCTTAGTTTTTCTTTTATTCATGGTGCCGAATATTTTTTTTTTATAATATAAACGGAATTTATTATCGTCACTTACTGTTGTCAATTAAATAAAAAGAATGAACAATCATCTCTTTCATTTTTTAGCGTCAACAAATGGTGTTTAATAGTCAATGTAAAGATGTAGAAACGTGGTTATTCGTATAATGTACGTATACATTGCCTATCTATGTATCCCTCTACATGTCCGAAACTTCCAAAACCAGGCTAATTTTAAAACTGATCCTAGAGACCTGAATAATTTTTATTCAAAAACAATCAATATCCTCTTTAAATAAATTATTTATGCTCAATTTATTTAACTAGTGTGGATAATAAGACACAATAGTTTTATTTTAATAAATTAAGGAATAGTTTTTATTTTTACTCATCAAGAAGGCTTCTAATAATAATAATTAGAAGAACAAAAGTTGACTTTTAATGACATGTGTGAAGGCACACCAATTTTCCAGCAAGATAACGCCCCAATAAATTCAGCAAAAATCATTAACGACTGGTTTAATCGCTAATTGCTAAATTAGACTGGCCTGCTTTATCCCCAGAGCTGAACATTATCGAAAATGTTTGGGGAACTCTTTCAAGAATGGTATACTTTGAGTCAAGACAGTACGGAACAATCGAGGGTTTGAAATCTGCAATTCTGGCTTCATGGGAACAATAAAAAAATTGTACGATTCATTACCAAAGAGAATTTCTGAATTAATAAAAGGTGGTGGAAATGCAACGAAGTATTAAAATGAGTTTTAGTTATTTTTACCAGGGAGCGTGTCTAACATTTTGTCGCGCCTTAACTTCAATTTGAAAACTAAAAAATCTGGTGCGTGCGCGCAACACACAACTTTCACTTACCAACTTACTTAGATTAGAAATTGACGTGTTTTGCCAATAATCATTTCCCAAAGTCACACATTTTTCTACATTCATATCTTATTTTTGTTAATCGTTAAAGCCGTTTTTGAGTAAATAAAAAAACCTGTGAAAATGATACAAAATTTATTAAGTAGAGTCACCCCTCCCGTAGATCAATTTTGATGAAATTTTTACAGTCATATCTCGGGCATATGAATACATCAAATACCAAGTTTGATCAAAATCGTTAAAACCGTTTTTGAGTAAATAAAAAAAACATGTGAAAATGGTACAAAATTTATTAAGTAAAGTCCCCCCTCCGGTAATCAATTTTGATAAAAATTTTACAGTCATATCTCGGGCATATTAACAGATCAAATACTCAGTTTGATCAAAATCGTTAAAACCGTTTTTGAGTAAATAAAAAAAAACATGTGAAAATGGTACACAATTTATTAAGTAAAGTCCCCCCTCCCGTAGATCAATTGTGATGAAATTTTTACAGTCATATCTCGGGCATATAAATACATCAAATACCAAGTTTGATCAAAATCGTTAAAACCGTTTTTGAGTAAATAAAAAAAACATGTGAAAATGGTACAAAATTTATTAAGTAAAGCCCCCCCTCCCGTAGATCAATTTTGATGAAATTTTTACAGTCACATCTCGGGCATATAAATACATCAAATACCAAGTTTGATCAAAATCGTTAAAACCGTTTTTGAGTAAATAAAAAAAACACGTGAAAATGATACAAAATTTATTAAGTAAAGTCCCCCCTCCGGTTAATCAATTTTGATGAAATTTTTACAGTCATATTTCGGGCATATAAATCGATCAAATACTCAGTTTAATCAAAATCGTTAGAGCCGTTTTTGAGAAAATCGAAAAAAACGTAAAAAGTTATTAATTAAAGTACCCCCTCCCTTTGAGCAATTTTGATGAATTTTTTGCTGTCACATCGCGGGCATATACCTACACTAAATACCCAATTTCAGGTTCCCACGGTTTATAGTTTTTGAGCTAGTCTGTTCACATACACACACACACACACACAGACCATTTCGCGGGACTTGGTTATTTCGACTCAGGGGGTCCCAAAACGTGTATTTCCGTTGAAAACCGGAAGTCAAAAATTTTCACGATCGCAATACTTCCACTTACTATATATTTCATATATAGGTAAGTGAAAGTAAAAAAAAGTACAAGTTTCTGGCTTGAGAACCAAAATAAAAGCAGGCTGCTGATTAACTTCAGGATAGATTATTTTAATGCCGTTTTAGGGGTAATTTGAAAAGATGGGAGGATAGGGATAACAATTTTTGAAGTGTGTCTAAGATTTTGACGCTGGGTGTAATTTATATTAAAAAAAAAAATCCCCTTGTATTACATTTCCTACTGGCTTTTGAAAGCTGTTTTGTTAAAGCAAGTTGTACTTAAATCCGCTGGGGAGGCTGTTATCATTAGGAATTATCTACAGAAGATATCTGGAGCCGGGAAAGGAGGTCGCGGTTACAAGGAGCAGAAGTGGGAGCGGGTATAAAGAAGGAGAAGGCGAGATAGGAGGAGATCCCAGCGGTGATATCCACCCACCCCCCCCAAATAACACTATCTCCCCCCTGATTGTGAGTAATGTGATATTAAACGTCACCGGGGCCCCACTTCCCAAATTAATGGAAACTGATGCGTTGCGGGCCCCGACGGGGCTGCGGGCTTTTATTTCCTCTTGCTCGGAGGGTTCGTTCCTTGTTGACCGTGTCGAGATTAATAACCCTCATTCAAATGACGTAATTAATGTCGAGGATTCTGTCGTCGTCCGCCTCCTTTTCGTTACCGACTTTGTGCGGGGGGGACCATAAATCCGGATTAGGTCTTCTGGTCCATCAGGGTAATAGATGGCTTAAGGGGGCTTAGCTAGCTCAACATAAACCTACCGTTATTGAGCTCTGCAATTTTATTACTTTATATTAAAATATTTTTATTTTATTAAAGTTGTTAAACTGTTTTAACAAAGAGAATACATCATGTAAATGTGAGTAGTAAAAAAGAAAAATATGATGGTGGAAGATAGTTGACACTGGATATAACGTTTCGAACCGAATTTCATGTCTTCACAACAACCACTCAAAGACTAAATATATTATGTGGAGCATTAAACTAAATTGAACGCATTAAATAAAAATGAGAAAAATTTTTATATATTAAGTGGCCCCTCCATTTCACCAATTTTAATTTTTTTTTTGCTGTAAAAAAATTTATCAAAATCGTTAGAGCCGTTTTTTTTTGGGGGGGGGGGACGTAAATGTTATAAAATAAAGAACCCCCTCCAGTTGTCCAATTTTGATGAAATTTTTTCTGTCACATCATGGACATATACAGACACCAAATATCCAATTTCAGGTTCGTACGGATCATAGTTTTTGAACTAGTCTGTTCACACACACACACAGTAGGATGTTTACGTTTTATTTAAACACAATGAACTGGAAATTTGGAAGCTGGCACTCCTCAAATCTCAAACGCAGTAAGTGAGCGTTGCCGTGAAATGATAAGAGGTTTTTTGGCCCAAGAACTTCAAGAGTTTAAAGGATATAACCCTAGAACATGGTTTCAGCAAGACGGGGCCACTTGCCATACTTCAGACTTATCAATTGCTATGGTAAACGAATTATTCCAAAGAAAATGATTTCTCGTAGAGGCACCATTGGCTAGCCTCCCAGGAGTCCCTATCTCAGTCCTCTTGAATTCTTTCTGTGGGGATACCTGAAAAGTAGGGTATACGAAAAGAAACCGACGAATCTAATGCAATTGAAGCAAAATATGAGAACAGAAATGACGGCAATCTCAGGAACAATGTATCAACGCGTTTTTGGAAATCTGCGTTTGAGATTCGAGGAGTGCCAGCAGCGTTATGGTGGAAACCTAGACAATATTGTTTTTTCTAAATAAATTCCCAGTTCATTGTGTTTAAATAAAACTTAAACATCCTACTTGATATTGTATATTTAAGATTTTATTCAACTTTCAAACCCCGAATACTCTTTTTGGACACCCGACGTTGCTTTTATCCATAATAAGTTAGAGCAAAAGCCAGAACAGCTAGATCCAAGTTTAATGTAAATTATTGTATTAAGGTGCATAGATGCGGTCAGACATTATCGTTCGCTCAACTTCACGTTTCAGTGTAAATAGCTGTACGTAGTACCGCGGTATGGCAACATTCGGGGGATTATCTATTCTAGTGTGAGGTTCGCACAGATTAAAGGCACCTTTATTCGCCACAATGTTTTCAAATATGTGAATTTATCTATTACCAGTGGGTCTAAACCGTGTCTTACAAGAAAGAGGACAAATTAAATGTTAACTGGGTCAGTATACTAATAAGTAATCTTGAGGTGATAGGGCAAACAGCAGATCAAGACCTAGCGACAATAGTTAAAAATAAACATAAAATTATAGAATCCCTCAAAAATCACTATCTAGGTATCAATATTAATAAAGTTTATAACAGTTCCTACAATCCTCTTTATAGAAATATCGTTGATTTTAAAAAATATCAAAATTATCTTCAACACAGGTGTACTATCCATAAGATACGTATAGCAGCTCAAATCCGAATGAGTAACTCGAATAAAATTATTGTTTTTCATAAAGGGAAAAAAATTGTAATTGAAACAAATAAAAAATGTTTAATCTGTAATCGAGGAGAAATAGAGTCATTAGAGCACTTTTACTTTCATTGCCCGGCATACCTAACCAATAGGGAAAAATATTTACCTGATTACATGGAAGAAAATAGTATTACCGCGCTGTTGACGATTGATGATTACCAGACATTAACTAACCTGTATTACTACTCTGTAAACTCCCTCAAATTACGACAATTTATAATAGACGAATAATTAATATTAATTCAGAAAATTATTATTTTAAATTTTCTTTTGTTATTCTTTCGTCTTATATATATATATATATATATATATATATATATATATATATATATATATATAAATTATTGATCGTTTCTGTACATAAATATTTATAATATTATTTAATATGTGTTTATTTACAATAGTTAAGAAGTTAAGTTGCAAATTTATTTTAGATTAGATTTATTTTTGTTTTTTTTATGTTACAATCAATGAAACCTTGATGAAGAACCTTTTCATTGCTTTTATTTATATATTATGATATAGAAACAAACGTAGGTAATTATGATATCTGTGATATGGGTTTATAATTTGTTATGTATGCTAGAGGCTATTTATAAAATGGTGTATATATTGTACCTTTGTAAGATATTTTCAATGAATTTATGTGTATGTATGTATAACTAGTGTAAGTTGCATATTTTCAATAATGGCCAACTCTATTTGTATGGGGAAAAACCCCGAATGCAAATAAACTTCTATTCTATTCTATTCAGTGGGTCTAAAGAAAAAGTATATTTAACTGGTTAGCGACCTTCGAAATGCAGGTGCTGATTTCCACACCTACCAACTCCCCGAAGATAAAAATAGACGAATAGTGGTAAAAAATCTGCACCATTCCACCCCTCTTAGTGAAATAAAAAATGAGTTATTACGATATGGCTATGAAGTAGTAAATATTTCAAATGCACTATCACGATATAAGACACCATTGCCCATGTTTTTTATTGACATTTCCAAATCAACTTTCAACGAGAAAATTTACGATATACAGTCAATTTACTACACTCGTGTCATTATAGAAGAGCCTCGGAAAAAAAGACTGATACCTCAGTGTTTAAGATGCCAACAATATGGCCACACAAAGTCTTATTGTAACCACCCCCCTCGTTGCGTTAGATGTGGCCAAGGCCACGAGAGTGCAACCTGTGGGAAGACAAGAGAAACAGCTGCGACCTGCGCCAACTGTAGGGGTAGCCACCCAGCCAACTACCGTGGCTGCCAAGTTCTGAAGCTCCTGAGGGCTCAAAGAAACAAAAGACAATCCACCCGCCTTGTGCAATCTCCTCCTCCTCCACCGCCGGGTCCCGAAGATTTCCCCGCTCTTCCGCAGCCATCGAAGACTCAAAGAACATCAGAGAAGAATCCAATACCGGTGCCAGCACAGCAGCAGCGACAGCCACCGCAACAGAGGAGAATGCGCAACCCGTCCGAAATCAGACCTTCATGTTCAGGCATGAGGCAGGAAAGCATACAGCTGCCACCTTCAGCTGATACTTACAGCCCCCAACATTTGTTTCAGCTAATCAATGGTCTCAATTCCCTCATCCAGCCCCTTTTTAGCCTCCTCCAACAGCTCGCACAGGTGACTCAAGTCATGTGCCCATCCAATGGCCCCTAATCGGCTGACTGCGGGCTCTTTGTCCATCCTTCTATGGAACGCAAACGGACTGACACAGCACAAGACTGAATTAGACTTATACCTTCACGATAAACGAGTTGACGTCGCACTAATAACGGAAACACACCTTACTCAACGATCTAAATTTGTTATTTCTGGTTACATGACTTACAGGACTGATCACCCTGACAACACAGCACACGGAGGTACAGCAATTCTTATTAGATCAACACTATCACACAGTTATTTACACTTACCTAGTACACCTGAAATACAGTGCACAGGCTTAACATTATACTTGAAACACCATGCAATGACACTGGCCTCTGTGTACTGCCCGCCAAGATACGTGCTGACATCTTCGAAGTTTTCCAACCTTTTCCAAAGCTTGGGTCGATGCTTTATAACCGGAGGTGACTTCAACGCAAAGCATCAAAGTTGGGGGTCACGACTAAGCACACCCAGAGGGAGAAATTTGAAGGCTGCTATCCACGAGCTTTCATTAGACACTATCTCTCCCCACACACCGACTTACTGGCCTGTTTCGAGACGAAAATCCCCGGACCTTTTGGACTTTTTTATTACGAAAGGACTTAGAACTGTAACTCACACCATAAATGCAACCTCTGATCTTTGCTCTGATCATTCCGCGGTACACTTAATTATGTTTGAGGAGACAGTAAATGTTCAAAGAAAGCCAACACTTTTTACAGGATCAATCGATTGGGATGCATATAAGGAGCATCTGGACTCATCTTTAAAGATCCCCGTCTCAATCAAGGATGAAACTGAATTAGAAGAGGCAGTGAACATCTTTACAAAAAGTGTACAAGAGGCTGCATGGTCCTCATCAGTACCAAAGCCTTACCAAGCAGGATCTGAACATCTCCCAAAATATCCTCAATACATAAGGGATTTAATCAGGGCAAAGAGAAGAGCGCGTAAAATATGGCAGACTGACAGACGCCCCTCAGACAGACAGATTTTTAACAGACTGAACAATCAGCTCAAAAGAGAAATCAGAAAATTCAACAGAACAAACTATGACTCGTACATTACTGGCCTCTCGACAGACGATGGAAGCTTGTGGAAGCATACCAAAAAGTTGTTAAAGCATCGAGAGGTGTCAGCACCCCTTCGAAGAGATGATGGTTCTTGGGCCGTGTCGGACGAGGAAAAATCCGAACTCTTCGCCAATCATCTTTCTTCTGTATTTCAACCATTTACTGACTTCACAAACACTGATCATGAGAAACTAGTACTCAACACCCTAGACATTCCACTCCAACTAACACTTCCACCACCTTCATTCACACCTTCTCAGGTTGCACTACAAATAAAACAATTACCTAAAAGAAAAGCCCCTGGCTATGACTTAATTACAGCCCAGGCTCTCCAGCAAATGCCCAGAAAAGCTCTAGTGTTTCTTACAACAATTTACAACTGCATACTGAGAACATCGAAATTCCCGTTACAATGGAAATACTCAATCATTAAAATGATCCACAAACCAAATAAAGACATATACAATCCATCGTCCTACAGACCAATCAGCCTTCTTTCTATATGCTCAAAAGTATTTGAAAAATTGATGTACAGAAGACTTGTTGACATTTTGACAGACCAAAACTTAATACCTGATCATCAATTCGGTTTTCGCACATTCCATTCAACAACACATCAATTACACAGAGTTACTGACTTCATTGCTGAAGCACTAGAGCAAAAACTATATGCATCTGGTGTATTTTTGGATGTAGCTCAGGCATTCGACAAAGTCTGGCACCAGGGTCTTCTCTTTAAACTCAAGACCATATTACCGCACACTTACTACCTCATTCTTCAATCCTATCTTTTCGACAGATTTTTCTCCGTTCGGCAGGGGTCAGGAGCTTCATCAATTCGTCCAGTCCTAGCGGGAGTACCTCAGGGTTCAATACTGGCTCCTCTTCTCTACATTATATACACACACGACATACCCGTAAGCAATGATACACTGACCGCTACTTATGCTGACGATACTACAATTCTCACTAAACATCAAGATCCTACTCATGCCTCACTAACTTTACAACAACATCTACATAAAGTAAACGACTGGTGTAAATTATGGAAAATTCGGCTAAATCATGAAAAATCTAAACACATAACATTCACTCTTCGAAAAAATACCTGCCCTCCAATTTATATCGACAATGTCCAAATTTCTCAAACTGACACCGTACATTACCTTGGTCTTACTCTTGACAGAAGGATGACCTGGGGCCCGCATGTTAAGATGAAACGAAAAACACTTAACAAACGACTCGCCCTACTTTACTCCCTTTTTTCTAAAACCTCAAAACTAGGACTACGACAAAAATTAAATACATATTTATACTTACTGAAACCAATATGGACCTACTCTTCACAGATATACGGTACAGCCAAAAAGACCCACTTACAAAGAATTCAGACCTTTCAATCAAAAATATTAAGACTCATAGTTAAAGCACCATGGTACGTGAACAACATTACAATACATACTGACTTACAAATGCAAACAGTAGACCAACATATAAAGACACTCTACAAACGTTTCCATACACACTTACACGGTCATTTCAATCAACTGATTAGAGGCATGGCAACAGCTGATATGCCCATACCTAGGAGATTAAAAAGGCGCTGGATGAGAGATCTCCTTCGTTAAAAATCCAGGTTACCTGAAACAAGCCAGGGAAGAGGTACCGCTGGGTGCTATCCTTCCCCATGCCTAACATGCCCTCATTAAAATTAGCACACCTCACATTTGCTGATTGTTGATGTTTATTGACAGGCGCAAATTAAAGTTATGAAGCCAAAAAAAAAAAAAAAAAAAGGTCAGATTTTGATGTTATACAAATATCAAATGTTGAATCAGTTCCCCGTACTGATGTTGAGATTATGCGAGATGGTTTGTTTGTTTGTTTTTTTAACGTCCATTTTTATGCTACTAAGGCTAATCGGACGATGCTACAGTGGGAGTCCTAAATTTTGCCTATCCAGATATAATTAGGATAGGGATCTTTAACGAGTACCTGACATCGTACAGGCTCGGGACCTCCATTTTACGTCCTATCCGAGGGACGGCATAGCTAAGGATTTTTTACTCCCATTAAAAAATCCTAGGGCCACCGCTGGAATTGAACCCGCGATCTTTAGTATTGTAGGTTGCCATGCTAACCACAACACCACAGGTGACCCCTATGCGAGATGGTTTCGAGGAATATAGAATATGGAATTAGTAATAATTTTCTTAGGAAACAAGTAGGTCTTGAACGCCCAAGTTCTTTGTAACATGCAAACGTTTGCAACGATCTACATATCTATGCAAAGCAGTTTCTGAGAATTAATTATGAGTGGCTCCTCTCTAAGGGGTTCATGAAAACAAAATTGTATTTTTTGTTATTATTGCATTTAAATTACCTATATTTCTGATAATAAACATAAGTAACTTAAATATTATTTTAATTGGAATTATTCTACTGCTATGCAACTTTTTGGAGCTGTTAGTGTGGCCAAAATCTCCGCTGATGAACGTTGTGGGTTTTTTATCCCTTTTAAACGAACGAAGCGAGCGAAAATTGAAACCTGCGGCCTAATAATATATCTGGATATGATAGTGACATGCGGTATGCTAGCCACTGCACCACAGAGCTCGCTTCCAAGCGGAGCCAATCCTTCCTCTTCACTGATACCTCTCCCTCGATCTCGCAAGTTTTGCGAGTATTTAAGGGAGGTGGACAATTTTTGTTATACATTAATTATTTTATATTATATTAATTATTTTATACTAATTTAATCTATTTTTGTGGGTAACCACCTTGTTTTTAAATTATTTTAAATAATTTATTTTTTGGGGAGAAAAGATTGAGCTCCAAGCGGAGCCAATCCTTCCTCTTCACTGATACCTCTCCCTCGATCTCGTAAGTTTTGCGAGTATTTACGGGAGGTGGACAATTTTTGTCCAATTTTTTGACAAAGATATGGACCCGGGTTCGACTGCCGGCGGAGCCCAATCTTTCTCTTCAAAAAATAAATTACTTAAAATAATTTAAAAACAAGGTGGTTTCCCACAAAAATAGATTAAATTAGTATATATATTAAATCATTTGAATACTTTTTTTACATTATTATTTTATTTTATTTATTTTTTTATAAATCTCATATGTTTAAATTTGTTATAAATGATTTTGATGACATTTTATTATGGAAGAAAGTTAGCGGTAACGAATTTACAAGATAATAAATTAAATAAGTTCTTGTTAAAAATGGTAGACTTTTGAAAATTTAGAAAATATTTTTCCGATTGGACGTAATGAGAAAATAATAATATTATTTTCCCTTTGGTCTCGACGTCAATTAAGAATACAATACCGGCCTATCAAGTATTGACAATTGAATGATATCTCATGATATTTCCATGAATGACCAACAAGCTCCTATTATTGAGGGAATAACAAACCTTTTGTCAATATTGACATAAAACCGGAGTATTTTCTGTTTCCAGGCCTAGGTTGATATCGCTTACTCAATTCAGATCAATGTTTTTATTAATCATAAATAAAAAAACATTCTGTTTTCTATGGAAAGTATACGGCCCGTAGGAGTTTAGTGTCTGATAACTATTTTGAATTAAGATCAATTTTTTTTAAAATTCAAGATAGAAGAGGACTGCATTATTTTTCTGCAGGGGTCTGTATCCATTCCGCGTGCACTAGCCTGCCGGAATAGTATCAACCTGACTTAACAAGTTGAAGGTACAGACAGCATCGATTAGGATGATTGATAATTAGGATTTTCAGTCGAATTCTCTTTATTTGGAGAGCCATATAAAGAAATTTGACTTAAAATCCTGATTATAAAACATCCTAATAAATATTTAAGTTCTATAAACTTAAATAAAACACAAAAATCATACTGAATAAAAAACGAAAATTCTACGAACAGACCCGGCCACGAGTTACTGTGGTTCAGTAGCTATAATGCGTCGAATTAATTATACCGTATTCTTTTTAATACAGTCAAATCAAAATTCGCTGATAAGGATAATAAAGTTTCAGCTAATCTAAAAACCATCTAAAAAACCAAAATAGAACTTTACGCCAAATTTAAAACGTTTGGTAAAGAATTTAGAAGGGTTAAAGTTTTTTAAATCTCATATTTGACTATAGTCAAAAGTAAGTAAGTTCTTTAGATAGCTTACACCATGGATTCTTCCATAGCTTAGACCATGGATTATTTCAGCAGTGGCGAGATTAAATATAAATAGCACACATGTAAAGGAATATAATTGGAATACGGTTTATTATAATCACAATAGACAGCATGTAAAATGTACGAAATTAATCTTTTAAGCTTGAGGAACCTCAAACCATGCTTCATCTTCTTACAGTTCTATTTATTAAAACATAAAAATTCAATTTTATGAATGAGATAAATAACATAAATTTATAACTTTTTTAATAATAATTTACATTTTTTTATTATTATAATTCACAATTTCTATTTATTGTAGTGATAATAGGTGCACATTGATTTTGATTAATCTGTCTTTTGCTATAACAAATAGATTCGATTTTTTCCCTGCAAGCGAAAATGCGACACATAACTGTCCATCGGAAAAACACGGATTTTCATATTCCAAGTCGGAAAAAATAGATTTGGCTACTGGAAGCTTACCTACCCTAAACATCGAAAGAAAATGAAGTGTTGAATCAATAAATCAACTTACACTGCCATCTGTTGGATATTTAAAGAACTTACAAATAATCACACTTAATTTTTTGTATAATAAGCATTTAATTTTCAATCAAAGAAATATTGGGGACAATAATCAAGAAAAAACACTATCTTAGCTTTGAAGTTGTGCGAAACTACACACAATGAGCAAAATTTCATCAAAATCAGTTGAGTAGTTTCTGATTTTACCTCCGAAAAACATCGGGACACGAGATTTGTAAATATATAATAAACAATAAAATATTAATTCCAAAGTAAGGTACGCCAAACATTATGGTGCCTTTCTATTGGCCACCAAATCGATGTTACAGTCCCCTTTTGCGATTCCCGGGAAAAATTCTTATGTTGCCAAGCCATACTTTCAACACATTTAGTTCGATTCAGTTCCATGTCGAACGGGTTCCCATTTTTGAGAAACGCCTTTTGTCTAGCTCTACGGAGTAAATTAAAAAAAGGGGGCTATCAAAAAGCCATCGCTGTAGTTGATTCGTTGAATATGTGGGCGATTCTGTGAAAATGAATCGATTTCACCCTCAAACATTTGCAGAAGTGTTTGAAATCCCTTTGTGTTTCTTCCCTATTTATTCACTCTTTACACCGGTGTCCCGAGGGTTTATATCAGGAGAAAAATCTCCATTCTTTGTTTGATGAATTTTTTTCATATAAATTTAAGCCTGACAACAGGTAGGGTGCACCTGGGTGATAAAGACTAAAACGCTTTTGGAATTTTAACGGGGACAATTCATGATTCATTCATTTTTAAAGTTTTTCGCTTGACCAAATAAAAGTTAGCAATTAAGAAATTATAAAAGAATAATTTATTTAATGGAACTATATATCGAATGAGCGACCCGGGAATCGAATGAGCGGACTTTGCGTCAATTTAGTAGCCAATAGCAGGGATGCTCGTTGACGTACCTTAATCTGTTGTTATTTTATGTTTTATGTTTCCGATTTATTTCAAAGTTATTTTTTTTTTCAGTTTGTTTATAGTGATCCTAACAGGAGAAAATGTCAACACCTTCTTATACATAGATTTTTGAATATCAATCTTCCAATAATATCTTTTATTTAAACATTTCATATTAATAATTAAATAGTCTAACGCCAACGTTTCGGACAATTTCGTCCATCTTCAAGGCAATATTCTCCTATTTCATATTTTCTTTTCTTTTTTTGGTGGCATGGTCAATTATCTTATATTCTATATTTCTTTCTTTGTAATGGACAAGTGAAAGAAATATAGAATATTTGATAATTGACCGTGCCATCAAAAAAATTTATTTATTTATTTTTTTAATTTAGTTTTGAAGAGAAAAGATTTGGCTACGCCGGGAATCGAACCCGGGTCTTCCGTGTGACATGCGCGGTATGCTAACCATTGAACCACGGAGCACGCTTCCAAACGATGCCAAATCCTTCCTATTCACTGACACCTCTCCCACAATCTCGCAAAAATAAATTATTTAAAATAATTTAAAAACATGGTGGTTATCCACAATAATGAGTAAATTGATATATTTATTTTTTATAATAGTAATTTTTTTTTTATTTATAAATCTATTTACATTCTGTTTACACCATTTTACTATCTTACGATATAAGCTCTACTCCTAAAGTTTATTTTTAGTTTTATTTTGCTAAGAGCTCTTTTCTTTCTTTATTTTATTATAATTTAAAATACGCCTAGACAACTCGACAGATGGCCTAATCTCTGGTCATTGTCTATATAAGTTAAGAAAATAAAAGTATGTTATGTATTGTATATAGTATCAATAAACGTATTTATCTATCTATCTATCTATAGAATTTGTTCCGCTTTTTTACCGTTTTGCCCAAATATGTGCCGTCCCTTAGATAGGACGAATATGGAGGTCGCGAGTCAAGATGTCCAAAGATGTCAGGTCCTCGTTAAAGATCCCTATCCTAAATATACCTGGATAGACAAATTTTAGGACTCCCTCTATAGCATCGTCCGATTAAACTTAGCCGCATAAAGTGAAGTTAATTAAACAAATTAAGTACCTCAAGGTTCAATACTGGTTCCTCTTCTCTACATTATATACTCATGACATAACGGAAAGCATTGACACACTGACAGCTACATATGCTGATGATACGGGGATTCTCACTAAACACAAGGATCCTACACATGCCTCACAAATTTTACAACAACACTTTTATATATTAAACGACTGGTGTAAACTATGGAAGATTCGACTTAATCATGACAAATCCAAACATGTAAGGTTCACTCTTCGAAAAAATACCTGCCCTCCAATTTATATAGAAAATTTCCGAATTTCACAAACTGACACCGTACACTATCTCGGTCTTACCTTTGACAGAAGGATGACCTGGGGCCCGCATGTTAAGATGAAACGCAAGACGCAAGACAATCGACTCTACCAACTCTACTAACTTTTTTTCTAAAACTACAAAACTGGGACTAAGACAAAAAAAATTTTTGTTATTTAATGGAATTTACAACTGATAATACTAAGTAAATATGTCTTGAACAAACATGAAGAGAAGTTACCCATCGGTAGCTCTCAACTGATACACTTAACATAGAAGGTCCCGAGGCCATCTTCTTTTCAGACGCCTAAGAGGAATGTCTGAGATAGAGGAGGAAGCGAGGCTGGAAACAAGAGGGTTCGGATGGGTCAGGAGTTTATTATGAAAGGATTTGTATCTGGATCGTGCCAAATCGGCGACATATGGGACATTAAGGTCTTTTTGGATGAGTTTATTTATGAGGAAATAAGGAGCGTTAAGGATTTTGGATTGCAAGGATTGGATGCGAGAGGATTTTGATGGTTTGGTGGAGCCCCAAAGCTGGATGCCGTAAGTCCAAATAGATCTTATTATTGTCATGTAAATTAGCCTTTTATAATTGATTGGTAGTTTCGAAGACAAAAATTAAATACATATTTATACTTGATAAAACCAATATGGACTCATTCTCATACTCTTCACAGACACACGGAACAGCTAAAAAGACCCACTTACACCGATTTCAAAACTTTCCATCAAAAATGTTAAGACTCATAGTTAAAGCACCATGGTACGTCACTAACAAAACTCTACATACTCACTTACAAATAGAAACAGTAGACAAACATATAAAGGCACTTTATAAACGTTTTCATACTCACTTACAAGGCCACTTCAACCGACTGATTAGAGACATGGCAACAGGGGAAATATCAATAAATAGGAGATTAAAAAGGCGTTGGATGAGAGATCTCCTTCGTTAACAAACCAGATTAACTGAAATAAGCCAGAAAAGAGGTACCGCTGGGTGCCATCCTTCCCCATTGACCCATTGACAGGCGCAAATAAAGATGTGAAGAGAAAAAAATAAAAATAAACAATCAAACAATATACCTATATTTGAAATCAATGTTATATAATCTTAATATTTCCACTGATTAAAATAAGACGAAAATCAATATTGGTAAAGCAGTTATTGCTGAAACTGAAATTAACATTGATGCTTCCATTTTCGATACAATACAAAGTCTGCTAGACAAGGATATTAACTATAAAGTGTACTCTTAATAATGTTTTCATCAAGTCCAAACAAACTTATTTACCGTCGATAAGAAACGGGTATCGAAAGAGCTGAGCGCCGAGATGAAGAGTCCGGGGCAATTTAAAATGGCTGAAGCGGGGGGGGGGGGGGCGGATAATTGAGATATAGGGGGGCCGGCCCGAGGGAAAAAGATTGGCCGATTGGAGCACATTAATTACCTCTAATGGCTATCGGCCCAGCCAAACCTATTTAGCCCTGAGTTATCGTCCCACTAAGCAAATTACCGCTCTTCAATGGAAAAAGATCTTCTTTCCCTCCTTTCGCTCAGTCTGAGTTAGCTCTCTGCATCTTAACTCGGTATAGGCGAGCGCAAGCGACGGTGCTGCTTCTTTGAGGAACTAGAAGGAACTAGAGAAACGGGGATAGAAGCCGTGCGATTACCTGGGATTCATAGGGTTTTTTGCCGTTTTTAATTTATATTTCCATAATTAAAACCCGATCGAGCAAAAAATTATTGGAAAAATGTCTAATAGGTATTGCTCGGTCCCTCAGTGTTCTTCAAAAAAATCTAAAGATGTGTCATTCCATTTGTTTCCAAAAAATAAAAAGCTTCTTAAAGAGTGGATTGTAAAATTAATAATAGATAAGCCTGTTTCGAAACATATGACGATATTTAGTCTTCATTTTAAAGAAAGTGACTATGTTTATCCAGGTAAATATTAGTATTTGACATTTTATTATTCCAAAATGTTGGTTTTATGCAAATAACATTGGGACCATGGTGTCATATTTGTTTTTCTTTTTTAATTTTCCCCATTTTCGTCTTACATCCGTTGTGCTTAATTGTTCCAAGTTTTCAATGCGAAGCCTGAAAGTTTTGACAAATAAATAAATAATATGACAAAGAATCTAAGCTGTCATAACAATGATTGTATGAATAGGTAATTAATGTTATTACTAACCGAAAAACGTAGAGTAAAGTTACAATGATGTGTTTGCATTTACCAGAACTACCAGCTTTACACTCACAATGACAAGAAAATTGCTTATTATTATTAATAAATTTGATTTCCACTTTTATTTTATGGGGCAGTCCTTTAAAATTGCTAGTTTGAAGGCACGAGGCTTGTAAAATAACTGTTTTTTTTTACTTCTAGATATTATTCCACATGTTATTATGTGGTTTGCATCAAGAATAGCCTGCCCTTCAATTAATGGTCTCTTAAAATTACCAACTATCTCTATTACATCAACTAAGTCTATCCCCGTTCTCTCCGGCATTTTGAAAATGCTACTAGCGCACCCTATAGTCGATTGCGCCCGCCTATAGATGATATGGAGTCGGTAGATACATATCCGTGGGCTTTTGAAGGGCACATCTAAGGGACTTGTTTCTATTGTGAGATCCTCTGTTTCATTCGATATCATCGTCCCAACTAATGCTTACGCAATAGTGTCCGACCGAAACCATAATTTCAACCGAAACTGAATACATGTAAGTGTGTAATATGTCTGGATTAGCAATAATATCAATGAAAGCTTATAAAATGTCAGTGAGCCCCCCTTTTAATAACAAGGTACTGACTTAAATATTTTTTTCTCTTTTGATATGAATCTGTCGGCATGACGGGTTTCTCCAACGACTAATTTAAGTTTTAGAATTTAGGGTAAACCGTACAGTTACTGGCACCCCAACTTTAACTTAAGAATTAGGTAAACAAGTCCTAATTTTATTACAAGATATACATGAGTCTAATGTTTGAAGGGTCCTAAGTCATCTATGAAGTAAGAATTTAACAAACTAACCGTAGGGAAGATTTCACAATTAAATCCTCAGGGTGCCAATAACTATATTTGGCACTTATAACAATAAATATTGCCATATTGTAAAACTATTGAACTTTTGACCCAAAAAAAACCTGTTGAGTCTTTATGAGGATAGATAATGAGGAGCTATAGGAAGTTTCTATTTGATCCCTTTATAAAAAGTATTTTTTTTAATTTAACCACAGAAATGGTCAATAATTGTGAGGTTTACCCTTGTATTCTTGTTTAGTTTTAATCTTAATTTTTTTAGACTAATAATAAGGAGATAATTAAAAGCAAAAAAAGGTTTTTAACGCTTAAGGGGAAGAATTCTGTATGAAAAGAATGCTTTCAATTATTGGGTACCAAATTATTGGGTGGGGCTCAATATTTTCCTAGATAGGGTAGGTAGAAATTCGAGGGCTGAAAGTTGAAATAATAACCCCTAACAAGAACTGTTAGGGCATTTAAATCCATCCTCCAACGCTGTATTTTACAGTTATTTATTAAAACTTGTCAATTTATGCCGCAGTTATACATTAAAATAGGGAATTGTTAAGGGTTAATGTATTTCTTGATTGAATTTTATCTAAATTTTTCTTCTGATCCTGATCCCACTAATTTCATTGCTTTCAATTAACTTCTATAAGCTTCATAAAAGTGATGGGAAGAAGTATCAAGCTTCTTGGTTTAAAAAAGGAATGTAGAGCAATAAAACAAAACAGTTCGAGCTGAAATAAATAATATATAATTCATCAAATATACAATACTCCTGACCAGTTTAACATTAGAATGTGCTGAAATTAAATAATATTTTATATTTATATTTTATTTGTTAAACTCGGATAAATTCGTAAAATCGCATTTTTATTTAATTGTTTACATTGGGTCCTCTCCTGCCAGAATACCCCGTGCCTTAATAATGATAATAATAATTAATATGCCGATGTACATTATGGTCAAAGGACTTTAAAGGAGTTAAAGTTAATAAGTCCCACATAGTGTCTTTAACTCATATATTTCAGCGAGCCATCTTCAGCGCTAAAAATCGGTAATTATTTGTCACATTTAATGTGTTCGTCAACAACATATTGTATAAACATCGTCAGATTTTGTATAATGAGCACTGTCTCGCGGTATCATTCTCTAAATGTTTATTTAACCTTCCAACTGAAGACTATTGTTTCGGGTTAGACTAAATATCGTCACTTAGATCGGTTGTCTTCCGACGACTTCAGAAATAAGCGCCATTTACAGTTTAACTTATCTATTTCGATTTTCATAGCTGCAACTTTTTCGTTAGCTTGTTTCTATAAAGTTGAAGCTTAATATTATTGCATAAGTTGATAGAATATTTATTATGTTATTATTTTGTGTAGGGTATAACTTGAAATAAACAAGCGTGTTTGTGAACTATGAATTTTCCATTGTGCAATTTGTATTTTGTTTATGTAGACGTGTTTTGCGGAACCCTGAAAGTTCTGCTCTATACATCTAAACAGTTCTTAGACTTGTGTACATTAGTCGCTTGTTTCTTAAGTTAGTTATAGAGCTGTAGTCCAGGAGATATTAGAGCTGTTTTCTCCGTCTGGTGAGTTTTACGTTATTCAGAATAAAATGTATTTAAGGTCGTGTCAAATATTAATCATTTAACCCTTCACATCTACTTTCATCTTAAAATAAACTGATATTCTGTAATCTACTTTTATTCGGATATGCTTCTGATAAAAAGGTAGGGTGTAGGGTATTTAGACCGATTTTATAATTTTTTTTTCTCATATTCTAGGGATTAGTCCGAACTACCCCAGAGCGAAGAGACACTGGCGAAATTAAATTAAAATGTGGAGATTAATATTTGCAGTACTAAAATAATAAAATTATATATATATATATATATACATATATATATATATATATATATGTGTGTGGGTGTGTGTATATATAACTAAATTAGAGCAATTTGTATGATTTGCAATTTTTTCTTTTTCTTTTCTCTTTTGTAACCCACAATAAATTGCGTTATATTAAACGTTATATTTAACAAAATATAAATGGGGTCACCTGTGGTGTAGTGGTTAGCGTGGCTACCCACAAGACTAAAGGTCCCGACATAGGATTTTTTATATGAAGTAAAAAATCCATCGCTATGCCGTCCCTCGGATAGGACGTAAAATGGAGGTCCAAGCCTGTACGAAGTCAGGTACTCGTTAAAGATCCCTATCCTAATTATGCCTGGATACGAAAAATTAAGGACTCCTACTGTAGCATCGTCCAATTAGCCATAGTAGCATAAAGGGACCTTAAACAAACAATAAAAAACAACAAGATGTAACCTCTTAATCCACAGTCAATGTCTTGCCACATTTTAAATGGTTATTCTGTTTGTTGATGGATTGTTGTTGTTCCACAACCTCGTTAGAAGGAAACTATAAAGGTTATTGTTTGCAAAAAAGTTTAACCATTAACTTTACTCCTAATCTAATGAATTTATAAAAAGGAAGATAATTCCTTATTAAATGTGATAGTTTTCAGTTTTCAATTGCTTATGGTCCTTACTAAATATTTTATAAATCAGATTGAAATCCTCTTGACGCGTTTTAGGACTCCTATTGTATGCTTGTTCATCTCTCTCTACAGAGCAAATAATCAGGTAGAGGGATATGTGGACTGATCCGTACGATAATCGGAATAATCGATTAGGGAAGGACACGGTTATTGTCAGGAAGGGGCTAGTATCGATAAGTACTGATCGATAAATACAAGACATTGCAATTAGGCTAGGGGTGTTCTATTGTAAGCTTGAGCTTACGTCTATGTTGAGCTCCCAGTGCCTATCTAATTATATATGTGTGTATATATATATATATATATATATATATATATATATATAAAGAAAATTAATTGCAAGCACATGTATAATTTCTGAAAAAGTGAAAAATAATATTTTGTCAACTGATATAATATTATAAAATCATAGTAATAATAAGCATCATCTGAGCGAGATTCTAAGCAGCGATACAAAGATGGCCACACGAAATTAACCTTTATGCCAAAATTTAATTGTATTATCATATTATCTCTTTTTTTTTTGTTGTTTTTTACGTTCACTTACCTATATATGAAATATATTTAGTAACTTACTTATTATAGTAACTTTAATTTAAATTAAAATAAAAGTTATTTAGCTCCTCTTTTTTTTTTTTTTTTTTTTTTTTTTTTTTTTTTTTTTTTTTTTTTTTTTTTTTATTGTCCTCCCCTTCCTCGCCTGTTAGGCTATACGGGATTTCCCGGGCCAGTGGAGAGGTTGGGGGATTATAAGGCCGAGTATTATTAAATGTCCCCTGGCTCCGGGCTTTGAACTTGCTATGTTTAGCGTCCCAATGTGGCCATAGGATTTTTTAAAGGGAGTGGAAAATTCTTGGTTATGCCATCCTTCGAATAGGAGATAAAATGGAGGTCCCGAGCCTGTACGATATCAGGTACTTGTTAAAGATCCATATCCTAATTATACTTGGACAGCAAAATTAGCATCGTCTAATTAGCCTTGGTAGCATAAATGGACGTTCAACAAACAACAATTAAAAAAAAAAAAAATAGTTGCTGAAAGTAGTTAGTTTGAGAGAGGAGAAAAGAAGAATAAAAGTAAGTGGTTGTTTTTCTGCTCAGTTGGATTGAAATAGTTTTTAAACGTTGAGTTAAATCAAACAGAATTAAAAAAAAAAAAGGAGTAACTAATGGAGTTGTTGAAAGGAAGCAATTGGCCGACAATGAATTCAAATCGGTCACTTTGTTCCAGAGCAAATCCATTTTGGTTTTCAATTCTACACTGTCACCTTGTTCAAAGCAATGTACAATTGCAATCTGTTCTCTTCCAGTTAAACTTGTCTATTTTTTATCTGAACCGGATAAGTATCCAACAATTATACATTATTATATACGTAGTCAATAGTCAATACAGTAAACCCTCATTATTACGAACTCGGATATAACGAACACCTCGATATAGCGAACCAAAATATTATCCCCCCAAAATTACCATTATATTTCTGCTGAACCCCTCGTTATAGTGAAATCCCTCGGCTAGTGCGAACTATGAACTAAATTTGATGCCTGAGAATTATTATATTCTGTTATAACGAGCTGCTAGAATTTTATTATTTATTTTTTCTTTTTTTACTGAAGTACGTAGAATGAGCGCAGGAAGACGAAGTAGCTCCAGTTTCTAGAATTGAGGTTTTTTTTACTCTTAACTAATCCGATTTCCTTTTGATCTCTCTCTGATTCCATTGATTTTTTTCTCAAAACTAGCTCAGTTCTGTTTCGACCTCTGTATTATTCGAATCAGTGTTCTGTAGTCGTTTATACTGTTTTTTTTAATACACAATGAGTTCGTTGGTAAACGTGTGTCACAAACGTAAATCCTTATCAATCGTGGAAAAATTGAAAATTCTCCAGGATATTCAATCGAGAATTCTAACTAAGAAAACCATTGCAGAAAATATGGAATTCTAAAATAAACATTGTCAACCAATTTAAAATAACAAAGATAAAATAGATTCAACCGCAGCGCAAGGATTAACTTCAGCATCAAAGAAACGACTGGGCTCTGCGGCTCATGAATATTTGGAAAAAAAATGATGAATTGTTTTAAGCAAATGCCAATCTTAGACCCTCTTATTAAAGCTAAGGCTAAAGCACTTTCAAGTGAACTTGCAAGGTAATTTAATGAATCTCATTGTTTATTATTATGCAGTTTATCTAAAAATACATGTACACATGTGTCTTAATTTAACTAGTTCTAATGAATTGAATGAGTTATAGCGAGCTATGAATATCAAACCCTACCAGTTCGCTATATCGAAGATTTACTGTACTAAATACGTAGTCAATAGTAATAGCCGACTCATTATCAGCCCCATACGCCATTCAAAAACATACTGGAGATGGCCAAACAATTAAAAAAATCAATAATTATCTCGACATTTTATATGACAATAACAGATCGGTAAGCTTTTTATGGGTGCCATCACATACCGGAATTCTAGGTAATGAAACAGCAGACTGGCCAGCAGAGGAAGCAGCAATTATGATGGGCCCATCACTGCGAAATATATGTAGCGAAAGACATGAAAGCATGGTTCAAGAAGAGAGTAAGGAGCAACTGGGAGTCCATGCGGTCTGAAATCCCTCTCATTTATAAGCTCAGATCCATTAAGCCTACAACAAGAGAATGGATTTTTTAAAGGGAGTAAAAAACCTTAACTATGCCGTTCCTTGGATAGGTCAAAAAATGGAGGTCCCGAGCCTGTAGGATGTCAGATACTCGTTAAAGATCCTAATTATACTACCCTATCCTACCCTTTTTATCCTACCCGTTACCCTATCCTAATTATACCTTGATAGGCAAAGTTTAGTACTCCCACTGTAGCACCGTCCGATTAGCCTTAGTAGCATAAAGCGACATTAAACCAACAAACAACAACATGTAACCTCTTAATACAGTGAATTGTTAGTTTGTTTGATTGTTGATGAATTGGTTGTGCCCCACAACCACGTTAGAAGGAAACCATAAGAGCCTGTAGGATGTCAGATACTCGTTAAAGATCCCTATCCTAATTATACCTGGATAGGCAATGTTTAGTACTCCCACTGTAGCACCGTCCGATTAGCCTTAGTAGCATAAGTGAAGTTAAACGCACAAAGAAATCTGGTGCGAGTCGCGCAACACGCAACTTTCACTTACCAAATTAATTAGTAATCCAGTATTAGAGTAATATCTCTCCTAGACCTGTAATATCTCCTACAACTTTTTTTTAGCCCTAAAATAAAATTATGATTTTGTCAAAGCACGAATTCTTCTAACTTATCGAATCCATGAATATTGTTCGGACAAGTTTTGGGTCATGATGTTAGGTTCAGAGGAAATCGAGGGGTGGGCACACATTGTCGAGTTTGTTTTCATAACTTGAGTTTGACTACGTTGCAAACTCACAGCTCATTGTAAATATCGTTGTTAAAGGTCCTATTAACCCCTACATGGACTGAGTTTGCTCATAACAAACCTACCAACAAGTTTGCTTTCAGTAGCTTCGGCTGGAAACTAAGTTTCACAAGCAGTTGATAGTCCATTTGGTGACACTAGAGAATATTTTTTGGCATTTCTCGTTTTTTTTGGGGAGATATGGGCAAATCCCAAAATTTTTGTTATCCGTTGGTACTTTTGGCATGTTCATGAAATTAGGTGTGAAAAAGTTACTTTTAACATTAGTATCAGGAATTCGATAGGGTAGGTTTAAAAAAAAATATTGTTGGTTAAAAACTTACATTAAAATATTATAAATTTATATTTATATTTCCTCTTTCTATATTTTTCATTAATTCTAACTGAAACTTGCAGTTGACTACATGACTATTACAATTTCAACACTTTTCCGGAAAGCAGTTTAAATAATATTTCTCTTTTGATAATCCGTTGCTTTTTAATCTGTTTTTAATTTGATTGACGAGATTTTAATTATATTTAGACACAATAATATTTTATGGTGCATTGAACACAGATAAAATTGAAAAAAAAAAAAAAAAACAATTGAAAAGGGTTATTAAAAGCAAAAAAATCCACAATAAATAAAATTTTAGTGAATTATGATCAAGTTTATGCATTTTTAAGAAAGCACGATAAGGACCATTTACCAAAGTTCGAAGCTACCAGAGTACTCAAATATACAGGTTAAAAGTTTTACAGATTTATGTTGCATGTAAGCATAACCTGTAAAAAAAATGAGATTTGTATAGAAGTCTCACTACCGAAGATATTGTATACTATGATTTACAAATAATAAAAAAAATTGAAGTTTAAAAATTCATAAAAAAATAAGGCAACGAATATCAGGGTCAAGAGTACTTTTAATGAAAGCTACTTAGTTAGGTGTATTATCTTGCCAAAAATCAAGCTTGATGTACATCCCCTTAAACTCAAAACTTACCCTCAGAAACGGTCTTTTGAGAAATCAAAGCAATTGTTTTTCAAGTATTGGACCTCAAAATATTAAAAAAAAAATTTTCACGATCGCAATACTTCCACTTACTATATATTTCATATATAGGTAAGTGAAAGTAATAAAGAGAATACAGAAGATAGAGCATACTGTATGGAAAACAATCGTGTATGAATTATTAGACTATGACTTACCAGTCTTGAGAAAATGAGTTTTCCTTAAGAGCTTACAAACTCAAAAATCGGCTTACAAAGTCAATCCCAGCTTCAGCCCCAATTTTTTTTTCCAATACATTTTTTCTATAACTACCAAAATTGGCGTTTCGGAGACGACGCATAAAATAAATAAATAAAATAAAATCCTCAAATTATAACATACAAAATGCAGTGAAAAGCTAAAAATTCATTAAATTTGATATTAAATAATTGAAATATTCAGCAATACTTTTTTTTTTTTTTTTGTCTTCATACATTAATTTGCACCTGTCAGCGGTCTGCGACAATCAGCGAATTCGATGGCTGTAGCATCGCAATGGTATATAAGGCATGTATGGCATGAAGGAACGAAAGTGCCCAGCAGCACCTCTTTCCGGGCTTGGGACTAATTAAGGAGAGGAGGTCTCTCATCCAGCTTCTTTTTAGCCGCCTTCGAACGGGCAAGTCAACCGTGGCCATGTCGTGAATTAATCTGTTGTTATGTCCTTCCAATTTTACAAAAAAGCGTGAGTAAAGTGTCCGTATATGTTGTTGGATAGTCGGTTGTTGTAAGTCTGTATGTAGAGTTTGGTTACTTACGTACCTGGGAACGTCCGTAATTAGTCTTAAAATTTTGGATTGAAGAGTTTGTAATTTTTGTGCCTTTTTAGCTGAGCCGAAAATCTGTGAGGCGTATGTGGGTTATCTAATATTCAATTTGGCAAAAAGGGAGTAAAGAATTTTTAAGCGTATGTTCAAGGTCTTTTTTTTCATTTTGACATGTGGGCCCCAAGTCATCCTTCTGTCGAACAGAAGTCCGAGGTAGCGTACAGTTTCTGTCTGTGGAATTTGGTTGTCGCCGATATAAACTGCTGGGCATGTATCTCGTCTGAGTGTGAAAGTTATGTGTTGTGATTTGTCATGATTTAATTTCATTTTTCATAGTGAGTACCAACGATACTAAACTTTATAAAATATCCCATAAGACTGAACTGTAGAAATAAAACCTAAAAGATTTCAATTTTTTTTTAAATATGTGATGATATCAAAATATGTTCATCAGATCTGGGAAGTTTTCAATGTTTCATTTTCCAAAATAATTGTAAACGAAGGTAACTCGCCACTAATATCATGTAGCAAATCCAAAAATCCAGGAGTAGGAGTAATACGTTATGGAACAAATGTGTTGTTAAGAATGGCATTTCTCATTTTAATCTAATAGGCGAATTTCTGTTTTATATGTCATTTTATTTCTATTTTATACGTTATTTTCTTTTTAACTTTGACGGATCTATTAGTTGATATCGCTTATGACTCGATGGTTTCCATTATTGCCATTTAACCATTTTACCATTAACAGCGTTCGTTGAGTTGAGTTGAGTAACATTTACTCGTCGATCAGTCATTCTTGTTTATCTCCAACGAGATAGGACTCAATGTTGGTCATTAATATCCATTCTCTCTCCACTGTCGGATATTAAATAGCGAACCCGATCCCTCATCAACCGTTATAAATTATCATAATTCTTTTTATTGTTTTCACTTTCCTTTACAATAAATAAATACGACAAAAAAAAAAAAAAACTATAGTGGTTAGCTGTAATAACGAACTGTATTTTGAAGAATAAGATAAAATATTTGAAGCCGTGGAAAAGTTTAAATATTTAGGATCCACAATACAAAAATTACAAAAAACTAGAAAAAACGAAATTGAAGATGAAATTAAGGCTAGCCTAAAGGCTGGAAATTTTTGTTATTTTTCGGTTGCAAAATTACATAGCCCATGCCTTCTATCCCGAAATTAAAGAGATATAAGAATTTACTAATCTAAAATTCATCCAATGGTTCTTTACGGATGTGAAACATGACAGGCTTGCAGTAAGTGCTGAGCAACTCCTCTTGAAAATAAACTGGATGTTTAGAATGGAGAATTTGGACGGCGCACACAGGAGTATTTGACCCAAAAAGCTGGCCTAAAATATAAATAAATGAAAATATAACAAAATTTAATTTTGTTTATTATTTAATGAAACTGACATTTTAGAAATAAAAAATTATAAGTATCCCATCCGCAGCTATGCGCAGAATTTTGTTGAAGAAACACATTATCATAGAAAATATTTCGTAGTCCAGAATTACAACTTTTTAACCTTCAGATTTAATTTTTAGCTCTAAAATCTACCTAACAAAAAACTAAAAGATATTGTTACTAGTACCGTAAAACGAGGTGACATTGTGACTAATGGGGTGATTTTGTGACAAGCCTATTTTTCTACAGTTTTTGAATTTCCCTCCTTAAGAAGAATAAGGTTAGGCAATTCAGTTTACTTGTCAGTTGGTCAGTAATGTGCTGCAACCTACTGGCCACGTATAACTTCTTTCATTCCATTTACCATGGTGCTTTATTTCATACATGTTTGATTGTTTTCATTTAGTTAAAACTTTGAAATAAAGCACCATGATAAATGGAATGAAAGAAGTTATAGAGGTCCATATGTGGCCAGTAGGTTGCAGCACATTACTGACCAACTGACAAGTACACTGAATTGCCTAACCTGATTCTTTCTAAGGAGGGAAATTCAGGGGGTAGGCCTAGGTGAAGGTGAAAGGATTCGGTGAGTTAGGATTGGACGGGTGGAGGTGGATGGGGGAGGCATCGGACCAAATCAAACATATATGAAATAAAGCACCATGGTAAATTGAATGAAAGAAGTTATATGTGGCCAGTAGGTTGCAGCACATTACTGACCAACTGACAAGTACACTGAATTGCCTAACCATATTCTTCTTAAGGAGGGAAATTCAAAAACTGTAGAAAAATAGGCTTGTCACAAAGTCACCCCATTGGTCACAATGTCACCTCGTTTTACGGTATTGAATACAAAAAAATTATAACTATCTGGATAAGTACAAACCTGGGTTCGAACTATCCATCATATGATGATGTCGATACTTCAGTAAAAACAAAGAACATTAATATATTTTGTAGACTAATATTTATGAGGTAAAGGCTAAGACCAGATTGGAATTAGAATATCCGCCGGATTGAGGGCCTGGAAGAGATAAGAATTATCTTGCATGATCCAACAGGTCCTCTACTTGAACTTCGAGTCATTATTTCCCAGAAATTTCAAATTTCAAAAAAAGGGTTTTGTTCAGCTTTGGGGACCAAATACCCCTGTGTGCGGCGATACAATGCAGAACTGCGTGAACTTTACCCGGAAAATGTATTCGAAGTTATAGTCGCGCCTCGGTTTACTAGGTTGTTACAAAAGTCCTTGTTCACAAAATTAATTTTTTTCAAATGTGAGTACAAAATTTACAAATCAAATTTATTCTTCAAAATACAGGCCATCATTTTCAACTACTTTAACCCATCTTTCAGCCAAAAGTTGTATTTGATGTTGATACCACTCAGCAGTTTTCGAGGCAAAGAACTCCTCGCATCCAGATTTGACATCATCGAAGTTTTCGAAGCGCCGACCTTTCAAAAAATGCGCCATTGACCTGAAAAGTCCATAGTCAGACGGTGCGACGTCTGGGCTGTAAGGAGAGTGGGGCAAGACGCTAATCCCGTTCATTTCTGAAAAATTTTCTTTAACTAATCGTGAGCGATGAGCAGGGGCGTTGTCTTGCTGAAATAAGGCTTGATTCCTATTAATCAAAGCGGGGTATTTCACTTTTAAAACTTCATATACCCTATCGAGCTGTTCACAGTATAGCTCAGCGTTGATAGCCCTGCTCTCTGGAACCAGCTCGAAGTGATCTAGGACGACCTGATCTAGGTTCATCTTCAAGGCTTGTATTCCCAGAATTAATCCGCCTGAACCAAAATGCGGCCGTGTTTCGATGCACCACACTTTCCCCTTCCACTGCACAAATTTCCTCGGCTGAGGCCTTTGCACTAAAACCTTTTTTCCAATAATGCCTAAGAAGGCCGCGGATGACAAATATTTCTTCCGACATTTCTAGTGAAATTTAATAAACTGAATGAAAGGCAGGGACAGTTGGCGTACATAGATAATTAGAGGATTAGTTAATGTAAACATTGACATAAGAATTGTATTCGTCAGAGATTAAATAAGGATTAAATTAGAGACCTCAATGTAAACAACTTGATATGCACAAGGACTTTTGTAACAACCTAGTAAATGGGATTCTAAAATTGAGAGTATTAGTTGCCAACGAATGACTAATAGTATTGATAAACGCTATGCCAAAGGGAAACATCCCAGGGGTAGGCCTAGGTAAAGGTGAAAGGATTCGGTGATGGTAGATCTTGTTGAGTTGGGATTGGACGGGTGGAGGTGGATGGGGGAGGCATCGGACCTTTGGGTTCGTTAAGCCTTTGTTCTTATTGTTGCGGTACAATATTTTTATGGAAGTAATGTCGAGTAAATGAACAGAAAATCAATTCAACAATGGCAAGCCTGCATGAGCTTATATAAAAAAGATGGGCTTATATAAAAAATTGCTTTTACAACTCTAGAATGATTTTTTTTTTTTTTTTTTTTTTTTTTTTTTTTTGCTGTGTTGAAGTTGAATAAATAAAAGAGTCACTCTTCAATTTTTATTTATTTTTTTAAATTTTATTAGAACCGAGGACGACCAAGAATTATTGTTTATGTTATAATTTTTTACAAGAGTAAATCTAAAGAACCTTGGTGCTTAAACAGCGTGGCGGAGGACGGTCGATCTTTGGGAATCTTCCAAGAATAAAAATCCGACCGAGTGTGTTCATGTTCACCGGGTGTGAAATTACGAAATATGTTTAGAATTAAATAAAAATGTCTTTATTTCTTAGGATATAAAAAGATAAATTATTAATGATTCTTGGACTAATTTGTTGTAAATCCATAATTTATTTCACTTAAAAATTTTAATGTCTCTGTAGGATATACTGGGTGTCCCAGTCATGGTGTAAAAAAAAATTAAAATGGATAGCGTGTTGGATATTGGATGTTGCAGCGCGTGTTCAAAATGTCCTCCATTACTTTGGATGCATGCTTATCTTCAACATTTTTTATGTGGGATTTTCAAATTTTAGTAGAAGAGAAGTTTAATTTATTTTTAAGAAAGTATTTTTTAAATTTAAACAAAGGAGTTTTTTTTTTTAATTTCAGATTATTATTACCCTTTTTGTATTATTTAGAATTCATATATTGTCCTTTTTAGTATTAAAAAAATAAAACTAACTCTATCTCATAGAAAGTTCGGCATCCCTTACTTTGGATTCCCCAGCAGTGACATTCTCTATCGTGTTTTTCATCAGAAAAACTTCATTTAGACTCAAAAGGTCTCGTTTTGTTGGGTCAGCAATTGAAGCAATAGACACGGATAACTTTAATAACGCTTAATAGCTTTTAAATTAAATAGATTAAATTATTTAATTCTGTACCATTTAATTAGAAAACGTCATTTTTAAATTTCGCAATTCATTAATTGATGGAAAAGTTATTCAACTACTAACATTGCTAAATCTTTAATACATTGCAATTTTTAAAACTAAAAATATTGATGTTTTTTTTCGGTTGGCGCAGTATGCCTAATGAGGCTTTTAAGAAAAACCTCACGTTGCTGCAAGCCATGATCATCATCATGGTGCAGCGGCAGACTGCACATAGCTCCATAATCCCATTGGGGCCAAGTTGGCAGCGTCCTTCCCACCGATGCCGTCAGTTGTTCGGATTATGAATTCTCACAGACAGGCTCCGACGACCTAAATTTCTTTCTCCGAAGCAGACCGTACATCCGGGCGAATATTGACTTCTTAGAAGACCACACCGCGATTCTCAACAGTAAAGACGGGGCTGGGTTAGCACTTCTATTTCTGGTCGGTGTGAGTCGCGCCGAGTAGGCTGACGGTCCTCATATAAGACTTGGACTGCCTGGCTTTCACACTCTACGAACCTCACCCTCGAACCTTGCCGTAGCGGTGTTAAAAGAACAGCCATTTATACTTATTATAACGTGACGTTAAGCGCAACAATATAGCTGATGCAGCCAACGCTAGCATATGATGAAAAAAAACTTTACACTATCTATATATTTTATATTACCTGAAAAAAAAAAATAGGAGATGATTTAGAACCAAATCAAAAGTGACACTAGCGCTACCCCCGAACACAGGCGAACAGTACCGAAAAGTACCTAGAACACCCGAACAGACGACGTGAAGGCTGTTCGATGGTGGTGTTCGAAGGTAAAGTTCGTAGAGTGTTAAGCCACCTTAAGGCGCGACGTTGATTAACTTTTACTTCCTATAACAAGCGTTTTTGTCGTTTTCCTATTAAAAAACTTGCTTAGATTTATTATAATAATTTTCTCCTAACTCTGCTTCGTATCTGTCGGTTATGAGTACCTATTGGTTATGGGCGTCACCAGCACAAAATTATTGAGGGGGCGGCGGCTAAAAGTTAAAATAATAACACCTAGAAAAAACTGTGGGACAATTAATTCCTGTGTTTTTTTGGTGTGTTTTAAAGCTATTCGAACCTGTTCCTACCCCCGGCGTTGACGCCCTTGCTAATGGTGATTGACTCACAGATCAGGATAAATTTATATAAATCAAAAATAGCATCACAATTAAAAAATTACCCAAAAATTCACTTTTTCATATAATTTAATAGTTTTGCTCATTATAATTATGGCAAAATAAGCATTTTAATTGAGAGAAATGATAAGATAAATTTGTATAATAACTCAGTAATTTCTTGTTGTTGTTCTACCTCCATATTGTAGTTTTTAAGATAAATGTCACAAGGTCAGATAGGTCTATGTATGTGGTAGCAATTTTAATGTTTTAACAAAAGTGAAAAAGAATCCTTAAAAAATGTGACCTATTACAGTTGTAATGGACAAGTGAAAGAAATATAGATTATAAGATAATTGAACATGCCAACAAAAAATGAGAAGAAAGTATGAAATAGGAGAATATTGTCCAGAAGATGGACGGCATTGTCCGAAACGTTGGCGTCAGTGTGCAATAATGTGCAAATAAAAGATATTATTGGAAGATTCACATTCACCAATCTATCTATGACATATTTTCATATAATTTAATAGTTTTGCTCATTATACTTATGACCACATAAGCTATTTAATTGAAATAAATGATGATGATTGAATAATAACTGAGTAACTTCTTGTTGTTCTACCTCCATACTGTAGTTATTAAACATCAAAATAAAATTAATAATAAACAGATGAAATATAAATATCCCTGTTTGTTTAACCAAGTTTTAGCTTTGATCAACACAGATTCAATTTAGTCTATCTAATATAATGTAACAAGAATAAAGTTTTTAATAAACCCTTAATAAAAACAGAATTGTGCGGGTAGGGGCTAAAAAAAATAAAATAAAGAGACACCAATCTCCTATTTTAATCGATAGCTTGTTTTTGAAAAAAATAAAATAAAATAAAAAAAATATAAATGGAAAACCGGGATAGGTGTGGAATGGGAAACAGGTTTTCTATTAAATCTATATAAATAACAGCCTTCTCCGAATATGTTTTTTTGTTAATTAAACCGTCACTTTTATTTAATTTACCATATTTTCACACTTCTATTTAGTTTAAATATCTTTCTGTAATCAATTGTATTTAGGTTGTCTTTTAGTTGCTTTTGGAATGTAGACAGGATTTTTACCTTATATTTAAGGTCCTTCGGAAAGGTATTTCTTTTTTTAATGTTCCACTTATATCCTATTTATTAATAAATATATATATATATATATATATATACTAAAATGGGATAAAATCAAAGGCTTAACGAACCCGAAGCCCCGATGCCGAAACCACCAATCGCTCCCTACACACCTAGATCCACCTTCCCCCGTCCAATCACTACTCAGTGACACAATGTGACTGACACAAGATCAGCCCTTATCAAATCCTCCCACCTACGCCAATGACTACGCTTCGGAAGTTTACCAGTTAGCGAAACGTTAATCAATCTTTTAGGCATTCAAGTCTTAGTTCGCAAATAAGACATAAGAATAACAAGAACAAACACACAAAAGAACTGGCGAAAATGTGAAAGTAAATTTTGCACGCCCGCATTAACCTACGTAACTTCGATTACATTTACCAGATAAAGTTCTCGCAATCCTGCACTGTGTAGCTGCACTGTCTGAATTCTCCAGTTAAATCATCTTTCTTCGGCCCAAATATTCTATACATTTCTTTATTTTCAAAGACCATATAGCGATGCTCATCACTTACTGAAAGCGGTGTGACTGAAAAAGAATTGGATGAGAGACCTCCTCCCATGAAACAAGATCGGGATGATGTGCTGCTGGGTACTATCTTCCCTCATGCCTTAAAATGCCAACATCTCATTTGCTGATTGTCGCTTAGTTGCGACAGGTGAAAATTAAAGTGAAAACAAATTTTAAAATATTTTTATATATATTGCTCAATATATGTAGTAAATGCTGATTTATTTCATTTATAGCTTTTCCTTCCTAGCTCATATTTTCTAGGGGAGCACCCGGCTGACCCAGACGCCCGGCTGATAATAGAACATTCAATTACGTGTCGGCGAATCGTTCATTGGGCATCACATCACGAAGTTTCAATATTGCTTTAAAGGCACTTTCGAATGCATTTCATTCGACAAGTGACCACTTACAGAATAAGATGAAATTCAGCATATAATATCAGAGACTAGGTTTAGTGTAACAAGGTACACATATGCCCTGAGGACGTGATTTCTGTAATGGATGAGGCGGGTTGGCTTGGGTTCGGTAAACCCGGGTGCTAAATGAGACAGGGCAAGTTATCCGACGGGTGAAGGATCTATGGGCGGGCGCTACGTGACGGCCGGTTCGCGAGCACACTCTACCTAATTGTTTTTAAACATTCTGCTCTTCGGCCACGCCTAGTTGCAATGCGAGTCCATTTCTACACCGAGCCGAACTCGATCCTATAACAACTTAGTGGATAAGTTTGAATAAATAATTGAACTTTTAATCCGGCATTAGTTGAACTTTTAATCCGATCTATAGTAACGCCATCGGAGGTATTGTGAATAATTTCCGTCATTCTTCCATATTTTCTAAGTTCTATAAATGTCCAACCGATGGCGGTGTAAGTGGATTTATTGACACAATACTTCATTTTCTTTCGACGTTTAGGGTGGGTAAGCATCCAGTAGTCAAGTCTATTTTTTCCGTCTTGGACGATAAAAATCCGTGTTTTTCATCGAAGCTATTTGTTTTAGGAAAAGACAGGTTAACCAAAATCATTGTGCACCTATTAGTACTACAATAAATAGAAATTGTGAATTCGAATAATAAAAAAAGTGTAAATCTATATAATTAAAGATGAAATTCTGTTTGTTTGTTTGTTCTTTATAGAAATCCATAGGGGAGAGCGGGGTTGGTTGGCATAGGGGGTAGGTTGGCCTTTGGCTTATAGTTTCCGTCACACCTGTTGTACCATGTGACTCGCTCGATCTCGGGAGTCTTGTCCTGAGTTTACAATCCGATGCTGACAGTGTAGAGAAGAGTGTGCTTCAAAAACCTAACCTTTCGACTAACCAGTTTCTTGTTTGATTGTTCTCCCCTGTCCTGGCAGCCATCTTTCATATTATCTCTCCTGTGGGGTTAGTTGGCTATTTTAACTGGGGTTTGTTTGCGCCCTAGCAATTCACAAATGCAAGGTAATCATAAACAAAGGGGAAACTACCAATTGTCTTTAGTTCCAGTGAGTAGAAAGAGATCAATATTTCCTGTGCAGAAAGTGACGATAGTCTAATCTTATATCTTTTTCTATCGTCATTCTATTTTCCCTTAAAAGCTGTTAATAACCGATTCAAAATTATTATACCATTATAGTTTAGCTTTTAATAACAATATGTGTCAGGCAGTACTTAAATGAGATGGCTAAACAACCCAACCTTATAGGCCAACCTGCCCCACACAGGGGGTTAATTGGCGTACTCTGGATTGACGAATTCTTCAATTTTCTAGGATCTTAGTATTGAATATTATGAGTTGAAAAAAATACTTGAAGTACTCTAATCCTTAGAGTTTATAGTGGTATCAGCCTTATTGGGATTATATTAACAGGAACGACTCAACAATCAAAAAAGTGAAAACTGCCAACCAACCCCGCTCTCCCCTACCGTTTGTCCTAAATTCTCCAAATTTCGCTCAGTGGTTCTTTCATACCAGGTCTATATAAATAAAGATGAAATTATGTTTGTTAGTTCTTTATGGAAATCCGTACCGTTTTTTCCTAAATTCTCCAAATTTCGCTCAGTAGTTCTTTGATACCAGGTGCGAAAACCTGTCCATATTAAAATTGCATAACTTCAGCCAATCTCCGGGTATATTCTTTATTGTTATAAAAATCGTTTCGATCTCGCTTTACATTGGGTTTTACGAAATCGACCGTTCGATAAAAGTCTCAGTTTGTAGATTTAAAAAATGAAATTCTCCGGGTGAAACCGGTGTATACAGCTAGTTATGATTATAAAAAGTTATAAATTAACTATTTATCTATTTCATTCATAAAATTAAACTTTTAAGTTGTGATAAGTAGTACCGTAAGAACGTACAGCATGGTTTGAGGTCTCTCCCTATCCGTGCACGCTTTTCATAATCTGGTAGAACCTACTAATACGATATCTCAAATCATCATGTGTTATATTCTGAATTTAATCAATATGGCAAAAGATTACTTTAGTACATTTTTGCTAACTATCTATTGCGATTTTACTATACTCTATTCCAATTATATTCTTTATTAGTTTTTTTTACCTGTGTGTTTTTTATATTTAATCTCGCCTCTGCTAAAATAATCCAGTAATGCTAAATGAAAGGATCATTATTACTTACTATAGTCAAATGTGAGATATAAAAACTTTAAACCTTCTAAATTCTTTACCAAACAATTTTAAATTTGGCGTAAAGGTCTATTTTAAATCCGTTTTAGATTAGCTGAAACGTTTTTATCTTTATCAGTGAATTTTGTTTTTTACTGTATTAAAAAGGATAGGATAGGTAAGACTGAGTGTTCTATATTTTGTATTATTATTTATGTTGTTTGTTAGTGGGTTTGTTTAACACAGACATAGATGAAAGAGCGCATCCTGGAAAACGCCACATACTAAAATACACGTATCGGTTTCACTGAAAGCGAGTGCGCTGATTTTATTGACTGAAATCGCATGTTTTTGTTTGAAACTCGCAAAAGACGGTGACAATCGGAAAAGTGTATATAAACAAAAATATTTGTCTCGACAAACTGAAAAAAAATGACACTGAAACAGCCAGAGCAATTTTAACAGAGAATTGAAGTTTTTCGTTTACAACTCGCAAACGAAAGGGTTAATCGAAAACATTTAAATGTCCGAAAATGTTCTCCTTGAAAACGTGAAAAGATTGACATCATGTAGAAACGATTATTTTGAATTCCTCGCAAAAAAAAAACGCGGATTCGCGCTTATAACTCGCAATCGAAGGCAAAATGAGTGATTTGTATATTTTCCCGACGTAGTGGTTAAGGAAAGCTTTCAAATGATTCCTCATTCATGAAATTTGATGAAAGTATTAAGGAAGTTATGGCGTACCTACCAAAAAAGGCCTTCAGAAATAATGTGTATGATGATTTTCTTGCCTACGTAGGATATACATATTAAATTAAAACTAGCACATCTTAATATATTCATAAAGATATTTTTTATAGTTATTAAAATTGTAGTTTTTTTTTTCACTAAACGAATTCAGATTGAAATGACACGATACCACCGCTGGCTGGATATGGCGAGCAATTCGTTACAGTTCTGATTCTAGATTGGAAGGCAATCTGCTTTCATCCGATGCAAAGACGATTTGTCAATGTCTTCCTCAAATCAGTTCTATTATCATCAGAATTGATGGCGTCTAGCGGATATGTATGTGCAGCGATTGTCATGTTTTACATTCGCACCGTCTAGGATCAGAACGATTTGAATTTCATGTGCGAAAGCCTTTTGAGGCCACGAACTCTATATTTAGTCTTGAGTATAGGAATGTTATGTATATTTAATCAATAAAGACTAATTTGGTAATGGTATAGTTGATTTAAATGAAATTAAGAACATATCCAAGAAAATACATATATATATAAGGATGTGAAATGTAGCCGGATTTACTAGAGAAGGTACACAAATATTTTTTCCTGCTTTCAAATTTGACTTTACAATAATTTATTGAAAATAATCTTGTAGTTGTAATATTTTCGAAATATTACACTATATAACCATGTCACTATTTTTTATATCTTCAGAAGATCTAAATTTTCAGAACTTGAAGCTATTAAAATTTGTTTATTCGTTACTTATAGAGGAAGCTTATTTATACATTTATCACATTTATATTGGCATTGATAAGTAATTGAAAATATTCATCATGGTATTTAAATCCTTAAGGTGCCTTTACATTGTGCGAAACTCGTCCTAAAAAATACAACCCTTCGAACCTTGCAGTAATGGCGTACTACGAACAGCTATTTAAACTGAAAGGTGAAGGCTAGCGAACACTGATGTCTTAACTCAACGATTTTCATCACAAAGACGGCTGACTTGGAACAAGCGGCTGTTCTGACTTTTACACTAACTTATTATGGATAAAAGTAACGTTAGAAAAATGCTAAAAGAAGGTCTGGAAGCTTATCTTTACTAACTCTAAAGCGACGCTAGCGCTATGCCCGAACACAAAGGCGAACAGTTTGAGAATGAGATTTGCACAGTGTAAAAGCACTTCTAGAGATAAGATTAATTAAAAAATAGATACAGCCAAATCCTCTAATTACGCATGATTTTTTTTGAGAACATTGTTAAAATAATTTTGAAAGTTTCGTGTTCGCGAAGAATGCTCATATTTGCGGACATATCGTCGCTGTGAAATCAAATCGGCGTATCTGCAAAATGTATATTTTTCACCTAAGCACTTTGTTGAGTTGGGCATGTGATATGGATTTAACGTCCGTTTGGATCACCTCAGTGCCACCTTAGGCATGAATAAAAATCAAACGAATAGTGCTTATTAACCCTCCGCGCTGCGGCATCTGGACCGCAATCTGAATATATGTCAAAATATTTCGAATACTAATTGATTCACTGAGCTGAGGGTTCCAGGTATTTGTACAGCGACATGTTCTGACAGAATTAGACGGTCGTGCCCGACATCTTCCGGTTTACCTCAATAGTTATATTGCCTTACAGGTCTGTAAGCGCGGTCCAAACACCGCGGCGCGCACTTTAGTGTTACAGTTTCAGACAATCTCCAATGAATTATTTTATCATTGTCTGCGCTTTCTTCACAAATTAAAATGCAAGTATTTTGATATTTACGTTGTCTAGAATTGTTTGAATTATTTTTACACATACTATTGTTTTTAGGCTTGTTTTACTTAACTAGTACATTGTGAAATCTAGCTGCATATTTGATTATATTGCTTTAAAAACTTGACCCATACTTCAATGCCTATGTTTATAATTACAATACCTTATGGGTTTACTGGGACAGCATCAGCCAAAGTAGACATAAAATTTGGGTCGAAACGTAAAAATAAAATATGTGATTTAACGGTTATATCAACGATCAACCTTTCTCCACCATTATTCCTATGTTCATATGAGAAACATTTATTATAATAAGAAATTTATTATGATATTATCGTTATACATTGTACTACCAATTGTAAGTTTTTTTTTTGTGTTTTTATCGCCAAAGCTATTTTAATTTTTTTTTTTTTTTGCCATCCTTTTCTTCATATAACTTATGATTTTCATTCATTAGACATAGTATGAAATTAAAGTTATGGGTAAACAACAAAAAAAAAAAAGTAAGTTATTGATTATTTTCTAATAAAATATATAAAAAACAAAGAAGCGGTCCAAACACCGCAGCGCGCCCGCTGATGTAACTCAAATAGGCGCGCACGCCGGAGGGTTAAAGTACACAGTATGTAAGTAGGCGTTTAGCGCAATAGATCTGTCTTCTGATAAAAAAATGACTATTTCCACTTAAAGGCATCCCGGCCTAACGCAATCTGACGGATTTTTATTCAACCATACAATACGCAGGTTTGGCATAAAAATAGACGGGAAAAAAAAAAAAGAAATTGAAAAACAACTCAAAAACTCAATTTTTGCACATATGCCGGTTGATTTAAGAGGGGAGATATTTCAAGGCAGTTACCTCACCGATAGAACAGTAGTATCAGTTTTACAGGTTCAAATCAGCAAGATAAAATATCATATTTTTCTCAATCTGACTAATTTTAATCTGAATAACGCGATCTGACGGATTTTTATTCTATCATACAATACGCAGGTTCGGCATAAAAATAGACGGAAAAAAAAAAAGAAATTGAAAAACAACTCAAAAACTCAATTTTTGCACATATGCCGGTTGATTACACAGGGGAGATATTTCAAGGCAGTTACCTCGCCGACAGAACTGTAGTATCAGTTTTACAGGTTCAAATCAGCAAGATAAAATATCATATTTTTCTCAATCTGACTAATTTTAATCTGAATAACGCGATCTGACGGATTTTTATTCTATCATACAATACGCAGGTTTGGCATAAAAATAGACGGAAAAAAAAAGATCAAATTTTATATCGTTAGTCATACTTATACTTGTTATATCTAAATATTGTAATATATGTCGAAAATTTCCCAGGTTGTCGGAAAGCCTGTAACTTTTATATCAATAAAAATAAATTATCGTTAGTAAGAAGAAGAAGACGAAATAAATCATAACACCTTTCCTCCGCTCCTATTTTAAGAAAATAATCCGACGAGAGTTTGCTGTCTTGAAAAGTGCATTCAACCTGAACCAATTTCTGCCAGGGCGAGTCTTATTGGATAACTAGTCTTGTCATTCCAGTTGGCACCGCTCAACTCTTCTCGCAAATCAACTCCTTCTCTTCATAGTCCTTTATTGAATTTCCTCAGAATCACTTCTGTTCCTCCATTGCAGGTATTTTCCAGTTGATTCTTCAGAAATACATCTTCAGAAGAGATATACTCAGAGCTATATATACTTACTATATTATCTACTTAAGCCCGAAGTTGGAGAATATTTTTGTTCCAGATTGGATATTTTACTTTCCACGTTACCAACTTATTGATGCTGTCACTCAGATATTTTAAAAATTCTAGTTAAAAATTAAAATTAAAACTACTGCTTTCTGAAAGCTCTTGGGATTTTATATGAAGCTGATTGTTGACTCTTCTGATGTTTAGTTGAACAGCGCGTTGAATAGAGTGGAATTGAATAGCGTGCGTAGGCTAAAAAACATATAAACATGTATGTTTTTGATATTACTAATTACCTTATGGTTTTAAGATGTATTAAATAAAATTTAAGAGGGGCCGGGATGGCTCTTGCAGTAGGTAATCAAAGTTAAGCAACGTCGAGCGTTGTTAGTACTTGGTTGGAAACCCATCAATCTACTGGAGGCGACTCACACCGACCGACCGGAGGAGTGATAAACCTCCCCCATATGTCTTATCGTGAATCGTAGTTTGGAAATATAGTCAAAAGAAATATATGTCCTCAGGGTCCGCTGACTCTGTGCTGCCATAATCCTTGGACCTAGACCAATTTGTCACTGTCCTTGAACACGAGAGAGCTGACGCCATCGGTGGGAAGGACACTGTCAAATTGGCCCCAATGCAATTGGTTATGCAGCTATTGGAAATCTGAGCTTTCACCGTGGAGATCATGGTTTGCAGCAACGGACGTTTGGGGTACCCCCTCCATTTCCACCTCCAGACTGTCTGTGCTCTCGCAAGCAAAACAAATGTCCGTAAGAGGACCACACTGCACGGCCAAAGTTCTTATTTGGTCTACTGCGCCAATAGAAAAAAAAAATCTTTCTTGAAATGAAATGAATGGGAATACTGCGATATTTCACAAACAACATCTAAAACATTGTAGTGTAGTGTATGTCACTATTTGTTTCGTTTTAGATTTAGATAAGGGTGAATACAGAAAATAATTTCTCAAGCTTGATTTCTGTCGACTTTAGTTGATATGCTTCCAAGTAAATATTACACATTTCTTACCAAACATTCCCTACTACAATTTAATTCTCCATCCATTTGTAATGATGAACTGAGGGTAATTAAAGTGGGACATTCCGTCTCCATATATAAATATCATGTTTTTTTCTCTTCATCAAAGATTCTATAAATGAATCTGTATTGATTTTTACGTTTTTCCCTTTTCCTTTATTTGTTGGAATGGAAAATTTAATTTTCCACCTTCTTTCAACATTTTATGTCCTTCTTTTCCTGTTTTAATCACAGTAAGGTTTGAATAATGCGATATATCACAAAAACATCTGAAACATTGTAATGTAGTGTATGTTTTCGTGAATATAGAAAAAAAAAGTTCTGTAGTTGGGCTTATATCTACTTCAGTTGATTTTCATAGCATTTTCTTTTAGGAATCTTGTAGCTGCTCGAAGGTGTTGACATTTTCAACTTTTGTTGTCAAAAGAAAGAAAAAAAGCTCTTACAATAACAACATAAACGTTGAAATAAAAACAAAGCATTAACTAACAACAAAGTAAGGTACGTCAACTGTTATAGAGTCTTCCTCTGTCATGGGCGTCACCAGTACCAAATTATTGGGGGGGGGGTGGGGACGGCTAAATATTTTCTTAGATAAGGCAGGTTGAAATTCAAGGGGCTAAAAGTTGAAATAATAAGTTCTAAAAACAACTGTTGGTATTTAATTCATCCTCCAACGATGTATTTTAAAGGTATTAATGGAAAACTCTTAAAACTTGTCGATTTAAGCCTCAGTTATGAAATAGGGAGTTGTTAAGGCTTCTTGTTAAAGGATGTGGGCCCAAAATTTCTTGATTGAATTTTATCTAAGTTTTTCTTCTTATTCTGATCCCCATTATTTCATTGTTCTCCATTTACTTTTCTAAGCTTCTCCGAATTGATGGAATGTCGGATCAAGCTGCTTGATTTAAAAAAGGAATGGAGACTAATTCCGCGGATAAAACTTTGTTATAGAATTCATACAACAAAAAAGTTCAAGCTGAAATAAAAAATATGGGTCATTCTCTCATTTGATTCAAATTTTACTTTTCTAATTTCAATGCGAAAAAATTACATTTTCCCATGATTTTTTTCCACAAATTGTTAGAAGGTAGGCTGCTGATGGTGTTTACAAAAAATGCCTTCATAGAAACACACACACATATATATATATATATATATATATATATATATATATATATATATATATATATATATATTATTTCTCAAGGTCTTTTTTTTGTCGGTACGCCATAACTTCCTTAATAACTTATAAAATTTCATGAATAAGGCATCATTTTAAATCACTCCTTAACCTCTACACCGGAAAAATATACAAATCATACATTTCGCCTTCGATTGCGAGTTACAAGCGCAAAACCGTGGTTTTTGCGAGACAAATAGTCGGAGAAGTTTCTATATGGTGTCAATCTAATCAGGTTTTCAAGGAGACCATCTTCGGTCATATACATTTTTTCGATTAATCCCTTCGTTGGCGAGTTTTAAGCGAAAAGCGTCCCTCGGATAGGACGAAAAATAGAGGACCCGAGCCTTTGCGATGTCCGGTACTCGTTAAAGATCCCCATCCTGGGTATGCAAAATTTAGGACTCCCACTGTCTGGTTAGCCTTAGTTGAATAAAGGGACGTTAAACAAACAAACAAAACAAATACGTGTCAACTAATTAAGCCTTTGTAATCTCTAAATATTATTTAAAAGTGCTCAAAACAAACCTGAAAATCAATTTCACTTAAATATTTAAGTAAGTTTAGAGTTCAGGTTCTACTAAACTCAAACATCACCTTATTGCTATTTCCCTCACTTAAAGTCTATCTCCCTCATTCCACACGAGTGAGTTTGATTCACGTTATATTACAGTCAATTTGTAGGTTTACAAGGGATTTCAATAACCCATAAATGTTGTTCATAAGAAACTGACATGGAATGGTCTACTTTAATATAACCTCAAAAACCTCACCTTTTAGGAAATATCAGTGGGTGAGGGAGATAGGAGATGTAACGACACTCACTGTTTTAATCGATAAAAACACCCTCACGAAGAAACGAGAGAAGAACTTCTGCGGAAAAGTTTATCTTTGTTGAGACGGGACTCTGTTACAATGTTACCAGCAATGAATTATAATGAAATAAAGGTTTCCAAAGTTTCGAGGCCCGATTTCAAAACAATGTGAGGGAGATAGGTTGCATCTATGGGTCAGGAAGATTATGGTTCATAACATTTTTTCTATAATACGAAAATAGCAATATACCATAAAATCAAATAATTAAGACCTCCTAACAAGTATGGAAAAAAAAACTAGGTCATAAACAAAAGTATAAATATCTTTTTTCCGCCATCAAAGTCAGCAACTTGAGCTTTGGGACAGGTGAGGGAGATAGATATTGACATTTTAAGTTTAAATTTAGGCCTATAAACAAATTGTTACTGAGATAAAAATTCTTGTATAACAAGCTGAGGTTTTCTTTTAACCAGTGTATGCAATTGAATTATTAGAAATTTCGCACAAATAATATAATCTCGTTAGGACATAAATCTGTATGTAATGGGAGAATGACCCATATACAATTCATCAAACAATACGACTGACTATGCTTTTAGAGTATGCTGTAATTAACTAATATTTTATACTTATATTTTATTGGTTAAACTCGGATAAATTCGTGAAATCGCAATTTAATTTAAATATTTACATTGGGTCCCCTCCTGCCAATATATACATGTGATGCCCGTGTCCTCTATAACCCCTCTAGTCCCCCCGTACCCTCTACATAAGAAGGGTAATTTTCTTATGTTGTCGAGTTAAAAATAATAGCTAATTTTCAATATAAACTTAACGGACTACGACAAACGATAAAGCCCTTCTGTAAAAGAGGCAGCTGAATGTGATACAACGGGCTTATTTATTGAAGCGAAAGCTAAAAGAGAGAGGGAGAGAGTGAGAGAAAAAAATACCACTTAGTATGTCAAGTCCAATTTTCTTTTACCCGGCGGGGTATCGAAAACAAGGTAGGATGAAAGAAAATTATATACAGAGGGTCTAGAGGAAGAAATAACAAACAGTGGAATGAGACACAAAGGGACGTCAGTTAGGGGATGGAAAGGAGAAAGGGTGAGGAGTTGTATCGGAGGGAGCAAAAGGGAGCTGCAACCGACTTCATAAAGGAGCTCCCATAAAGGAGCCTTCATCCGCTTCAAAGAGTATTTTTATTTGAATAAAATAATATGGCTTTTTAAGATTGACTTTTCTTACTGGTGACAGGAGGAAAAACGTAGAAGTTTACATTTGCCAAGTCAAAAGTTATCAGTTTATTTATTTAATTTCACTGTATGCTAGTGATGTAAAATTATCGAGACTATCAGTAGTTTTTTAACTATCGATAGCATTATCGAAAACATTTTTTATATTAATCCAATCTTAAATTGTGGCTCACCACCAATTTTAAATTATTTTTAAAAAAATTTTTTTAAAGGATAATGTGATGGCCTCTGCTTCTGATAACCCATGTGCTATTTAGTTCATAGAAGGGTGTGAATTCAATTGAATGTCAATTCAACACAGGCTTGACCCTCATCATCTCAGATTTTCTTGAAATTTGGTGCATTTGTAGGTACTAAGTGTATCTACTAGAACAATTGTGAAATATTACTGAGATAATATATCGAGAACTAACTAGAGCTCGGGTTGACAAAGTTGGTCGCGGTAGTCAGGGGAGAGGGGGGAAAGCCCTACCCACCTCTCCCACTCACCTACATCACATAATAAAGACTTTTTGAATATTTACCTTTGCGAGAGGTAATTAGCTAGGAAAAAAACCTTAGTAATTAGTTAATGAAAATTTACTTGTGCGAGAGCTAACTTGGGCGAGGGCAACGAGTTGGCGATAGTGGTGGTTCCTGGTGGGGTCGGAGAAAACCCTCTCCCCCTCCCTAATCTATAGTCTTACCTAATAAAGATTTTTGGAGTAATTACCTATGCGAGAGGTAACTAGTCACGAAAAAAAACCGTATTAATTACGTTTTAAAAATTTAAGGTCGCGAGAACTAACTAGAGCTCTCATTACAAAGTGGGGGGAAAGTTGACATATTATGTCAACCCGTTTTCGAATGATTGGTCTCTAAAACCCTCAAAAATAGGTCCAGAAACTGAAAAATCATGATTAAAAATAGCAGTAGATGTTTTCCAAATGTGACTAGGACTTATGAGGTTGGTGTCGTTTAACAGCGAAATTTTCTTAAAACTAAATGTAAAATTTTAATTTCAATTTTCTCAAAAAGGGCATTTTTTAAAATGTTCATATTTTTTTTTTTTTTTTTTTAAATAGGCTGTATTATATCTATTCATACAACTAACGCGGTGTGTGTAGCAAAGAAAATATTTACCTCCATGGTAGCTCTGAAAAAAATAGACCCAGGGGCAACATATAAGGCAGGTGTCTTCAGATTACATGATCAATTTTTTAACCTAGAAGAAATACTGCAAATAATTGATCAAAAAGAAGAAGAAATGGTAAAAAGAAAACGAGACAGAAGATGAACCGCATAAAATTATTCACCCCTTCTTCCGAGCCCGAGCAGCTAGTACTTCAGGGAAGTCTAATAGAGCATGACTACACCTACAGAAATCAACAATAGAAAATAACAACCCTAATGGTAACCCAAAAGCCTTCACACTCTGAAATTAATAGCATCAAACCACACGCGAGGAGACACCGGACTAGGGACTGTCTACCACAACACGGCTGATAAAGGACTGAAAATTTTAGCATACAATATAAAAGGTACATACTGAAAATAATGCAGCTACCAGATCACAGACTTCCAAAAATTATTGCATCTGAAATAATTAAACGCAACATCTACTGGTTTAAATCTTGGCAAGATCTATGTGCGAACCATAAAATTTCAATAGCAAATTGCATAACATTTCAATAGCAAATTACATAATTGGCAAGAAACTACTAACCACCTGCTTAAGTAAATAAATGAAAGCCATAGTGAAGAAATGGAAATATTAGCTAGACAAGCCAGCCATAGAAATATTTACCCAAAATTATCTTATAACATAGGTTACATCCACACTTTAACCCTAAAGCAGTCCAGACTGATCATGAAAGCAAGAGGTGAACTATTTTCTTTAAATTGCAATCCTTTTCAACTTGATAAAATTCCCCTATGCTCGTTGTGCAATTTGAAAAAGGCCGAAGATATAGAACAGTAAAATATTTTCATAAAGAAATAATCAATGAAGTAGAACTTGTTCGATATTTGGATGGATATAATTGGGACCAACTATATTATTTTATTAGAGATGCTTTGAGCTACAGAAAAATGCTTATTACTGAATTTAATTGGTAGCCTTCTCGGAGATATACAGGTTAGTGTGTAGATAACTTTTGGTCCATTGTTGCTATTCAAAGTATATAAATATATTTTAAATATATTCTTATAATATTGTTTACCTGTTTTACTATTGTTATTAGTTATTATTGTTTACATCTTATCTTTTATATGATACTATAAGCGGGGACCAACTCCAGCTGACGGTCTACCGACCATTGCTGTTTGTGCTTTAATGTGCGTGTGTTAAGTATAGTTGTATGATAATTCTGATTTTGTAAATATAAAATTGTATATGTAAATAAAGCACTATTAATAAATAAAAAAACATCTATTCATACAACAAAATATAAAAGTGGGATGGATTTTCCTTCATTACTAAAAAAATTGAAAACTAGTGATAAAATTCCATAAATCTAGCAGTTTATGATCAAAAATATCCTGTGGATGTATTTCAAATTTGACTAGGACAATGAAATTTCCATCCCACTTTTATATTTAGTTGTATGAATCGATAAACTACTACCTATTTTTTTAAAAAATATATTTTTTAAAAAAATGCCCTTTTTGAGAAAATTGAAAGTAAAAAGTTTTAGGAAACCATCTCCACAATAATTTAGTAAACAAGAGTCTGTTTCTAGCTTGCTTGTGAAACTCTAGTAGCCCTGAAGATGCCTGTATAGGCGAAAATTTGGCATGTAATCTGCATGATTAAGTGCATTATTGAAATAATACGAGACTTTGAGGCCTTGCATTCTATAATTAAAATTTTACATTTAGTTGTAAGAAACTTTCTTTAGAACCAAACTATGCATTATTATATATCATGTGAAATGGCATGTAATGTGCTATACGACACCAATCTCATAGTCCTAGTCAAATTTGGAAAACATCTACAGCTATTTTTAATCATGATATTTTCTGTTTCTGTACCTATATTTGAGGGTTTTAGAGAACAGTTAATTCAAAAATGGGTTGACATATGTCAGTAATATTTCACAATTGTTCTAGTAGATACTATTCCTACACATATACCAAATTTCAAGAAAATCTGAGATGTTGAGGTTCAAAAGTGATATATTTTTTGTTGATTTGACGTGGGATGGCCCAGAAATGAAAAATAAAATGTAACTGTGTAATTTAATTTATGTTTCTGATAAAAAATGCTTCTCTACTCATTAAAAAAATATATTAACCTCAAACAAAAAATATAAGAAACAATGAATGGTTTGTTCAATGTGCCTTCATGCCTTCCACCTTGATGGAATAATATACAATAAAACAATTGATTGCCACCCAGTCCGTTGTCTTGAAAATTAATGGCATAGAGACAAAATCACAGTTTTTGGAACAAAATATTTTCGACCTCTAACATCAACTACCTTAGAATATTTTTTGAAATATGCATGATCCAAGGTATGTCTAGACATATGTCTCTACGACGTTCTTTTTTCTTCAAAAACTGCGACACATTCGAGGATCGCGTTCTGAATGTTGTCATGTCAAATCAACTCTTCGACCACTAGAATCCTGGTTGCATGGTTACTTTAATAGGGTTGGTATAGCTTTGCTCTAATTACAGTTTCTTTGACCTTTTGAAAAGTTTTTATTATTTGCAGTTACGAATAAGCTTGAAACAGATAAAAACTATTTCAGGTACGATGGAACCTACCCTATATTTACAGAAATGTTCATCTTATTCTATATTCATCGTTCCAAATGAAAAAAAATTACTATGCTACACCCCCAGGTCATCACCTCCGATTATCGATAGGTTTACATTACTACTGTATGTTTATCAGCATATCATGTTTAGATACAGACCGTAGGAAGCTGCATTAGAAGTCCTAAATTTTGCCTAATTAGAATATCGATCTTTAACGAGTGCCTGAAATCGCACAGGCTCATCCCAATGGCCCATTGTTTTATTTTAGTAGAGAGGTGGCAGAATCAGACTGATAAAATCATTAATATCTTTTAAGAGTAGTTTAAAAGTGATTGCTTAGCCACAGCCCAGCAAAGTGATATACGCTCTACAAAGCTTTATTACTCAGCACAATATCCTACATAAATGATGTTAATAGTTTAGATTTAAAACAAATAATATTTAAAGTAAAAGGACAACTGTCAGAGCTAAATTACAAACCATGGGTAGATGCATTTAGGTATCATTGCACCATATGTAATAATTCAGTTTATTTATTTATTGAAGTTTACAACTGTATATACAATACAATAAATAAATTTGATGTAAGTACATAATTGACATGAAAAGGCGTGTGGAGAAACTACCCATTGATAGGACTCGAATTTTGTTTTAAATAATTTATTTTTTGAGGAGAAAAGATTTGGCTCCGCCGGGAGTCGAACCCGGGTCTCCTGCGTTACATGCGAGGATGCTAACCGCTACACCACAGAGCTCGGCTCAAGGCAGAGCAAATCCTTCCTCTTCACTCCCCCTATCTCACAAGTTTTGCGAGTAGTAGCGGGAGGTGGACAAATTTTGTCCAATTTATGATACTTATTGACATAAGACAATTTTTTTAAATTATTTTAATTAATCCAATCTTAAATTGTGGCTGACCACCAATTTTAAATTATTTTTAAATAATTTATTTTTTGAAGAAAAAGGAAGAGAAAAGAAGAGAAAATCTTTTCTCTTCAAAAATAAATTATTTAAAAATAATTTAAAATTGGTGGTCAGCCACAATTTAAAATTGGTGGTCAGCCACAATTTAAGATTGGATTAATTAGAATATTGTTTTAGTTTAAAAGATGTCCAGGTTTATGTTTAAATGATGATATGTGACAAAAATGAAATAGGAGCCATGGTGCATTTTATTGGAGTATGCCCAATTTTAAATTACATCAGCGGGAAATATTTTCATATATAAATAATGAAGAGTTATTAGTCTTGTTCAACAAAAGTAAACTAAATGAAACTTATTGTTATGTAAAAGAAGCATTAAGATATAGGCGATTATTGTTATCCGAATTCTATTAACATTGTAGATTTTATCTGTATTTCCTATCAATGAGCCTTTATTTTTGGGACTCATGGCCGGGGGCGTAAGCCCTGTGAATAGAATAATTTTTAGATCACTGAAGCAGCTTAGATTAGCTAAGATTTACATTTATTAAGATAGCACTTTAAAGTTTAGATTCTTTCCCAAAATTGTATGTAGAAAGTTTTATCCCAGTGTTTAATTCTTGATTGGACGAAACATTAAATAGTAAGATAAAAATTCAATTCATTTATGCAAGACAATTATAACTATAAAGTGCCTCTGCAGAAATATGTACATTTTTGAGTTACCAACTTCTTAAGACCACGGTTATAATTTATTTTATATATAAATTATATATTGTATGTACATATATGAATTTATTTTTTTTGTAATTTGATAGATAATAAGTGAGGAAATTATTATACAGAGAATCCGATTCCAATAATGCAATCAGATTTTTTCTATCTGCTCTACTTTTTTAGTTTCAGCATACCTTAACAGTAGTTTTATTTAAATTTAAACACCTATAATATAGATAACTCAATCCGAAAGAGATCTGTAAATGAATTATTTGAGCACGCTTTTCTCCTTATTTTAGAATATTAATCTAGCTGTGTATAACTGTTTGTAAGAATTAAAAAATATTAACATCTAGTAATAACTTGTACCAACGCGTTTTATTATGATTTTATCCACCGGCAAATCATTTTAATTACTTTTTCTTAAGGTATATTTTTGAAATGCTCTACTGAATCATGGGATACCCACATGATGGCAGATTACTGCTGGAACCTATATCGAGACAGTTCGAACATTCAAGAAATTCACGCAAAAGAAGCCTCCGATGTGTGGAATAGAGTCTCTTTGAAATGAAATTGGTTTAGTTACAAACGGATTATGTAAATAATGTGTGTGTTTATATGGTTTTAATTGATTTAAAATGTTTTAATATCTTTATTTTTTCTGTTATTAACCTACATATGAGGAGGTGAGGCGCAAAACTCGTTCGTTCCACAGGAAACTCAAGAAACTTACCACGACTTGTAGAGTAGCCAGACATTTTTTTTGCCTTCGAAAGGGACAGCTACCTGTGGATGTGAGCTTGCTTGGAATAAAAAAAAATACTGAATTAAAAGGTAACAAAAAATAAAAAAGTAACAAAGAATGAAATGAAAAAAATTTGCAACAAAATGTTTATAGGAAAGACCTTTGCTGCACACCATTTTGGAACGGACGAGTTTTACTTCACTCAGCATAAGTTGATCTTCCAATAAAGATAGTATTACGAGGTGAAGAAAACAAAACCGATGATGTTTTTTTTTTTTTTAATAAGGAATATTTATTTAGGTTCACAACCATTTTATTAATAAATTAGGTACCATTTTGCAAAATAATATCACCCACTGACTTAAAACAATAGACTTAACATTACTGATGTAAGACATCTGACTACAAAAAAGTTACAAAAAGACTAGATCCTATCATATCATGCTGTTCATTGTTTCCCTCGTCTGTGGCATATACGAGGTGTGGCTATTAAATAACGAGACTGACGCTGTAAAACATTTTATTTTTATTTCATAGATTTTTACTTATTATCACCTTCAATATACGCCCCTCCTCTACCCCTACAACGCTCCATGCGAATCTTCCATTGTTCGAAACACTGCTGGAAGTCTTTTTCAGTCAGCTCCTTAAGGACGCGTGCCGCTTTCTCTTTCACAGCTTCAACAGACTCAAATTTTGTTCCTTTTAATTCAGATTTCACCTTACGAAACAGATAGATGTCGCACGGCGCAAGATCCGGCGAATAAGGCGGATGGTCTAACACTGGGATGCTGAATTTGGCTAGAAACCTCTTAACAGACAATGCGGAATGAGCCGGCGCATTGTCTTGGTGGAGAACCCATGACTTGTCCTTCCACAATTCAGGCCATATAAATTCGTACAGTTTCAGCAATCGCACGAATACTTAACCGACGGTCAGATCGAATCAGATAACCGATTTTTTCGATATTGTCATCCGTTTTAGACGTGGAAGGGCGACCCGGGCGTGAATCATCTTGAACGTCTTCTCGGCCATCTTGAAAACGCTTAAACCACTCAATAACACGTGCACGCGATAAACATTCATTGCCATACACTTCTTTCAATAAATTATAAGTTTCAGTAGCGGTTTTTCCAAGTTTCACATGAAATTTCACAACAATTCGTTGCTCTACTGTTACACTTAACATTTTTTCGGAGAAAACAAAAAAAACAACTCTAATGCGAATGAAGGCTACGGCTGTACTGATTTTTTTACAGAAGCGAGAGGCACTACATTCGAAAGAGAAGGCTTCACGATAACAGCTGTTGGTTGCTGGCGTTTGGCGCATGCGCACTTCTTTTGTAGCAGCGTCAGTCTCGTTATTTAATAGCCACACCTCGTATATTGAGAACTCGTGTTTAATACTCCAATGGTCCTGAAATGGAATCATTGGTCCTCTACTCATCACCAAAATGCTTTTTCAGCACATTATCAACGTCTTTCAGCTCGTAGGATCCATTATAAAATCAATTATTAATATTACTAGGTATGAAGAATGAATATAAAAAGAAATAAAATACGGGAGTTTAAGGAGCTTTCGACATTTTGTTCAGAAATAGTAACAGAGCCTGCTGAAGTGAACGAATGGAATGGGTGCGAAGTGAGAAGTTATTATAGGAACCAGAGTTTAGGTTCTCAACTAGTAACGAACCAGTTTCGAAACACAATGTGCTATGGAACGAATCAGTTCTGGAACAAACCGTTATTTGGTATAGCAAGAATACACATGAAATAAAAATTTTTGCTCCAATGTGATAAGATATGTTGAAAGAGCATTAAAATATCTTTTAGAATCCACTTCCATCTCAATTAAAAAAAAAAAATTGAACGAACGAGTTTTGCAGCTCACTTCCTCATTTGTATTCGAATAGTTATACTTTAAGAAGTAAGTCACGTCATTTATATATATATCTCAACAACTAGAGCTGAGATTGGAAAACTAATGGCAAATTTGTATTCAGCGCATCAATTATACTCAGTATCAGCTATAAAACTCTCGGCACCGATACCACTGGAGGCCTGTGTTACTCACTATCCCTGTAAGTCTCTGAGAACATACCATATCTCATAAATAATTTCTATGATTTAATTTGAAATTAATTTTATATATATATATATATATATATATATATATATATATATATATAATTTAAATAATGTAGGTATTAGTTTATATCTTTGAAAAATACAAGTAATGCCCTTTATTTCTTAATGTTCCTTACAAAAAACCATACAAAAAAAAAAAAAAAAAAAGAAAAACTCAAAGCCGCCCTTCACCTAAACTTATTTTAGGAAAGAGATGCCGTAGCCATATAATGCGATTAGCCTCTGCCTCTTTCGATAACTTTAAACAAACCAAATCCGATAAACTTTATCCCTCCACCGGGATGAAAATTAAGAGCTACAAAGAGAATTTTTACCTGGAAAAAAAATCCTGTTTCCTAAGTCGATTTTGATCTTCCTCAGAATATCTTCACTGAATTATGTTCACAAGGAAATAAAGAAAATATTGATATTTTTACTTTAGGTAGAGATTATATTACCTGTGTATACTTTTTAAAAAGTTATTATTATAATTAACACCGATATATAAAAGATGTATGGGTTATTATTAAATGATATGATAAGGGTTTTAGGGCGATAAATATCGCGATTATTACGCCCGGGTATAGCTCGGAATTCCGTGCAGTAAAAACATAATGATATGCAAAAACGTGCATTAAAAACTTCAAAAAGTGCAAAAACATAGAATAAAAATGTATCCTAAAAAAGGAAAGATACTACTCAAATTATCGAATCAATTCATGCAATATCCGGTGTGTAGGCTTATTTTTAAATCAGTCCGGTACATGGGCGGATCCAGCCGATTGTGAAGGGGGCTGCAGCCCCACAGGCTCCCCCCACCATTGGATCCGCCAGTGGACTGATAACACCCATTACCCCTGTTACCGTTCTGGGGTTAAAAAAAATTAGGTACTACTTGTGCTACAATGGGAAACAATTTGTGATTTCATCTCAAATCCAATATTTTTATCACTAGATATACAAAACACTGCACTACCATCACTATTGAGTTCAGAATATTTTTCAATCCATCCCGCAATTTTAGAAGACCTCCAATTTTTGGCCTTTTTAGTAACAATGTACTCGACAAAAGCTAGTTTGATACTGATAGAACGATGAGAATGAGGAAACAAAATGTAAACACCCAGGAACTACTGAACCTCAGTTCTTGGAAACTGGAGGTTTGTGTTTGTTCACATCTTCCTAGTTCCCTTTTTTCACTATGATATTCACATTTATTTATCCACTATTGTATTGATGTGTATTTAAGATAATTAAAATTTGTAATACTTTTTTCTTCAATAAAACATCAAATGTGCAGTTAACCCCAAAACATGCAATTTCGTGCAGTATAAAACTTCGTTAAAACATCCCATTGGGCTTGATTCGAATAACTAACTTGAGTTCGCTTTATTCTGACTTACCAATAAAAAGTTGCAATTGCACGGGAATCCGAGCTCTAGTTATTATAAAAATTTGGGTTATTTTGTGTAACACAACCCATATGCCTAACTGTCCGTCATGGAAAGTTGAAAGTTTTGGAGAGATAAATCAATCTGGCCGCTGTATGGACTAATCAATCTTACCTAAAAAAATTGATGATATTCACAACGAAATTTTTTTAAAATATTATAATAATTGTTTTTTATATAGCGAAGAAGTGAAGCACTGCTCAGCTTAGACACGCAGCATAGTGCGTGTCCCATCGATGCAAATAGGTGGTAATCGGATGGGGCCAAATCTGGTGAATAAGCTACATGCGGAAGAATTTACCAACCAAACACTTGGATCGTTTCCTTGATCCGTTTATCCGAATGTGATGGGGCATTGTCATGGAGCAAGATCACTTTGTGTGGCCTTTCTTGATATTTGGGACTTTTTGGCGCAAATCTTTATTCAAATTTATCATCTGTTGTAGGTAGCGTTCCGTATTAACAGTTTCCCCAGGTTTCAGCAGCTCATAGTAGGTAACACCCATCTGATCACTCCAGACACAGAGCATTTTCTTCCTCCCCAAGCGATGCCGATGGTTCACCAGGAGTTACCCGGGATTTTTTACGCTTAGGATTCTCGAAGTAAATACACTTTTCATCACCAGTCACATTTTGATGAAGAAATGACTTTTTTTCTGTACCTGGCGAGCAGCATTTGCCATGAGGTTTTTCGAGCTTCCTGCTGCCTGTCATTCAGTTGGTTAGGTACCCATTTTCCGACCTTCTGGATCTTTTCCATGCCTTTCAAACAAATGGAGACGGTGTCACATGTAATAATTGTTTAACAAACGCTTCCGAATCAGCGTTTTCAAAGTTTTTTTTTGTGGTTTTTCACGGTCTTTGTTTCTTTTATCGAAATCCATCTTTAAATTTTTTGAACCAATCGAAACATTGAGATTTGCCTAGGGTATGCACCCAGTAAGCTTCAACAAGCATCCTATGTGATAATGCTCCAATTTTTTTCAGAAGGAAACGGAAAATAAATGCTATCCGCAAATCTTGATTTGTTGGTACAAAAGTCGACATTTTCAACTCCGATAAAACACGGTTATAGAATGAAACTGATGTTGGTATCAATTGGATCTCTTTATTACATGTAGGCAAAAACAGATTACACCACTGACGGATTAGTTAGAAGATTATATTGACTGCTAACTCCTATCATTGGCGAATTCCGGTTTCATATTTACACAACTGGTACAATTCAAAGGTACAAAGGGAAAAATTGGCTTACCTTCTTCATTGCCTTCGATACTAATAATCCGTTTGAAGTTCATATGTCAAAAACATAAAATAAAGACTTAATTGAAATTGTTTCAATACTGATATTGCGATCTGTCTCTTCTGCAATCATGAATCCCTTAAATAATATTTGATTTAAAACATAATATTATCCATTTAATGTTAACCTTAGAGTACTAGATGTCGAAAAGAATATAACAGAGTAATTAACGAACCTGCAATCGCTCCATCCACCTCCCCCCCCCCCCCGTCCAATCCCAACTCCACAAGATAAGCCCTCAACGAATCCTCCCATCTTCGTTTAGGCCTGCCTCGGATGTTTTCCATTCGGCAAAGCGTTTATCAATCTTTTAGGCATTTGTTCGCAACTAAGACCTGCAATTTTGCACGCCCACTTTAACCGACGCGCGGCTGTAACTTCGATTACATTTACCGGGTAAAGTTCACGCAATTCTGCAGTGTATAGCCGTCTAAATTCTCCTGTTGAACCACCCTTCTTCGCCCCAAATATTCTACACAGTGCTTTATTTTCAAATACCCTAAGGCGTTGCCCACCCCTTTCTGTAATCGGCCATGTTTCACATCATTAAAGAACCGTCGGAATAATTATAGTTTTGTATGTTTTAAATTATAAATTTCGGGATAGCGAGTAGCTAAGTAATTTTAACCGAACCTTTAATTTCTCTCCAATATCGTTTTATCTAGTTATTGTGGATTCAAAATATCTAAATTTCTCCACGGCTTCAAATGTTTTCTGTTCTACTTCAATATCGCTACCGTTTATACAGCTAACAATATATTTTTTACTTATCCGTATTTACAGTAAACCCTCATTATTACGAACTCGGATATAATGAACACCTCGATATAGCGAACCAAAATACTATTCCCCAAAATTACCTTTATATTTTTACTGAACCCCTCGTTATAACGGAATCCCTTGGTTAGTGCGAACTACGAACTAAATTTGATGCCTGAGAATTATTATATTCTGTTATAACGAACTGCTAGAATTTATATTAATTTTTTTTTTACTGTATTACGTAGAATGAGCGCGGGAAGACGAAGTAGCTCTAGTTTCTAGAATTGAGGTGTTTTTTTACTATTAACTAATCAGATTTCCTTTTGCTCTCTCTCTCTGATTCCATTGACATTTTTCTCAAAACTAGTTGTTTTGACCTCTGTATTATTCGAATCAGTGTTCTGTAGTCATTTATACTGTGTTTTTTTTAATACACTATGAGTTCCTTGTTAAACGTGTGTCACAAACGTAAATCCATATTAATCGAGGAAAAATTGACAATTCTACAGGATATTGAATTGAATCGGGAATTCTAAGTAAACCATCGCAGAAAAATATGGAATTCCAAAATGAACATTGTCAACCATTATAAAAAACAAAGATAAAATAGATTCAACCGCAGCCCAAGGATTGACTTCAGCATCAAATAAACGACTGCGCTCTGCGGCTCGTGAATATTTGGAAAAAAAATAATAAATTGCTTTAAACAAATGAGATCTCAAATACCAATCTCAGACCCTCTTATTAAAGCTAAGGCTAAAGAACTCTCTAGTGAACTTGGCAGGTTAATTAATGAATCTCATTGTTTAATTAATATGTAGTTTATCTAAACATAAATTACATGGATGTGTTTTAATTTAACTAGTTCTAATGAATGAGTTTCCTTCTAAATATGATCAAATTAGGGCGGCCATTGGTTAAAAAAAGAAACCTCGGTTATAACGAATCTCGTTATAGTGAACTTTGAATATCAAACCCCCTACCAGTTCGCTATACCGAGGGTTTACTGTATTTCCTGCCCCAATTTTCAACGGCTTTCATCGAGGTTCATGTATTTAGATCTACTGTTTCCATGTCATTGCCAAGCAGACCCAATTTATCTGCATAAACTAGATATCTTTCTACACAGATCAAACCCTTTCCGGTACGTACCACCTCCCTAAATACATATTCCAGAGCTAAATTAAATAAAATAGGAGATAGTGAATCCTCTTGTTTCCAACCAGAGTGAACCTAAAACTTAGCCGAACACTTTTAGGAACAGTCTGTTCGACAAGTGTAAAGCCACCGTAACAAAACACTACAAACATACGTGGCCATTAGCCAATCGGCCCGAAATCAGGGTCCACCTAGATTCCAAGTTTCATCTTCAAAAATAAATGTCCCCCCTCTGGAGACACTCCAGTTTTCTTACATGGAAGGCTACCTTATTAAACGGGAATGTACTAGGGAGCAGTAAAAAAATTGCTAATTTTGCATGGGTTGTCGTAGCTTGGAGTGAACTTTATTAAAAGAGAATGAAATCATAAATAATTAGTAATCACAGCTCGATATTGTCGATAAAAATTGGAAAATCCAAACATAATGGGGTAGGTGAGTTCATTTATCTATTTGTTAACTTAAAACGTAAATTTCGCTCGAATTCGCTGAAATGTAAATGTTACTTTAATGAAAGTTTCGGACATGCACATCCTAACTAGATTTACTAACTTCTTTGGTATTCCTATAATATAGTTCAGTCATAATGTTGTACAGCTTATTGTGATCGATAGAATCAAGAGTCTTTTTAAAGTCGATATATAGCTGATGAACGATACCGTTATATTCTATTTTTTCTTCTAATATTTAATGTATGATTGAACGGTTCTGTGTGAAACTCACAGTCTGCTATAATATTTTATAGCAGAACTAGTGAGATCCAACGATAGTTATTAGTAACTGTCCGCGACCCCTTCTAGTGAATTGGAATAAGTATAGACTCTTTCCATTGTTCGGGCATTTTCTCTTACTCCCAGATCTTTTTAATCAAAAGATGTATTTTAGAAATCCCAGCTTCCTCACATACTATGATTGGTTCGCTAGGATTATTATCGGTCCCCGCTGCTTTATAAGATATCAACCTATCGATAACTAACGATCTATTCCAGAGCTAAATCAAATAAAACAGGAGATAGCAAACTCCGTCTAGGGAAATAGATTTCTCAATATAAAGATTTCATTCTTACTTTTATGTAAAAAAAAAATAGAAAAAACTCGTGGAATTTTCTAGTTTTGCCTAGATGCTGCGGCACTATGTGAGGTTTCGACGCGAATTTTGCTGTTTTAACCCCAGGCTCCGTATAAACTTTGGAAGGCTTTGTTTTGAAAGGAATTGATAAAGTTGCGAGGAAGTGAAACGATTAACTAGAGGCCTCGCTAAAGCCAACGTCGTCATTAATCTGCGGTGATACATAATGGTCCTCCCTAATCCGGCCCGCGGTGGGGGAGTGAGCGAGTTCTCTCTCTTCCCTTCAATCTCTCTCTCTCGCTCTCTCTATCCCTCCCTCCCACTCTCTCTCTCTCTCTCTCGCTCCTCCCTCGGAGCCTGAATAATGAATATGTATCACACCGGGATCGGATGAATAGCCTGCCTGAAAAGGACTTCTCGAATCAGTTCCAAGAGAGCTCTCAATGTCCTGCTCCAGTGCAATTGAGATCTGTTTTCTCTTAAGTCATTAAATTAGCGGCTAATTAACATTACGAATAAAACCCGACTTCCGGTTTATAATATCTATCTGTAAGGATCTGGATTGTTGTTTGTTTAAGGCTAATCGGACGAGGCTACAGAGTCCTAAGTTTTGCGTATTTAGGTATAAGTAGGATAGGGATCTTTAACGAGCACCTCACATCGTATAGGCTCCGGACCTCCCTATATAAAATTCTATGGAAACCGCGTGACGCAAACCCGCAAGCTTTTGTATTGCAGGTTGGTATGCTCACCACTACACCACAGGTGACCCCGTAAGTTTCTGTATTCATGTTTTTGTTATCATTTTTTTGTTTATCATTTACAAAATAAAACCTTGGTATTCAAACCCATAATTAAAAACACTTAAACGTTCTAAAAATCCAGCCATTCCACCCAAACGACTTTCAAAGTTTAGAGATTTACTCCAATAACTAACTTACCCGAGGATGGATAGAGAAGGCACATGTATATTGCAAAAAAACAAAAAAAAAACAATATAGATTATGGGGATACCCCCTTTTCGCCTATATTTTCTATTACACTGTGCCGACCTCAACCTCGAACAGGTCGGCGAAACCTTGTCGTACCGGCGTACCACGAAAACCTATTTACACTGAAGCGTGAAGTGATCGAACAATGATGTCTGACTGCACCTATGTTTCTTAATACCATAATTGTCATTACAAAGAAGGCTGGCATTGAATTAGCGGCTGTTCTGAATTTTCCTCTAACTTATTAAGGATAATGGCAACAGGTATATAAGCTTATCTTAAATTACTCAAAAGCGACCGCATCCCTGAACAAGCAGCCGCACGGACAAAGTACTTCTTCAAGTTCGGGTCTTATTTAGATTAGCCGAACTAGGCACTGTTCGAGGATCAGGTTCGACACCTGAAACAAAATTCTACATACTGACGTGGCCGTTACCAATCGGTCCGAAATCAGGGTCCACCAAGATTCTATGTATTTGTTAAAAAATAAACGTAACCGAAGCTCTGAGAACACATCAGTTATCTTGCCTGGAAGGATACCTTAATAAACGGGAATGAACTAGCAATCAGTATAAAAATAAATAATTCCATATGGGTTCCTGTAGCTTGGAGTGAATCTTAAGCGAGAATAAAATCGGAAATAGTAAAAAATCTGGTGCGTGCGCGCAACACACAACTTTCACTTACCAACTTACTTAAATTAGAAATTGACGTGGTTTGCTAATATCATTTCCCAAAGTCACACATTTTTCTACAATCATGTCTTATTTTTGTTAATCGTTAAAGCCGTTTTTGAGTAAATAAAAAAACCCGTGAAAATGATAAAAAGTTTATTAAATGAAGTACCCCCTCCTTTTCACCAATATTGATGAAATTTCGGCTGTCGCATCGCGGGCATATACATACATCAAATACCCAGTTTCATCAAAATCATCAAAGCCGTTTTTGAGAAAAAAAAAAACGTAAACATTAGATAAAATTCTTTAAGTAAAGTCCCCCCTCCGGTAGATCAATTTTCATGAAATTTTTACAGTCATATCTCGGGCATATAAATAGATCAAATACTCAGTTTAATCAAAATCGTTAGAGCCGTTTTTGAGAAAATCGAAAAAAACTTAAAAAGTTATTAAATAAAGTACCCCCTCCCTTTGAGCAATTTTGATGAAATTTTTGCTGTCACATCGCGGGCATATACCTACACTAAATACCCAATTTCAGGTTCCCACGGTTTATAGTTTTTGAGCTAGTCTGTTCACATACACACACACACACACACACACACACACACACACACACACACACACACACACACACACACACACACAGACACACACACACACCGACCATTTCGCAGGACTTGGTTATTTCGACTCAGGGGGTCCCAAAACGTGTATTTCCGTTGAAAACCGGAAGTCGAAATTTTTCACGATCGCAATACTTCCACTTACTATATATTTCATATATAGGTAAGTGAAAGTAAAAAGGAATTAAATTCGAGCGTAGGGGAGTGCTGGGTTGGTTGGCATAGGGGGCAGGTTGGCCATCGGCTTATAGTTTCTGTCACACCTGTTGTGAAGGCCCCACCATTGTACCATGTCACCCGCTAGACCTCGCGAGTCTTGTCCTGAGTATTCAATCGGATGCTAACATTGTAGAGAAGAGTATGCTTCATTGATTGATTTTACAACATGTAAGTAAATTTTTATATTTTTAGAAAATTTGGTTTAAAGGAATGGTAAAACATTTGACTCCGATTCTGTTCACATAGCCCTAAACTCCTTTGAAAAACCTAACCTTTCAATTAAACTTCTTGTTTGATTGTTCTCCCCCGTCCTGGCAGCCATCTTTCATATGATCTCTCCTCTGGGGTTAGTTGGCTCTCTTCAACTAGTAGCTATTCACAAAAGCAAGGTAAATATAAAAAAAGGTGAAACTACCAATTGTCTTTAGTTCCAGCAAGGAGGAGGAGAGCAAATTTTCTTATGCAGAAAGTGACGACAGTCTAAACTTCTATCTTCTTCTATTGTCATTCTATTTTCCCTTAAAAGCTGTTAAAAACCGATTCAAAATTATTATACCATTATAGTGCAGCTTTTAATAACAATAATATGTGTCAGGCAGTACTTGAATGAGATGGCTAAACAACCCCACCTTCTAGGCCAACCTGCCCCACCTTGGGGGTTGATCTTAGTATTAAATATTATGTGGTGAAAAAAATACTCTAAAACTTGGAGTTTACAGTGGTATCAGCCCTATTAGAAATATATTAACAGGAACGACACAACAATCAAAAAAGTGAAAACTGTTGCCAACCAACCCGGCTCTCCCCTAATCAAAGCTCGAAGGCTGGGTACTTCATATTGTCGAAAAAGTTGGAAAATCGTAAATTTCATTTACTCGAATTCCCCGAAGTGAATTTTTTATCGAAACTAAGTTTCTACCTCTATGAATTGCCGATCGCTTCCTTGTGATGTAAAACTATTCATAGTCTCCGCTATCGATAGTTTCGGACATAAAACTATTGATGCTATCGATAGTCTGAGGTGTTATTCGGGGGTGGGGGAGGGGATGGAATAGTAGAAATTTTCATTTGGAACGATAAGAGCTATAATGCAAGTTTACGTTAGCACTTTTTTATTTGTGGAAAAATAAAAACATTTCTGTGAATAATGGATGGTATATACCTTGAAATAATTTGTATAAGTTTCAAGCTTAGTCGTAACCGGAAGGAATAAAAACTTTACCAAAAGGTCAAAGAAACTATATTGAGAGGAAAGCTACAACCATGCTATACCTCTTCAAACCACTAAGCATACCAGGATTCCCAGTTGTCTAAGTAGTTGATTAGACATGACAACATTCGGAACGCGGTCCTCGAATATGTCGGAGTTTTTCAAGAAACAATGATGTTGTTGTGCCATTTGCCTAGACATACCTTGGAACATGCATACTTCAAAATAGGTTCTCAGGTAGTTGATTGATAAAGGTCGAAAATGTTTTGTTATAAAAAATGTGTATTTTTTGTTTCTATTCAGTAATTAATCCGGGAAAGATAGCGTTCGTCTTAGCGACGAATAGATCGCACATTTCTGTTAATCACAAATGAACCCCCAATCCTAGCTGGCCCACCTTCCGGGAGCTCTATCTCCACTTAGTACTCGAAAATATCCTGTAGGTAGAGGGTCGGTCGATTTAGCTAAGTCAATCATTTAATTTATTCTTCTGAAGTAACGACGCCTGTAAGACGAAGTAGTTGTAAGACGACGTCATACGTAACTTTGTGTCAGTCATGGAAATTAATTGCTACCTAATGTTCGTCTTGAAAGCTTATTCTATCTGTAGGTGGAATATTTATGGGCTATTTGGACCTCTAGAAATGTGTAGATTTTTTCCTTGGCAGAAGAGAAAAATGCCAAAATCTGATTGTATTTTTGCAAAGTCCATTAGTGAAGAGCATAGGGTCGAGTTATGTCCAGATTGTAAAAACAGGCTGTGACTTATATATTATCAATAATTAATGAGAAAATTTATCAAATATAACTCCAATGTAAATTTTTTTATTATTTGTAACTCAATGTTCCTGTTTAGTTGGTAGTGTATTCCTATTGATAGTAGTTTATTTATTCTATTATCAACCGTTGGTTTAGTGCTACCTTTCCAGGGTCAAAACAATTTTGAGTTAAGGGACTGGCAAGAAATCAGTTTTTTTGTTGGTATATTATCCCATCAAGCTGGACGGAAACCATCCAATTTTTCAGTCTTATATTTTTTGCGTGAAGTACGTAATATTTGTTTTTTATGGAGTAAATAAACCTTTTTCGTTAGAGACATAAATAAAATTACACTGTTACATTTTTTTTTTCCATTTCCATGAATTATATCGCACATGGGTGCTTAGATGCAGCGACTATCACTTTGTCGTTTAAATACAATGTTTTCGATAGTACCATCGATAGTTAAAAAAACTATTCATAGTCTATATAGTTAAAAACTATCGATAGTCTTGATAGTTAAAAACTATCGATAGTCTTGATAAAACTATCGATAGATAAATATATAAATATGATTATTGGTATTATTTACAATACATATTATACTTTTTTTTATTAACGTATATAGACAATGACCAGTGATTAGGCCGTCTGTCGAGAAGTCTACGGGTATTTCCATTATAATCAAATATGAAAAGAAAAGATTACTTTGAAAAATATAAATAAATTTTAGGAGAGTAGAGTGCATATCGTAAACACAAAGATTTATGAACAAATAAAAAATTGCTTTTGTAAAAAAATAAATCTCACTACATTAAAAATTGAATTCATTGATTAAATAGTTTCTGTATCTTCCTGCGTTCTTTATAAAATTAATAAGCGTTTTCCAGTTTTTGCCGTTAATATTTCTTTGAATTCTAATATATTGAGGTTTTGTTTCTAATAATGTTTTGTCCTGAATTCCTTTAATACAAGGCATACTCCTATGAAATGAAAATTGTCCTCTTTCGTTTTCATGTTGCATAGAGAACAGTCATTTCTTTTATTTATCTACGGTTGATAGTTTAGATTCAGAAAGTCTCCCCTAACCTTAAAAAGTAGTTGAATATCGTAAATCTTGTTTAATTTAAAGTATTTATTGCTATTGTAATCTAGGCTGGCATATGTTAGATGATGTTCTACATTTTGGGCTCTATCTATTATGTTTAAAAACTATTGATTGTCTCGATAGTTAAAAACTATCGATAATCTCAATAGTTAAACTATCGATAGTATTACATAACTGCTGCTTTCTTGCTTTCATCTTGGAACTACCGCTCGAATTATTAGTTAGCTGGAGATTCTTGAAGCGTTATCCGATCGAACGAACAAATTATTAAGTTTAAAACAGATGGATTAAGTTGTCACCAACGGCTGTCACTCCCCACTTAGCCTCGAACCCTTATCCCCTTCAGACACTCCACCTCCCCCATGAGGATTCTTCCCCTCCTCAACCCCGACAGATTTAGACTCTTGCGCAATATTTTTTCCCCATCAAGAGGTCTTCAAGCCCCATTATATACAGCACAGCAGGAAAAAAAAAATACTTTGCTTCCTTTTGAGTTTATTTATCAGACATTGATAACCAATAAATAAATATAAATAACAGGAGTCAACTGTGGTGTAGTGGTTAGTATAGCAACCTACAAAACCACAGTTCGCATCCAGCGGTGGGCCTAGGTTTTTTTTTTAATGGAGTAAAAAATCCTTGGCTATCCGTCACTCAGATATGACGTAAAATGGAGTTATCGAGCCTGTACGATGTCAGGTACTCGTTAAAGATCTATATCCTAATTATACGTGAATAGGAAAAATTTAGGGCTCTTAGCGAAATTAAACAAACAAACATAACATAAATAATTACGTTACGCTTAGTATATAAAATTCGGTAATTCTCGATTGTAGTATCGCTACTCGTTTTAAATTAAATAATTTAAAATTAAAAAAAAAAAAATTATCATCGCCGAAGGATTTTTAAGAAAACAATCAGCACCATTTTTTTTTTATCATTTTGTAAACCTAACGCTTGAACATCCAGTCGTTTTTCGCAATCAGAATTATCATTTTAATTGTATAAAAAAATAAAAATTCAAAATTAATTTTGAAATTAAAGGATTTTTTTTTATTATTCCAGAGTGGTCATACTACTCTCGGGTTCAAGGACAGTGATAAATTGGTCTAGGTCCAAGGATTATGGCAGTTTAGAGTCAGCCGACCATGAGGACCTATATTTCTTTTGCCTATATTCCCATACTACGATTCACGATAAGACACGGGGAAGGTTTATCACTCCTCCGGCCGGTCGGTGTGAGTCGCCTGCAGTAGGTTGATGGGTCTCACGTAAGGGGATGTTTATAACTGGAGCGGTCATCCAAAATAGTACTAACCACTCGACGTTGCTTAACTTTGATTACCTATTGCAAGAGTCGTCCCGGCCCCTCTTACATTTCATTTAATACAACGTAAAACCATAAGGTAAGTAGTAAGATCAAGAACATACATGGTTATATGTTTTTTAGCCTACGTACGCTATTCAATTCAACTCTATTCAACGCGCTGTTCAACTAAACACTCTACATCAGAAGAGTCAACAATCAGCTTCATATAAAATCCCAAGAGCTTTCAGAAAGCAATACTTTTAATTTTAATTTTTAAATAAATAATTTTAAATTTAATAAATTCAATTCTAATGTTTAATAAGGTAAAAGAATCTCTCTATTCACCTTGGGTTAAACACAGGTTAACCTTTAACCTAACATTATCTCTTTTTACTAATTCATTGGACCATAGTGCCTGTTCCTTAAAGTACTAATATTATTCATTTTATGTTACCTCTTCTGTTGTTTTTATTATTTGTTTGTGCTGTTTGATTTATATTTTAAAATAAAATATAAATAACCGTTTAAAATGACTGTGCAATGACAAAGGAATGACAGGTCGGCTGCGTGCGCATAACTGTTAAGTTCACAGTGCACTGTCTAACGGCTGTTTAACGAAACGGGGCTGATAACTTATTGTACAGCAGTTAATGTACTTCTAAACTACTAAACGGGGAATCTAGGCTAAACGACGTTTACCTGACTCCCTGTTTAAACAGATAATTGTACAACCGACCATTCATTTTAGTGTAATAAACATTTAATTTGCAATAAAAGAAATATTGATGTAAATAATCGGGATAATAACTATCCTATCTTATACGTTGGAAAAACCTAAACACAATGAGTCCAATTTTATCAAGATCGGTTGCGTATTTTCGGATTTTATCCCGCACAAACATTGTGACAACAGTTTTTTATAGATGTATATATTAATTTTGCAATATAAACACAAATAAAATATCACGATAAATTTATCACTGTAATACAACATTTTATACAAGGATTTCGAAGTAAAATAAATAAGATTATATGTTAGAAAAAGGTGCTATTTCGCCATAAGAGTTACAAGCTCTTGTGGGAACACTGGGACATGGCTGACAAGTGGGGAGCAATATTTTGGAAATCCAACCCCCCCTCACCTGGAAAATATTTTCCAGTATCTCTGCCCACAACCTCAGGTTTTCCTCTCTCATAACTTTCCGTCGGGAAACTAACAAGACACTTGAGCTACTCAGATACTTAAATACTTTTTTTTTTTTTAATTGAAGTGAAATTATTGTTTATTTATATATTGGAATAAAAAATATATGTTTTTTTAATATTTATTTATTTATATAGTGTGTGTATGTGTGTGTGTGTGTGTGTGTGAACAGACTAGCTAAAAAACTATAGGCCGTAAAAAACTGAAATTGGGCATTTGGTGTATGTATATGACCGCGATGTGACAGCAAAAATTTCATCATAATTGCTCAATGGGAGGGGGTACTTTATTTAATAACTTTTTAAGTTTTTTTCGATTTTCTCAAAAACGGCTCTAACGATTTTGATTAAACTGAGTATTTGATCTATTTATATGCCCGAGATATGTCTGTGAAAAATTCATCAAAATTGATAAACCGGAGGGGGGACTTTACTTAATAAATTGTGTATCATTTTCACGTGTTTTTTTTTATTTACTCAAAAACTGTTTTGACGATTTTGATCAAACTGGGTATTTGATGTATGTATATGCCAAAGATGCGATAGCCAACATTACATCAAAATTGATCAACCGGAGGGGGGACTTTACTTAATAAATTGTGTATCATTTTCACGTGTTTTTTTTTATTTACTCAAAAACTGTTTTGACGATTTTGATCAAACTGGGTATTTGATGTATGTACATGCCAAAGATGCGATAGCCAACATTACATCAAAATTGATCAACCGGAGGGGGGACTTTACTTAATAAATTGTGTATCATTTTCACGTGTTTTTTTTTATTTACTCAAAAACTGTTTTGACGATTTTGATTAAACTGGGTATTTGATGTATGTATATGCCAAAGATGTGATAGCCAACATTTCATCAAAATTGGTCAAAGGGAGAAGGCACTTTATTTCATAATTTTTTTTCCAATTTTTACCTTTTTTTCGATGATCTCAAAAACGGCTTTAACGATTTTTTTCAAATTCGTCATGTTAAATGAAAATTAGGTGTTCTTTAATATCAGGTAAGCTTTATCATTATTAAAATGTTCTGAGGGGTCTTTTTTTGGGGAGGGGGGTATTTTTCGTTTGTTTGTTTCCTACAAAGTACCTTTGTTTTTGTTTATATGGAGAAATTAACTGCCTAAAAATAAGAAATGGCTAAATATGAGATATGATAAAAATAAAGAAAACATAAAGAGGAGAAAAAAAAAAAATTATTCAGTCAGCTCATAAAACTCGTTGAGCCCACGCATGCGGAGTACGCCATTAATGACAGATCATTGTTCATAATTAAAGCCTTTCTGTTCATTTGAGAAGTGGCAATTAACAAAACGCATTAATTTTTAATCTAAGTAAGTTGGTAAGTGAAAGTTGTGTGTTGTGCGCACGAACCCGATTTTTTTATTTTGAAAAGCCAACGTTTCGATTCCAACATGTGGATCTTCATCAGGGCTAATATGAAGACAAATATATAAGTATCTATGCTAGAAGATGATAATCAAATGTTTATCATGTAATTATTAACTATAAATAGAAACAATAAGAAGTAAGAAAATAATGGAAATCAAATCCAGCTGATGGTATGTTTACATGACATGGGTACTTAACAAATATCATCTATATATATATATATAATCTCGCGTCCCGATGTTTGTCGGAGGTAAAATTAAAAAACTGCTCAACCGATCTTTATAAAATTTAGCTCATTGTGTGCAGTTTTGTCCAACTTAAAAGATAGGATTTTAACTCGATCGTTGTCCTCAATATTTGTTTGATTGCAAATGAAATGCTTACTATACTACAATTGAGTGTGATTATTTTGTTATATAAATTTCCAACAGATAGCTGTGTAAGTTAATTTAATTGTGTCAATTAGTTAATTGACACAGCACTTCATTTTCTTTCGATATTTAGGGAGAGTAAGCATAAATCTATTTTTGCCGGCTTGGGCTAGGAAAATCCGTGTTTTTCCCCTGGGCAATTATGTGTAGCTTTTTCACTTGCGGGGAAAACATCGAAACTATTGGTTTTAGCAAAAAAGACAGGTTAACCAAAATCATTGTGTACCTATTAGTATAACCTCCGGATACGACCTCTCATACCATCATGTGTTATATTCTGAATTTAAGTAATATGTATAATGGCAAAAGATTAATTTGGTACATTTTTGTTAACTATCTATTGTGATTGTACTAAACCGTGTTCCATTTATATGCTTTATTAGTTCCTTTTACATGTGTCATTCATTAACACACTTTAATTAAATATAAGATATAAAAACTAAAAACTTTAGCCCATTTCAATTTTTCACCAAACAACTTTAAATTGAACGTAAAGTTCTATTTTAATTCCCATTGGTATTTAGATTAGCTGAAACGTTTTTATCTTTATCAGTGAATTTTTATTTGACTATTAAGAAGAATAGGATATAACTAATTCAACGCATTATAGCCTGCTGGCTATATACTGAGCCACAGCAACGCGTGGCAGGGCCTGCTAGTAATTATATAAAATTTAGTAAAATTATACATGAATATTTCATTGTAGCTGTTTAGCATGATAAAATAAAATCTGATATTTACCCTGTCCCAGGACCGTCCCGCTTCTTGACCAAATGTGTGGCTTCAAGGGATTACTCTAGAGGTTCGAAGAACCTATTCTAACTCAGGTGAAAAGATCAAAATTTTGTCCATGGGTTCGCAACGAAATAAAATCAATCCGCTAAGGGCGAGTACGAGAATGACAAAGGGCTCGTACATGCTCAGACGGAAAATAAATGTAATCGATAAGTCTATAATCGAGTTTTAGAGATTCTTAAACGGATAGAAAATTTACCCACAACCCTCAATACCGTATGATTGTATGATTCGATAGTTTGACAAAAACTTCTTCTTCTTCTTCTTCTTCCTCCGTAGTGCCTTTCAGCTTGGAGTTGCCTCGGTCCTCGAATATAATGAATAGAAGTGGACTTAGACTGTCGCCTTGTTTCACTCCTTTCTTCATTTCAAACATATCCGACTCTCTCCCATTGATTCTAATTATTCCTTTGGACTTATGGTATGCGGATTTTATTGCATCAATTAATCCTTGTGGTATGTTCTTATCGGAAAGGGAATTCCATATCTCTTGCCTATAAACAGATTCAAAGGCAGCTCTTAGGTCTAGGAATGCCAAGAAGACACTCTTACTTCGATCCCAAGTTTGGCGTTGTGGTCGAAAAGCAGATCTTCTAAATTCTCCTCTACCAGCACCCTCAGTCTTTTTTCTAATATTGAGGTGTATAGTTTGTATACAACCTGCGAAAGACAGACAGGTCGATAGTTCCCACATTCACTTGTACTTCCTTTCTTATGAATAGGAATTATTATGTTGTATTCCCATTCTATAGGGATAACTTTATAAGTATATATTTTCTGGAAAAGGTGCTGTTGTGCTTTTAGCAGCTCTGCTCCACCAAATTTGATGAGCTCGGGTGTTATACCGTCTTTGCCTGCTGCCTTGCCAATTTTTATCCTTTCAATTGCGTCTTCAACCTCATCCTCCCAGATCACCTCATTGTGCTCATCTTCTGAATTCCCACTTGGCATTGAGTCTTCTGCATTCCCTGAAAAAGCCTCAGAGTAGTGGCGTATATATCTCCATCTCTCCAAGATATCCTCATCATTAGTGATCAATCTCCCCCTCTAATCTTTTATATTTCTTATTGGCTTACTTTTAAAAAACAAAGAAGTTTATTAAAAATCAATAGTTCGAGTGTCGATCTGTTAAGTTCATTATATTGATTTTTTAACAAAGACGTATTGACAAAAACAAAGATTTTCGAGAGATCCGTGTTTCGAGAATATTAACATTTACGTCGCATCCTTACTGTGCTTATATAAAAAAGAAAATATTTACTCAATGTAGCATTGAGTAGGCAGGGGAGAACAAGTGTGTAACCTCCAGAGAGAGAGATAATATATGAGATGAGTGCATTGTGTTATGAAGTAGAAGTATATTAGTTAATTTGTTTTTTTCAAGGAATAAAACTTTTGTTTATCAATATAAACTGTGTTATTTTATTAATAAAAGATCTTACAAGTGGCGACGAGGAGTAAAATTATGGAGAGTGCGTCCGGGTTACCGATTTTAAATGTACATGACGCGACCGCATGGCCACGATGGTTACGTGCATTTGAACTCTACTTAGTAGCAAAAAATATTACGGACTGGGATCGGAAAAAAGCTCTTCTGTTACATTGCGGAGGAACGGAATTGCAAGATATTTTTTTTTCATTCCCCACAGAAACAGTTGAACCTACATCGAAACTCTCCGATAAAGCTGGACCGTTGGAACGTAGTGAATACGATAAGTCATGTTACAAAATGTGTTTTGAAAGCATAACTGAACATTTTATGCCAAAATTAAATGCTGTTTATGAACGCTATATTTTTAGAAATTTGAAGCAGAAAAATGAAGAAAACATCGAACAATTTCTGGTTCGTCTGCGGGGACAGGCAATTAAGTGCGAATTTGTGGATAAAGATGATCAGATTCGGGATCAGCTAATTTTCACCTGCAGTTCTGGGGAACTTCAAAAGCAGTGTCTAAGGAAGTGCAATATTAAGCTTAATGAGGTCATTGAGTTGGGGAAGTCACTTGAAGCTCTAGAGGTACAAACAAATGATTTAAAACGAGATAAATCACCTGATGAGACTAAATTTGTTCATCGAGTTGGCCAGAATAAACCTCGAAAAGTTCATGAAACCCGTTGTAAATATGAAAAAAGTAAATGTTTTAGATGCAATAATGAAGGGCACATTGCCAATGACCCTGCTTGTCCTGGATGGAATTCGATTTGCACAATATGTGGGGGACATTCACACCTCGCTGCAGCTTGCCGTTCAAATGTCAGGTATTATCAAGAATCAAATTCGAAAAAAAAAGGGGTGAAGAGTGATGAGTCTACAAGACGAAAACGGCATATCAAGTCAATGAAGAAGGAACATCCTCATTCCTTTTCAGATGAAAGTGATGTAAGTAGTGAAGAGAGTAGTTTGTCTAGTTGGCGAATATACAAAGCAAATGTTACAGACCAAAATTCTTCAATCAATGACAACACGCTTATATCTTGTAATATTGGAGGTGTAAACCAAGTAATGAGGATAGACTCTGGAGCTTCATGTTCGGTCATGGACAAAGCCACATGGAAATCACTGAAGGAGAAAGGGTGTATGGCTGAAGTATCTGGTAAATTGCATAGGAATGAGCAACACCTTTTTGTTTATGGATGTAAGTCAGCTTTGAAAGTATTAAATAAGATTAAAACAGTAATTAAAGTTGGTTACAGGTCAAAGTCCACTAATATCTATGTCATTGACGGAGAAGGAGAAGTCATCCTTGGCAAGAAGGCGGCTGAGGAACTTGGGGTCTTAAGGGTAGGACTGCAAGTACAAGCAGTTGCTACTTGTCAGGAAATGAAAATTTTAAAAGGGGTTAAGGTGCACATTGAGGTAGATCCTGAAAAAAATCCAGTGCATCTCCCTTATCGCCGACCACCTCTGGCAATTCGAAAGAAGATAGAGGCTAAGATATCTGATTTCCTTAAGGCAGGAATTATTGAACCTGCAAAAGGTGCTGTACGATGGTGTTCGCAAATAGTTCCTATCATCAAAAGTACAGGAGAAGTAAGGATCACAATCGATTATAGATGTTTGAATAAGGCAGTTCTTAACATGAAACACCCAATACCGACTTTAGATGATTGTCTCTCAGAGTTGCATAATAGTAAAATATTTTCTAAAATTGATCTCAAAGATGCATTTTATCATCTTGAGTTAGCTGAATCTAGTCGTCCTTTCACCACTTTTCAGACGTCAACAGGTATGTACCAATTCAAGAGGCTGCCCCAAGGATTGTCTTCTTCACCTGAGATATTTCAAAAGCACATTGATTTAGTGTTGTCTGGCTGCAAGGGTTGTTTTTCATTTGTTGATGACATTTTGGTTCATGCACCGACCATACAGGAACATGATGCTCGACTTCAAGTGGTTCTGGACAAGTTAAATCAAGCTGGTTTTACACTAAATGATAAGAAGTGCGTATTTGGAGTGGAAGAGCTAGATTTTCTCGGATACCGGATCACAGAAAATGGACTAAAACTATCTGAAAGTAAAGTTAAAGATGTCATGGAATTCCGAGCCCCTAGTAATAAAAGTGAGGTCCGCAGTTTCCTAGGGTTAGTAAATTTTGTTGGTCGATTTATCCCAAATTTATCATTAAAGTCAGAGCCCCTCCGTGAACTTGTGAAAAAGGATGTACAATGGAAGTGGAGCAGTGCAGAAGATGCCGCTTTTCAAACATTAAAGTCTGAAGTAGCCAATGCTGTCACTCTTGGTTATTACTCTCCAGAGGATCCTATTGAGGTGGTTGCTGATGCTGGGCCATGTGCATTGGGAGCAGTGTTAATTCAAAGATTTGCGGATGGTCCAAGAATTATTCGGTTCGCAAGTCGAAGCTTGACAACTGTTGAAAAGAAATTCTCTCAGACTGAAAAGGAAGCTCTGAGTTTGGTGTGGGCTGTAGAACGCTTCAGTAGTTTCGTCACAGGTAAGAAATTTAGTTTAATTACTGACCACCGCCCATTACAATTTATTTTCAGCCCTCGTTGAAGACCATGTGCCCGAATTGAACGATGGGTCTTGAGACTACAATCATACTCTTTTGATGTAAAATATCGCCCAGGCTCATCTAACATAGCAGATGCATTATCCCGACTATGTACCACAGATACCAGAAGGGCTACTAAACAAGAAGAAAAAACGCTTTTGCATCTTGCTAGGTGTTACTTACCATCAGCCTTGACTTTAGAAGAGGTTGGGCATGAAACAAGAAAAGATGAAGAGTTGAAACAAGTCAAGCGGTGTCTGGTTTCGGGAGAATGGCCTTCCACACTCACAAAATTTAAAAGTATTGAGAGTGAAATCTCATTAGTTGGGGATATATTTCTCAGAAATACAAGAATAATTATTCCAAAATCTCTGAGAAGTAAAACATTGGCTTTGGCTCATGATGGACACCCAGGGATTGTGGGTATGAAACAGAAGCTTCGTTCAAAGGTTTGGTGGCCAGGAATTGATGTTGATGCTGAAAAATTTGTGAGGTCGTGTCATCCATGCCAAGTAGTGGGATTAGTTTCACCTCCAGAGCCTATGTCTAGACGGAAATTGCCTGAAGCACCATGGATGGATGTAGCTGTGGATTTTATGGGTCCACTCCCCTCAGGAGAACACTTAATGGTGATCACAGATTACTACAGCCGATACATGGAGGTAGCGGTAATGAAAGTAATTACAGCTTCAGAGACTATCAAGCAATTAAGAAGACTGTTCAGCAGATATGGACTGCCCGAATCCATTACTAGCGACAATGGAAGGCAGTTCACATCCGAGGAGTTCTTACAATTTTGCCACGCCAACAATATAAAAATGTATCGTTCTCCACCATACTGGCCACAAGCTAATGGTGCTGTTGAGAGACAAAATAGAATCATTTTAAAAATGCTAAAATTGGCAAAGTTGAGTGGTGAGGACTGGAAGGAGCAATTGCAACATTACCTTTTTCAATATCGGGTAACTCCACATGCTGTCACAGGAATACCACCAGGAGAACTGTTTTTTGGACGGAAAATAAGGGACGAAATTCCTTGTTTATCTAGAGAGTCAATAACCAAGGATGAAGTAAAGGATAGGGACGCGCTCCATAAGTTAAAAGGAAAGGAGTATGCTGATAAGAAACGTGGAGCGTCATTCAAACATTTTAACCCAAATGAGTTGGTCCTCAAAAAGAATGACATTAAGAGTGACAAGCTGACACCCACATATCATCCCATCCCTTACAGAGTGGTGGAAAAGTGTGGAAATGTAGTCACAGTAGAGACTCCAGAAGGTGTCAGGCTGACAAGAGACTCTAGCTTTTTTAAACATTACAACTCTCCTATTGAGGCAGCTGAAAATGTGGATTCAAACACATCTGCAACCACAACCCCCCAGAAAGTTCTAAATTCTACTTCTGATACTAAAAAAATTTCAGATAAGAACACTCCGGTCAGTAGACCGATCAGAAATAAAAAACACCCAGCTTGGCTGCAAGACTATGAACTAGAAGCATGAATTATCAGAAGGTTTCTGTTTATTAATTTTTTTGTTTTCTTTTAAATACAGTTAATTATTTTTTTTTTTGACAAGATAAGGGATGTAGCATTGAGTAGGCAGGGTAGAACAAGTGTGTAACCTCCAGAGAGAGAGATAATATATGAGATGAGTGCATTGTGTTATGAAGTAGAAGTATATTAGTTAATTTGTTTTTTTCAAGGAATAAAACTTTTGTTTATCAATATAAACTGTGTTATTTTATTAATAAAAGATCTTACACTCAATAATACCTAAACTATGTTCTTGTTGTTATAAAAAGGAAAATATCATGACGAATCTCCAAGCAAGATAAATCATGCAGAAATTCACAATGGAGTAAATAACAGAAAAAAGCACCTAATGCTTAGCGTTATATTTTAAATATATATCTCAAAGCACAATCTTTTGCTATTTACAGTAGCTGCTTACAAAATAATTTAAAAAAGTTCATTGGGAGTAGATTTTTATGTTCCTTTTGGAGAAGCGAAATCGTATTTAAAAACATCTCAACTGTAACAGGTAAATGTTTAAAAAATGTGTATTAAAATTTCCGTGTCGAAAAACACAGATCTTGTTTGGTGGATATTTAATCAACATTTCTGTTATTTACTATTTTCTATTATGCTAATAATTAACTGTTGTATTATTAATTATTATATTATTATGTTCAAATTTAGGAATTTAGGGAAATTTATATGTACATTTATCTTCCTTTACATTTTTTTACTCAATAGGTTGCCAAATAGGTCTGTAACAAATATTAAAGGTTGTCTTATTTTTATATATTTTATATGGTAATTTCATTTGTTATGCTTTAAATAACTTTAGATTATAAAAAAACTCAACCGACGATATTAATAAATTGATAAAAAAATTCAATATTATGACTATCAATAATTTACAGTGAAGAGTTAAGAAAAAATAAATGTGTACCGAGAATAAAATATTAATTGTTATTGTTGAAAAATTGTACAATTGTTATTTTTATACTTGTTGATATATTAATTGTTGCAGTGCACCCCGAAACGTTGTGTCAACTTTTCATGATCCGAGAGTAAACAAATATAGAGGAATCTTTTATGTAGGTTTTTTTGTAATTTTTCCTACTGTTCTCATACAAGAAATTCTTATATATTTATTATTATTATACCATATTAATGCCATGTAAATTAACATGTTGATTGTAAGGATACATAATCCGAATCATGTACAAAATCATCATTTATTTTTTAAATCTTTAAATAATAAAATTATTCTCTTCTTCTAGAATAATTTAAAATAATTAAATAAAGGAAGATATATGTATAATTTTTTTTCCCTAAATTGGATGTTATGAACATGAAACATGGATGTTCAAAACGTCGATTTTGCATCCCTGTATAATAGGAAATGCATATCTTAAAATAATAATAAAAAATAGTTTTTTTGAAAATTTTCTTTACAAAAAAAGAAGGTTTTCTTTACTAATTCTCCTTCTTTTAGACTTTAAAATCAAAAATATAATAAAACGGATTCCTCTAACTACTTTGAGTCATTAAAATCAATTTACATCTTGCAGAGCTTTTATAATCGAGTTTACTCCACCCCTGCACCTTTTACGGTTCATTTAAAATTACCGCTTCCGATTGCTCAGCCCCGCATAATGGTTATGCAGAAGAATTACTCACTCAAATTGATCCATTCCAAGTAGAGAGAATGGTACAGAAACTAAACTCGAACCACTTTGAAACAACAATGGGACAGAGAATGAGTCAAAGAGTGTAATAGCACGGAAGGGGGGGGGGGGGATGAAGCGATCAGATACAGGGAGCTTCTGCCGGGAGTGTAATTTGTGACTGCCTGGACGGGAACAGATATGAGAATATATTGAACAAACACAAGGCGCCCCCCCCCTAAGGGGAATTATAAAAACCCCCCAGGCACCCTTCCGCTAACCATTCGCCGCCCCCCCCTCGAAAACAATCTCAACTATCTCTTTTCTTTATCAGGCTTCTCCCTCCCCCCTCATTGTCTCTTCAGATATCGTGTTATTTTTTCTTCGTTTTTGTTCAAGTGAGAACTGGATGACAGATGACATACTTTATTTTCAAAGACTTTTCTTTACCTTATCCAAATTTAAACGTCGCACAGTGGGAAAATTTTGTCATTCAGCGGCCGAAAATCTACAACTCTTGACTAAATGACGATAATCGAATAATTCTTTTTTCATTAAAGAGCTTGGGATTTTCTAGTCACCCTAAGTATTTCAAATTAATTTTTATATTAATCATTTCTTCACACAAATTTACTCGTAAATAAAATAGTTAATTAGGTACATGGTTATAAATGGAGAATGAAATGAGTCAGTATTATTATCCATTGGGCTTTCTGCTAATATACATGTCTTTTTCAGACACGTGCTCCATTTGAAAGATGTCTAAATAATTATTGTCTAATGAAGAAAAAATCCAAAAAATTATATTAAGAATACCCTATTTTTTAGAAATTTTAACGGAATAAAATATGTTCATATAATTCAACGATAAGTATGTTTTATGATTTAGTCTAATTCGAGGCCAAAAATATATTGAAAGTTTAAATATAGGGGTTTAAATCTTAAAATCGATATACCGATTGCATTTGATACAATACTTTGCATATAATACACATATACATGAATATGATGATATGTATTATTCTGGACTCAGAAGCCCTGATGAAGATCCACAAGTGGGATCCAAATGTTGGTTTTTCCAAATTAAAAAAGTTTTAACTAAATATCCTGACAATCAATTAACCTATCGTGAAGAATAACAGTTGACTACTCTCCCCTCTGTAACTTTTTTTTTTTTTTAAACTTTAACACTTATGTGGTTTAAACGATTTTTATTCAACTAAAAATATAATTTACAATGCCACACAAATTATCGAAACACAGATGTTAAAAAAAGTTACAAAATTAATCATTATGTAACACAGAAATAACCATATGACTTCAGCTTGAGAAGAAGACTAAATCTCCAGTCCATCCCTCCTTATATTTAGTCGTAAGAAAAACGGGCTCAAAGGTTCGAGGCCATCGTAGTCAGAAGCATATACTATGAAAGTTTCTTCCAACAGTTAGCTCGTCCAACATTGCATATAATAAACATATACATATTTATATGTATTACTCTGGACTCAGAAGCCCTGATGAAGATCTACAAGTGTGATCCAAATGTTGGCTTTTCCAAATTAAAAAAGTTTTAACTAACAATCCTGACAACCAATTAACCTATCGTGAAGAATAACAGTTGACTACTCCTCCCCCCCCCCTCTGTAACTTTTTTTTTTAACTTCAACACTTATGTGGTTTAAACGATTTTTATTCAACTAAAAATATAATTTACAATGCCACACAAATTATCGAAACACAGATGTTAAAAAAAGTTACAAAATTAATCATTATGTAACACAGAAATAACCATATGACTTCAGCTTGAGAAGAAGACTAAATCTCCAGTCCATCCCTCCTTATATTTAGTCGTAAGAAAAACGGGCTCAAAGGTTCGAGGCCATCGTAGTCAGAAGCATATACTATGACAGTTTCTTCCAACAGTTAGCTCGTCCAACATTACATATAATACACATATACATATTTTATGTATTACTCTGGACTCAGAAGCCCTGATGAAGATCCACAAGTGTGATCTAAACGTTGGCTTTTCTAAATTAAAAAAGTTTTAACTAAAAATCCTGACAATCAATTAACCTATAATAAAGAATAACAGTTGACTACTCCCCCTCTGTAACTTTTTTTTTTAACTTTAACACTTATGTGGTTTGAACGATTTTTATTCAACTAAAAATTTAATTTACTATAACAGTTTTTTCCAACAAGAAGTTTAGACCTATTCTAAACTATATCATTTGTGTTTTTTTCAGTGGTTTCTGATTATCCGTGCCGCTCCCTCCACGGCAATGACCTCGATAATCGATGTTCTACTGTACTTTTATAATTTATTAAAGATTTCATTCCTGACTGGAATGAGGAACGTTTGAGGAGCCGCGGAAGGATAACATCTTCAACTTCTTAATCATTAAGATTTCATGGAGTTTAAGAGTTTTCTTCCATCCGGAACTTCTGGAGCAAACTCCCTCCCAACTAACTCCCAGGAAAACTGTCCTTTTAAAGCTTAAGTTGGGAACAATTATGAGGTGTCGTGTTGATCATACTCTTTTTATAGTACATCTTATTTATTTTTGCATTCCTAATCCTTATTATTATTTATCCAAGACACCGTAAGGTACAATCTTAGGGCGGGGAAGATCAAATGGAAAATTAAAAAATAATTGCTACCATAGCATATTAACATACATACGGTAGCGTTCCTTTTTTATTATTTAGAGTCTACGATACGATTGGATGATAAACAGTCAGAATTTTCAGTTAAACATTTTTTATTTTGAAAAGCCAAAGTTTCGATCCCTGCATGTCGATCTTCATCAGGGCTTCTGAGTTCAGAGTAGTACAGAGACTCATTTGAAAAGACAACATTTCGAGAGTAATACAGAATCCCTATGAATTGAGTCACACCATCCTATCGTAAAGAAAAACAGTTGACTATTGCATACCTCTTTTTGGTTTTATATAAGCCTCCGATTTCATCAAAATATATTCATAATACAGTGCAATAATATTAAAAAATCCTTTATTCTATCAATCATCTTCTATTATTTGTAACGACATTGCAAATAAGTCATAATTATGAATAAACTAGCTGCATATACCGGTTTCACCTGGAGAATTTAATTTTTTAAATCTATAAACTCAGACTTTTATCGACTCAAACGGTCGATTTTGTAAAAATCAATCTAAAGCGAGATCAAAACGATTGTTATAACAATAAAGAATATACCCAGAGATCAGCCGAAGTTATGCAACTTTAATATGGACAGGTGTTCGCACCTGGTCTGAAAGAACCACTGAGCGAAATTTGGAGAATAAAGAATATCAGCTGAAGATCGGCTGAAGTTATGCAATTTTAATATGGACAGGTGTCCGCACCTGGTCTGAAAGAACCACAGAGAGAAATTTGGAGAATAAAGAATATCAGCTGAAGATCGGCTGAAGTTATTCAATTTTAATATGGACAAGTGTTTGTACCTGGTATCAAAGAACCACTGAGCGAAATTCGGAGAATTTAGGACAAACGGTATGGATTTCTATAAAGAAAAAATAAACAAACAAACTGAATTTCATATTTATTTATATAGATAAGGTGAATTTTTAACTATATTTGTTTGTTCGTTTAACGTTACTTTAGACTACTCAGGCTAATCGAACGTTGCTACAGTCGGAGTCCTAAATTTTGCCTATCCAGGTTTAAGACTTTATATGGATAGCCAAGGTTTTTTTACTCCCTTTAAAAAATCCTAGGGCCAGCTAGGGCCGCTAACCTGCGGCCTTAACTACTAATACTATTATATGGAGAAGAAAAAAAAATTGTTTTTCATTTTATAACCGTTTAGTAAGTAGCTCCTTTAATAATTTTGCTTTAGATTTAATGATTGTATACAATCCTGTTTTTTATCTCTATGATAATCTATATAAATAAAGTTGAAATTATGTTTGTTTGTTTGTTTGTTTATTTGTTCTTTATAGAAATCCATACCGTTTGTCCTAAATTCTCCAAATTTCGCTCAGTGGTTCTTTGATGCCAGATGCGAACACCTGTCCATATTAAAATTGCGTAACTTCAGCCGATCTTCAGCTGATATTCTTTACTCTCCAAATTTCGCTCAGTGGTTCTTTCAGACCAGGTGCGAACACCTGTTCATATTAAAATTGCATAACTTCAGCCGATCTTCAGCTGATATTCTTTATTGTTATAAAAATCATAATGATCTCACTTTACAATGTTTTTTACGAAATCGACCGTTTCTTTAGAAAAATGAAATTCCCCATGATAAACCGGGATATACAGCTATAATCTATGCATATAAAGGTGAAATTCTGTTTGTTATTTACAGAAATCCATACCGTTTGTCCTAAATTCTCCAAATTTCGTTTTTTTAATACCAGGTGCGAACACCTGTCCATATTAAAATTTCATAACTTTAGCCGATCTCGGGGTATATTCTTTATTGTTATAATAATCGTTTTGATCTCGCTTTACATTGGTTTTTACAAAATCGACCGTTTGAGTCGATAAAAGTCTCAGTTTATAGATTTAAAAATTGAAACCGGGACATATAGCTAGTATCGTATATTCATTGTAATAAATGCGCTATAAATAGGCTGAAAAGTTGTCACATAAGTAATTGTTGTCACATAAGTAAATAACGAATTAGTCGGGAAAAATGAATCAGAGTCTTTCAGGTTTTTTAGCCATATTTCATCGATGCTCAAGAAGACGAATTTAATTCCAATAAATAAAAGGGGGAATTCAATGTAAAATCTTGGGAAATCCCCCGAAATTGTTTAGCAAATTATCGGATGAGGTGAAAGACATAAAAGATTCCTTCGAGCCCTGGCGTGTTTGAAGTAAGCCAGGTTAGCCATACTAATTAATTACACTTTGTAATTAGTTATAAAATATACAAGATATTAAAACTTGGAGGGGGCCGCTTTATTAGGTCACATCATCCCAATTAATATTCAACATTCGATTACCATTTTCTAACTGAGGGTAATAGCGGTGGATGGGGGGGGGGGGGGGGGTTGGGAATTTCATAGCCTGGGGGTCCCTACACGTAATGGAAACAAAACAGAAAATTTTAATTTCCGGATAAATTACACCAGTTTTAGCAATAAAAGTAATTACTAATGATCTCGAAATATAGCTATTCCAAACACATTATTAATAACAAGTCATTATTTCAATAATTTCATCTCAGGAGAAAAGATTGGACATCAATTTCATGAACAGCGGTCCAACATTAATTTCATTGGATAATGAAAGTCTGTCAATTAGATACCATCCCCGTGGACAATGACCATCCCCTGATAACTTCATTGTAACATGGCGACATCGACCGGTTCTTGGGCTTATGTGACAATGAAGGTTAACGTGGTTGGGATTCGGATTTTGATAAATGATTTGGGTTATAGTTTTAAACTATCGATAGTGCTATCGAAAAATTTGTATTTAAAGGATAATGCCTCTAAGCACCCTTGTATAATTCATAGAGATGAAAAATGATAAAAATAAAAAAGTGTAATTTTATTTGTCTCTAAAAAAAAAAATATTAACTTCACGCAAAAGAATATAAGAATGAAAATTGAATGGTTTGCTAATACATGCCTTCCAACTGGTTGTAACAATATACAAACAAAGTAGTTGCCTGCCAGTCCCAGTCCAGTTGAAAATTGGTTAATGGTATGGAAACAAAATCTCAGCATTTTGTAAAAAAATATTTTCGACCTCTATAAATCAACTATCTGAGAAATGTTGATATTAGATTTTGACTTGTGATACTTGCTATTAGTCGCACTCTATCAAAATACTATACATTTCATCCAACCAATGAATGTGGCCATCATTAATTGTCTAAAAGAGCACTGGAAGAGTGAAGTTCATCATTGGAGAGTCAAAAATTGTGCGAACCCAATATTAAAAAAATGAAACTACGAAACGGGGCCTTCACATTAAAATGAAAAGAAAAACTCTTGAAACAACGACTAAACCTATCCTACCCACCTTTTTTTTTCCAATCCTAGAAACTAAAACTTAGACAAAAACTAACTCACATACCCATACTAACTTAAAGCTAACTGGAGATACTAGTCACAGGTATGCGCGATTGCCAAAAAATATACCTTTACAAAAATTTCAAACCTTTCAGTCAAAAATATTACACCTCATCAAAAAACAACTTGGTTCGTCACTAATCAAACTTTTGCATACTGACTCAACATGCCAACAGTCAACCAACACATAAAGACTCTTTACAAACGTTTTCTGTAAAACTGATTGCCTGCCAGTCTCTTGAGTTGAAAGTTGGTTAATGGTATAGAAACAAAATCACAGTTTTTTGTAACAAAATATTTTCGACCTCTATAAATCAACTATCTGAGAAAGGTTGATATCAGATTTTGACATGTGATACTTGCTATTAGTCGCATTCTATCATAATGTTATTAGTTCACTCTTACCAGACTAAAAGAGCACTGGAAGAGTGAATTTCATCATTGGAGGATCGAAAATTGTGCAAACCCAATATTAAAAAAACGAAACTACTGGCCATCACTATTTATCATACTTACTTAACTGGATGATCTCATTTTTCGTGTAATTTTATGGGTTTTTTTTTCTCATTTAAGCTTTTTGTGTATAAAATAATTAAATTGTGGAAATTTTATTTTGTTTCCATTGTGAGTTTACTAGTTTATAAATAAAAAAATATATTAACATTTATTTCAGTACTTATTACCAATTAAAAATCATAGGAGGGTTCACCTGTGGTGTAGTGGTTAGCATAGAAACATACAATACTAAAGGTCGCGGGTTCGCGTCCCGAGGTGGCCCTAGTAATTTTTAATGGGAGTAAAAAATCCTTTTCTATGCCTTCCCTCGGATAGGACTTTAAATGGAGGTTCCGAGCCTGTTCGATGTCAGGTTCTCGTTAAAGATCCCTATCCTAATTATACCTGGATAGGCAAAATTTAGGACTTAGTGGCATAAAGTGACATTAAAACAAACAAACAAAAATCATAGGAAATCAAAAATTTATGCATGTGTCAACTTTAAAACATCCGTAAAAGTCAACTTTCCATACCATTGCATTTTGATGTGTCACCTATCGGTTCATTTTAGAAGTTTCTAAGAAATCATATCTTATAAAAGCCATAAATAAAGACCAGAGATATTGTTTTCACTGTTTTCTAGAGGGATTGGCCTAAATAAATTCATAAAAAAGATTATCTTAACATCAATATATCGGTAAACGTTGTCAATAATATAAATTTTTTTTCTTAAACTGTCAACTATTGGTATAGTTGCCCTAAAGGCTCTCGCGTGGGCTTCTCGAGTCCTCCCTTACCTTCACACTTCCGGTTAGTCTTAAGGAATATGGAATATAAAAAAGATATTAAGGAAAAAAAAATATTAGTTAATGTTTTCAATAAATTATAAAAGAAAGACATAGATATAGAATGCAAGGCCTCAAAGTCTCGTATTATTTCAATAATTCAGTTAATCGTGCAGATTCCATGGGGGAATTCAACCCAAAACTGCCCTAGCTAAACACACTTCCGAGCATAAACATAGCTTTGATTATGACAACACTATAATTTTGCATAAAGAAAATTCTGAGCAAAAATTAAAATGTCTTGAAGCAACTATATATAGCTGCAAACATTAATATGGTTGTCAACTTTAATACTGATACAAGGAATCTTAACAATTTTTTTTTCTGAAACTATTAACACTTTAAATAATTTATTTTTTGAAGAGAAAAGATTTGGCTCCGCCGGGAGTCGAACCCGGGTCTCCTGCGTTACATGCGAGGGTGCTAACCACTACACCACAGAGCTCGGCTCAAGTGGTGGTCAGCCACGAACTAAGATTAGATTAATTAAAATATTAACACTTTACTTTTCATATGTCGTATGTACAAATATATTTATAGTTCTAGTGCATGATGTTATGTGTGTATGGGTGTGAGTGTGTATGTATATATGTATAGATGTAAAATTAAATTACTTTAATTGAACCTTTTTCAACTTTAATATTGTATTTAATTTTCTATAGACCTTACTGAATTATTATTTCGTTTATCTAAATTTGTTTGAATGTTGGTAACACTGTATATTTCCCTGTTAGCCCTCCTTCCATATGGGAAGGTTTCAGTCTGTTACTAGCTTGCTTGCGAAACCCTTGTAGCCCTGAAGATGCCTGAATAGGCGAAAATTTGCCATGTAATCTGTACGATTAAGTGAATTATTGAACTAATACGAGACTTTGAGGCCGTGCATTCTATATCTATAATTCAATAGTCTCTTCCTACAAACTTGTTTACTAAAAGAAAGACATTTTGTAGGTCTGATTTCCTTATTGACTTAACCCTAGAGATTGGGTCATACCGTTGCTGAGCAAGGGAGCGCCTTACTGCAGAGGGGATGTGTAACCCTGGCCGAGATTCCTGATGAGGAAGCAGAAGGGAAGAGGTCAGGACGAGGATGAAGTGGAGGACGGGGCAGTAAACCCCGACGGGTCCAGCCCCGAGATCCAGGCCTTATGCTCCCCTTGGGATACAGCTTTATATCTGGGGTCCCGTTCTTGACGGTTCCGATTGACGAGTTTTCGGGTCCGAATCTATAGCGAGAATTCCAACGAAATCTAGCAATGGCTATCCGAAGATGTGCATTTCTTCATTAAATGACAAATTTTAAAAATTTGTTTAAATAAATTTTTCCGTTCTGTTCAGTCAAAACTAGTGATGTAAAACTATCGATAATTTCGGTAGTATGATGTGGGGGGATGATGAGTGGGGGGGGGGTAGAATAGTCGAACTTTTCATTTGAACCGATAGGAGCTATAATAGACGTTTTTAGGTGAGCATACAAAAATTTCCACACTAATTTACACGGACTTAATGATCTCATTATACGAGATATGGCTAATAATATTAATGAAATGCCAGTAAATATAAGGAGAAGATTAAAAGGCGATGGATGAGAGATCTCCTTCGTTAACAAACCAGATTAACTGAAACAAGCAAGACAAGAGGTACCGCTGGGTGCCATCCTTCCCCATGCCTGACATGTCAGTATATGTCTAGTTAAAACAGCCATCAAATCTGCTGATTGTCAATATGTTGTCAAAAGCGGATTCACAAATGGAATATAAAAAAAAAAAAAAAAAACATTTGTTTTTTATTTTATAATTGTTTAGTAATTAACTCCTATAAAAATTTTACTTTACGTTTAATTTTATAATCTTGTTTATTATCTTAATCAGAAGAGTAATAAGAACAGTAAGCCAATTAAGATTTGCAAATTCTGAATATTTGATAATATTTTAGATAAATACCACCATAAAGCTTTACTTAAAATTAACAGCATAAATCACATAATTATGTATTACCCGTTTTTTTCTTAACACAAGAAAACAACTGAAAAATATTCAGTTCTGTATGACGAAGCAGTCGATAGAGTGTTCTCGCATTACGAGAGCGTTGAAAATTACAAAAAAAAATGTCTCTGTATATTATCTATTTTGAAGTCACTATAAATAGAAAAAGAAAAAAAAATAGAATACTATAAGTTTTGCTACAAATCTCTATACCATATGGTATATATGGTATATATATATGGTATATGGTATATACATAAAAGGCTTTGTCCTGACTGACAGAATCAACGCAGAGCAAAAACTACTAATGATAGAAACTTGAAGTTCGGAATTTAGACTTTAAACGCGATGTAGGTAACCACTAAGAAAGGAATTAAAAAAATGTAACCCCTAAGGGGCTTAAATGGCGAAATTGTCGTTTAACTCTAACGGAAATCTATTGTTGAGATTTTAAACCATATGTTTTTTATTTGAATATCGATTTAACGTTACAATAGTATTAAAATAGACATTCACATAAAATATGGCTACTGATTATTTAAATATTAGTGGTAATCAAATTATGCACACTGTGATTCCCATGATTGGGGATGGTGCGTGTTTATTTTGATCTCTTTTCCATATACTTCTCCATATATATATACTACTCCAATATATATACTTCTCCATATATATAAGAGGCTTTGTCCTGACTGACAGAATCAACGCAGAGCAAAAACTACTTATGATTAGAAACTTCGAAATGTAGATTTTAAAAGCGATGTAGGTAACCACTAAGAAAGGAATATCAAAAATGTTACCCCTAAGAATATCTAAAATGTAAATGGCGAAATTGTCGTTTAACTCTAACGGACATCTATTTTCGAACTTCGAGAAAATATATCTAATTAGGACTCATTTTAAAGAATTTGACACAACGAGTTTAACTCGGAAGGCCTTATTGGGCGTCGAAAACCATGTTTTACAGCCGAAAAATGAAGCGTTCACGACGAGTAAGTCATTTTTTGTTTCGGCGGTTTTAGTGAACTCTCTTCATTGCGCGTCTCAGTCTCTTCTACCTAGCCGGCAGCTTCCCCCTCCAACATTCCATCTACCGGAATCTCAAATTCTACTAAATCTCCTTAACATCAGTTAACATATTATATTAGATCAATACCAAGATAATGGTCACAGAATTGATTTTAAAGGCCCGCGGGCGAAGCCGCGACGGGGAATGCTAGTATTTAAATAAAAGTCAACATACACTTCAATCACATGGCCTATTTGTCGATTATCTTATCTAATTGTAAGTATATGCCTTAAGTTATTATGAAATTAAAAGTATTTGTATCAATACCAGAGCTAATTAAATAGCTGATATTTAGTAGTATATGATGTAATTGAACAGTGATGTAAACTAGTGATGTAAAACCATAGATAATTTCGATAGTATGATGTGGGGGGATGATGAGATGGGGGGGGGGGGGGTAGAATAGTCGAATTTTTCATTTGAACCGATAGGAATTATAATATACGTTATCAGGTGCACATTGTAAATAAAGGATGTGTTTCATTAAAACTTGAAATAATTTTTAACAGTTTCAAGCTTAGTCGTAACGGCAAAGAATAAAAACATGATCAAAAGGGCAAAGAAACTGTATTTAGACGAATGTTATACCAAGCCTCTTCAAGTAGCCGTGAAATCAGGATTCCAAGTTGTTTAAGTTGTTGATCTAATTGATGACAACATTCGGAACGCAATCCTCGAATATATAGAGTAGATAAGCATTTTTTGCTAGTAACATATATAAAATAACACCGCTACATTTTGTTTATTTTTTATTTCCTTGAATTACATAGCTCATGGCTGCTTAGAGGCAGTGTGGCTTTATTCTTTAAAGTCACTTTATTATTTAAAAACAAAGTTTTCGAAAGTTAAAAAACTATCGATACTTTTTTTTTTTTTTAGTTGGACAGACCTCCGTAAAGTTAATAATTAATCCCTTCCTCCAATAAATATCCATAATTGCGTTTCATTCCTCCAAGACACGAGAACGAAAGTTTTTTTAATTCTACTGAAATCGGATAAACGGGTAAAACGTTAATATAATAATTAATTAATATATCATTCCACTAATTAACCATCCATAATAATATTAAGGAGGAATTTATCTGCTTATAGTTCTATTTGAACTATGAAGGACAAATATTTTTTTCATCATCGTTATTTATTCATTTATATATCACTGGTGTTTGGTCACCAAAAGTCATAGAATGTGAAGCTTAAACAACGATTTACCAAGCCATTGAAAATCATTATGAATTCTTTCTGATTGTATTTCTTTATTCCAGAATAATAAATGAAACTATATTCTTTCAACAGAAACTGTAATAAATTATGAATAACGAATAAATTATAGTCAATTATGAATTTTAAGAAGAGACAAAAAAAAATATCTATGACTAAAGTCCTTTTGCCTAAACATGAATGATATAAAAACCACATTTCTAGCCTCAAATAAACAATATATGTTTTGGAACGAACAAATTGCCTTGCGCATGCGTCTGACAGTTTGAATGACGTAATGAATCATGTTGGAACAGACCTAAGAAAAGCATTGAAGGTGCCCACGCACAAAAAGAAGGATTGTGGGGGGGGGGGGATAATACAATTTCGTGCAGAGAAGATCCAATAGATGTTTTTTATCAGAGAGTTATTGTGTTGAAGTATGAGGGAAACAAAATTATTTAATTAATTATTGGGTCGGGATAGCCAAGAGTCTTTGAGCTCGACCCGCTTTAGCACGCTCGAGCCGAACGGTGGCGGTTCGAATCCGCCCTGGGAGGGTTGACTTTTATTTCGTGGAGGCCCCAAGGAATAAATCTCGACCTACCCACCGTGGGTAGAATAGCGTTACCGAAAAAAAAAATTAATTAATTATAAAAACAATTACTTTCAAACGGTTAAAAAATCGTGTAAAACGTTTTTTACTTTCACTTAACTATATATTAAATATATACAACAAAGTAGTTGCCTGCCAGTCCCAGTCCAGTTGAAAATTGGTTAATGGTATGGAAACAAAATCTCAGCATTTTGTAAAAAAATATTTTCGACCTCTATAAATCAACTATCTGAGAAATGTTGATATTAGATTTTGACTTGTGATACTTGCTATTAGTCGCACTCTATCAAAATACTATACATTTCATCCAACCAATGAATGTGGCCATCATTAATTGTCTAAAAGAGCACTGGAAGAGTGAAGTTCATCATTGGAGAGTCAAAAATTGTGCGAACCCAATATTAAAAAAATGAAACTACGAAACGGGGCCTTCACATTAAAATGAAAAGAAAAACTCTTGAAACAACGACTAAACCTATCCTACCCACCTTTTTTTTTCCAATCCTAGAAACTAAAACTTAGACAAAAACTAACTCACATACCCATACTAACTTAAAGCTAACTGGAGATACTAGTCACAGGTATGCGCGATTGCCAAAAAATATACCTTTACAAAAATTTCAAACCTTTCAGTCAAAAATATTACACCTCATCAAAAAACAACTTGGTTCGTCACTAATCAAACTTTTGCATACTGACTCAACATGCCAACAGTCAACCAACACATAAAGACTCTTTACAAACGTTTTCTGTAAAACTGATTGCCTGCCAGTCTCTTGAGTTGAAAGTTGGTTAATGGTATAGAAACAAAATCACAGTTTTTTGTAACAAAATATTTTCGACCTCTATAAATCAACTATCTGAGAAAGGTTGATATCAGATTTTGACATGTGATACTTGCTATTAGTCGCATTCTATCATAATGTTATTAGTTCACTCTTACCAGACTAAAAGAGCACTGGAAGAGTGAATTTCATCATTGGAGGATCGAAAATTGTGCAAACCCAATATTAAAAAAACGAAACTACTGGCCATCACTATTTATCATACTTACTTAACTGGATGATCTCATTTTTCGTGTAATTTTATGGGTTTTTTTTTCTCATTTAAGCTTTTTGTGTATAAAATAATTAAATTGTGGAAATTTTATTTTGTTTCCATTGTGAGTTTACTAGTTTATAAATAAAAAAATATATTAACATTTATTTCAGTACTTATTACCAATTAAAAATCATAGGAGGGTTCACCTGTGGTGTAGTGGTTAGCATAGAAACATACAATACTAAAGGTCGCGGGTTCGCGTCCCGAGGTGGCCCTAGTAATTTTTAATGGGAGTAAAAAATCCTTTTCTATGCCTTCCCTCGGATAGGACTTTAAATGGAGGTTCCGAGCCTGTTCGATGTCAGGTTCTCGTTAAAGATCCCTATCCTAATTATACCTGGATAGGCAAAATTTAGGACTTAGTGGCATAAAGTGACATTAAAACAAACAAACAAAAATCATAGGAAATCAAAAATTTATGCATGTGTCAACTTTAAAACATCCGTAAAAGTCAACTTTCCATACCATTGCATTTTGATGTGTCACCTATCGGTTCATTTTAGAAGTTTCTAAGAAATCATATCTTATAAAAGCCATAAATAAAGACCAGAGATATTGTTTTCACTGTTTTCTAGAGGGATTGGCCTAAATAAATTCATAAAAAAGATTATCTTAACATCAATATATCGGTAAACGTTGTCAATAATATAAATTTTTTTTCTTAAACTGTCAACTATTGGTATAGTTGCCCTAAAGGCTCTCGCGTGGGCTTTTCGAGTCCTCCCTTACCTTCACACTTCCGGTTAGTCTTAAGGAATATGGAATATAAAAAAGATATTAAGGAAAAAAAAATATTAGTTAATGTTTTCAATAAATTATAAAAGAAAGACATAGATATAGAATGCAAGGCCTCAAAGTCTCGTATTATTTCAATAATTCAGTTAATCGTGCAGATTCCATGGGGGAATTCAACCCAAAACTGCCCTAGCTAAACACACTTCCGAGCATAAACATAGCTTTGATTATGACAACACTATAATTTTGCATAAAGAAAATTCTGAGCAAAAATTAAAATGTCTTGAAGCAACTATATATAGCTGCAAACATTAATATGGTTGTCAACTTTAATACTGATACAAGGAATCTTAACAATTTTTTTTTCTGAAACTATTAACACTTTAAATAATTTATTTTTTGAAGAGAAAAGATTTGGCTCCGCCGGGAGTCGAACCCGGGTCTCCTGCGTTACATGCGAGGGTGCTAACCACTACACCACAGAGCTCGGCTCAAGTGGTGGTCAGCCACGAACTAAGATTAGATTAATTAAAATATTAACACTTTACTTTTCATATGTCGTATGTACAAATATATTTATAGTTCTAGTGCATGATGTTATGTGTGTATGGGTGTGAGTGTGTATGTATATATGTATAGATGTAAAATTAAATTACTTTAATTGAACCTTTTTCAACTTTAATATTGTATTTAATTTTCTATAGACCTTACTGAATTATTATTTCGTTTATCTAAATTTGTTTGAATGTTGGTAACACTGTATATTTCCCTGTTAGCCCTCCTTCCATATGGGAAGGTTTCAGTCTGTTACTAGCTTGCTTGCGAAACCCTTGTAGCCCTGAAGATGCCTGAATAGGCGAAAATTTGCCATGTAATCTGTACGATTAAGTGAATTATTGAACTAATACGAGACTTTGAGGCCGTGCATTCTATATCTATAATTCAATAGTCTCTTCCTACAAACTTGTTTACTAAAAGAAAGACATTTTGTAGGTCTGATTTCCTTATTGACTTAACCCTAGAGATTGGGTCATACCGTTGCTGAGCAAGGGAGCGCCTTACTGCAGAGGGGATGTGTAACCCTGGCCGAGATTCCTGATGAGGAAGCAGAAGGGAAGAGGTCAGGACGAGGATGAAGTGGAGGACGGGGCAGTAAACCCCGACGGGTCCAGCCCCGAGATCCAGGCCTTATGCTCCCCTTGGGATACAGCTTTATATCTGGGGTCCCGTTCTTGACGGTTCCGATTGACGAGTTTTCGGGTCCGAATCTATAGCGAGAATTCCAACGAAATCTAGCAATGGCTATCCGAAGATGTGCATTTCTTCATTAAATGACAAATTTTAAAAATTTGTTTAAATAAATTTTTCCGTTCTGTTCAGTCAAAACTAGTGATGTAAAACTATCGATAATTTCGGTAGTATGATGTGGGGGGATGATGAGTGGGGGGGGGGGGAGAATAGTCGAACTTTTCATTTGAACCGATAGGAGCTATAATAGACGTTTTTAGGTGAGCATACAAAAATTTCCACACTAATTTACACGGACTTAATGATCTCATTATACGAGATATGGCTAATAATATTAATGAAATGCCAGTAAATATAAGGAGAAGATTAAAAGGCGATGGATGAGAGATCTCCTTCGTTAACAAACCAGATTAACTGAAACAAGCAAGACAAGAGGTACCGCTGGGTGCCATCCTTCCCCATGCCTGACATGTCAGTATATGTCTAGTTAAAACAGCCATCAAATCTGCTGATTGTCAATATGTTGTCAAAAGCGGATTCACAAATGGAATATAAAAAAAAAAAAAAAAAACATTTGTTTTTTATTTTATAATTGTTTAGTAATTAACTCCTATAAAAATTTTACTTTACGTTTAATTTTATAATCTTGTTTATTATCTTAATCAGAAGAGTAATAAGAACAGTAAGCCAATTAAGATTTGCAAATTCTGAATATTTGATAATATTTTAGATAAATACCACCATAAAGCTTTACTTAAAATTAACAGCATAAATCACATAATTATGTATTACCCGTTTTTTTCTTAACACAAGAAAACAACTGAAAAATATTCAGTTCTGTATGACGAAGCAGTCGATAGAGTGTTCTCGCATTACGAGAGCGTTGAAAATTACAAAAAAAAATGTCTCTGTATATTATCTATTTTGAAGTCACTATAAATAGAAAAAGAAAAAAAAATAGAATACTATAAGTTTTGCTACAAATCTCTATACCATATGGTATATATGGTATATATATATGGTATATGGTATATACATAAAAGGCTTTGTCCTGACTGACAGAATCAACGCAGAGCAAAAACTACTAATGATAGAAACTTGAAGTTCGGAATTTAGACTTTAAACGCGATGTAGGTAACCACTAAGAAAGGAATTAAAAAAATGTAACCCCTAAGGGGCTTAAATGGCGAAATTGTCGTTTAACTCTAACGGAAATCTATTGTTGAGATTTTAAACCATATGTTTTTTATTTGAATATCGATTTAACGTTACAATAGTATTAAAATAGACATTCACATAAAATATGGCTACTGATTATTTAAATATTAGTGGTAATCAAATTATGCACACTGTGATTCCCATGATTGGGGATGGTGCGTGTTTATTTTGATCTCTTTTCCATATACTTCTCCATATATATATACTACTCCAATATATATACTTCTCCATATATATAAGAGGCTTTGTCCTGACTGACAGAATCAACGCAGAGCAAAAACTACTTATGATTAGAAACTTCGAAATGTAGATTTTAAAAGCGATGTAGGTAACCACTAAGAAAGGAATATCAAAAATGTTACCCCTAAGAATATCTAAAATGTAAATGGCGAAATTGTCGTTTAACTCTAACGGACATCTATTTTCGAACTTCGAGAAAATATATCTAATTAGGACTCATTTTAAAGAATTTGACACAACGAGTTTAACTCGGAAGGCCTTATTGGGCGTCGAAAACCATGTTTTACAGCCGAAAAATGAAGCGTTCACGACGAGTAAGTCATTTTTTGTTTCGGCGGTTTTAGTGAACTCTCTTCATTGCGCGTCTCAGTCTCTTCTACCTAGCCGGCAGCTTCCCCCTCCAACATTCCATCTACCGGAATCTCAAATTCTACTAAATCTCCTTAACATCAGTTAACATATTATATTAGATCAATACCAAGATAATGGTCACAGAATTGATTTTAAAGGCCCGCGGGCGAAGCCGCGACGGGGAATGCTAGTATTTAAATAAAAGTCAACATACACTTCAATCACATGGCCTATTTGTCGATTATCTTATCTAATTGTAAGTATATGCCTTAAGTTATTATGAAATTAAAAGTATTTGTATCAATACCAGAGCTAATTAAATAGCTGATATTTAGTAGTATATGATGTAATTGAACAGTGATGTAAACTAGTGATGTAAAACCATAGATAATTTCGATAGTATGATGTGGGGGGATGATGAGATGGGGGGGGGGGGGGAGGAAAGTCGAATTTTTCATTTGAACCGATAGGAATTATAATATACGTTATCAGGTGCACATTGTAAATAAAGGATGTGTTTCATTAAAACTTGAAATAATTTTTAACAGTTTCAAGCTTAGTCGTAACGGCAAAGAATAAAAACATGATCAAAAGGGCAAAGAAACTGTATTTAGACGAATGTTATACCAAGCCTCTTCAAGTAGCCGTGAAATCAGGATTCCAAGTTGTTTAAGTTGTTGATCTAATTGATGACAACATTCGGAACGCAATCCTCGAATATATAGAGTAGATAAGCATTTTTTGCTAGTAACATATATAAAATAACACCGCTACATTTTGTTTATTTTTTATTTCCTTGAATTACATAGCTCATGGCTGCTTAGAGGCAGTGTGGCTTTATTCTTTAAAGTCACTTTATTATTTAAAAACAAAGTTTTCGAAAGTTAAAAAACTATCGATACTTTTTTTTTTTTTTAGTTGGACAGACCTCCGTAAAGTTAATAATTAATCCCTTCCTCCAATAAATATCCATAATTGCGTTTCATTCCTCCAAGACACGAGAACGAAAGTTTTTTTAATTCTACTGAAATCGGATAAACGGGTAAAACGTTAATATAATAATTAATTAATATATCATTCCACTAATTAACCATCCATAATAATATTAAGGAGGAATTTATCTGCTTATAGTTCTATTTGAACTATGAAGGACAAATATTTTTTTCATCATCGTTATTTATTCATTTATATATCACTGGTGTTTGGTCACCAAAAGTCATAGAATGTGAAGCTTAAACAACGATTTACCAAGCCATTGAAAATCATTATGAATTCTTTCTGATTGTATTTCTTTATTCCAGAATAATAAATGAAACTATATTCTTTCAACAGAAACTGTAATAAATTATGAATAACGAATAAATTATAGTCAATTATGAATTTTAAGAAGAGACAAAAAAAAATATCTATGACTAAAGTCCTTTTGCCTAAACATGAATGATATAAAAACCACATTTCTAGCCTCAAATAAACAATATATGTTTTGGAACGAACAAATTGCCTTGCGCATGCGTCTGACAGTTTGAATGACGTAATGAATCATGTTGGAACAGACCTAAGAAAAGCATTGAAGGTGCCCACGCACAAAAAGAAGGATTGTGGGGGGGGGGGATAATACAATTTCGTGCAGAGAAGATCCAATAGATGTTTTTTATCAGAGAGTTATTGTGTTGAAGTATGAGGGAAACAAAATTATTTAATTAATTATTGGGTCGGGATAGCCAAGAGTCTTTGAGCTCGACCCGCTTTAGCACGCTCGAGCCGAACGGTGGCGGTTCGAATCCGCCCTGGGAGGGTTGACTTTTATTTCGTGGAGGCCCCAAGGAATAAATCTCGACCTACCCACCGTGGGTAGAATAGCGTTACCGAAAAAAAAAATTAATTAATTATAAAAACAATTACTTTCAAACGGTTAAAAAATCGTGTAAAACGTTTTTTACTTTCACTTAACTATATATTAAATATATAGTAAGTGGAAGTATTACTTTCACTTACCTATATATGAAATATATAGTAAGTGGAAGTATTGCGATCGTGAAAAATTTCGACTTCCGGTTTTCAACGGAAATACACGTTTTGGGACCCCCTGAGTCGAAATAACCAAGTCCCGCGAAATGGTCTGTGTGTGTGTGTGTGTGTGTGTGTGTGTGTGTCTGTGTGTGTGTGTGTGTGTGTGTGAACAGACTAGCTCAAAAACTATAAACCGTGGGAACCTGAAATTGGGTATTTAGTGTAGGTATATGCCCGTGATGTGACAGCAAAAATTTCATCAAAATTGCTCAAAGGGAGGGGGTACTTTATTTAGTAACTTTTTACGTTTTTTTCGATTTTCTCAAAAACGGCTCTAACGATTTTGATTAAACTGAGTATTTGATTTATTTATATGCCCGAGATATGACTGTAAAAATTTCATCAAAATTGATTAACCGGAGGGGGGACTTTACTTAATAAATTTTGTATCAATTTCACGTGTTTTTTTTATTTACTCAAAAACGGCTTTAACGATTTTGATCAAACTGGGTATATGATGTATGTATATGCCCGAGATACGACTGTAAAAATTTCATCAAAATTGATCAACCGGAGGGCGGACTTTACTTAATAAATTTTGTATCATTTTCACTTGTTTTTTTTTTATTTACTCAAAAACGGCTTTAACGATTTTTTATCAAATTCGTCATGTTTAATGAAAATTTGAGTTTCTTTAATATCAGGTAAGCTTTATCATTATTAAAATGTTCTGAGGGGGCTTTTTTTTTGGGTAGGGCGCCTTTTTTGTTTGTTTCTTTCTAATAAAGTACCTGTGTTTTTGTTTACATGGAGAAATTAACTGTCTCTTGTTACGCCTAAAAATAAGAAATGGCTAAATATGAGATATGATAAAAATAAAGAAAACATAAAGAGGAGAAAAAAAGAAAAATATTCAGTCAACTCATAAAACTCGTTGAGCCCACGCATGCGGAGGACGCCTTTAATGACAGACCATTGTTCATAATTAAAGCAGTTCTGTTTATTTGAGAAGTGGCAGTTAACAAAACGCATTAATTTCTAATCTAAGTAAGTTGGTAAGTGAAAGTTGTGTGTTGCGAGCACGCACCAGATTTTTTTATTTTTAAATCCATTTAAGTATCTATCTACGTTTACCAAAAAAGCATAGCCTAATTTAATGTTAATTTATGTGCCTTAAGACCTGTTTACAAGGATAAGTTCTTGAAACAAAGTTTAGAATCGAACGCTGCTTAGATGCTGCATCAAGTATTAACATGTAAAGAAAGAAAACTTTCACATGTAAAGACTTGATGTAATTTAATGTAAGGCACATCCCTGTTTGGCACTACCACGTTTTTGTCTTCACACCTAATTCTCAGTTTTTGATCAATTAAGATACGATTATGGAAATCCAAGTGTTATCTAATGCTAATTCAAGGGTAATTAAAAAAAAAATATTGATACTACACGGGAATAAACTCGAGGAAGCAAATCGCAATGAACGAAATCGGAACGGCTTATTCTTGTAGTCCAGCTCCTTTGTTGGGGACATTATGCAAGTTTCGGCTTGGCCGATGATTCAGCCGATTTTTTGTCGAAACCGAAACCGTCGGCCACTATTTTTTATAAGATATTCACCTTATTATCTATTAGCGGTGTGTTATAGTCAACTGTTTTTCTTTACGATAGGTTGATTGATAATCAGGATTTTCAGTTGAATCTTTTTTTTTTTTTTTGTAAAGCCAACATTTTGATCTCTACACGTGGATCGTCATCAGGGTTTCCGAGTCCAGAGTAATACTGAGAGATTCACATGTAGGGAACGAAACGTTGGGTTTCCAAAATAAAAAAATCTGGTGCGTGCGCGCAACACACAACTTTCACTTACCAACTTACTTAGATTAGAAATTGACGTGTTTTGCTAAACATCATTTCCCAAATTCACACATTTTTCTACATTCATATCTTATTTTTGTTAATCGTTAAAGCCGTTTTTGAGTAAATAAAAAAAAAACAAGTGAAAATGATACAAAATTTAGTACGTAAAGTCCCCCCTCCGGTTAATCAATTTTGATGAAATTTTAACAGTCATATCTCGGGCATATACATACATCAAATACCCAGTTTGATCAAAATCTTTGAAGCCGTTTTTGAGTAAATAAAAAAAAAAACAAGTGAAAATGATACAAAATTTAGTAAGTAAAGTCCCCCCTCCGGTTAATCAATTTTGATGAAATTTTAACAGTCATATCTCGGGCATATACATACATCAAATACCCAGTTTGATCAAAATCTTTGAAACCGTTTTTGAGTAAATAAAAAAGGCACGTAAAAATGATACAAAATTTATTAAGTAAAGTCCCCCCTCCGGTTAATTAATTTTGATGAAATTTTAACAGTCATATTTCGGGCATGTACATACATCAAATACCCAGTTTGATCAAAATCGTTAAAGCCGATTAAGAGTAAATAAAAAAAAACACGTGAAAATGTTACAAAATTTATTAAGTAAAGTCCCCCCTCCGGTTAATCAATTTTGATGAAATTTTTACAGTCATATCTCGGGCATATTAGTACATCAAACACTCAGTTTAATCAAAATCGTTAGATCCGTTTTTGAGAAAATCGAAAAATAACCTAAAAAGTTATTAAGTAAAGTAGCCCCTCCCTTTAAGTAATTTTGATGAAATTTATGCTGTCACATCGCGGGCATATACCTACACTAAATACCCAATTTCGTGATCGCACGGTTTATAGTTTTTGAGCTAGTCTGTTCACACACACAGACCATTTCGCGGGACTTGGTCATTTCGACTCAGGGGACCACAAAACGTGTATTTCCGTTGAAAACCGGAAGTCGAAATTTTTCACGATCGCAATACTTCCACTTACTATATATTTCATATATAGGTAAGTGAAAGTAAAAAGATCTATTTGAAAATCCTGACCCTCAATCAACTTATTATCTATTATATAACATGAACCTAACCAAACTCGGCGACTAAGTCGTTTCTTGTGTCTTGCGGAGTAATTACTTTTTTATACTTGGTGGTACAAAAATTTGTGTCTGGGATCGATAAAAAAAAAAAAAAAAAAAAAAAAAAAAATATTGGAGATGCATAAGTGGATGTATGTGAAATGTTATTCTTGGGAAGCGCCTTAGGGAGAGGCAAACATCTTCCCCTGGCCGCCCCTCGCCCCCCTCGCCCCCCCTCGCCAACACCCCCCGCCCTAAGTCGCTCCACTAAAAACAACCTCCCGTTTTTACCTTTTCCTTCACAAGCCGAAAATAAACAACACCTCCGGTCCCCGAAGGCCGGCATCTTTTGACTAAATTTGAATTCCATTTCAAAATTTCCTTATCAACGCTTTCCAAGCGGGCAATGATCTATACCTCACATTGGTACTTTTGGTGTGACTTTGGGATAAAATAAAACATTACTTAGGTTTTCCGGTTTCGTACTTTTATACTAGCATAATTTTTAAACTCATATATTAATATGGTCGGAATAACGCCAAAACATAAGTATGGGCTTTATACCGAGCTACGTAGAGCTCTTGGATAAGGCATTAAGTTGCTGTGAAGGTCCCGAGTTCGAATCAGCCTTGCCGCAGGATATCCATAATATTCTATCACAGATGGTCTCGGTCGAATTTGTTTAAAACGAAAAGTGGTACGGTTCTTAAAATTTGTGAAGCAAGTTTTTATATCTTTATTGTATAACCAATACAAGTGTAACATCTATTGCATGGTTTAGTTTAAACTGTAGTATAAGCAGATAGTTTTGGTGGGAACTGCCGATTTTTAGATTTTATGGTCGTAGTCTAATTTAGTGTTTAGTTAAAATGGCGCGCGCCGGCAAAGTGAATAAGGGCAAAGTGGTTAGCAGCTATTGCCCTGGTACGTGCATTTGTTTTATCCGTCTGAGATCCTACGTGGAGCCTCCATTTGACGATTGGATACAGTGTAGACACTGCAAGGATTGGGTGCATGAAGGATGTTGTTCGTACTCTGGTGTCGGATCCTTTTTCTGTGACATTTGCCATGAACCATAATCATTAAAACGACACATGTATAGCATAGAAATGTGTATCTGTAATTAAACAATGTCTTCTTAAAATTTGTTTTCATTTTCCAGGTTTTATTCCTAAGCTGGAGTCTGTATTCACTTTGCCCGGGTAGTCCGGGTAAAGTGGATAATTGACAATAAATAAAAGATAAATATTTCTACTTTCACTTACCTATATATGAAATATATAGTAAGTGGAAGTATTGCGATCGTGAAAAATTTCAACTTCCGGTTTTCAACGGAAATACACGTTTTGGGGTCCCCTGAGTCCAAATGACCAAGTCCGGCGAAATGGTCTGTGTGTGTGTGTGTGTGTGTGTCTCTGTGTGTGTGTGTGTGTGAACAGACTAGCTCAAAAACTAGAAACCGTGCGAACCTGAAATTGGGTATTTAGTGTAGTTATATGCCCGCGATGTGACAGCAAAAATTTCATCAAAATTGCTCAAAGGGAGGGGGTACTTTATTTAATAATTTTTTAGGTTTTTTTCGATATTCTCAAAAACGGCTCTAACGATTTTGATTAAACTGAGTATTTGATGTATTAATGTGCCCGAGATATGACTGTAAAAATTTCATCAAAATTGATTAACCGGAGGGTGGACTTTACTTAATAAATGTTGTCCCATTTTCACGAGTATTTTTTTTTACTCAAAAACGGCTTTAACGATTTTGATCAAACTTGGTATTTGATGTATATATATGACCGCGATGCGACAGCCGAAATTTCATTAAAATTGGTTAAACGGAGGGGGCACTTTACTTAATAAATGTTGTCTCATTATCGCGTGTTTTTTTTATTTACTCAAAAACGGCTTTAACGATTTTGATCAAACACGGTATTGGTGTATGTATATGCCCGCGATGTGGCAGTCAAAATTTCATCGAAATTGATCAATTGGAGGGGGCACTTTACTTAATAAATGTTGTCTCATTATCACGTGTTTTTTTTTATTTACTCAAAAACGGCTTTAACGATTTAGACCAAACACGGTATTTGGTGTATGTATATGCCCGCGATGTGGCAGTCAAAATTTCATCGAAATTGATCAATTGGAGGGGGCACTTTACTTGATAAATGTTGTCCCATTTTCACGTGTTTTTTTTTTTTACTCAAAAACGGCTTTAACGATTTTGATCAAACTTGGTATTTGATGTATATATATGTGACAGCCAAAATTTTATTAACCGTTTAATGAAAATAAAAACTTTTATTTATTAATAAAAAGATCAATTTCACTTAAGAGAGTAAATACGTGATGCTTAAATTTTTGAAGCATCGCAGGTGTGTAAAAATATGGTATCAGATAATAGTCTATAATTAATTTAGGTATATTTTAGTCTAGAAACTTTTGTTTGATAATAAATTTTTAAAAACTCGACTGTTGATGAAATTAGTCCCTTCGTAAATAAATTAGCAATAATGAATCGAAAAGTGCTGAGAACTACCAAATTTTGCTATACAGATACTCTATAACTTATAGAGATATACAAATATAATTATATACTTAAATTTGGAAAAATGTGTGAAGTTGAGGATTGGCGTTTACATATTATCGAAACACGTCGATTTCTAATCTAAGTAAGTTTGTAAGTGAAAGTTGTGTGTTGCGCGCATCGTTCCAGATTTTTTAATATGTAGGATTGGCTTAACATAACTGATATTTTTATGTTACATAAGTACATAATATATCTCTTACTCTAATATATGTATTAAGTTGTATTCATAGGGTTCCAAGTATTTTTAACAAATATTTCTCTCTTAACATATTCACTTTTCCCGGGTCTCCTGTACTCTTACTTGAAGAATTATTCGAAAAAAGCCTAACAGTTCAGCGTAATCACGGTCAAATCACCTCCTAGCACGACCACTCACTAAGAAGCCAAAAAAAAAAAAAAAAAACCTGCTGTACTACAACCCGTGTATGGTCTTTGGTTCATTACTGTTTCTTAGTTAGCGGCCGTGCAAGGAGGTGATTTAACCGTGATAACACTGAGCCGCTAGGCAATTTTCCCCTTAATGTTTCAATTAAGGGTACCCACCAAAAAGAGGCTAGGTTTGCCCCAGGAGGGTCTCTCGGCGCTAGAGACGACCTCTGACGTAATATTAAAGATATCCTGCCAAGTTAGAATTAAACAAATTTTAACTAAATTTTTTTCAAAAAATGACGCTTAATCCATTTTGGCCTTATACCGATAATATATTCATATCTATTCACATAAATAAAAAAAAAATAAAGTCTGAAATCTCTAATAATCTGAAAATAATGAAAATCAAACAAATGAACCGTATGAAGAATATCTTGAAATTATTTATCGTTCATTCCTTCATCATCTTTTCAAGAAATGAAATTTCTGAAACTTTCTTTTAAAGTTTTTTTTTTATTACGGTTAAAAAAAAAATCAGGACAACATCGATTGGCTCTAATATATCGATATTATGGAAACATCGACTTCGATGTCGCATCATTTGGTATTATTCTTTCCTCCTCTATGAATTACCTATCTTAGTAGTGGAAAATGTAATGGAGCTAGAATTATAATGAGCTTGAGTAGTTAATATTGGTATTATAATGTCACCCCTTGAAAAACTGAACGATCATACAATATTCCTTATCATAAATGTACATATAAATCCACTCCTGAGAGCTCACTGCAGGAGCAGCTGAAGAAACTCTTCGCCAAGTTAGTCCATTACTGGTTGTCTCAGGAGTGCGATAATAACAGCACAACTGTCCCAGGGCAACTTGCTCCAGTCATCATTATGCCTCAGCTCTATCCTCTAATCCGGGCAACATCGCTCCGCCTTGTATTAATGCCAAAGTCACGTTTGGATCTGTTTATATAGCAATAGTATATTTGACAATAAGTCATCAACAAAAACAAATCAATAATATTGTAACGAGTCAAAAAAAAAAAAAAATATATTGAAAATAGCCCTAGCCTTTTTGTTGGAAAAGTTGGAACAAACTGTTCCAGTACATTAGTACTTGACTGTTCTAGAATCTTCTACGCTTGTTTGTAACTTTCTAGATTGTTTTAATTGGATATAAGGAGCAAAAGACTGGAGAGTGACAGAACAGTTAAGAACTGGTGTAGGCCCAAGGATTAGAGCATCTCAGAGTCAGCAGGCCCCGAGGACCTATATTTCTTTCCCTGAAACATATTATCATTGTAACGAACCTCCGGGCGGTTACTGACATCCTGGAAACCCACACCGCGATTTTCGATGAATAATATAAGTAAATTAAAAAGTGATATTCGAAGCAGTGTAGAAAGAAAAAAAAAATATGTTTTTTGTTTTTTTTAACTTCATAATTTGATTTGCCTCTGTCTCAACTAAGCGACAATCAGCAAATTAGATGTGAACTGCTGTCATGCTGGCATTTTTAGACATGAGCGAAAATAAAGTCCTGCAGCAACATACCTCATTGGTAAGACAAGGTCCCGAGAAACAGTACTTCCTTACAAAGTACTGAACCCAAGACCCTTCTTAAGTTTTAATGGTAGGTACAGGTTTTTTTTTCTTCTCCACACTGAAAAGGCAATAATTCGTAATGATGTTTTGTGTAAATTTCGAAAACATTTTCTTATTTCCCTAAAAGTTTATATTAGAGTTAGCAACAGGCGAGTTTAGCTAGGATAAAGGCTGCAAACTGTAAACTTGTGCTATGTAATGGGGGGTTTACTTATTTAATAATTTTATAATTAATTTCTTTATCATAGATTTTATTAAATAATTAAATAGATGACTCTTTGGGATGCCAGAGCATTTTGATGGGAAATGCCCAAACTAATATTTCCTTTCCCCATTACAGCAATACCTTCCTCTCTTGATAATTAAATAAACAATAAAAATATGATTCCCCTTTTTATGAATCAAAAAAGAATATAACATTGAAAAATTGGATTCCTTTCTCAAAGGCATATGTGGGGCAATATAATATTGCATGCTTCAAGTATGAATATACTATATATATATGTATGTATATTGAAAATAAAGAATAAACAAAAATGATTATTAAAGAAAAGAATATGTGAAATATTTTTTATTGATATAGTATCCAATATATATATAAAAACATTGAGTACAAAATGAGTTTAAATTATAGAAATATAAAAATCTTTGAGTATATTCAAATATGAAAATTGATGTGAATAATATTTGGAAAGAAACAAATAAAATGAAAATCAGTATGGTCATAACTCACAATCATTACATAGAATATCTGATAGATAGATATATCTATAGATATGAAAAACAAATGCAATAATATACTAAAACAAAGAAAATTACAAAATGATTAAACATATGTACAGATTGGTACTCATCTAACTTCCTGCGATGATCTTCTGCCTCTCTCATCACCCTTTCTAGCCTTTGATATACTGGTTCGCCGATAGCGCCACATAATTAAAATAACTGGAAGGATTGTCGGCCTGATGGACATCTTAAAATCACTCACTTAACTTTTCTGGAGGGACATTACTAATATTTGACACTCAGAGCTATACATGTTCACCCTTTGAAGTCCTGGACAGAAGTCCTCTACAACCCCAGCTTTCTATCCTCCCAAGATTGGAGGGGGAGATATTCCTACACTTATTAAAAGCAGCCTAAAAATAAAAATAAATACGATTTATATGTAGGATCTCTTCCAGAGAGAACACCTTTAAACTTTAATTTTGATTCTTTTTATTATTAAAAAAGTAATAGATAAAAAACAAAAAGCGTCCGAACTACATTTCTTTTAACGTTTTTTACCCCCACCAAGCCCAGAGGCAATCTTTGGTAAATAACAACAGGATGCACCGGATTTAGCATATTATCTTACTAAAGGTGGCATGGGAGGAAATGAAGTTTCCTCCTAAAACCAGCACCCTAGTCCTTCTTCTAATTTAGTTATTAATTAAAATATTAATCATCTGTTTTTATATTTAAATCCCTTATTAAAAATGCAAAATTTTGATACCAAACAAGATATACTTTATTTGATCCCGTAATGAGTTCTCTAATTGGTCAGTGGATCTATCAATGGCTAGTACAATTATATCTGACTATTTCTTAACCCTTTTATTGCCATTTCTTAACCCGATACATAGCACTTGATTGAAATTGGTTGATAAACTTTTTTTTTTTAAATATTTGTAATATTATTCTTACTTATTATTTGTGAATATTTTTTAAAAAAAAGGTACTTTGATTTGAATTCTTGATTGGAGAAAACTCCCAGTGAAGGCATGACAGTTCTACAGTAACAGGGTTCTGTTGCAGGCGTCTGTCAGTAATGTTTGTACCAGAGGAATGGGATGTCCAGCAATTGAGTAATGAAAACTTTTGTAATGTTTCTTAATTAAGTATATCTGTTATGAATAGTATTTTTAGGTCTTTGGGTAATGATTTGTTGGTAACGTAGGTAGGGCAGTGAGTGTTATAATGGAGGAATTAGGATTGGAAGATTTGGATAGTCTGTAGGTGTGATTTTTTGCATGATCCCCATACTTGAGTGGTATCACGTACATATTGGTCTAAGTAAGATATTCTATATTGTAATTTTGTTAGCAAGGTATTGTTTTTATGTTGTAATATTCGTTTAACTAGACACAGCCGGGTTTAGCCAGGTTATACTAGCTATTCATATAAAGTCTGTAAACCGTAAACTTGATTAAAATTCGTATATAAACTTTTTTTTTTATAAATATTTGTAACATAATTCCAGGTTAATATTTATGAATATTTTATAAAACACGTAGCGATGGAGGTGGGGAGGGGTGCAGGGGTGGGGGGTGAAGGAATGTTAAATATATGAGAAAAGCAGCCGCCTCCTTATAAAAGGCACGAAGCTCGGGAACGCCACATTCTTTAGCCAAATTTATGACCTAATATTGAACATCCCTCTCGGATTTATTCTTGCTCGTGGAGAACACACGGCTTACCGATTGGCGTATGTTTGCTCTCATTTCCTATATCTATGTGTGTTTCTCATATTATTTGTTTTAATATCATATCACAATATAATTTTAATCATAGAAAGCAAAAGGAAGGCTAGCTGCTCACCTTAGAAATTGTGAGATACAAAAGCTATAAATTAAATATATTCTTACAGGTATATATAGTCTTGACCATTTATATAATTAATATATTCTCCTTCAGACAAAACTTTACCGAGTTATCTTATATATATATATTTTATTTATTTATTTTTATTTAATCATAATTTGTTTTTTAGGGAAGACCCCTGTACAAATGGAGTTGAAGCATATTTAACATTTTACATTACAATTCTTTTACACTTCCAAACCACTATAACAACACTATAAAAATAATAAACAATACAAAATATAAAAATACAAATTAAAACGTTGAAATTTCAATAAAACATTAAAAGTTTCTTATAGGATAATGAGTTAAAATAAGCTAAAATATTAAAATATTATCATAACTAAACTTTAGTCATAAACCTAAAAATTAAGAAATAAAAGAAACCATTACATTACTGAGAAAAACTATTTTACACAACCATGTCCCTGTAATTTGATATATTTGCCATGAAATTGTACATAATTCTCATTTCATTTACACTTTGCGGTCTAAATATATCAAGCTTATTATCCATTACCTGAAACCTTCTAATATGAGAATATATTGGACAATCAAATAATATGTGGTGGAGTGTTTCGTTGGCCTTATAATTGCACATTTTACATTCCGTTTGTGGGCTAAATCTAACAATCCTGTTATTTACCGATACTTTAATTATATATTTCCCAGAGAGAATCATCTGAATATATAACCGGATATATTTAAAGTTAGTTGGCATCAACAAATATTGGGGAATTCCGGAACGATTGTAAAAGAGGCCTAAGTGGTCATTATAACTGGACATCTCCAACTGCTTCTTGTCTTCTTCAATTAAGTATAGTTCGTACTTTTTTAAAATCCTTTTCATATTAGCTTTAATCTTGGCAGGATTTTTTTCGAATATCCAATAAACCTCATCAATAGTGTCAAGGAGCTGTTTCAGCTGAGAGCACCAATTATACTTGGACTGTAAGGGGTCAGATGGGCACACCTTCCTTTGTAGCATCTCATAACATATTTTAGGGTATCTGGTATCCTCCATTTCTAAAATTTTGACAAACCAATTGAGCGTGTATTTTAGAACATAATATCCAATATGAACAGTCCCCGTTTCCGGGGATATATATATATATATATGTATATATATATATATATATAATGGTACATACGTTTTACCTACAAATTTGTATTCAGTAACATCTATTTTGTTAGTTTTTAATATTTTATTTTCACTCAGTTGTCATGTAGCCTTTCACTTCCAAAGCGTTGGGTTCCCCGTCATAAACCTTTGAAGTCGGCAAACTATTCCCTACTACTATCTCTTTCCTTATTTTACCTTCAGTCTTTGTATTTACCTTGAATCAGAAGGTAAATATCAGATTCTATTTTCTCTAGCTAACCAGCTACTTATTTAAATAATAAATATTCATGTATAATGCTTACCATCTTTTATGTTATTATCAGTTGTGTAAAATATTCATTTATTTTCATCCTCAAGCATAGATACTCATATATTTGTTTTCTTTTAGCCCTGATGAAGATCTACATGTTGGATCGAAACGTTGGCTTCCGAAAATAAAAATTTTTTCAAACTGAAAATCCTGATCATCATTTAACCTATCGTAAAATTAGACCATATCATATAAATGCTAAAAAATAACGGGGGATATAAACTTTTCCTTAGAAATTGTGTTAATAAAATATTTGTAGAATCAGAAATTGTTAATTAATTTGAACAACTTACATTATTTATTTCTTGGAAGACTTGAGGTATTGATAGGCTTTACAACGATATAGAATGCTACATTTTTATACTTCATTACACAATATATTTTAATAAAAAAAAGTATGTTTATGTAACATTAGGTAATCAGCAAGAATTTGGGTCCCCCCCCCCTCTAACTCACTATAAAAAAGATTATTTTTATTTTATTTTTTATTTTTTTGGGGGGGAGAGGGAGGGGGGAATGAGGACCTGCCACCTTCACGAATCTTTACCTCTCATGCATGTGGGCAAGATACATGAGAAGAGGTGATAAAATAACAAACACTTTTATTCAATCAAGTAGTTTTTTCTAGTAGGTACGTGAAGCAATCAAGTATTTATTCCCTAACGTGTTTTTCATCAGAAAAACTTCTTTTAGACTCAAAAGGTGAAGTGCAATTTTATTATAAGCTACACCACTAAAAAGCTAACTACATTCCGCAGTTTTTACAAAATTTAACGGCTTCTAGGGTGCTCCAGTGAGGAGTGAGGAATGCTGAAAAACAATTAAAAATTTAAGGTTTAATATATGTTTCGTGTTTTACACGTTAAAAAGCCCACTGAAAGAGGATTTAAAATAACTAGACCTAACTCATCTTTTAGAAAATTTAATGCTGGTTAAGAAAATATAATCGTTTTTTTTTCTTATCAGCAGCAGGCTTATCTTCAACATTTTTTATGTAGAATTTTTCAAATATTAGTAGAAGAGAAGAAAAAAGTTTAATTTATTTTAAAGAGATAAAAATAATAATCTAAAATTTAAAAAAAAAAAAAAGTTTAAATTTAAAAACACTTTCTTTAAAATAATAATTTAGAATCATTAAAATATCATCGTTTTTGTTTCTAAGCTAAACCGAAATAGAGAAAACTACCATTTTCAGAAAAAAGTAAGATTTTAAAAATAAAAACTAACAAATTCTATATCCTCAACAGATTAGGATAGGAAACTCGTTTCTGAGCCATTCTCCCCCGTTTAGCATGCAGTATTACTCAATTTTTCTTTACACTATGTCTGGGGCACCCTGTATATATAAGGGTGTGTGTTCCTGTATTATTTGAAACGTACTCTTTGAACTCGACGAGCGCCAAGCATTGCGGGTACTGTATTCACCAACGCCGTGAGGATCTAGAGAATGGACAACTGAATGCAATGTGGAACAAAGTAAAAAACTAATATGTCTATGTATTTTTTAAAATATTAGTCTATTTTTTAAATTTGTTTAAATGAATAATAAACAGAGAATATTAATGATACCCTATAGGGCTATATGTTGATGACGAACACATTAAATGTGACGAATAATACCCACACTGAAATATACGCGTTGTTAAAGAAACTAGAATAGAATAGATTTTATTTGTTTTGGGGAAATCCCCATAAAAATGGAGCTGAGCTATAATAAAGTATTAATGAAAGTAAATGAACATTATAAAGAACAAAATAAGGAATATACACATGTAGATATACATGTGTTCATGTGCATACAAATATATATTGTTATAAGGATATAAAAAAAAAATATTTCCTAAAATTAATAGAAGGTAATTTTAAAGTTAACAAAAATAATGTACATATATGTATTTCATGCACAAGCTAATTTACATGTTTACAATATTCATAATTCTTCCTAACTCAATACAAATAATATAAATTCTTAAATATAATGTTTTAGTACACAAAACAAACTTACTTAAACGAATAAATTAAAAAGAAACAAAGTTCAACCATTATTACTTACATTTTACAATTAAAATAAGACTATTCTTGTGGTGTTTGGTCAAAAGGGGTTAAGTGATCAAATGTGAAGCTTAAACAAAGATTTAGGTAATTCCAAGCTATTAAAAATCATTATAAATTCTTTCTGATTGTATTTCTTTATTCCAGAATAATAAATGAAACTATATTCTTTCAACACAAACTGTAATAAATTATGAATAACAAATAAATTATAGTCAATTATGAATTTTAAGAAGATGAGACAATTAATTTTTTTTTTTTTTTTTTATGACATAAGCCCTTTTGCCCAAACATGAATGATATATAAAAAGGTTTCTTAATTTTATACAATCTTCAAGAAACCTAAATAAATCATTAAATTTATTTTTATTTTCTATTAGTAACAGTTGTTCTACTTTGTCCTTATCATCGATAATATTAGCAATATATTTACTTAAATATACACAATATATATTTATCTCTGTAAATATTATATTTAGGGAATTTTAATAGAATGGGATATAGATTTTCGGTCTCACGCAGGTTACAAAAAGGGTATTCAGCTCTACTATCTCAATAGTTATTTTGAAAACCCTACGAAGTTACTTCTAAGCTGTCAGGTTGACCTCAGCTGGCTAATCACTCTATGCTTCCTTATTAGGGCTCTCATTTTTAGATAATGTAATAGTAGTTAAAGAAACTATGTGGGACTTATAGATCTTCTAACTTATAACAAAATAATAAATAATTAACTAAGAAGTCCCAATTAGCTTTGTATTTAAATTTTGTAATCGGTGATAATTTTAAACTCTCGTTGGAATCGTAATGGCTTAATTACAGCACCGTTTTATGCTTACTAAAGAACAAAACAGAACACAAAAAAAAAAAAAAAAAAAATTAAAAATTAGTAGGAAGAAGATTTACAAACAGGAGACCACAATAGCTAAAATGTGGGTACATTGCTTTTGTGATTAATGACTTTGCTTTTTTAATGCGGGATCATCTAGCAGAAATTAGACGTGATGAAAAGCGAGATACTAACTCCATTAATCATCATTATCCAATATCGTGTTCCACGGTATTTTTTTTTTCATTACGTTTTTTCTTCCCATTATTTAATTTAGGCATAATAAGACTGTACAGCTAATCAATAATTTTCAGTTCAAACACTAAATCGAAGCGATCAAGTAATGCAATCAGTACTAATTTAACGCTTCTGTTGGTTAAATAATATTTATTTAACAAAAATATACAATTATCAATGCCAACGAATTAATACAACTCGAATATTCAGGCAGGTTACAAAAGTGATAACGTTATAGCACACGAATCGTATGACTTGAGCTTTACAGTCAAGACACAGGCTAAGACTAACTCGCCCTGTTACTCGCTCATTATATATTGTCGTAAAATGACATGCTAGGAATGTTCAGTTTTGAACTGGATTGAAATCTAGTCCCATAAACGTGTTCTGCCAGTTTGCTCCAACAGCAAATTCGTTCCAGCTAAAGTACGGGATACCAAACCATATGTTTTTAATTTATTTAACTATTTAACGTTACAGTATTTTGACTTTGAGTATATAAATATATTCATTATATGTATATATATTGAATAATGTTGTATGTATATTGTTCCCTGAGGTACACCTGCTCAACCCGCTGGAGCTAGCCCCTTGCAATCCGTCATTAATTTTGCAACTACAGCCGACTCTGTTTAATTGGGACATCGGATAATTGGGACCACCGCTTAATTGAGCCATTTTTAATAAACCGGAATCAAAAATAGGTAAAATATTGGTTTTATTGGGACAAAATATCGGCTAATTGGGCCAAAACTTTCTGCAACTTTATGTAAAAAGCTATGAGATCCGGTGTCAAGCCTGTTTTTCAACCAGAAGCAAGAAACTGCATCAAAAAGGTTAGTTGTTTTCTTTTTTCACAAAAAGGAAATGAAGATAGTCCTTAGACGTCCTAAAGAAGTGCGCTAATTATGATGGTCGTAGTTTACAATGAGTGTCACAATGCAAACTTGATTCTTTCCTGTTAAAAATTTGACGTAAAACATATTCTGATTCATTTATTATTTCGTCTTTATCAGTATAATTTATATGGTATAAAAATAGTTATTTTAATTTGTCTCATCTTGTATATTTCTTATATCAAAACACCTATTTAATAAAAATACATTTTAAGAGTTAAATATTATTATTAATTTTACCCCATCATTAAATTAATAGACGAGAATAGGTGTACCTAATTTACCTAAATGCACCTAGTAACTGGGTTTTCCCTCACATATGTCTAGTGTATGACATCAATTATCAAACATGTACGGCAGCCCAGTGATTAGGCGTATTTAGGCATTTTTTATTTGCATTTACACGTGGATTCATGGTCTCCGCTTTATTGGGTCCTCCGCCAAATTGGGACAAGACAAATTTTCCTTTTATGTCCCAATAAAACGGAGTAAACTGTATATTAACCAAGTAATGAAAATTAGATCCTTTATTACCTATGGAGTGAGGTGACAAACAGATATTGTTCCTGTTTAACTCCTACACGATAATTATGTGTGTTAAATAATTTTTATTAAAAATTGTAACTCACAATGTCTGACTAAAAATAAAGCCTCAAATAAATAGTTAATAAGGTTGAAAAAAATATCAACTTGTAACGATACAGTAACACAAAAATAACAATTGATTTGAGCATCAGAGGAACACTAACTCTCCGGTCCATCGTTCCTTATACTTAGAGAGTTAGAACATTCCATATGGTTCCCGACAATGATAATGAAGAATAACAATATCAGCCAGCCCCTAAAAACATTAGCTTTCAATAGCTGTATATTACCTGCTATGACTTATGGATGCCAAACATGGTCTCTCAACAAATGCCATGAGAAAAAAATTCAAACATGCCAAAGAGCTATGGAGAGGAGCATGCGAGGCATAAAAAGAAGCCAAAAGCTCAGTAGCATATCTATAAGGAAAGAAACCGGGGTTACAGACGTGATCAGGCATATCAAGAAGATAAAATGGCAATGGGCTGGGCATCTAATGAGGAAGAATGACGAAAACTGGGCCAAGAAACTCACAGAGTGTATCCCCTTCGATATGAAAAGGAACCGAGGGAGGCAAAGAAGAAGATGGGTAGACGAGATAAGGAAGGTGGAAGGAACCCTGTGGTCACGGAAAGCCAAGGACAGGGAATACTGGAAAATGAAAATTAGCGAACTCTCAGCGAACACAAAGTACGGATAGTCCCCGTTAAAGACTTTAACAACTCCTGAAAAGGAAGGTCTATATACATGTGCGATAAAAGAAAATTACATGCAAATGTAAATACTGTTACTATAAATGTATATATGTATATAAATAAAGACTATTATTATTATTATTATTATTATATGGTTCCCGACAATCATAGAAGGTTCTCGAACAGTCACAAATATGTACTAGAACAGTTGGTAATGGTTCCAACGAAAATTCTACAACTATTTTAAATCATATGCTTTAAGAGAAGCTTTGTATTTCACATTAGAATATTAATACCGAAGAGAAACAGAACTACTTTTGTTTGTTTTAACGTCACTTTAAGCCACTAAGGCTAATCGGAAGATGCTACAGTGGGAGTCCTAAATTTTGCCTATGCAGGTATAATTAGGGTATGGATCTTTAACTAGTACCTGGCATCGTTCAGGCTCGGGACCTCCATTTTACGTCCTATCTGAGGGACGGCATAGCAAAGGAGTTTCAACTCCCTTTAAAAAATCCTAAAGCCACCGCAGGACGCAAACCTGCGACCTGTAAGAACTAAATTTTTTTTCATATCATTTACTTTGGAATACAGTATTTTCTTTTTTATAGTTTAGTTTGGGCAAGAATCTGAAAAAACGACCGCTTTTGCACGACCCCTGACCAAGAAACCTTACTTCCTTACCTGTACAGAACCCAAGACCCTTCATGGGTTGAAGTGACAAACAGGTTTTGTTTCGTTTTTTATCCTGTAAGTGTTTATTACTCTGTGTTTATATATATATATACTATTCGCACTCTAACCTACTTAAATCCCACTTAATTAACCCTTTCCACTCGAACGGGGCCTCTTAGGCGCCATCCTATTCATTACTGCAACCCGGAGAAGCACCATTGTTATTTATGATAATATTTTACCTTATATTGTGCACGCGTTGTAAATTATTTTACTAGGTTTGACATTAGTCCGGTATATATCAGATGGTGAACACTTAGGTCCTTCAGGGCAGAAAATAAATTTTGAAATTAATATAAAATTATGAAAAAAAGACCTAGGGGTAGACCTCGACTGTCTTGATGAGGATGCTGGCGAGAGAATGGGATGCCTGGCTGCGATGGCTAGATACAATACCTCCACGCTGAAAGGTATAAAGGAGGAAGCGAAAGAAGAAGAAGAAAAATTTTTTTTTTTGAAATTAATATAAAATTAATTTTTCAAATAATTTGGAGCATATTGGGAGGAGGCTAATTGGTCTGTAGGATGAGGGATTATAAATGTCTTTACCAAATTATTTGAAAAATTAGTACACAAAAGATTAGTTGACATACTAACAGACCAAAAAGTGTTACCTGATCACCAATTCGGCTTCCGCACTTTCACCGTTCGACGACGCATCAACTACACAGAGTTACTGACTACATTTCAGGAGCTCTAGAACAAAAACTATATGCAACTGGAGTATTTTTGGACGTTGCTCAAGCGTTTGACAAAGTCTGGCACCAGGGTCTTCTCTTTAAACTCAAGACCATCTTACCGTACACTTATTATCTTATCCTTTTATAATCTTTCCTCTTCGATAGATTTTTCTCTGTCCGACAGGTTCGGAAATTTCTTCAATTTATCCAATCTTGGCGGGAGTACCCCAAGGCTCAATACTAGCACCTTTACTCTACATCATATACACGCACGACATACCTATTACCAACGAGACATTGACTGCAACTTACGCTGATGATACAGCAATTATCACGAAACATCAGGACTCAACACAGGCTTCTTTGACATTACAACAACACTTACACAAGTTACACGATTGGTTTCAACTATGGAAAATTAGACTCAATCATGACAAATCAAAACACATTACATTCACGCTTAGAAAACATACCTGCCCCCCAGTTTATATTGACAATAACCAAATTCCACAGACGAACACAGTACACTATTTGGGACTCACTTTCGACAGAAGGATGACATGGGGCCCACATGTTAAAATGAAAAAAAGGACTCTTAACAAAAGACTCAAGCTTCTGTACCTACTACTTTCTAAGTCATCAAAACTGAAACTGAAACAAAAACTAAATACGTACTCTTACTTACTCAAACCCATATGGACATATTCCTCACAGATATTCGGTATAGCTAAAAAGACTCACTTACAAAAACTTCATACGTTCCAATCAAAATTGTTACGACTCATTACAAAAGCACCTTGGTACGTAACTAACAAAACTTTACATACAGACCTCCATGTACTAACAGTCGAGCAGCACATAATGACACTATACAAACGATTTTTAGCTAATTTAAACGGACATCCAAAATCTTTAATCAGTAATATGGCTGACATAAGCACGGGTACGAGAAGACTAAAAAGGCGCTGGATGAGAGATCTGCTCTCTTAGACAACCGAGGTAATTGACTCAAGCAAGGAAGGGGGTACTGCTGGGTGCTTTCCCTCCTCATGCCTAACATGTCATTATAACCTATTACCACCATCTAATTCGCTGATTGTCAGCACCTTGCTGACAGGTGCGGATTAATAATTAAAGTAAAAAAAAAATATATATAAAATTATAAAAAAATACCTATAAAATTAATATTTTTTTTTAAATTAATATAAATTTTTTTTGTAACTATATGTTCTTGAAGATTTACAAATACATATAACCCAAATTTCATTGCAATTCCTTGTTTGGTTCTAAAATTTTACCGTATAATATTACGTTTTCAAGTTATACGTTTTCGTGAATAAGATGCCTCGAGTTGCCGGTAGATAACGTCCGATACGGTGCCGAGTGCAAAGGGTTAAAGTACATATCGTATATTTAGTATCGTATAGTGCATATTTAGTGCGTCATGGGCATAGATGAGGGTTGAAGTAAAGAATAGATTTGTTTAAATTATAGATTATTTATTTTTTGAAACATAATTTTAAGGTATTTATATTTTTACAAAATATTTACGTGTTTACAGGACCACCTTGAACACTATGTTTGAAGTTACGATATGGTCATCTGTGATGCTTTGTTGGTGAGTTTGTTTTACACAGGCATAGATGTCATTGAAATAGCACACCCTGGAAAACGCCACATAACTTAAATACACATATCGGTTTCGCGAAAAGCGAGTGCGCTGATTCTATTGACTGAAATCGCATGTTTTTGCTTGTAACTCGCAAAAGACGGCGACAATCGGAAACGTGTATATAACCAAAACCTCGACAAACTGAAAAAAAATGAAACCAGAAAATTGGATAGATGATAGTTGACCGGATATAGAATTAGGTAGAAAATAGTCCGGGGAGGCGGTCAATAAAATACAAAATAGTGTAAAACTATTTTATTGTTGCCGACGTTTCGACCCAACTATGCAGGTCTTCGTCAGGGCTAAATAAACAAGACACAGACAACAACATGAGTAATTAGGACAAAGAATATGAACTGGCTAGATAAAATATAAACAATATGAAAACAAAAAAAAACAAAGAATATGAACTGACTATATAAGATATAAATAAATGTAAACTATAAGGTTAAGCATATAATTATATACACATGGTGTAATATGGTTATTGAGACTGATACTGTTAACACTGATGCTGTTGATACTGATAATATAGGTGGTATGATAAGATGGGGTGGCAAAATGGGGCAGAGTAGAAGAGGGATTAATATATATTAATTAATATATATTAATCCCTCTTCTACTCTGTATATTAATTTTATACTTTGTATATTAATTAATATATATTAATCCATCTTCTACTCTGCCCCATTTTGCCACCATATCTACCCATAGTACACCACTCTCATAACTTACCCACTACTATGCACCTTACCCCATCTTATCACACCACCTATATTATCAGTATCAACAGCATCAGTGTTAACAGTATCAGTGTCAATAACCATATTACACCATGTGTATATAATTATATGCTTAACCTTATAGTTTACATTTATTTATATCTTATATAGTCAGTTCATATTCTTTGTTTTTTTTTGTTTTCATATTGTTTATATTTTATCTAGCCAGTTCATATTCTTTGTCCTAATTACTCATGTTGTTGTCTGTGTCTTGTTTATTTAGCCCTGACGAAGACCTGCATAGTTGGGTCGAAACGTCGGCAACAATAAAATAGATTTATACTATTTTGTATTTTATTGACCGCCTCCCCGGACTATTTTCTACCTGAAACCAGAAAATGTTCTACTTGAATACCTGAAAAGATTTACACCATTTAGAAACATCTAAGACCAAGTTGATTTTCTCGCAAAAACCGTGGCTTAAGACTCGAAATAGAGGGCAAAATGAGTGATTTGTATATTTTGCCGGTATAGTGGTTATGGAAAGCTTTAAAATGAAGCCTCATCCAGGAAATTTGATTGATAGATAGATAGTTTATTTCTGCCTTTTATTGAGCTAATCACAACTTGATTATTTGCACTTATGCACTCACAATTGGTGTTAGTACAATCCAATCTTGGTCAAACCGCGTTTACAATAAATTGTGATATTCACAGTTTTTAACGATAGCCACAATCCTGATTACCTGGAAACCGGTATCAGTGACCGGTCGGTGATATAATTAGTAATTACAAGTAGATGGCTAATTGACAGCCGATGGTAGCCTGGCCCATTGTCCGGGGCAGTATTGTTCCGGTAATGAACTGGAGGAGGTCCGGAGAGTCCACTTTGTAAATGGAACAGTTCCCCCGCTTCCAATTTAGTCGCGTTAATTTGAGTTAACATTTACCTACAGCCGGTCCAGGATTATTTCTCTAACTAGGATACTAAGCGTGGGATTGTAACGACGCGGCCAATTTATCGGATCCGTAAGTAAGATTCCGTCGTTTGTAATATAGAGAATTTTTCGATGGCATTATTAATTGTCATGATTTTCAGACAAAACATTTTTACTTTCACTTACCTATATATAAGGGGCTTGAAAAAATCCTAATTTCATCAGTTGTCGATTTTTTCACTGCTTGCTTATTTTTTACTGCGAGTTGCTTTTTGTAAATATATATTATGAAGGTGAATCCAAATAAGGACTTAACTTAATTCTCAAATGTTGACTTCTTATGCCTTTCCGGAAACTAAGAACGATTACTGTTCCTCTAAAACCACCTTATATTTCATTGATAAATCGATTATCTTACTAAAGTTAGTAAACTAAACTACAATTCTTCTTAATTATATCCAATATATAATTGGTTTCTTAATCTCCTGGGAAATTTATATTATGGGTATAGTTGCTGTTAACATTATTGGAGCAATCACCAGGAAAATCTCACCTTTAACATTTATTGCTTCATCTACAACATTTCGACTATGTCGCCATTTTCAAGTCTCAATCTGAATAAAGATGTAATTAATACAGCTTTTTTAAACAATGCCTTCATCAACCCAAAATAAAACTACTATTTTTTTATAAATTAAATATATAAACCATGAACTGGTGTCGTCATTTAATAAGTTGAAAGTTTTTAGTTTTTAGTATAAAAGTTGAGACCAAATTTATGAAATAAAGTGTCCTCTCCGTTTGATAAATTTTGAGGAAATATTCGCTGCCACATCGCGGGCATACCCCATATACATACATCAAAAAATGGATTTCAGGTTCATACTGTTTATATTTTTTAAGAGTCTATTACTTTCACTTACCTATGATATGAAATATATAGTAAAGGAAAGTATTGCGATCGTGAAAAATTTCGACTTCCGGTTTTCAACGGAAATACACGTTTTGGGTTCCCCCGAGTCAAAATAACTAAGTCCCGCAAAATGTTCTGTGTGTGAACAGACTAACTTAAAAACTATAAACCTTACGAACCTGAAATTGGTTATTTGGTGTATGTATATGCCCGCGATGAGACAGTTAAAATATCATCAAAATTTATCAATTGGAGGGGGCGCTTTACTTAATAAATTTTCTCTCTTTTTCACGTGTTTTTTCTAATTTCTCAAAAAAAGGCCTTTAACGATTTTGATCAAACTGAGCATTTGATGTATTAATATGTTCCCGATATCACAGAAAATATTTCATTAAAATTTATCAAACGGAGGGGCACTTTATTTCATAACTTTTTTTTTCAAATATTTACTCGTTTTTCGATTTTGATCAAACTGGATATTTGATGCATGTATATGATCCCGATATCAAAGCGAAAATTTCATGAAAATTGTTCAAACTTAATTAATAAATGTTTTTTCCACTTTGTTAATGGACGTTAATTGTTTCATTGTAACTAAATGTAGTTTTCAACACCTACATAGAGAATTATAAAATCAGACGACTTGGAGTATCATGCTTGTATTGCCGAATTATCACAAGTAAAAACTTTTATTTAATAATATGAAGAGATTAGTGTACTTTAGAGAAGAAATACAAACAAAAATTAGTAAATTAACGTGGAAAAATGTGTTACTTTGAGGAATGCCATTTAACAAATCTCGTCAATTTCTAATCTAACCAAGTTGGTTAGTGAAAGTTGTGTGTTGCGCGCATCGCACCAGATTTTTTATTTTGGAAAGTTTCGATCCAAACATTTGGTTAGTATGGACATAGTATTGACAAAACAGTTGGTTAAATAATATTCAATGATGTTAGTTCAGATAATCTCTCGAACATGGGAAGAAACCCGAAACTTTGGAGAAAAGGGATTATTAAAACAAAAGATAATTATGATAAAAGTTCTTTCTTAAAAAAAAAAAAAAAAAATCTCTAATCAACTGTTCTTTACGATAGGACGATTAATTGTCAGGATTTTAAGTCAAAACATTTTTTATTTTGGATAACCAACGTTTCGACCGAAACATGTAGCTCTTCGTCTGGGCAAAAATAAAGACAAATAAAAGAGCAACATGTAAAGTATCTATGCTATAAAATGATAATTCAATGGTTATCATATCATTATTAATAATAGATAGTAACAATAAAAAGTAACAAAATAATGAAAACCAAATTCAACTGCTGATATGTTAAATGGGTAGGTAGGTACTTATGAAATCCAATGATTATATAAAAGAAAGTAAATTAAAAAAAAATAAAAAAATTCTAGAGGTGTGTAATGGTCAGCCGCTTTTCTTTAAGATAGGATGATTAAGTGTAAGGATATTCAGTCAAAAAACATTTTTTATTTGGATGGCCAAAGTTTCGATCCAAACGTGTGGATCTTCTTCAAGGCTACAGTAAAGACAAATATATGAGCCCCTCGTAAAATATCTATGCTATGAAATGATAAACAATTGTTTATCTTGTAATTATTTATTATAGACAGTAACTATAATAAGTAAAAAAATAATGTAGACCTGATGGTATGTTTACATGATATGGGTAGTTTAGAAATCTTATAATTATGTACTAGATAGAAAAATTATATATGAATATTTGAATAAATAGCTGGTTTAATTGATAAAATAAAATCTGATTTAAACCTTGTTGAGTCGAGAATAATACAGAGACTTAGGGGAAAACTATAACGTGTGAAGGGATAGGGGTTTGTTTGCCGACTTCCGTATCCTCAAATCCTAGTTTTAGATTTCATAGGTATGCGCAGTTTAACTTTTTCATCTTAATCGCTAGTGTAATGATCGTTTATCATCTGTTGTTCTGATGACTATAAAAATAGAGTAAAACATTAATAAAAGTATGAACAAACCGATTATTGCTTATATTCATCTCAATGAAGCCTATATCTATAATATTAACCTATATCTATATCGCATTAATTATATCTGAATAATCATTATGAACAATCATATTAAACATTTAAAAAAAAGATATATTTTTTTTTTATTATTTAGAATGTGAAGGGAGGAAAAACGCCGCTCTGGTTTCGAGGAACTTCTCATTACACCCACTCCCGAAATTTGTTTGATGAAATTCCATGTCGACACGTGTTATAGTGAACTTATTTTGTTTACTCTGTGAAAATAAGAAGGCATGAATCCCTCACAAAAACTCGGAGTGCCGAAATCCAACGGAATATTCAATATATAATTTATATATTGAATAATATTTTATAATAAATAATTATAATGAATAATAATTACAATAAATAATTTATTTTTAAAGAGGGAAACATAAAAACAAGGGTTAAATTTATAATAGATAATTTAAAAAATGATTTTAGGATAAATCTCATGAAAAAAGTTGCAAATGCTAAATTCCATTTAATATACAAACAATTAGAGTTCGAATTAGCAAACACTATTTGAATGATGTTAATAATTTAAACCTGATGCGTGTTATAATGAAAGTACGCTCCGAGTCATTAAATTCAAATTATGCAATAAACCGACAAGAAAAACAGCTGATATGTTCACTCTGTAATATGAATGAGATTGAGGACGTATATCACTTTGTTGGGGTTTGTCCTGTTTTAAGGGAAATTAAGATAAAGAGTTTTGGCTGTGGTCATTTAGATTATGAGTTATTTTTAAATTATTTGAATGGACTCAATTGGAATAAACTATATGTTTACGAAGTACAGGCAAACCGTTATAGGAATGAACTGATAACGGAATTTAATCATTAAAGCTAAATGGATAAATATGAATAATATTTTTAGTGAGAATGTTTAGGTAGTTTTGTTTTTGTGTATATTTATGGTTAAAATTATCTACAGTCTATGATCTACAGATAATAATTTCAATAGGTAATGGAAATCATAATGTATAATAATCTATTTTTTTATTTTATTATATTTTAGTCAACATTTTAAGTTTATTTCAACTTTTGTTCTCTTAGGCTGAGCTTAGCTGGAGGACCTAGTCCAAGCTTATGTGTATATTTGTGATAATTTAGTTATTTTGTATGTATAAAATATTTTAATAAATGCACATTATTATTATTATTATTATTATTATTAAATAATTTATTTAATCATCAGTAAACCCTGAAAAGCTTTAATTTGCGGCTTCTTTATATGTATAAAATATCATGTCCCGATGTTTATTGGAGGTAAAATCAGAAACTACTCAACCATTTTGATGAATTTGGCTTATTGTGTGTATTTTTGTCCAACTTTAATTCCAACTCCAACTCCAAAGAAAGGATAGTTTTTATCTCGATTATTGGTCTCAATATTTCTTTTATTGCAAATTAAAGTTCTATAAATTTCCAACAGATGGCGGTGTAAGTTGCTTTATTGATACAACACTTCATTTTATTTTGATATTTAGAGAGGTAAGCATAAATCTATTTTTTCTGACTTGGACTAGGAAAATCCGCGAATTTTCTCATTGGATTCAGAAGCATGTGCAACGCCTAACGATATTAAACTTAATATATTATTATTTGCTAGGCAAAGTGTTTTATCAAGGTAAATCATTTTTTTAAAGTACCATGTATAAATCTAGCTGCAATAATATAAATAATAATATGGCAAACTTATAACAAAAAGATTCGTCGCCGTGGACAATTAAGTCCACCAACTACTGTCCAAAACTAACTCCGATTTCTAAATACACCTTACTTCAGCGGGGTCACATGTGGTGTTGTGGTTAGCATAGCAACCTACAATACTAAAAGTCGTGGATTGGCGTCCCTCGGTGGCCCTGCGATTTTTTAATGGGAGTAAAATATCCTTAGCTATGCCGTCCCTCGCATAGGACGTAAAATGGAGGTCCCGAGCCTTTACGATGTCAGGTACTTGTTAAAGATCCCAATCCTAATTATACCTGGATGGGAAAAATTTAGGACTCCCACTGTAGGATCGTCCGATTAGCCTCAGTAGTATTGAGTGTCGTTAAACAAACAAACAAGGATTAAAGCGGAAGAAAAACATGTGATTAAAAAAAAAAAGATAGGCTATAACTATCATTTTTTACTAAAACAATGGAAAACACAAAAAAAAAAACTTTCACATTTTCGTCTTTATATATATATATATATATATATTAGTATTAGAAGTAGATATGGCTGTTATTTGGGTACATAGTCACTTTCCGTGTAAGTTACAGATTAATCCATTCGGTACTTTTCGGGCCTGTACGATGTGAGAAACTCGTTAGAGATCCTTATCCTGATTAAACCTGGATAGATAAAAACTATTCTCCCACTGTAGCACTCTAGACGTTAAATAAACCAACAACAATATTTCAACAAATTATATAGAACTAAATGAAAATGTTTATTCTCGAAAAAACTAAATTACTACAAAGTAATTAGCTAATTATCTATTCATTCCTTATCCACAAATTTTGTCACAGCTTTGCTTTATTTATTTGAAAGTTTTTTTTTTGGGTCCCAATGGAATTAAAAATTCCTTAATTCAAGCATTGACACATATTGAATTCAATTAGTCAGGGTTGACTTCAATTGCAAAATTTCAATTCAATTGCAGTAATTTAAAAAACTCTTTATGGTAGCATTGAATTCACACTGAGATTTTTATCTAAACATATTCATTTCCATATGAAAAACATGTCAAACTGTCTTGTAGATACAAGATTTTTACTTTCACTTACCTATATATGAAATATATAGTAAGTGGAAGTATTGCGATCGTGAAAAAATTTGACTTCCGGTTTTCAACGGAAATACAGGTTTTGGGGTCCCCTGAGTCGAAATGACCAAGCCCCGCGAAATGGTCTGTGTGTGTGTGTGTCTGTGTGTCTGTGTGTGTGTGTGTGTGTGTGTGTGTGTGTGTGTGTGTGTGTGTGTGTGAACAGACTAGCTCAAAAACTATAAACCGTGCGATCCTGAAATTGGGTATTTAGTGTAAGTATATGCCCGCGATGTGACAGCATAAATTTCATCAAAATTACTTAAAGTGAGGGGGTACTTTACTTAATAACTTTTTAGGTTTTTTTCGATTTTTTCAAAAACGGCTCTAACGATTTTGATTAAACTGAGTATTTCATCTATTTATATGCCCGAAATATGACTGTAAAAATTTCATCAAAATTGATTAACCGGAGGGAGGACTTTACTTAATAAATTTTGTAACATTTTCACGTGTTTTTTTTATTTACTTTAAATCGGCTTTAACGATTTTGATCAAACTTGGTATTTGATGTACGTATATGCCCGAGATATGACTGTTAAAATTTCATTAAAATTGATTAACCGGAGGGGGGACTTTACTTAATAAATTTTGTATCATTTTCACGGGTTTTTTTATTTACTCAAAAACGGCTTTAACGATTAACAAAAATAAGATATGGATGTAGAAAAATGTGTGACTTTGGGAAATTATGTTTAACAGAACACGTCAATTTCTAATCTAAGTAAGTTGGTAAGTGAAAGTTGTGTGTTGCGCGCACGCACCAGATTTTTTTATATTTTATCGAATATATCGAGAAGGAAGGAACCGTACTCTGTCGAATAAGAATTTTATTAATGCCAAATCCACGTTGGATTTGTTTATATAGCAATAGTATCTTTGACAATTCGTTAATAACAAAAACAGACTCTTTCTTGAAATAGTTGGAACAAACTATTCCAGGACATGTTCGTGACTGTTGAGAATCTTCTGCGCTTGTCGGGAACCTTCTAGATAGTACTAATCCAGATTAAAACGTTCACGCCTGTAATGCTTTTCACTCTATCGGGCGAGAGCTATTCCAGGGTATTATGCAGTATTGGCAATCCAACAATACTAAAATTAACAATAAAAAATACAATCCTACTAGTTATGCTTATAATACGGTAATAATTGTAATTGTTATTAAAAAATAAATGTTTATACGTTTATAAGTGTATAAATATAAATATAAATGAATATAAAAATAATTGAACCTACGTTATTTTAATTTTCAGCCATACAGAAATTATTTCTATTTTCTTAACACTTTGGCTGCCATGTCACCTGAAATCGAGTAACTGTTTTCTCGTCAGAGAATTAAATATTAAAATTGTGTCGAAACGCGAGCGTGACTCTCAGGTATTCTTTTTTGGCAGTCAAAGTGTTAAAGATCTAATTATTTGGCTAAGGCGGCATTCTAGTGTGAGCCACCGGTGGTACACGCCTGCGTGAGCGTGTTAAATATAAGGAGCGATGGACTCGAAAGTTAGTTACTGTTTGTCTGACATTGTGATTTATTATTTTTCGTTAATATAAATTATTTAAACACAGTTAAGTGTTACATTAAAATATCATTTATAAAATGAGGTGCTGAAAAAAAAAAGGTTACATGTTTTTTCGCTTTCCATCCTATAAGCGAAAATAATGAAAATTAACTGATGCCCTCATGTAGCCTGAATCCTGGTTGACAGTTATTGGATTTTTTCATTTGTTGCACCAGTTGGCAATTAGAGTTGCAGTGATTGCCATTGGCTAAGAGGGAAACATCATCAGTTGGAATTAATATTGAACGGGTCCGACATCTCTGCAATCCTATCAGGTCGTTCCTTCATTAACAGATACCAAAAGCGCCCTTCTAAACCCTGCAATATCTCGTATTATTTTTTCATAAGGAAAATGCTTTTTGACGTTTCTTTGATATGAATTTGTTATAATTAGTGTAATTGTTTGTATGTTTAACATATTATTACGTTACTCTGACCAATCGCACTATCCTACAACGGATTCCTACAGCGGGGTTTCTAAATTTTGCCAAAACTAGTTGTAACGGTACTTTATTTATTTATTACACCCTTTCTTTCCGTGAAGGCTAAACGGGTTTGGCAGTGGTGATATACTCTAATGAGTACGTCACTCCTGCAAGTAAACTTAAATGTCAATATCAACTTTTCATATTATTTTTCCTGTCTTCCTTCTTCAGTGTTGCCTTCCTCTTCCTAGCCTTCGGGATAAATTGAAATGATCATAGCCAAAAGCAGCTTTCCACCCGTACACAAAGGCCTCGTAGTACGGGAAGTTGGCAGATGTTAGGACGTACGTCTCTGTTTAGAGCTTGGTTCTCAGTGCCTCATAGGCGGTGCAGGAAGTGATGATATGTTCGGCGGTTTCAGGAACGCCGCAACTATGGCACAAGGGGTCAATGTCAAGGCAATGCAGGTGTGCTGGAGCTTGGCACGAAATCCGCCATGTCCTGTGAGGATTTGGGATATCCATTAGTCCGGGAGGACCCAATTGGCTTCTAGAAGTGACCTGACGGTGGGGAAATACTTGCGAAGAGTAGCTCCTTTAGGACTTGTCACCCACTCTTCTATAGTGTCCTCCCGGACAATCTTTCTCCAATGCCGCGGATCCTCATCAATCCTCATCCGAATATTTACTGGAAGAACCGCTGAGCCTTTTCTCTTCGCCTCGAATTTCAAAACATCTTCTCGCAGGAGGAGATCGAGAGGTATCCCTCCTGCTAATACTTGCACCGCCTCATGGGACCCTGATTTGTAGGCCCTGGTAACTCGTAGCAGAGTTGTAACGATACAGCGACACTAAAATAACCATATGATTCGAGCCTCAGATAAAGACTCCAGTCCAGAGTCCATAACTCTCCAGTCCGTCGCACCTCATATTTATTCTGAATCAGAATATTCTCTTTGATGTCTTTTCTATATTAGGGTTGCCAGTTACTTTGTAAACAGTTACTTTTATCAAAAAAGGTTTTTCAAATTCGTAAAAAATATACCGTTAATTATTCTTTCACAACAATTGTTGAGACGTATATGAAAAAACTCCGAATCACTCGGTCTATTTTGCGCACCTTCGTAATTTGTTAACCGCTTACTCACAAGTAATAACTAAAACTAAAATGAAACGATCCGGTGAGATGAGATAATTAATTAACACAAGACTTTTTTGATTCGAGAAGAATGAAATATTAGGACAGAAATAAATGTACCTTGAACTATTCCTATCATAGGATTATTCATAAAAAAAAAAAAAAAAAAAACATTATAAGTAAACAAATTCTTTTCCTACGATAAAAACTTTTATGATCACAACCCATGGCGAAAAAGTTATTGTTAAACTCACACTTTAATTGAACTTTAATTGAAAAACTTTTATTATAAAGTTATTTGAAAACTTTTATTGAGAAAACTTTTTCGTAATAAGTTTTTTAAATACTTTTAAGATAAAATTTATTTAAAAGGGTTAATGACTGTTTCGACCCCTGGTTTAAAGTAATCATTTGATAATAAAAATTAACTAAAAGAAAATATTAAAAAGCCTTAATGTTTGGTCCAACAAGTCTATTTTCCTTTCCTTTTTTTTTTTTACTTTCACTTACCTATATATGAAATATATAGTAAGTAGAAGTATTGCGATCGTGAAAAATTTCGACTTCCGGTTTTCAACGGAAATACACGTTTTGGGGTCCGCTGAGTCGAAATAACAAGTCCCGCGAAATGGTCTGTGTGTGAGTGTGTGAACAGACTAGCTCAAAAACTATAAACCGTGCGATCCTGAAATTGGGTATTTAGTGTACGTATATGCCCGCGATGTGACAGCAAAAATTTCATCAAAATTGCTCAAAGGGAGGGGGTACTTTATTTAATAACTTTTTACGTATTTTTCGATTTTCTAAGAAATGGCTCTAACGATTTTGATTAACCTCAGTATTTGGTGTATTAATATGCCTGAGATATGACCGTAAAAATTTCACCAAAATTGATCAACCGGAGGGGAGACTTTACTTAATAAATTTTGTTTCATTTTCACGTGTTTTTTTATTTACTCAAAAACGGCTTTTACGAGTTTGATCAAACTGGGTATTTGATGTATGTATATGCCATAGATGTGATAGCCAACATTTCATCAAAATTGATCAACCGGAGGGGGCACGTTATCTCTTCTCAAAAACGGCTTTAACGATTTTCATCATATTCGTTTGATGAAAATTAGGTGTTATTTAATATCAGGTAAACGTTACCATTATTAAAATGTTCTGAGGGGATTATAGAGCAAATGAAAACAATAATAAGAAATGAATGTGGAAAAGTGTGTAACTTTGAGAAGTGGCATTAACAAAACGCATTAATTTCTTACCTAAGTAAGTTGGTAAGTGAAAGTTGTGTGTTGCGCGCACACACCAGACTTTTTTTTTTACGTGGAATGGCCCATATCAACTATGATGGAGTAACAGTTGAGTTAAAATGCTTTTTTTATTTAATGTTTTTATTGAAAAATGGTAAACTAATAAAGCGACAAAGTCTTGTTAAGATACTTTAAGTATAATATTTAGTAATTTAACATATAATAGTTCCGGAATTTAGTTACATTCGGTGAGGAAATGAACAAAACTTCACGTGACCTTATAATACCTTGTTGAGCCTTTTCAAATAACATAAAATTAAATAAATAATAATAGGAAAATATTTATTTATAAAATATTATTAATGGAATGACTCGGTGTCAAAACTCTTGCCATAATCCATTTGTTGAGTGAAAATAAACAAGTAGAGGTAAGATGCGGACGTAGCACTCCTGACTTTTTCATCGCCCCATCTCCGACAAGAACCGAGTCGGGTTCCTCCTTGGACTGATTCCAATTTAATCTCCGTTCGAAGAAGCCATCCATCTTCCAGGATCCAGGATATCTGGACCACAACCATATCACACCTCTCTCGCAAGAACCACTCACTCACTATACTCTCTTCTCTATATCAATATACTCCCCCTCATCAAGAGTATTAGGGGAAATTGAATTTATCTTGTTAAGTAACCTTTTTCAATGGTAAAGGATTTCAATTATTGAAGAGCCAAAAGTTTAATGTTGAAGACTTTTTTGAAAAGTAACATTCATCGCGTTATGAGAAAAATGATATTTTTCTTGAAGTTTGCCACTGGCATGCCTCATTGAGAAATCGCTCAACTTAACTTATGTAAAGAAGTTTTTAATGTTGTAGTTTTAATTTTAGCTGCGAAAGAAAGTCTAAATTTGATGTACAAAAATATTAATTATACTGTTCTGGGCAGAGACGAATCTAACTTTTTTTTTATTTTCACTTACCTATATATGAAATATATAGTAAGTGGAAGTATTGCGATCGTGAAAATTTTCGACTTCCGGTTTTCAACGGAAATACACGTTTTGGGACCCCCTGAGTCGAAATAACCAAGTCCCGCGACATGGTCTGTGTGTGTGTCTGTGTGTGTGTCTGTGTGTGTGTGTGTGTGTGTATGTGAACAGACTAGCTCAAAAACTATAAACCGAGGGAACCTGAAATTGGGTATTTAGTGTAGGTATATGCCCGCGATGTGACAGCAAAAATTTCATCAAAATTGCTCAAAGGGAGGGGGGTACTTTATTTAATAACTTTTTACGTTTTTTTCGATTTTCTCAAAAACAGCTCTAACGATTTTGATTAAACTGAGTATTTAATCGATTTATATGCCCGAAATATGACTGTAAAAATTTCATCAAAATTGATTAACCGGAGGGGGGACTTTACTTAATAAATTTTGTATCATTTTCGTGGGTTTTTTTATTTATTCAAAAACGGTTTTAACGATTTTGATCAAACTTGGTATTTGATGTATTTATATGCCCGAGATATGACTATAAAAATTTCATCAAAATTGATCTACGGGAGGGGGGACTTTACTTAATAAATTTTGTATCATTTTCACGGGTTTTTTTATTTACTCAAAAACGGCTTTAACGATTAACAAAAATAAGATATGAATGTAGAAAAATGTGTGACTTTGGGAAATGATAATCAGCAAAGCACGTCAATTTCTAATCTAAGTAAGTTGGTAAGTGAAAGTTGTGTGTTGCGCGCACGCACCAGATTTTTTTTTTTTGGGGCATCCCCTTCCTCGCCGTTTAGGCTATACGGGGTTTCCCGGGCCGGGGGAGAGGGTGGGGGATTAATGGCGAGTATTATTAAATTTCCCCTGGCTCCGGGTTTTGAACTTACTATCTTCTGGTTGTTTGTGGCAAAGCGTATTTTCTAACGCGTTTTCCCACTCGGCCGTCTATTACTAATCTATTAATCTAACAGTGAAAATCCTAAAAATTGGTCCAGCCGTTCTTGAGATGTTTGTTTAAAGTCACTTTATGCCACTAAGTCTATTCGGGCGATGCTACAGTGGGAGTTCTAAATTTTTCGTATCCAGATATAATTAGGATAACGAGTACCTGACATCGTACAGGCTCAGGAACTCCATTTTACGACCTATCCGAGGGACGGCATAGCCAAGGATTTTTTACTCCCATTAAAAAATCCTAGGGCCACCGCGAGCCGCGCACTTGCGACCTTTAGTATATATATAGGTGACCCCCCCATTCTTGAGTTACAAATGGTGTAACTAACACTATTCTGTTTTATCTATAGAAATTTTTTATTTGAATAAAAAATTTAAAAAACTTTTCTTTGAAAAACAAAACGCCAACTATTTAACCTTTGAAAGATATCACCTGAAAAACTGTCCAGCCTTATATGAATCTTAAAATTACGGGGCAGAGAAAAGTTTATACGGCTTTGATAGAAATATATGATATCAAAAACCGTTTACTAGTGATTATCAATAAATCCTAAAGACTTAGCTCACCTATATGTTGTCACATAGACAAAAACAATAATAACATCAGAAATGTGTACTTATATCCCTGAAAATAACGTACTAATGCAAAAAACACACAGGAGTTCGATCGTGTTCCGAATTTCTAATATTTAAGAAGTACCTTAATGATCTTAATTTTATAACTTTTTTTTTATTTTGATAAAATATGATTTTTTTTTACATTTTCGGATTTTTTTGAAATGTAAAATTTTCAAAATAATAGGAGTCCTAACTGTCTGATCATAGACGGTGTAGTGTAGATGAAAAAAATATTTTTTAACCCTAGCCTTGCCAAGGAGCATCTGACTTCTAGTTTGTACAAAGGGGGGGGGTCTACGAACCCATAGCCTTTTGTTATTGTTAATTAACTCTAAATATTTTTTTAATTTATTTAATGAGATTACAATAATTTCATATTTATAAATCTTTGGATTTAAAAAAAGAAAAAATAATTATAGAGGGAAATGAATGTCATTTTTCAACATAATTAGAAATGTCATTTCCATTCATATTTCTTAAAATGTAAGGTATTTAACTAATTTACCCTTTCAAAAGTTGTGATATAGATAGATAGATAGATAGATAAATAGCTTTATTAAATATAAATTTATAATTTCTTTCTTAGACAAAAATAAAAAATAAGCTTTTGTTGACATGGTTAAAAAAAACCGTCTGCCAAGAGTTGTCTATTCATTTTTAAACATTTTTGTATATAATTACAATTCATACACTGTTCATAATTTTTAACTTGTATTGAAATACATATTTACAATTTTTAAAATTTCTTCAAAGATTCTAAAAAAATTATAATAATACAGAATAATAATAAAGAAAAAGAAGAGAATAAATGGAAAAGAGAGAGAAAAAAAAAGGTTATAAAACAAATACCAAATAATAAACAATACTTTTTTTCTATTTACGTTACTAATGTTGTTATGTATTATATTGTTGAATCAGGAATGATCTGTATTTATATGCTGTAATATGATATTGGTATAAGCTGTACCAGTCTTCCCCGTTCAATAATCCTATCAATTCGTTGGGACTTAAGATTTTTTTCTTAAAATATTTGACTCTGTATTCTTGAAAAATAGGGCAAACGGCGACATAATGGTATAAATCCTCAATTTCGTTACGGTTACAAAGGGTACAAAATCTTTGCTCTTCCCGTCTCTTTACGTTATTATTGAGATGAACTAATTGTCCTCGTAATTTAAATATGATTTTGATAAAATTCATTTTATTTGCATCTGATAAGTAATGCCTTTCACCCAAGTCAATATTTAGCCGCTTATACAGTCCATGGAAATTAGATAGTCTTGCTTTTTCCATCATGTTCTCCCTAAAATTATTTTTTAATACATTTAAAATTAAAGAAACTGTTTGGTCTTCTGAATATTCTAATGGGACATTTATTTTATTACACAAATTTAAATTTTCTTCGTGCCAAAAGATTTTCTTTTTTATTATATCTGTTGCTAAAATTTTTGGAAGCCTCGATTCTGGTAAAGAAAGCACCCTTTGGACATATTTTAGATGTAATTGAATAGTGTAAAAAAATATAGGAACAAAATTAGTTTCCAGATATAAAATATAGTGAGGTGAATTAACTGGAAGGGAAAATAATTTTTTAATAAAAAAAATATATTTAGTTTCTCTACTTCCTCAAAACTGTGATATCCCCAAACTTGGCAAGCGTAGCATATTATTGATCTTAGAGCAGCATTATAAACATCCAGTTTTTTTGACAGTGGTATTTCATTTTTAATTATCAGGTTGTTGTAAGTTGTATTTATAGCAAATTTTGATATATTTAACTTATCTAAGAAATGTTTTTTTAATGTACAAAGAGGGGTCAAACCTATTCCCAGATAATTATAATAATTAACTATTTCTAAATTGATTCCATCCATTTTCCATTTTTCATTTTTCCCTAATTTTCCCCCATTTCGGAATACCACGATTTTGGTTTTCTGCATGTTGACAGTCAGATTCCATAGATTACAATATTCTGTCACCCGATTTATCATCATCTGAAGAACATAAGGTTCTGGCGCAAGCAAGACAATATCATCTGCGTACATTAAGCAACGTATGTTTAATCCCCCGATTCTGATACCACCTCCAATAAATTCGTAAAAATCATTAATAAAAAGTGAAAACAAAGCGGGTGAGAGCAAACAACCCTGCTTTAATCCAACAGACGTCATAAAAAATCTTGTGACTCCGCCATTAGTCCAAACACAAGACTCAGTACATTTGTATAAACCCTGGATGGCATTTATAAATTTACTGGACATTCCTAACGTATATAATTTATAAAACAAAGCATTTCGGTCCGGTGAGTCAAAAGCTGCCTTAAAATCAATGAATAAACAATACAATTTATATCGCTTCTTACTCGTTTGAATTTTAATAATGTTTAACAAATTAAAAATATTGTCAACCGTCGAATATCCTTTCCGAAACCCAGCCTGGCATTCTTGCAATATTTTATTTTCATCCATCCATTGTTCTAATCTTAATAACAACAATCCAGTGAATAACTTAGCTATACTGTCCGAAAAGGATATACCCCTATAATTACTGACTACATTTAAATCACCCTTTTTAAAAAGCGGAAAAATTATTGACTGAGCGAAGCTTTTTGGAATTTTAGAATCTTTATATATTAAATTAAAAAAATTTAAGAGACATTGCAAAAAAACATCTGGGCAACCCTTAAAAAACTCGTACGGAACTCTGTCATATCCTGGTGCTTTTCCATTTTTCGCTTTATGAATAATTCTTTTTAACTCTAATAATTCGAAGTCTCTATCTAGAGTGTGATTAACGTTATGTGGCGGAGCAAACAAAATTTTCGGAGCTAAAACAGACGGATTTAATAAATTATTAAAGTATTCAACCCACTGTTCACTTCTAATCTCCGAACTTCCCACAAATTTCCTATTTTTTTATCACATTGACCAGATCCCAGAACCCCTTTGAATCCTTAACAGACTTAAATTTATCAGTAATTCCCATATAAAATTCCCGTTTTTTAACTTTACATAGCTCCTTATATTCTTTATTACTGCTGACATAAAGTTTTCGAATGACATCACACTTACTCTTCCTATACAAATTCAACAAGGCAAATATTTTCTTTCTTACTTTCCTACATTCATAATTAAACCATTTTTCCTTAAATTGATGTTTGTCGTTATCCCTCATATCGAATCTTCCAAGAAAGGACGCATTCTTAATAACCTCTATAAAACAATTAACTGCTTCTTGAGGCTCTTCCGGAACTTCAAAATTAATTGTACTTAGCTTAATTTTGAAAATTTTACAATCACTTTCCGTCCATTTCAGTTTGGGTAATATCGGCAGTGTTCCATCAATTTTTGATACTCCTACTTTCAGTAGTAATTGTAAGGGCATATGATCACTAAAAATTTCTGATTTAATTTGAAAATCTTTAATAAATCGTAGCAATCCAACGGAAACCGCGCAAAAGTCTATAACTGAACTCCCATTTGCCCCTATATATGTTAATTCGCCGTTTTGATCCCCACAAGTCCTTCCGTTCAAGATAATCAAATCCAAATCCGAGCATAATTCGAGAAAATAAATACCTTTGCTATTTGTCACAGTATCTTTTGATTTTCTCGATGAACCGATATTAAATTTATCAAACAATAATTCATCCGGAAGATATTGATTTTCGCCGATTCTAACATTGCAGTCCCCAATCAAAACAATATTGCTATAAAAACACATATCAAATAAATTTCTAATATTTTCAAAATCCTCTTTCCAATTTTCAATAGTAATATAAACAGGTACTATACAAAAACTAATATCACTTCGTCGGTAAACAACTAAATTAATATTTTCAAAAGTTGTGATATCAGGAGCATTAAAGAAAAAATACATCAATTATTTAAAATTTATTATCAATGTCCTAATAAAATTATAGATTAATAATTTTAAATTATATCTACAAGCCCATAAGCAGTTTCTTTTTTCTTTTTCTCTCAACTATTTCTTATAAATATAAAATAATCTATATAAATAAAGATGAAATTCTGTTTGTTTGTTTATTTGTTCTTTATAGAAATCCATACCGTTTGTTCTAAATTCTCCAAATTTCGCTCAGTGGTTCCTTCATACCAGGTGCGAACATCTGTCCATATTAAAATTGCATAACTTCATCCGATCTTCAGCTGTTATTCTTTATTGTTATAAAAATCGTAATGATCTCGCTTTACAATGGTTTTTTACGAAATCGACGCTTCGTTAGAAAAATGAAATTCCCCGGGTGAAACCGGGATATACAGCTATTATCTATGTAAATAAAGATGAAATTCTGTTTGTTCTTTATAGAAATCTATACCGTTTGTCCTAAATTCTCCAAATTTCGCTCAGTGGTTCTTTCATACCAGGTGCAAACATCTGTCCATATTAAAATTGCATATCTTCATCCGATCTCTGGGTATATTATTTATTGTTATAAAAATCGTAATGATCTCGCTTTACAATGGTTTTTTACGAAATCGACGCTTCATTAGAAAAATGAAATTCCCCGGGTGAAATCGGGATATACAGATATTATCTATGTAAATAAAGATGAAATTCTGTTTGTTCTTTATAGAAATCTATACCGTTTGTCCTAAATTCTCCAAATTTCGCTTAGTGGTTCTTTCATACCAGGTGCGAACATCTGTCCATATTAAAATTGCATATCTTCATCCGATCTTCAGCTGATATTCTTTATTGTTATAAAAATCGTAATGATCTCGCTTTACAATGTTTTTTTACGAAATCGACGCTTCGTTAGAAAAATGAAATTCCCCGGGTGAAACCGGGATATACAGCTATTATCTATGTAAATAAAGATGAAATTCTGTTTATTCTTTATAGAAATCTATACCGTTTGTCCTAAATTCTCCAAATTTCGCTCAGTGGTTCTTTCATACCAGGTGCGATCATCTGTCCATATTAAAATTGCATATCTTCATCCGATCTTCAGCTGATATTCTTTATTTTTATAAAAATCGTAATGATCTCGCTTTACATCGGTTTTGACGAAATCGACCGTTATGAGTCGATAGAAGTCTCGCTGTATAGATTTTATAGTTTTAAAAAAGGAAATTCTCCGGGTGAAGCTGGTATACACAGCTAGTACAGAATATTAATATACGTTTATATTAAACTTGAATGTTTTTATGACAACTATTATTTTTTTCAGTTTTTTTTATTTAATAATTTAGGTGCAATGAAATATTAATGGACTCCAAGAGCCCTCCCCCTTGGCGATATCAGGGTTAACATATATTGCTAAAAACATTATTATCAAATTTATTCCAGTTTTGTAAAACAGTGAAAATTCAAATCTTCCATTTTGATATAAATATATTTTTCGATTCATTACAACATTCACAGGGTTTTGAGGCTTTAATGCCTCACCTTCAGGTGTACTCCTCTCTAATCCCAATTAACCCTCCGTCGGTCGCAATCAACGACTCACTGAGATCGGTCGCAATGTGCCTGACAGGCACACCATTGAAATTGCCCTTACCCGTCTTCTGTTCACTCTGGGGGCCCCATCTTTGTTACTTACCTTCTTTAGGATGTATATAAAGGGATCAAATGGAGAAAAAAAATTCAAATAAAAACATTTATTATAAAAATATTAAAGAAGACAGAACCCGTTTTATAACACATTTTTACAAGAATTACAAAATAATTAAAAAAAGCAACACATTTTGTCAAATATAATTTTTTTTGTGTGTGGTATCTTTAGGTGAACACTTATGAATTCAAACCTCTTCCTCTTCATTTGAGTGGGACTCCTCCGAATAAGTTTGTCTGGCTTGACAATCTTTGCACACGTAGTTGGCGTGGGTGAGGCATATGGCTCTCTTGCAACAGAAGCAGCTGTACTTAGAAAGCCTTCTGGTTCCACTTTCTTCCGTACATGTTGCGCATCTGCTTCTCTTGGCTGTTGAGGAAGGAGACGGGGTGCTTTCATTGTCTTCATCGTTGGGTCGGTATCTAATCAGGCGTGCTTGAAGGCTGGTGGGGATTCCCCTTAGTTTGAGGCTCCTTCTCTTTAGCTCTGGAACTGTGAGTTCATGGGCCAATTGTTTTAGAAAAACCCGTCTCCGCAGCGGCTCCAGTCCATTGCCGATATGGACAACGTGTGAATTTATACCAGCTACGTTCATCATGGTATAAAATATGATCATTGGCCAGCGCTTACTGTTTCGGCAAACATTATATGTTGCGCACATTTGATCTGCGACATCCACCCCTCCTTTTGTCGCATTATAGAACGTGATGATTTCGGGCTTTTTTTGTTGTCCAGAAGATTCATCGATGGCATCGTCAGAGTGAAGGGAAGACACGAGGATAACATTTTTTCTCGGACGAGGGATGTAAGATACGAGAGTTTTTCCATCATTGTAACCGAATTTACTCTCATATTGTTCTCTCCCTCTCACATTCACAAACTCTGGTGGCAGCTGTCTCTTATTCTTCCTCACTGTTCCGACATATGTTAGCTTATTAGTTTTCAGATAATCAATCAGATTGAAATCTGTAAACCAATTATCGGCTGTTATATTACGGCCACTTCCAAATAAGGGCTGAGCAATTCGTTTGACGACGTCACATGGTTTGTTGCTTATTTGGAAGGGGCCATCAGGCTGCTTGCCAGCATATATCTCCATGTTGTAAGTGTACATCATCTTGGCATCGACGAGGGCAAAACATTTAATTCCGTATTTCGTCGGCTTTGACGGAATGTATTGCCGGAAAAGGCATCGTCCTCTGAAGCCTGGGAGCATTTCGTCAACGGTCACGTTTTCACCAACAGTATAGCATTTTTGACAATTGTTGACGAATGCTTCAAAGATGTCACGAATAGGATAGAGACGGTCATACTGTTTACGTTGGGGTCGGGTTGAACGGTCGTCAAAACGGAGACACCGTAGAAGAGTTTTGAACCGCCTTAGGTTCATCACAAGTCTAAATTTTTCAACCCCGTCATTCTCTCGACCCCACAGTTCCTCAAGACTTTGCCGATTGGCTCTGTATGCCCCTGCCAAGTAGAGCAAGCCAAGGAATGCCCTCACTTCAATGGGATCTGTGGGCTGGATATCCCTTTCTCGAGCGTATTTCTTTACGTGGTTTGTGATGTATTGATTGGTGTAAATGACAATCATTTCAATCATTTCTTCACTGAATAAATGATTCCAGCATTCCTGTGGCGTTTTTGCTTCCCTGGCCTCTCCTATCACTCCTGGAAGCCGAGTGATAATATTTTCTCTCCCCCTGCGTCTAGCGTTATTAGGTTTTTTCCAGCTCCACTTCGTCAACTTATCTTTTCCCAGTGTGTAAGACTGTTCTCTCTCACCTCCGGAACCTTCTTCACTCCCAGAATCATCCCCCTCTTGCTCCGTGCACGAGTCCTCTCTTTCTTCCACCTCATCTTGTGATGCTACATCACTTTCCTCCCCCAAATCCTCCACTAACAACGGGTCTTCTTCAGCTAGGAGTAGATCCCTGACTGCCTCCATATCTTTCGGATCATTTAGGTTGAACCACTTCCCGGCCATCCTTGCAGAAAATCTGAAACAATTGAAAATAATAAAATATGTATGGCTTTTGACGAGTTCGGTCGCAATGTGCCTGGCAGGCACAATATTTCAAAACAACACCAAAAATAAAAAAATCAGTCATCATACCCCATAAACTGTTCAAATATAATTAATTAAGATAATTGCACATAAGAAAATGAGAAATTACTTACCTTTGAAAGTGTGACGCAATCGGTCGCAATGTGCCTATTAGGCCACGCGTGCTGCTGCGGGTCGCTGGAAAAACTCGCGAGGCACTGAGGGGGTGGATTAGGAGGGGGTAGCCGAGCCAGGAAGGTAGAAGGGAGGGGGGCGCCGTCCGGCGGCGTAGGGCAGACTGGCGCCGAGAAAGGGTCTGCCTGTGCTTCACAGATCAGTTGCGACCGACGGAGGGTTAACAATATTTTAGTTGAACAATAAGTCAATTCCTTAAAAATCTCGTCACTAGATAAATTTGTCAATTACATCTCTCTCACGGTTGGGTTAGTAACAGTGAGGTGGCCTACGAGTGGTTATACATTTATACAAAATATTTTTGTTATCTATACTGCACCGTCTATGGTCAGCCACTTAGAACCCCTATTATTTTGAAAGTTTTACATTTCAAAAAATCCGAAAATGTAAAAAAAAATTCATATTTTATCAAAATAAAAAAAAAGTTATAAATTTAAAATCATCAGAACTTCTTAAATATTAGCAGTTCGAAAGACGATTGGATCTCGTATGTGTTTTTTGGGATTAGTATGTTATTTTGAGGGATATAAATACACATTTCTGATGTTATTATTGTTTGTGTATATGTGACAACATAAGTATATGTCTGCTAAGTCTTTAGGAATTATTGATACAGCTAATCACTGGTAAACGGTTTTTGATATCATATATTTCTGTCTAAGCCTTATAAACCTTTCTCTGTCCCGTAAGTTTAAGTTTCATAAAAGACTAGACAGTTTTTCATATGGTGATATCTTTCAATAGTTAAATCGTTGACATTTGTTTTCCAAAGAATTTTTTTTTAAATTTTTTATTCAAAAAAATAATCTCTATAGATAAAACAGAATAGTGTTAGTTACACCATTTGTAACTCAAGAATGGGGGGTCAACTATGGTGTAGTGGTTAGAAGGGTAATCAATATTTTCTATTTTACAACATAGACTATGGTAAGGTGCTGTTGAGAAAATATTTTGTATTTTGAATTTTAAATTGAATAATAATTAAATGACGAAATTTAAAGGAAGTTGTGATATATCGATTATAATAATTCTGTATTTTAAATTATGAAATGTTGATATTATTGTTAATTCAATCATATGTTTTATTCGATTGTTATGAAACTTGTTGGAGGTGAAATAAAAATGATTTATAAGGTTAAAGGTATTTATTCCTGTATCTAATATTGGCGCTGCTGGATAAATGGGCAATAGAAGACAGAAGAAGAAGGTCAGTAATGCAACCAGTCCGTACGGTAATGAAGATTCCTCGCGCGAGAATCAACATTCAGACACTGAAGACAACTCGGGAAGGTTATCATTAGCTGGCCGGAACCGTGGGTCTTTTAGACATTTACAGTTTGGGCCTTTCCTTCCGGAAGAAGAGGACTGGCAGTACTACAGGCAACGATTTGAAGTCGAACTTCGCATTCACAGCGTACTTGACGATAATGAGAGACGGGACATTCTTCTCTCTAAAGTGGGACCACAGGCGTTCAGAGTAGTAGTAGACCACTTCAGGCCTGAACCGGTGAGTTCTTATACTTACATTGATATTATATCTGTTTTAGAAAATTATTACGGGAAAACATCGTGTCCAATTGGCGAAAGAATTACATTTACTCGCAGATTCCGTGAAGAGGGCGAGACAGTGACACAATACGTTAATATATTAAAAAGACTAGCTTCTGGGTGTCAGTTTGGTAGCTCGCTCAGCGAGCGAATCCGTGATCAGGTTATAGTAGGAATTAATAACCCGAACTGGCAAAGGGAATTACTTCGTCAGTTTCCGGGAGTTGATAGCAGTTTGGAAAACGTTATTACATTGGGCTCCAATCTTGAACGGGCGGATGAAACCCAAACGCACCTCAACAATAGTCAACAAGTACCAAATAATACTTTTAAAATTGAGAAAAATGATTTTTCTAAGAATCGGACAAAGGGCTATTACAATCGTTCGGGGGAAAAAAGAAAAACATTACTAAGGGGCCGCGATTGTTTTCGATGTGGATCGAGACTTGACGAACGGCACGAAAAGTGTCCTGCTTTGGGAAAAAAATGTAACCTATGCCAGGTAAATAATCATTTTGCGAGCGTATGTTTAAAATACAACAAAGCAAAAATAACATGGGAAAGACAACGGCGCCGGGCAAACCAAGTAGGTGAAATAAGTGACTGTGCATCTTCTTGCAGCTGCAGCTCTAAGAGTGGATCGATCAACAACATTTCTGGACCATCGAGGGCAATGATTAAACTAAAAATTAACGGGATCAAATTAGACATGTTATACGATCCAGGCGCGTCCTTATCCGTAATAAGTGAAACTATATGGCTTAAAATAGGCTCACCGTCCCTGATGCCTGCTCATAACTTGGTCGCTTATACAGGGGTTAACATTGATACACTCGGCCAAACAAGGGTAAAAGTCACAGCTTTTGGGCAAAATAAGGTATTGCCGGTGACAGTGGTTAAAAACAACGATTTTCCACTATTTGGACTTGATTGGGTCTTGCAATTCAAACTTCCCTTACCTCCTGGCGCTAAGTTATGCACGGTGAAAGGAGAAGTATGCTCGATAGGGAAAATAGTCAGCGACTTACAACGAAATTACAAGTCTGTTTTTATGCCTGGCCTTGGCACTTTGAAAAACCATGAAGCAATAATCCACATGGATCCAAACGCTGTCCCGAAGTGCTTTAAGGCCCGTCCAGTGCCTTTTGCTTTAAAATCAGCCGTGGAAAATGAACTTTCAAGGTTAACTTCAGAAGGTGTCATTGAGCCTATTGACTCTAACCTTGAACCAGTAGAATGGGCCTCGCCAATCGTCGTCAGCTTGAAAGCCAACGGAAAAATACGCCTTTGCGCCGATTTTAAGGTGACAATAAATAAACACATTTATGTAGACAAATACCCGCTACCTAGATTTGAAGAACTCGTGGACAAGCTTCGTGGCGGTGCTTATTACACCACATTAGATCTGCGCGATGCTTATCTTCAAATGCCAGTACAGGAAAGTTCCCGCAAATATTTAATAATAGCCACACATAAAGGATACTTCCGCTACAAAAGACTTCCTTTTGGCATTGCATTTGCTCCAGCATTATTCCAGCGGACAATGGATCAGGTGCTAGATGGATTATCAGGCACAGCTTGCTATCTAGACGATGTCATTGTCACGGGTGCGACAAAACAAGAACATCTTGATCGACTAAACCAAGTCCTTACTCGTTTCGCCAAAGCTGGAATCCGGTTGCAATCGACTAAATGCAATTGGTTCCAAAATTCTGTCGTCTACCTTGGCCATCGGATAGACAAATTCGGTATTCATCCAACAGACTCACACATTGAGGCGATTAAAGATATGCCCTCTCCGAAAAATCCAAAACAATTGAGGTCGTTCTTGGGTTCAATAAACTATTATCAACGGTTTATCCCACAACTGCAGGATAGGTGTGCACCTTTACATAGGCTTTTGAAAAAGGGGACTAAATGGAATTGGAACGAGAAAGATGAAAATCTATTAAATAGTCTTAAAAATACACTTATGTCTTCGGATACATTAGTCCACTTTAATCCTGACTACCCGATTGTTGTCAGCTCTGACGCAAGTGATTACGGTATTGGGGCTACTCTTGCTCATATTATGCCCGACGGATTTGAACGGCCAGTGGCTTTCGCGTCAAGAAGTCTTAAACCAGCAGAAAGAAAGTACTCCGCCTTGGATAAAGAGGCCCTAGCTATAGTGTTTGCAGTCTCTAAATTTCATCATTATTTGTTTGGACATAAGTTCGTTTTAAGGACTGACCACAAGCCCCTAGTACGAATATTCGGCGAGAATGATGAGTTGCCTAAGATAACTTCTGATCGCATCACAAGGTGGGCTCTCATACTTTGTTCATACGAATACCAAATTCAATATGTTAAAGGGAAAAACAATGCTTCTGCAGATTTACTTTCCCGATTACCGTTACAGCAAGAACCTGATACAACTCCAGCTGATTACGGGCGTAGACTTAGACATACCAGGATTGAGAACCTCCTACTCACCGAGGAGAAACTGAAGGCGGAAACTGGTAAAGACAAAACACTCCTAAAAGTTATAGCATTTATTGAACAGGGCTGGCCTGATTTACCACCATCAAACAATGAGTACAAAGTATACTACAACAAACGTGACGAGCTTTCTTATGAATCCCATGTTGTCCTCTGGAGAGGAAGAATCGTCATACCACCTACCCTAAGAGAACACTGTTTAAAGTTACTCCATGAAGGCCATCCAGGAATCGTAGCTATGAAATCGTTTGGACGTCTTCATGTATGGTGGCCAGGTATAGACTTGGACATAGAGAGGAAAGTGCGCAGTTGCAAGGCATGCCAGGAAAATAGATCATGTGACCCAAACATACCCCTCATCTCATGGTCAGTGCCATCCCAACCGTGGAGCCGACTTCACCTGGACTACGCCGGGCCATACGAAGGACACTACTGGTTTGTACTAGTCGATTCAACATCGAAATGGTTAGAAGTCGTGCCAGTTTCACAAATGACTTCAAGGAAAACGATCCACATCCTCAAAGACATCTTTGCGCGGTTTGGCTTACCTAAGATGCTAGTGACCGACAATGGCACTCAATTTACCAGTGGCTCTTTCAAAGATTTTTGCGATTCAAACAACATAAGACATTTCACTACCGCTCCTTACCATCCTCGGAGTAATGGGTTAGCCGAACGGGTCGTTCAAACATTTAAGAAGCGATATGGTGCTTCCAAAAGGGACGGCGATGACATGAATGCCAGGCTTCATCGGTTTTTGCTCACATACCGAGCTACACCTCACTCAACGACTGGTCGACCTCCGTGTCAGGTCTTATTAGGGCGACAAATCAGGACCAAACTAAGTTTATTAAAACCTGATCTAGCGGGAGATCTGGATTTAACATTGGCGAAGCGCAAAAGAATCTTTGATAAAGGAAAGAAATGGAAGCAGTTTGAAGAGGGAGACGCAGTCTGGGTGTTAAACCCATCTGGTAAAGGATACGTAGAAGGTCGAATACAGAAGAAAGAAGGCAACACACTTTACTGGGTTATTGTTAATGGGAAGAGGCAGAGAAAACACCCAGACCAACTCAGGGAGAGATTCGAAGCTCAAGAAGATGGGGAGGAGATGTGATATATCGATTATAATAATTCTGTATTTTAAATTATGAAATGTTGATATTATTGTTAATTCAATCATATGTTTTATTCGATTGTTATGAAACTTGTTGGAGGTGAAATAAAAATGATTTATAAGGTTAAAGGTATTTATTCCTGTATCTAATAGAAGTGATGTATTGTTTAGCCTCGAAACGTTTTGAATGTTTTAATGAATTGAAAAATATATATTTATATCAAAATTGAAGATGTGAATTTGGAATAATATAGATCAAGTCTTTCAGTAAGTTATAAACTATCAAAAAATTAATATCGAAAAAAAACATGCTATTATCGTAAAAAAGCTGGAAAAAGTTTAATTAGAAAGTTTTTTAATAAATGAGAGGAAATATTGAGATATTTTCCGTAGGCGGCAGATTGACAGTGAGATCGCATGTTTAGACACCTCTTCTGTGGCTCCGACTATAACACTTCCTACCGACACTTTAGCCTCTAGTAATTAATCAAAAACTGAAACAAATTGGATTTAAGTTCCGGAAACTTTTTAAACTCAAATAACTCTACAGGGAAATAATTAAAGAAATTAATTACTCTTTAAACTTTCTTAAACTGATCGAAAAAGACGAAATCGATTCTTTATTATTGTATTGTTTCGGAATTCGTCCTTAACTCAGAACATTGCTGGGAATATTCACCTGCTCTCATTATGTTTTTTTTTATTGCTTGTTTTTCGTTTCATTAAATAAATAAACATATTTTTATAATAAGAAAAAAGTGGGTTATTTTTTTAGGAGTGGTTAGGGGTGGCTAGGGGTGGTACCTCCTGGGGCAAACCTAGCCTCTATACAGTGGGTATCCTTAATTGAAAATATAACTGAAACCTGGCGGTTGAGCGTGATCAACGGTCAAATCATCTCCCTCTGCAACCGCTGACCAAGGAACAGTACTTCCTAACAGAGTACTCAACCCAAGACCCTTCATGGGTTGTAGTAGTCCAGGATTTTTAAATTTAATTTTTCTATCATTCTTTGGTAGATGTTCTGTATTTTTTTTTTTTTTACTTTCACTTACCTATATATGAAATATATAGTAAGTGGAAGTATTGCGATCGTGAAAAAATTCGACTTCCGGTTTTCAACGGAAATACACGTTTTGGGGTCCCCTGAGTCGAAATGACCAAGTCCCGCGAAATGGTCTGTGTGTGTGTGTGTGTGTGTCTGTGTGAACAGACTAGCTCAAAAACTATAAACCGTGCGATCCTGAAATTGGGTATTTAGTGTAGGTATAAGCCCGCGATGTGACAGCAAAAATTTTATTAAATTTTCTCAAAGGGAGGGGGTACTTTATTTAATAACTTTTTAAGTTTTTTTTCGATTTTCTCAAAAACGGCTCTAACGATTTTGATTAAACTGAGTATTTGATCTATTTATATGCCTGAAATATGACAGTAAAAATTTCATCAAAATTGATCAACCGGAGGGGGGACTTTACTTAATTAATTTTGTATCATTTTCACATGTTTTTTTTATTTACTCAAAAACGGTTTTAACGATTTTGATCAAACTTGGTATTTGATGTATTTATATGCTCGAGATATGACTGTAAAAATTTCATCAAAATTGATCTACGGGAGGGGGTACTTTACTTAATAAATTTTGTATCAATTTCATGGGTTTTTTTTATTTACTCAAAAACGGCTTTAACGATTAACAAAAATAAGATATGAATGTAGAAAAATGTGTCACTTTGGGAAATGATATTTAGCAAAACACGTCAATTTCTAATCTAAGTAAGTTGGTAAGTGAAAGTTGTGTGTTGCGCGCACGCACCAGATTTTTTTTAACTGCGACTAAAATAGTCATGAAGAAAAGCAAAAATCTATTAAAGGACGATCTTTACACAATTATATCCCGAAAAACACACAATAAAATCATGAAAAACCAAAAACACGCATTACAAACTAACACAATTACTGACAGAACACGGAAAAACAAAACATTATTTGAACCGGTTCCACCTCTGTAATACAAACGCTTGTGAAAGTGACGGACAATTTCCACAAACTTTTAAACATATCTTATACGACTGTCACTTTCGCGAACACAAAAGAGGACATTTAATAAAAAAGATCTTGATGAAGGGGACACATGGCCTACTCCTGAAAACAAATTATTTGAGAAATATAAAGTGGAACTATTAAAATTTTCAAAATTAATTAAACTTCAGAATTGAACCCAGAGAAGACAGAAGACCAGCCAGAACTAGAAAAAATCTGGTGCGTGCGCGCAACACACAACTTTCACTTACCAACTTACTTAGATTAGAACTTAATGCGTTTTGTTTATTGCCACTTCTCAAATGAACAGAACATCTTTAATAATAACGCATTGGTTTGTCATTAAAGGCGTACGGCGCATGCGTGAGCTCAAGGTGCTTTATGAGTTGACGGATTATTTTCCTTTTTTTCTCCTGTATATGTTTACTTGATTTTCTTCATATATCATATTTAGCCATTTCTTATTTTTAGGCGTGATGACAGACAGTTCATTTCTCAATATAAACTAAAACAAAGGTACTTTATAGGAAAACAAAGAAGGCCCCTTCCCCATTTAAGCCCTCTCAGAACATTTTAATAATGATAAAGCTTACCTGATATAAATAACAACTAATTTTCATTAAACATAACGAATTTGATAAAAATCGTTAAAGCCGTTTTTGAGATAATCGATCAAAAAGGTAAAAATTGGAAAAAAAATATGAAATAAAGTCCCCCCTCCTGTAGATCATTTTTAATGAAATTTTTACAGTCATATCTCGGGCATATAAATACATCAAATACAAAGTTTGATCAAAATCGTTAAAGCCTTTTTTGAGTAAATAAAAAAAACAGGTGAAAATGATACAAAATTTATTAAGTAAAGTCCCCCTCAACTCCCACCACACCCAGTGGTGTTTTGATTTTTTATTTTTGTCTATTTTTGGTTTGTTTTTTTTGTCTTACTCGTTTTTGTGTTTAGTTAGAAGACTTTAACATACACATTGTTTACTTTTACTGTGAAAAAAAAATATATTAACATCTATGCAGGTACTATGCCTAAGGGCATGGAATCTGTAAAATTTAGAAATACACGACCATCATTGGGTTACTATGGAAGGAAAAAAACAAAATAGTTACGATGTCCTTTGTAGTTAGCTGAATTATAAATTAGAATGCCGCAAATGAAAGCTTTTCAGGATGAAGTATTCTTATACTAAATAATAATCTAACATTATTTGAAATAAACAATTTTATTCATGCACAAAGGTAACCTCCATTATAACAACTGTTTTAATAAAAACATATGGTTTTATAAAAAACATAGGACTGGTTAATTAATAAATAAACTAGTAGTCAAAACTATTAATAAGAACTTAATTCTTTAACAGATATATCAGTCCTCCCCACTAAATTTTGATGTTAGGAGCTGATCTATATGTCTTCTCCATATCTGACCGTTGTCCATTTTAACCGAGTAGTGTAGGACACCGTCTCGCTGAATGATACTGCCGAATTCCCACTTTCTCTTCTTCATCGAGTATGATCGCGCCTGAACTCTGTCTCCTATCTTCAGCGAGCGAACACCTTCTATTTCTTTCTTTTCTACTTTCTCCTGAGACCCTTCATTCATCAGGTCAATTTTAGTACGAATATTTCTGCCAAACATTAACTCATTAACATTAAACATTAACTCACTGAAGTATTCTTATACTAAATAATAATCTAACATTATTTGAAATAAACAATTTTATTCATGCACAAAGGTAACCTCCATTATAACAACTGTTTTAATAAAAACATATGGTTTTATAAAAACATATGGTTAATTAATAAATAAACTATTAGTCAAAACTATTTATAAGAACTTGATTCTTTAACAGATATATCACAGGGTATGGTTTTACCGATGAATCGTCTCATAAATTATTCCTAGTGTCCTAATTCTTAAAGGTATTTTCGAATATTCCCTCGGATTTCGGCATTCAAAATTTTTGGAAGGATATGTTTCTTCTTATTTTCACGGAGTAAACAAAAAGAGTTCACTATAACTCGTGTCGACGTGGAATTTCATCAAACGAAATAAAAAATCTTCTTTTTTTAAATGTTTAATATGATTTTTCTTATTTTTTACTAAAGATACGATTGACGTCGGTACGATGAATACAAAAAAATTATTGGTTTGTTCACCAGTTTTTTTTTGTTTGTTTTTTTTTGACTGAACCCAATAAATCTTTTACCAAATTACCATAGCCTAGTAGATGATTATGGAGTCAGACTGAATGCTGATGTGGGCTGATAACCTAACGCAAGCTCGGTGTGGTCGTTTCGAATGTAGGTCCAAACCAGTTCGTACGAACCCACAGAATGAGCCTTTTGTGTACATTTCATCTAGTTCCCTGCATCCGACAAACCCGAAAGGATACCCGGAAAGGATGTCAATCTTTTAGGAAGAATCTTTAATATCTTTATTGGATGGCTTAAATATTGTCACTGATAAGCACCATCAGCTGATGGTGACACTTATGAGCACCAGTTCTGTGTCCAAAATAACTTAATCTGACGTAAAATACATTTATTGATAGCTACATATTGACAGAACTAATACATAAGCCTGTATATTGAAACAAAAAACATATCGTTCAAAATCCCGGACCGTTGGAACGAACTAGCGGTTGGTGCGAACCGTCAGAGCACGTGTTTGGGACTTAATTGTTTGAATTCAAGGCCTGGATGATTCGGCGACGCAGGCCAGGAAGGTTCAAGAAGGTTCCTTTTACGACTATATATAAGGAGCGAGTGACTGGACAAGTTAGTCTTAATCTTTGTCTTGACTTTGAAGCTCAAGCCATATGATTTGATATACAAAGCGATAATTTTTGTAACCTGCTTTAATATTTGTGTTTTTATAATATGTGTGATTCTGACAATTGTTATATTTCGTTTAATAAATATTATTAACCCACAGAAGTGTTACAATATTTTTATTTTGTGACAAACATGGATCAATACCTAAAAATTTGAAATATTAACGATTTCAGTCTGCATTCCCAAAATGATGTCGTGTATTCTCTAGGTGTCAGTAGTGTTTTGATTTTTAACTCTTTGTTTTTATAGAAAATTTAAAAATATTATTATTATATATATACATTAATATTAAATAAAAATATATTAAAGATAGTGGCCTGGGGTTACTTTGGCGTAGTGGTAAGCACAGATAATCACAGATGGCCGCGGGTTCGTAGTCTGAAAGGGGATCCTAGGATATATTAAAGGAGTAAAAAATACTTGGCTAAGCTGCCCTTCCCTCCGGGCGTAAAATGGAGGCTCCGAGCCTGTGCGATGTCTGGTACTCGTTAATGACCTCTATCCTAATTATACCCGGATAGGAAATGTATATCGTCGTCTGAATAGCTATATTTGTAATAGCTGCATAACGTGACGTTAAAGAAACAAACCATCCATAAAATGTATATTTACATGTTTTTATCATATGTCTAGGATACGTATAATTTTTTGTAATGATATCTTACAGAGCCGTTATGTAGTGGTTAGCATAACAAACTTAACGTTACACAAAGAAGCGTTAATTTTAAAAGCTGTAACGTATATGTATTACAACTGTTCTATCACGAGTAAGAAGGTCATGATTTGTCTGTTTGTTTTACCTCACTTTATACTAGTAAGGCTAATCGGACGATGCTACAGTGGGAGTCCTAAATGTTGTCTATCCAAGTTTAATTAGGATAGAAGTATTTAACGAACTGGCTCGAGACCAACATTTTACGTCCTATCCAAGGGACGGCATAGCCAAGAATGTTTTACTCCCTTTAAAACATCCTAAGGCCACAATGGGGAGTGAACCCACTACGTTCAGTCTTTAGGCTGCTATGCTAACCACCGCAAGTGACCTTGAAGGACAACAAATTTAACCACCCAGAGCTGATTCAATTACGATCAATCCGGAGAGTGATATATGCGAGTTACCCTTTTATATTCTCGCACCAAAAGTGTTATAAAAGGAAAAGAAACTAAAAGAAAAAAGCAAATACCAACTCACCCGTATTTTCTCCTATAAGAAGTAGGGCAGCCCTGTGGTAAGGCACCGAGAGTTCGAATTGGGTAGGATATCTTTTATCTTTACAGAGCGTTCTCTTATTTGAAAAAGCACGAGAAATACCCTGGCGTTTGAGCGTGATCATAGTTAAATCTCCTCCTTGCACGGTGATGACTAGAGCTCGGATTCCCATGCAATTTTATCTTTTTATTGGTAAGTCAGAATAAAGCGAACTCAAGTTACTTATCTGAATCAAGCCTAATGGGATGTTTTAATGAAGTTTTATAATGCACGTTTCGGGGTTCATTGCACGAAATCGCATCATTTGATATTTTGAAGAAAAAAATATTACAAATTGTATTTTTCTTAAATACACATAAAAACAATACTGGAAAAAAATGTGAATATCATAGGAAAAGAAATAAAGGGATCTTGGGAAATGTAAACCAACACAAAATTTCCAAGAACTGAGGGTTCAGTGATTCCTGGATGTTTACAATTTGTTTCTCAATTCTCATAGCTCTGTCAGTATCAAACTAGCTCCTGTCGACTATATATATTGTTTGGAAAATGCCAAAAATTGGAGCAAGTGTGTCTTCGATGCTTCGAAAACTGCGGGATGGATTGAAAAATACCCTGAACTCAATAGGGATGTTTGTGTAGTGTTTTGTAAATCTTGTGATAAAAAAATTGGATGTGAGGGGAAATCATAAATTGATACCGGTACATACTGTAGCACAAGTAAGTACCTAATTTTTTACTTTTTTCCTTTACTTACCTATATATGAAATATATAGTAAGTGGAAGTATTGCGATCGTGAAAAAATTCGACTTCCGGTTTTCAACGGAAATACACGTTTTGGGGTCCCCTGAGTCGAAATGACCAAGTCCCGCGAAATGGTCTGTGTGTGTGTGTCTCTGTGTGTGTGTGTGTGTGTGTGTGTGTGTGTGTGTGTGTGTGTGTGTGTGTGTGTGTGTGTGTGTGTGTGTGTGTGTGTGTATGTGAACAGACTAGCTCAAAAAATATAAACCGTGCGATCCTGAAATTTAGTATTTAGTGTAGGTATATGCCCGCGATGTGACAGCATAAATTTCATCAAAATTACTTAAAGGGAAGAGGTACTTTACTTAATAACTTTTTAGGTTTTTTTCGATTTTCTCAAAAACGGCTCTAACGATTTTGATTAAACTGAGTATTTCATCTATTTATATGCCCGAGATATAACTGTAAAAATTTCATCAAAATTGATTAACCGGAGGGGGGACTTTACTTAATAAATTTTGTAACATTTTCACGTGTTTTTTTTATTTACTCTAAATCGGCTTTAACGATTTTGATCAAACTGGGTATTTGATGTATTTATATGCCCGAGATATGACTGTAAAAAATTCATCAAAATTGATTAACCGGAGGGGGACTTTACTTAATAAATTTTGTAACATTTTCACGTGTTTTTTGATTTTCTCAAAAACGGCTCTAACGATTTTGATTAAACTTAGTATTTGATCTATTTATATGCCCGAGATATGTCTGTAAAAATTTCACCAAAATTGATCAACCGCAGGGGGCACTTTACTTAATAAATTTTGTATCATTTTTACGTGCTTTTTTTTATTTACTCAAAAACGGCTTTCACGATTGTGAACAAACTGGGTATTTGATGTATGTATATGCCAAATATGTGATACCCAACATTTCATCAAAATTGATCAACCGAAGGGGGGACTTTACTTAATAAATTTTGTATCATTTTCACGGGGTTTTTTATTTACTCAAAAACGGCTTTAACGATTAATAAAAATAAGATATGAATGTAGAAAAATGTGTGATTTTGGGAAATGATATCTAACAAAACACGTCAATTTCTTATCTAAGTAAGTTGGTAAGTGAAAGTTGTGTGTTGCGCACACGCACCAGATTTTTTAACCCTATAACGGTAACAGGAGTAGTGCGTGTCACCAGAGTGATTTAAAAATAAACCCGATTCCATAATTTGAATAGTCTCTTTCCTTTTTTAAGATATTTCTATTTCCAATATAATTACAGCTCACATGCGTGTCTTTTACTCTGTATTCCACATCTTGCTGTTACTATTTTCAGTAAATATTTTATGTTCTGATTTTTTTACCGGAAATTTTTTCAAAAATATATGTATAGTATCATACAAAAGATCCAAAATTCAGTGATTTTACCGAAATCTATACTAAAACCAATATTATAAAAATAATTTGTAAAAAAAAAATAAAAAGAGTTTCTAATTCAATTTACTCTCCGCTAATTCTTTTTTTGGGTCTTTTCTACTTTACTCCCCCTATGATTACTTTCTATATCTGTTACTTTTTAATTAACCTTATGGTAATAGTTTGTAATGAAAGTCCTAGTTCTTTAACACAATATTTTGTGCTTGTGTACTCGTTTAACCATGAATAGATGAATATTAAAACTTTACACAAAGGAAGTCTAGTACCTTCTAACCAAGTGCCAGCAAAAGCACCCTTTTCCTGCCGACATTTATAATCATAACACCGCCAACGAAATCCTCTTTTTTCACTAAAAAGAAGCTTCATGTCGCGGTTGTTCTGACACTTCCTAGCTGTATGTATTATACCTTCTTCCTGGAACATTTGCAATGCTTTCTTATCATCATTTCCGAGGTACTAATACAATTCAAATCCGTTCATTATTAACTTTTAAACAATAATTGAGAAATATATGCGCTTAACCTATTAACTTTTATACAATGAATTCATATTTATTGATCAGGTGTTATAATTTGAAAGAAACTTCCAAGGTAACTGTTCCATATGAGTAATCATAGGGGGAGTAAAGTAGAAAAGTCCCCTTTTTTTCCAAAGTAGCTATTTTTTGTTCACAAAAATAATTTAATGCCTGATTTTCAAGCAGGCATTTTGTATGTTTTTGCACGTTTTGAAGTTTTCATTCACGGAATTCCAAGCTTTAGTGATGATCAAGATTTCTTGATCCTTAAATAGTACTGTAAGTACTTAAATAGCACTGAAGTTTTATTCTACACCTTCCATGGGTTGTAGAAGTACAGTTTTATTTTTCTTTCATATTTTTTCCCCCTCCGTAAAATGAAGAACCCAATTGATCCTGGAAGAAGGGATTGGTTTTTCTTTAATATTTTTCCGTTTTATTATTCCTCTTTATTGGACCCTGCAGGCGGCACTTCTAAATCCCTGCTGCACATAAAGCCGCTTCAACCCCCTTTAATTCGAATACCTCTACCCTTCGCAAACCGATACGGGCTTTCATTAAAGATATAATCAGGGTGTCGTTCCAACAAGTATCAGCGGTGTGTATATGTCGTTATCCGTTCTCTTTAATCTTCTATATGAATGCTCTCTATAATAATATATGTGTGTGTGCCCTTTGAGTTTTGATTATTCGCTTCAGATGTATCTTTGAATTCGTATCTTTATGAAATGTAATTGTATAAAAAGAAATGTAACTATAAGAGATATGCGTTGATAATTATATTTTCAAAGGATATAAAGTAACCTATAATCATAACGAAATAAAAAAAAATAATTCAATAGTATTGAATAATACTATTCAATAAAAGGCGTTTTAGCATCAACTACGGAAGAAGAAACATCCATTTACATTAAAATGGGTAATTTTTCATTTCCACCCTCTCCATCTACCATTTTTCCGATGTTTTGCTATTCGCGGAGTAAAGATAAATCTACCACAGCAAAATCATTAAGAATAGTTATTATCTATCGAGGTTTAATTAGGATAAGGATCTCTAACGAGTTTCTCACATTGTACAGGCTCGAAAAGTACCCAATTGATTAATCTGAAGTGACTATATACCCAAAAAACAGCCATATCTACTTCTAATACTAATATATATATCTAAAGACGAAAATGTGATAGATTTTTTTTTTTTTTTTGTGTGTTTTCCATTGTTTTAGTAAAAAATGATAGTTGTAGCCTATCTTTTTTTTTCAATCACATGTTTTTCTCCCGCTTTAATCGTTGTTTGTTTGTTTAACAACACTTTATGCTACTTAGGCTAATCGGACGATCCTACAGTGGGAGTCCTAAATTTTGCCTATCCAGGTATAATTGAGATTGGGATCGTTAGAGAGTACCTGACATCTTACAGGCTCAGGACCTCCATTTTACGTCCTATCCGAGGGACGGCATAACGAATGATAAATCCTAGGGCCACCTCGGAACGCGCCCCCGCGGCCTTTAGTCTAGATCTAAATTTTGCCTATCCAGCAGTGATGTAAAAATATCGATATTTTCGATTGTATCGGACATAAAACTATCGATAGTATGACGTGAAGACCGGGGCGGCGAGGAGGGAGGGAATCGTAATCGTTAAATTAAATAATTAAAATCGTGGAATTTTTCGATTTTAATCGTAGGTGCTATAATACTCGTTTTCAATTGCACTAATTTCTTTCCTATATATTTGGTCTCTGTCATTAAACGAGTGAGTTTCAATTGGAGAAACTGGCAGGGAATTAGTTGTTTCTTTGTATTTTATTCTATCGAAATGGAAGCCAAATACCTAATGTTTTTAGCCTAGAAAATATATATGTATTTAGCCTAAAGATGGGTGTCCTTTCATAATTTTTAATTATTTAATTAAGAATCCTATAGCGCGATATTTATTTGAAATTCAATCAGAAAGGTGTAAGGATGACTCTTATCAGTTAATTTAATTCTATATTTTTTATCAAATAAAGTTAATATTTTGTGTATAAAGTAGTAAGGTATTTTTTGTTAGAAAAATAAATGTAATTACATTTTTGAATTTTTCTTATTTTCCATATATGTTAATTATTTATCAGAAGGGTGCTTTTAGACAGAGGGTATCACTATTCCCCATTAAAAACCAATTTTCGATAGTTAAAAAAACTATCGATAGTATCGATAGTTTTACATTACAACTATCCAGGTTTAATAAGGATAGGGATCTTTAACGAGTTCCTGACATCGCACAGGCTCGGAACCTCCATTTTACGTCCTATCCGAGGGACGGTATGGCTAAGGATTTTTTACTCCCATTAAAAAATCCTGGGGCTAACGCTGGGCGCGAACCTTTAAATAATAAAGGTTAATTTTTGTAAATCTTTTAATAATAAAAATATTCTCTCTCTCAAGTAACTGACTAAACCAGGCAAGAGGTATTTCTAAATGCCATCATTATTAAATTATTGTCGACGGATAAAAAAAAGTATAAAGAAACAAAAGAAAGAAGTGAAATTAAGCAGCTACGTTAGTATATAAAGTACTGAATCTATCTACTAATCTCTCATGTATTACAGAAATATAACATTTTTAAAAAACTTATTTATTTTTGTAAAATTCGTTACTAAGATAAAGTATTCTGGCGGTAGGAACCAAAACAGATAAAAAACCTACATAAAAGATAGTCACCTACTCTGGTTTTCTTAAAAGAAGAGATCTCTCGCCCTGTTTATGGGTTCCTTAGCTGTTGTCATGCCTTTTATAATTTGGCTAAAATGTCCATGTACCTAAGTTATAATAGAAATGTATATAAAGTGTCTATATATAAATAAGTCCAACGAAATGGTTTGTTTGTTTTTGTTGGTTTAACGTCCATTTATACCACTAAGGCTAATCGGAAGACGCTACAGAGGGAGTCCTAAATTTCGCCTATCCAGGTATAATTAGGATAGAGATCTTTAACGAGTACCTGACATCGTACAGGCTCGGTACCTCCATTTTACGTCATATCCCAGGGACGGTATAGCCAAGGTTTTTTGAGACCCTTTAAAAAATCCGAGGGCCACCGCGGTACGCTAACCTGCAACTTAAACATTGTAGGTTGCTATGCTAACCACTATACCACTGGCGACCCCAGACTTTTTAATAACTGGATAGTTTAACACCTGAAACATCCATATTTTAAGAATCAGTCATACGTTTCCCAAATCAATATCTTTTTATTTATTTGATTAGTAACTAGATATAATATATGCTTTATATGTTATGTTAATGTTATTTAGTTTTTATGTTATTTAAATTAATATCAGTCCATAAACGATGAAAAGAAATAATTATAAAGTAATAAAAGGTTGCTCTGAATGTTATTGTTATATAATTCACTAACTCAAGGCTATGACGGAAACTATTGAATAATTCTGTCACGATGAAGAAATATTTATTCCAATAAAGTTTTCAAGATAGAATAAAATATTGAAAAAAAAAAAAAAAAACGATGGAAGGCCAACAGAATTTGTATTCCAAAAGCCAGTGTCCCTGATACTTGGCAAACACATAATCAATGTTGGCATGAACGGGAAGCGGCGGTAATGAAGTACTGACACATTTTATCAGAATACAAAGCAGCTCAATTATTACTAAATAAAAAAAAAAAAAGTTAAATTTATCTTGTTATATTTATAAAATATTTAATTTAGGAACATAATTTTGTTAGAATATATATGATTAAGAAGTAAAAATCCAAAACCGTATGGATGTTGGGTCAATCCATTTGAAATGGTCCAGAAAAAAATAGTAGTGTTAATTTTTTTAACTAATTGAATTTAATGTTAAATAATATGCTTCTTATAAATGGACTTTGCATGATATAAGTATATAGTTTCTATATTATAAAAACTTGCTACTTTTGTGTAAACTTAAAATTGTTAACATATATAATTGTTTAACATTGAACAAAAAAATCTTTCACATTTTCGTCTTTAGATATATATATTAGTATTAGAAGTAGATATGGCTGTTATTCGGGTATATAGTCGCTTTCTGTATAAGTTTCAGATTAATCCATTGGGTACTTTTCGAGCCTATACGATGTGAGAAACTCGTTAGAGATCCCTATCCTAATTAAACCTGAATAGACAAAATTTAGGACTCATACTATAGCATCGGCCGATTAGCCTTTGTAGCATAAAGTGACGTCAATCAAACAAACATAACAACAAAAGGTCTTCTTTTCTTTTGTTTCTCTAGTTATTTTTACTGATTTAAATTTAAGTTTAAGTAATAATTTTAAGTTCTTCATCATTTGATAATCATGTGTTTTGTACAGATCCGTAATCATTACTCGAAATGAATTTGTAGGGGAAAAGGTATTTATTTATTTATTTATGTTTCCCATGTAGATTTGCACCTGCGCTGTGGCGCATCTAGCAAATTTGGTCACTGCTGCTTTTGACTCTCACTTTCTTGAGGCATTATAATTTACTAAAGTAAGAGGTCTCTTGGCCACATTCGTTTCAGTCGACGTCGAGGCTGACCAGGTAACAGGGAGGAGGAAAGAGCCTTTTAGGGTATTCGGGGTTTCCCGGGCCAGGGAGAGGATGGGGGATTAATGTCGAGTATTATTAAATTTCCTCTGGCTCCGGATTTTGTACTGAACTTGAAGCGTGATCATGTTCCTATGAGACAGTAATTTATAATTCAGTATATTAGTTCAGTAAGAACAAAATCAATTTCCGGCATGCAATCTATCCTGTATTTCTTCTGACATGAGTAAGTTGGCAAACCTTAATATCCTGGCCTTTTTTAAGTTCAAAAATACCATGAAGTCCTTTTATTTTTAGTGCGATTCGAAAATATATAGGCCCGGGCCCAAATAGTGGAGGTAGGCCACTAGAAAGCATATGATAAAAAAAAAAAAAAAAAAAAAATAGCGTAAGATTTAGAGAGGGAAGAAAGCGTAGGGGGGTGTGCTGAGGAAAGCAGGACGCGGTTGGCTCAACTTAATTAAAGCGGCCTCTATACCCCCCCCTGCACCCCCCTTTACACCCCCCTTACCACCTCCCCCCCTCGTTTGCCACCATTCGCCCCCTTTAGAGCCCCCCTCACTCGCAGCGGTCGCTTTTTGCCCCGATCTGGCTCACCTCGTCAGATTTCTATCAGCCAATGTTTTTTGCAGTTTGTTAGTTTTAACGAGCCGGTTTAATTTCAGTCGTACGAATTTCAGTCAAACTGGAAAGGATTAACTTTATACACAATGGGTTTTGAGGATATTATTTTTATTCTTTATCGTATTTTTTTTTTTAATATTTTCTGAATCGGTTTAGTATTTTCTTTTTTTTTTAAGTTACTGCTAGTCATGCTAATCTGTTTTTTTAACTTTTTTTTTATTTGCCTTCCCTTCCTTTTACGCAATACGGGTATATGCTGGATGTCTGCTTAACATCAAGCTACTGCTAGCAAAACTTTATCCATTGTTCTGGATATTCTCTTCCCCGAGGATTAAGCTGGTACTTCCTGGTAGGGACAGAGAGAAAAAAATAGATGGAAATACGTGTTGCCCCTGGCAACCGATATATTAATGGGAACCCGAAGATAGCCAGTTCAAAACCCGGATCCTGGGGACACATACTGGATGTCCCAGACCTAGTGTAAAAAAAAAAAAAAAATGGTTAATACTGCATGCTAAACGGGGTAGAATGGCACAGAAACGAGTTTCCTATCTCAATCTGTTGAGGAGATAGAATTTTTTTTTTTTTTTTAAATCTTACTTTTTTCTGAAAAATGGCAGTTTTCTCTACTTTGGTTCAGCGCAAAACAAAAATGATGATATTTTGTTAATTAGCATTAAATTTTCTAAAAGATGAGATCTAGTTATTTTAACGCGGGGACTTTTAACGCGCGAAACACAAAACATTTTTAAACTTAAATTATTTTTTGAAAATTCCTCGCTCCTCACTGGAGCACCCTAGAAGCAGTCAAATTTTCTGAAAACTGCGGAATTTACTTAGCTTTTTAATGGTGTAATTCATGATACAATTGCACTTCACCTTTTGAGTCTAAAAGAATTCTGATGAAAAACACGGTAGAGAATAAATACTTGATTGAACAAAAGTATTAGTTATGTTATATTTTCGTCGATATGCATGAGAGGTACATGCGTACATTTTTTTCTTTTTTTAATACCTATAAAAAAATAACAATTTAGGATTATTTGAAGAAATTAAATACACCAACAGTAAAATAACACTAATTCCAATCAGAACGTGATATCATTGTCAGGGCTAATGATAGCAGGGCACATTATGAAATGTCATTTTTCTGTTGGTGTATTTAATTTCTTCAAATAATCCTAAATTGTTATTTTTTGTAGGTATTAAAAAAAGGAACAAATGTACGTTTATGTAACATTAGGTAATCAGCAAAAATTTGGGTCACCCCCCCCCCCTTGACTCCCTATAAATAAGATTATTTTTTTTTTGGGGGGGGAGGACTTGCCAACTTCACAACCCTTTACCTCTCATGCATATTGACGAAAATATAACATAACTAATACTTTTGTTCAATCAAGTATTTATTCTCTACCGTGTTTTTCATCAGAAAAACTTCTTTTAGACTCAAAAGGTGAAGTGCAATTGTATCATGGATTACACCATTAAAAAGCTAAGTAAATTCCGCAGTTTTTAGGAAATTTGACAGCTTCTAGGATGCTCCAGTGAGGAGCGAGGAATTTTTAAAAACTATTAATAATTTAAGTTTAAAAAATGTTTTGTATGTTGTGCGTTAAAAGACCCACTGAAAGTGGATTTAAAATAACCAAACCTAACTCATCTTTTAGGAAATTTAATGCTGATTAAGAAAATATCATTGTTTTTGTTTCTACGCTAAACCAAAGTAGATGAAACTGCCATTTTTTATAAAAAAGTAAGATTTTAAAAATAAAAACAAAAAAAATTCTATCTCCTCAACAGATTGAGATAGGAAACTCGTTTCTGTGCCGTTCTACCCCGTTTAGCATGCAGTATTACCCATTTTTTTTTTACACTAGGTCTGGGACACCCAGTATAACACTCGACATTAATCCCGCACCCACTCCCCTAGCTCGGGGAGCTACAGCATAAGCAGCGAGGAAGTGGAGAAAAAAAGAAGAAAAAAAATGTTGCATCTTGCATCAATAATAAAGGGGTGAGCTTTTTCTATTAAATACACCGTTATGGATTTTTCTTGTTTAACCTTCTTCCGGGCGCGCGGGCGGTAGTTTACCGTCACATTTAAAAAATCTCGTGCAGGTTTTATCAGGCAAATCATAGGTTGCCGGGAGGGGCATGTATTCTCTAATTGAATCTTATCACACACCGCGGAGACAAGAATCAACATCTTCTGAGAAGTGTCTTTTCTTTTTTAGTGTTTTAACTCCGAAAGTGCCGGGTGTCGGTAGATTACCGTCGCGCGCCCATTTACGTATCTTTTTTTATCTCTAAACATCAGAGCGAAATGTAAGTATTAAAAATAAATAATTTTAATGAAAATATCTTTATTTGATATGATAAATGCTTTTTTATAATTTTTTTGAGCACATTCTTACCATGATCATAGGAGACATTATTGGAGATTTAATTTTGACAATATTTCTGTTCTCTCTTCAAATATTTGACCTATTAGGCTTATTTCCATTCGTATTTTTATTTTTTTTTGTTCCTAGTGTTTGTGATGCTAAATGTTCTCTTCCTTAAAATGTGTCTAATTGATCATTTCTTTCTCAGTTAATTTTTATGATGAAGTTTAAATGTGTTGTGATAGCAAGTTAAATTTTTATTGATTTATTTAAATTTTTTGTTGCTTACTTTTGTTCTTCAATGTCATAAATATACAGTTTTATTGCAAATAATATTTGTAGTTTGCATGTTTCATTAATATTTATAAGACATGTAAAAAATGGAGTTTGAATTTTATTCAAGCCTTTTCTTCTTTCAATTACATTACTTTATAGGTCTATGTATTTAAAAAAAAAAAAAATACAGAAATATGAATATTTTTGGCAAAGATTTTCTATTTTAAAACATAGAGTGGGGTAAGGTGTTATTGAGAAAATATTCTCTATTTTGAATAAATGCATAAATACGGATATTGTGTAGTAGGGATGCGTCAATATCTTAAAAACATCGATTTAAAAAAAAAAAAATCGTGTTTTCTTCGATACATCTATGTTAAAAAAAATCTTTGTTTTTATAAAAACATTTATTTTGTCTTATCATTTAATTATATTTTAGGTGCCTTGTACAACAACAAGGGCTATAGGCACCAAATTCTATTTAAATTATAAATACATAGGGACTATATTAAAAAACTGGTAATCGGTAATTTTATACATACATACATTTTATTCAAAGGGAATATATTAAAAACTGGTTATTGGTAATTTTTTGTAAATTTGTAAACATTGATTTCTTTAAGAAATTTTTTGAACATTCTGGTCTTATATCTTCAGCATATCCCTCGATGTGGTGTGCATTCCTCGCTGCTTCCAGTCCTGGGCAATCTTCTAAGATGTGATCCACTGTTAAATTTTTATATTTTAAAGATCTTCATTTTTTTTTTTTCAAAAATTCTGTGATAAAACTATCATTGTTTCCGTCGATCCTTTATGTGGAAAAAATCTTTGTTTTTACAAGACACGAACATCGACATCGGTGGGAAAGTTATATCACATCAACCCTAAGACACATTTCACACCGAGAAAAATATAAAAAAGTATGGTATATGATAAATTGAAGCGTAGAAATGCTTAAGGGTATAAGTGCCTTAGGAAATTTTTACAGAATGATGTTACTTATACCTAAGTTCAGTGCTTACACCTATGCCATCTTTCATACGTTCAATGAACTCTTTTCTAACAAGACATTACTTATGCCTATTTCTGAAGAATGGCTTTGGCAAATATAACAATTTGGCAAAAAAAAAAATTTGTTTTATTTTTTTGGCACTTCCAACCCTTATGCACTTCCACGCTTCAATAATTTAAAGTTTTCTTGAATAAAATTTAAATCATGCAATATTTATAACTTGTTTGTTTTTATTTAATGGCGTTAAACTGACCATAGAGCCTTGATCAGCTGTATTGAGATTCTAGCTTTCGACTACCGCTCTTCGCGGTTAAGATGAATCAGATTGAGTAATATTTTGATTTCAAGAAAGGCACACAAAACTATTTTACAATTTGCCAGTGAGGTATAGTGAAAAGATACTGAAGGGCTTGTATCGAGTTAGGCTGCGTAGTAGTAAAAACTACGAAAATTTATATTCTAGGTTTAAAGAAAACATTCGATTATTTTCCACTTCTAAATAATTCAATAAATTTTTGAATAGATATAGGCCCGAAAAGCTATAGAGTTTGGAAAGGGAAGGTATATATATATTGTTGGGCAATAAGCGGAAATGAAAAAGAAGAAACTTGAATAGCCTTTTGAGAGCTGTAGTAGAGGAAACACAATGGTGACAAGCCCCAGGTTTTAGGGTTTCCTATACCTCATGCTACAATGGAACTTTTTCTCTCTATATAACCTTGTTTTCTTCCCTAATTCTGTTCGCATTCAATCATAGAATAAAGGTATTAAGCCTCTCCGCAATCGGTTGATAACTTGGTTCTTAAAGCTATTTATTTATTTTGTCGAAGCGGAAATGATTGGGGTTGCGGTCAAAATAAATAATATACAAGCATCAGATATTTAATCGTGCTGACGTTTCGACCTGAATTTCAGGTCCTCATCAGGGCTACATGTGAAAAACCAGACGGCAACCATTGAGAGAAAATAAATAAAGAAATATCAATTATATGTGTAACATTAAACAAAATTTTCAGGTACTCGTTAAAGGTCCCTATCCTAATTAAATCTGGATAGGCAAAATTTAGGACTCCCACTGTAGCATCGTCCGATTAGCCTTAGCATAGCGTTAAAGAAACAAACAATCAAGACGCTTCATGGGTTGTTTGTGGTACAGATTTTTTTACTTTCACTTACCTATATATGAAATATATAGTAAGTGGAAGTATTGCGATGGTGAAAAATTTAGACTTCCGGTTTTCAACGGAAATATACGTTTTGAGGTTCCCTGAGTCAAAATAACCAAGTCCCGCGAAATGGTCTGTGTGTGTGTGTGTGTGTGTGTGTGTGTGCGTGTGTGTGTGTGTGAACAGACTAGCTCAAAAACTGTTAACCGTGCGAACCTGAAATTGGGTATTTAGTCTATGTATATGCCCGCGATGTGACAGCAAAAATTTCATCAAAATTTGTCAAAGGGTGGGGGTACTTTATTAAATAACTTTTTAGGTTTTTTTTCGATTTTCTCAATAACGGCTCTAACGATTTTGATTAAACTAAGTATTCGATGTATTAATATGCCCGAGATATGACTGTAAAAATTTCATCAAAATTGATCAACCGGAGGGGGTACTTTACTTAATAAATTTTGTATTATTTTCACGTGTTTTTTTTTATTTACTCAAAAACGGTTTTAACGATTTTGATCAAACTTGGTATTTGATGTATTTATATGCCCGAGATATGACTGTAAAAATTTCATCAAAATTGATTAACCGGAGGGGGGACTTTACTTAATAAATTTTGTATCATTTTCACGTGTTTTTTTTATTTACTCAAAAACGGTTTTAACGATTTTGATCAAACTTGGTATTTGATGTATTTATATGCCCGAGATATGACTGTAAAAATTTCACCAAAATTGATTTACGGGAGGGGGGACTTTACTTAATAAATTTTGTATCATTTTCACGTGTTTTTTTTATTTACTCAAAAACGGTTTTAACGATTTTGATCAAACTTAGTATTTGATGTATTTATATGCCCGAGATATGACTGTAAAAATTTCATCAAAATTGATCTACGGGAGGGGGGACTTTACTTAATAAATTTTGTATCATTTTCACGGTTTTTTTTTTATTTACTCAAAAACGGCTTTAAAGATTAACAAAAATAAGATATGAATGTAGAAAAATGTGTGACTTTAGGAAATGATAATTAGCAAAACACGTCAATTTCTAATCTAAGTAAGTTGGTAAGTGAAAGTTGTGTGTTGCGCGCACGCACCTGATTTTTTTTATTTATAAGACGTTTCGGCTCTTTTGAGCCATCTTAAGTTCTAAAACATTTAACAATACAATTAATAAATCAAAAATATTTGTGAATACAGTCATTTAGGATCTGTATTTAATATATATACAGACCAGCAAAACAGGCAGACAAATCATTTGAAGTCACACAGGGCAGATACATCAGATGTGACTTCAAATGATTTGTCTGCCTGTTTTGCTGGTCTGTATATATATTAAATACAGATCCTAAATGATTGTATTCACAAATATTTTTGATTTATTAATTGTATTGTTAAATGTTTTAGAACTGAAGATGGCTCAAAAGAGCCGAAACGTCTTATAAATAAAAAAAATGTATTGTTGAGACTAATTTGGTCCCCTTCTTGATATCCTGTTAAAGAAATATCAATTATATATGTAACATTAAACAAAATTTTCAGGTACTCGTTAAAGATCCCTATCCTAATTAAATCTGGATAGGCAAAATTTAGGACTCCCACTGTAGCATCGTCCTATTAGCCTTAGCATAAAGTGACGTTAAAGAAACAAATAATCGCTTCATGGGTTGTTAGTGGTACAGATTTTTTTATTTTAACGGAAAAGTGTTAAAATTGGTAATAATACAAATAATTTTGGCAATTCTTTAACCAAATTACCATAGGCTAGTGGATGATTATGGAGTCAGACTGGATGCTGATATGGGTTGATAACCTAACGCAAGCTCGCTGTCATTTGCGGTGGTTTAATGTGTGGGTTGAAACATGTTTACACGAAACCACAGAATGAGCCTTTTGTTGACATTTTATCAAGTTCCCTGCATCCGACAAACCCGAAAGGACTTTCTGGGTACCCAGGAAGGTTTTCGATCTTTTAGGAAGTATCTTTAATCTCTTTAATGGATGGCTTAAATATTATCACTGATGAGCACCATCTTTGATGATCCAATCTGTACCCAAAATAACCTAATCTGACGTTGTACAATTGCATTTAGTCTTAGCTACATATTGACAGAACAAATACAATAGCCATTATATTTTATTAGATTTGTATTTTGTGACAATTAGGGTTACTACCTAAACATTTGAAATATACACGAATTAAGTCAAATTTCCCAAAATATTTGTTTTGTGTATTCTCTAGGGTCTGTGCTGTTTTCATTTTTTGCTCTTTGCTTTTATATTATAGAATCTTCACAATTCTTATTATATAATACGACTGAGACTTATTCTTGAGAAAATATTTATAATGAAAACTGAAACGCAAACAAGTTTGAAAACTACGAAAAACTGTGAACCAGTAAAAATAAATACACTAAGGAGTACGAAATAATTACCTTCTGATTTTTATGAATACACATTGAAATTTAAAAATGGTATAAAAAGCAGAAAAATGCAATATAACGAATGAATTGATTTTTATTTGTACGAATACTACACACTAACTGTTAGTAAAATTTAATAAATTAAAATATTAAATATCATATTCAATATAACACAATATTTTAGAATATCTTCCAAATGACGTGTAACTGATTACGATATCATTTGAAAACGACATTTAAATCAATAGATGAGAAGAGAAGGTCCATTTAGAAGATTTTATAATTTCTATTGTTAAACATTTTAATTTTTTGCGCCGACCTCCGAAACGATAGCGTTGTACTGATCATATTATTAAATATTTTTATTTAATAATGTTTATTAACAGTTAGTGTGTATTCATACAAATCAAATAAAATTATTCGTTTTATTTCAATTTTTCTGTGTTTTCACAAAAATCAGAAGGTAATAATGATATTTTATAATTTTTGGTGAATTTATTTTTACTGGTTCCTGGTTTTCGAAGTCGATTTAATTTTTTTTTTAATTAAATGTTTTTTATTTCATACTTTTTAGAGGAGGGAGGAATTTGTAGAAAGCCATACGTTTTTAAAAAAAAAAATCGAAGTGATTTTTTTATTAAGATTTTATCGTGTAAAAAGTTTTTTCAGTACACTACTACTACACCCTGAGTCCAAATAACCAAGTCCCCCGAAATGGTATGTGTGTGTGTGTGTCTGTCTGTGTGTCTGTGTGTGTGTGTGTGTGTGTGTGTGTGTGTGTGAACAGACCAGCTCAAAAACTGTAAGCCGTACGAACCTGAAATTGGGTATTTAGTATAAGTAGTGCCCGCGATTTGACAGCAAAAATAGTCAAACGGAGGGGGTACTTTATATAAAGAATTTTGCCTAAGTTTTACGTTTCTTTTTCGAATACTTAAAAATGGCTTCAATGATTTTCATCAAAATTGGTTTTTAATATAGGTATACGCTCGCGATGTGACCGTCAAAATTTCATCAAAATTGGTGAAACGAAGGGTGTACTTTTTTTAATCAATTTTGTCTATTTTTCGATTTTCTCAAAAACGGCTATAACGATTTTGATCAAACTAGGTATTTGATGTATTTATATGATAAAGATGTGACAGCCAAAATTTCACATCCCGTATTACCACTGATGAAAATAAAAACATTAATTTAACTATATAAACAATTATTTTACTTTAGAGAATAAATATATTATGCTTAAATTATTTAAAGCATTTAAGGTGTGAAAAAATATGGTATAAGATAATCTTTAATTAATTATATTTTAGTTTAGAAACTTTATTTCCATGATAAATTTTTAAAGGCAATATAAAGTGATTTTATAAGAACACTAATCGTAAATACACCTCCTATCGATTCATGTTCACGATATATTTACAGAAAGCAAATCTAATAGAAAAAGTAAGAAAAACTCGACTTTTGATGTAAGTTGGTCCCTTGAAAAAAATTAAGCAATAATGAATCGAGAATTTTCGAGTTTTTCAATACAGATACATTCATACTTATGGAGATATACAAATATAAGCATAATTATGTGGAAAATATGTTAATATGTAAACGATACACACATATTATCGAAACCTGCCGATTTCTAATCTATGTAAGTTCGTAAATGAAAGATGTGTGTTGCGCGCATCGCACCAGATTTTTAAAAAATAAGTTTACAACTACAGTTTTCATCCTGAAATTGTTTAGTTTTAGAAATTCAAAATTTTATTTCAATTTTTAAATAAAAAATAACAAATATATATATTTTTTAAAATATTGTATTTTTAAAACAGTTTTTTTTTTCTGTACTCATCTAGAACACCATATATATACATAAGACCTACCTAGTCTCTTCAACTTGCTTAAGAAAGATGTAGAATTTCACAAACAATAATATTAAATGATAATAATAGGAATTAAAATAATCAAGTAGCGAAAACTGCGTCGCATCGGACTGTATATTTAAGGAGGGTAAACGGTACAGTTATTGGCATCCTTAAGACTAAATTTCAGTGGTGACCTTAAAAAAAAATACTTCTTATGAAGGGATCTAATTGAAACTTCCTATAACTCCTCTTTATCTATCTTTATAAAGACTCAAGAGTTTTTTTTTTTTTTTTTTTTTTGGTCAAATGTTCAATAGTTTTACAATATGGCAATATTTATTGTTAAAAATGCCGAATCTAGTTATTGAAACCCTGTGGATTTAAATGTGAAATCTTTCTTATGGTTAGTTTGTTAAAGTCTTACTTCATAGATGACTTAAAGGACCCTTCAAACATTAGACTCATGTATATCTTGTAATGAAATTACGACTTACCTATTTCTTTAAGTTGGAGGGCCAATAACTGTACTGAGTGCCAATAACTGAATGGTTTACCCTATGTAACTTAATGGTTTAATTATAAATAAATATACTCACTCTTTTTGTTCGGAAAAAGCTGTGCTGAGTATCTAAAGGCTACAGACTGTCGAGGATGTGAAAGATAAACCTTTATAAAAAAGTGGTGGAACCCCATCGTCGAACGAGATCTCGTTAGTTCCGAACCAGCGCGCAGCCATTCGGACGGATCTACGCTAACAATCTTAAAAACTGAACTACACCACAACGTCCTATCCCACCACGGTCACTGCTCACCCGCCATTAACCATTAATGGTCCTAGAACTGTTTGTTTCTGAGTCTTTAAGTAGTGGGAACCTAGGACAATGTGGGTTATCATCGGTAGTGACAGTTATTTCTCTCCAAACGATTATATATCAAGTCATCATATATATTATACCTCTATTTTTTTTATTTTTTTTTTTATCGCTTCAAATTCTTCAAATCAAACTTCATCATTTTAAATCTTTCCTTAACCACTACACCGGAAAAATATAGAAATCACACATTTCGCCATCGAATGCAAGTTATAAAGTACAAAACAATATAAAGCATGGGCGTCACCAGCACCAAATTATTGGGGGCGGGGGGCGGCACTGTGGGGCACACCTGGGCAAAAAGTATTTTAATTTTTATTTTAAAATACTTTATTTTAAATAGCAAGTATTTAAAATAAATTTGAATAAAATGCATTTTAACCTGAAATCATTTAAAATACTTTTCGATACAATTATTTTAAATACAAAATAAAAAAAGTATTTTGAATTTTAAATAAAAAAAATTAAAATGAATATACAAAATACTTTTAAAACATATTAGCTAGTGCATAGAAATTGATTAATAAATAAATATTTTTTTAAATATTGGAATTGATTGATAAATCCGCAGTTTTTATTTAATTTTTTTTCGGTTGTCTTTACTTGGTGTAATGTATCTGGTACTCAGATCATCTTCGCTTTCGTTTTGTCGAAATTATTAAATTAAATTTCTTTTTCTACAGATCCAATCTGATTCGGAACCTATTTAAAATAATTGGGCTACCCATTAGAGTATTCGCTTCCCATACACCATCCAAAGACCTCCGTCCAATAGGAATTTCGGCAAATCAGCCCTAACGCAATGACCGATTATAACTTTATTGAATGTATCAGTCATACACATATCTACTAAGTTTACCAACTCTTTTGGTGTTGCCTCCAGATTGGGATCCTGTTTATGCCTTCGTGTATGGCTCTAACATAGTTTTTGATTTTTTACTGGTAAAAAGTCTATAATTAGCCCCCACCCATAAAAAAAACCTATTCATTGTAAAAATTATGAGGAATTGGCCTTATTTGACTTATGAACAATCTTTTTTTTTCATTTTTCGTGACAATTAAATATGGCGGTAAAAAGTTAATATTTCACCCTCCACCCCTAAATCTATGCATAAAACCATGTATGAGAAATGAAATCATTAGACGTCTATTTAGATAATCAAAAACCACCAATGTGAAAAAAATTTGTTGAAATCGGATGAAGCGGTGCAAAGTTAATAATTGCGCACCCCCCATAAAAAAAACAAAAAAAAAACAGCAATACAAACTGAAATAAATGTACTTGCTCAATATTTAGGAGTGAGAGCTCTAGTGCAAAAGACCACACTACACTATTACGAAAATTGTTTAACTTCAAACAACCTACTTAAGATTTATTTTATTTTATTATTTAAATTACAAATGAAAATACTTTTTTTTTATTTCAGTATTTTAGAATTAAAATGAAAATACTTTTTTTATTTGAGTATTTTAGAATTAAAATGAAAATAAACATGTGATTTATTTTATTTTAATTATAAAATACTAAAATAAAAAAAAAGTATTTTCATTTGTATTTAAAATACTTTTATTTAAAATAATGCCCAGGTCTGCTGTGGGGACATTTAATTCATCCTCCAACAATGTATTTTAAAGGTATATACTGGGCCCCACATATCCCAGACATAGTGTAAAAAAAATGGGTAATACTGCATGTTAAACGGGGTAGAATGGCGCAGAAACGAGTTTCTTTTCAACCTACTAAGGAGATAACTGTTTTTTTTTTTGTTTTTAATTTTTAAAATTATTACTTTTTTTCTGAAAAATTATAGTTTTCTCTACTGTGGTTTAGCGTAGAAACAAAAACGATGATTTTTTATTAATCAGCATTAAATTTTAAATCCACTTTTAGTGGGACTTGTAATGCGCCAAACAAAAAAACAAAAACCAAAACCACAAGAACCTGTTGCACCTTCTTTTAGACTCAAAAGGTGAAGTGCAATTGTATCATGAGTTATACCACTAAAAACTAACCAAAGTCCCCAGTTTTTAGGACATTTGACAGCTTCTAGGGTGCCCCAGTGGGGAGTGAGGAATTTTCAAAAACTATTAAAAATTTAAGTTCTAATAAATGTCTAGTGTTTAGTGCGTTAAACGTCCCACTGAAAGTAGATAACTAGACCCATCTCATATTTTAGAAAATTTAATGCTGGTTAATAAAAAATCATCGTTTTTGTTTCTAGCTAAACCGAAGTAGAGAAAACTGTAATTTTTCAGAAAAAAAAGTAAGATTTTAAAAATAAAAACAAAAAATTCTATCTCCTCAACAGGTTGAGATAGGAAACTCGTTTCTGCATCATTCCCGTTTAACATGCAGTATTACCCAATTTTTTTTACACCATGTCTGGGACACCCAGTATAGTATCTTTAAACTTGTCAATTATGCCTCACTTAAAAGTAAGGAGTTCCTAAGGCTTCATGTTCAAGGATTTGGGCCGAAATTTCTTAATTGAATTTTATCGAAGTTCTGCTTCTGATTCTGATCCTGATAATTTCATTGTTTTCCATCAACTTCTATAAGCTTCATCGACTTGATGGAAAGTGAGATCAAGCTTGGTTCAAAAAAGAAATAGAGACAGATTCCGGCCGTACAACTTTCTTAAATGATTCGTTAAACAAAACAGTTCAAGCTAAAATAAAAGATATACAATCCATCAAAAATACAATACGCCTGACTATGCTTTTAAAAAAGCGACACAGGACCAATTTGTGAAAACAAAGTATCACATGGAGAAATTAGGTATAAACAATCAATCAATTGCGCTGATATTAACGAATATTTTATATGTATATTTTGTTAAATTTGATTGGTTAAACTCGTATAAATTCTTAAAATCGATTTTTCTTTTTATATTTTTCATTGGGTCCTTCCCTGTCAAAATATTGGGGGGGTCCCCATCGTCCTCCCCAGGCAGTGACGCCCGTGATATAAAGCACAAAACCGCGGTTTTTGCGATAAAATCAAAATGGTCGTAGAGGTTTCTAAATGTGGTTAAAGCGAAAAACTGCACTCCTCAACGAAAATATTCTTATCGCAGGTCTTTTTTGAAGGTGTGATTTTTTCAATTTGCCGAAACGAACATTTTTTGTTATATGCACTATTCCGATTGTCCGTCCGTTGCGAGTTACAATGTATTTAGTTATCATCAGGCCTAAATAAAAAGAATATACATGAGTAAAGTGTAAGGTAAACAAAATTACAGAGAAAATTCGAAATTTACACAAAAAACAGGACAATTTTTTTTTTTTATAATAAGATTTATTATAGATGATATGAATGAAAACGAAAATATTGTTACATTTGTGTGGTTCAAATTATTTTTATAAGAAGAAAATAATATTATTAGCGCTGTTACAAATATTAAATACTTTTAAGGATATATTTTATATTAACAATACAAAATAATTACATATCGATATTAATAAATAATAAAAAAACATGCGATTTCAGACAATAGAATCAGTGACTTTTTTGCTGTGTAAAACAAACCCAACAACAAACAATCACAGATGGCCATATCGTAATTTCAAACACAGGGTTTAAACAGATCCTGTAACCACGTAAATACTATGTAAATATTTAAACACCTTAAACTTATGTTTCAAAAAATTGATAATCTACAATTTAAACACATCTATTCTTTACTTCAACCCTCACCAATGCCCATGACGCACTAAATACTAAAAACGCACTATATGGTACTAAATATACGATGTGTACTTTAATTAAGTGAAATTTAAGTAGGTTAGAGTAATTGGTTACACTTTATGCAAACTACTTTTAAACGACGCACACAGGGGTATTTGACCCCAAAAGCTGGCCAAAACTATTTCCTTCCATTTTATTAATTCAAACGTCCTCAAAATGGCTTCTAAATTTCTAATAGAGATTAAAAATATGTTTTTAGCAGTTAAAAAAATATTCATAGGTGCAAATTTTCATAAAATAAATTTTACGTTACTCCACTGACTGCGAAATCGGCATCCATGGGTTTTCAATTTATGTTCATATTATTTTCTCTTTATTTTTATTATTATACATACAAATTGTATTACATATTATTTATATGTATAAATAAAGATTTATTATAAATTTATTTATTACTATCATTTTGGAAAAATGGGAATAGTGAAAAATAGGTAAAAATAAAAATTTGTGGTGATAAAGTTTTACTTAAAGTTTCTCTTATCATTAGCAAATATAGAAAGCATTTCTTAATTTATGAAATGACCACTTGATGGAACCTCCAATATTAAATATATATAAATAAAGCTTCCAGTGCAAACAGGCAGTTTTTTCTGACAAATTGAAATTTTTAAATGCTTTCCTATATTTTATGGCACGAGATAGAGTTTTTGTTAGATCCTTCAGAACATGGGACCCATTGATATCACCAGAATCTCTTAGTTTTATAGAATGGATACGTCAGCATATCAGTGCTAGTTGATGATCTGAGTTTTTCAGTTTTACGCCTCTTGCTTCTTTCTCTTAAGCAATCAAATGATTTTGCAGGGCGTACACCAAATCTTGAGCTTTTAATTGATATCGTCCCACTTAGCCATTCCTTATTGCTGCTTTAAAAACTTTTCTTTTCGTTGAAGAAGCATTCCATCTTACTTGGAAATCATGCCTCAAAATTGATAATTTATGTTTTAGCTCTTTCACCTGGTCTAGGCTATTACAATACTTCCCAATTAGAAAAGACTTTTAAACCTAATACTTTGGACTTAAAAAACACGACAAATAATTCTCTTCGGGTTTTTATTATTATTCCAGAAAATCCTAGAATATAAATGAATGAAAATATAACAAAACTAATTTTTTTTATTATTTCATGAAACTGACAGTTCAGAAATAAAAAATTATAAGTTTCCCAATCGCAGCTATTCGCAGAATTTTTTTCATGAAACTTAAACTACGATAATTACACATTATCATGCCCACAAATGACCAGAAGTACAACTTTTTAACCTTCCAATTTAATTTTTAGCTCTAAAATCTACCTACCAAAAAACAAAAAAATATTGATACTAGTATTGAATACAAAAAATTAATAACTGTTGTAACAACTGTTGTTGATAACAAGTGCAATCATTTGATAACTGCCTGGCCTGATACTGAAACTGATAAAGCAATTGATAACCTGGCCTCGAACTATCCATCATATGATAATGCCGATGATTCAGTAAAAACAAAGAAACATAATATATTTTGTAGACCAATATTTATACACCACCAGCAGAGACGAGGTAAAGGCTAAGGTCAGTTTGAATTAGTATAGCCGCCGGATTAAGGGCCTGGAAGGGATAAGAATCATCTAGCATGATCCATCAGGTCCTCTACTTGAACTTCGAGTAATTATTTAACAGAAATTTCAAATTTTAAAAAATGGGTTTTGGCCAGCTTTTAGGGCCAAATATCCCTGTGTGCGACGACGTGAATTGTTAGATATCACACTGCCATAGATAGAAGACAAACATTAACATGATCACATTGTAACAATTCAAAAAAGCATATCATTCATGAATGCCTAATTATTATAAACAAATCTTGTCCTATTTCATTGACAAAACAAATTTGATTTCAAAATGGTGAAATTTATGAACTTCTGTGTTTGTCATGTAAGTTTGATAGCCAAGGGTTAAGATTCTTTAGAACGATTGATGAACAGGTGTTTCAGTCAAAAAATGTATCTTTATTTTAATAGCCTATGTTTCAACCCAAAAATGTTCGTTTTCGTCAGGGCTAAAATTAAACAAATATTAATGAGTAGGATATGAAGTATAGTACGCAACAAAAGACTTTGAGGAAAATTGTTTACGATATTTAGAGTAAAAACGAGTTTTATTTCGTTGTCAATTTATTTGTAAAATCCTAAAGGCCTCAAGTTTCAAACGAAGGTTTGTAACAAAGGGATCATCCAAAATTTTGACCAGATTTTTCTTACAGTAAATAATTATTTCTGTATGTTTTACTTTGTTTTATTTCCTATTATCGAGAAGAAAAAAATGAAATAAAACTCATTCGAAATAGTGGAGATATCCTCGAGAGGACATGACAGCGTTATTAATCGTGGCCCGGCCTGCTGTGCTGGTTGATGTCCGTGCATTTTTGAAAGAGACAGATTGTCCTACAGCATTATTTATTCCACAGCTCTCATGACTATCTTCTTTTCTCTTGAGGGATGGATGGAGACTTGACAGTGACTGTGTTAATAACTGTTATGATTTTTAGGAAAAAATATTCCTTATGCTCTGAATGTACTAGAGGAAAATATTATAAGTATCTAGAAGTGGAAAATGATTCTTGGGTCTTAAATAAACTGGCTTTTCATTCAAAAACTTATATTATTTATTTAACTAGTCTACGTTTTGACATGTTTGTAGACAAGAGGTACACATGTTTGTGGGGTAAACAAGAGTAAGGAGAAAATTTGAAATTTACATAAAAAACAGGGGAATTTTTTTTTTATGATAAGATTAGGTAATTATGTGATGGTAATGATGTGAATGAAAACGAAAATATTGTTACATTTCTGTGGGTTCAAATAATTTTAATAAGAAGAAAATAATATCATCATTAGTAATAGTATTACGAAAATCAACTACTTTTAAGGATATATTTTATATTAACAGTACATTACATATCGAAATTAATAAATAATATTTCTCGGCCAACTTTGGATATTGCAAACTTAGCGTGTCATAGGGCAAACCATACAGTTATTGGCACCCTTAAGAATACATTTCTGTGGTTAAATAAAAAAAAAAATACTTTTTATAAAGGGATCAAATAGAAACTTCCTAGCTCCTCATTATCTATCCTCATAAAGACTCAAGAGGTTTTTTTGGGTCAAAAGTTCAATAGTTTTACAATATGGCAAATTTTATTGTTAAGAGTGCCAAATCTAGTTATTGGCACCCTGTGGATTTAATTGTGAAATCTTTCCTATAGTTAGTTTGTTAAATTCTTACTTCATAGATGACTCATAGGACACTTCATATATTAGACTCATGTATATCTTGTAATAAAATTAGGACTTGTTTACCTATTTCTTTAAGTTAAAGTCGGGGTGCCAATAACTGTACTGAGTGCCAATGTGCAGTGAGTGAAATTGAATTTTTCTCTTATATTCCGATAAAATGTAAAGTAAAATAGTTATTAAAGTACAATAGAGTAAAGAGAACAAAACTAAGAAAAAAGTAACATTAAATCAAGCAGAAGTAATATTTAAGATTGGAGTTGGATTTTATAGTATATACAGTAAACAAAAGAAACAATATGATTCGATCTTCATGGACTAAGACTCCAGTCCATCGCTTCTTATTTATAGTCCAAAATAGAACATTCTAGAATGGTGTAGGAGATTCTCGAATATTCTAGAAGATCCAGAATATGTACTGGAATAGTTAGGAAACTGTTCCAGCAAATAGTCTTGAAATGTTTTCAACGTAATAGACAAAATGACATGGTTTAATCTCATCTTAAAATATGAAGAAAAGATCCAAACAGTGATATTATTGCATGACATGAATATTTTAAATGCCTGTTTACACGATGAAATATTTAAACCAAAAGTTGCTTAGCTTTTTTACTTTTAGAGACAATTAAATATTCCTATTGATTTGGTTCAGTTTATTAATAAGTAAATTTACCACAGGACGATCTAAAAATAATTTTTATTAACTATAATAAGGTATAATTGCATCTAAAAATATAACAATATCATTCAATAATGGTATGATTCAGGGAAAGAAATATAGGTCCTCGAGGCCTGCTGACTCTGAGCTGCCATAATCCCTGGACCTTCACCATTTTGTGACTGTCCTTGAACGCGACAATGCTGATACCATCAGTGAGAAGAACACTGCACAATTCAGTTGTGTGTTGACAGTGGTATAGTGCGCATCAACTAATCCTCTGGAGCTCACCGCTACTATCAGGCCAGATCTTTACATAAATTAGTTTATTTCCTTATTATTTTTTTATATAGTTTTTTTTTATTATATATCGAGTTTATTTATTAAAACATAAATAAAACTATCTTTAACTATGGGGGAAAGCAGCCAGGGGACTGACCCCCCAGATAAATCCTCAAACAATCCGCCAGCACGGCAGCATGGCAATTTTAAATATCTTCAGCATTTCAAAGGTGCTTATACTGTAATTATAGAAAGATCTGTAGAGGAAAATATACCATGTTTTCATGATATGAAGATAGGAAAACTTTTAGGATTAAATAACTCACAGGTTCTCTCTATAAAAAAAAAGAATAGGCAACAAATTGAAATCAATTTTAAAACAAGCGAACAGGCGAATCGATTCTTATATAATCCATTTCTAGAAGGTAACAAATTAAAAGCTTATATTCCTAATAGTTTAGTTCTAAAATATGGCGTAATTAGAGATGTGCATCCTTCTCCCTCCGAGGAAGAAATTTTGAACGAAATAAACTCTAGTGAAAAAATTGTAAAAGTTCGCCGATTTTATAGAAAAATTCGGGACTCGGAAGGAAATATTTCTTCTATAGCTACAGGCACGATTCAAATTGTTTTTCATGCCCAAAGGTTGCCCGATAACATCACATTAAATTTAGCCCCAAGAAAGGTCCAGCCATACGTTTTTAAGCCACTTTTTTGCGTAAAATGTCTGAGATATGGACATACAAAAGAAAAATGTCGTGGTAAAGACAGATGCATAAAATGTGGGTCGAATGACCACATTTCAGAGGCATGCGTTAACACGATCAAATGTATATTCTGCAAAAACGCTCACCTACCGACAAATAAAGAATGTCCTGAAGCAATTCGGCAAAATAAAATAAAAGAGGCCATGGCCCTAAAACCACTTAGTTACAAGGAAGCTAATAATTTATTCCCCATTCCTACCTACAATAAATTCTCATTATTAGATTTCCCTCAATTATCGGCAGGTAATGATTTTACGGAAAGTTATTCTGCACCGTTTAGAACAAATATTATAAAAAATCCTGGAAAAAAAAACTCTTTTCAATTTAATAAAGACAGCGTAAAACGACCGAGGCTTAACGATAACCCAGTAGAGTATCATAACACAAACAACGAAGGTACTTCAAACAAAACATCTTCAAATACTCCACTTATCACAAACAATCCCCATAGAGTCGATTCCGATTCAAAATACGTAAATATGCTCAATACTTTAATTAATAAAATTAAAACATTGAATAACGAGCAGGAAACGGTAAATATTATAGGTCAAACCTTTTACAATTTCGTTCAAGAGAACAATTCGATTATAAATGAAATGAAATGAAAATGAAATGAAATGAAATGAAAAATAATTTTATTATCCTGGGACTGATGTCCCTTTAGAATAAATTTTACATCCATAACATAGAGATCTAGCCAGTGTGGCCATATGTGAATGATATTAAATATTTACAAATATAGTTTACAAATAATATTTACAGAAAGAAAAAATAAATAAAATAAGACAGAAACAAAAAATAAATAAGATAAGACAGAAACAAAAAATAAATAAAATAAGACAGAAACAAAAAGTGCATTCCTTCATGAAAATAATCTTTAAGACAACGGAATATAATAAAACGGCCTGAGTACAACGATAAGATATTTTCTAATAGAAATCATGCTAAAAAGAGTTGCTTCCAAAGCTCTATTATGTCCCTTCAGTGATCAGTAGTTGGTTTGGGAGCTGAATAGGAAATCGAAGAGGAGGGATTTGAAAGTGGATGCAGATGGAGCGTGTCGGATATTAGAGGGGATAGTGTTCCAGAGGGATACGGCTTGCATTATGAAGGATTTTTCATAAGTTTCAGTTCGATGAGGAGGAGGGTAGAGATCGGAGGTACGGGACCTGGTTGGGCGGGATTGAATGGAAGATTTGAATTGCAGATTCTGTAGGATGTAGGAGGGTTGTTGAGCTCTGATGGCCTGGTATAAAAAGGAAGCCAGTATGTACCGACGACGGTAGGAGGGGTAGAGCCACTTTAACTCGGCGTAATACTGGGTTATATGCGTATCTCTTGGGATCCCAAAGACAAAACGTATTGTGCAATTCATTAGGCGTTTAAGTTTGGCTTCGAGTTCCCCGGACAGTCCGCCGTACACCATACAGCCGTAGTCAAAGTGGGGAAAGATGAGAGAAGAGACTAGGAGTTGGCGGGTTTTGAATGGAAGAAGATATTGTAGACGGTTGAACTGTTTTAGGGTAGAGACAGTACGACGGGAAATTTGTGAGATGTGGGGTTTCCATGAGAGGGATTGATCAAAGGTAACGCCTAGGTTTTTAACGGAATTGTGGAATAAGATAGAGGTGTTGTTCAGCACTAGGTTTGGAGCAAGAGGGGTTGATTTGAGGAGAGAGGGAGATCCAATCAGGATGGCTTTCGTCTTCTCGGCGTTTAAGGTGAGGTTGTTGAGGTTTGCCCAAGCGCAAATACCGTCGATATCTTCCTGGAGTTTTTGGATGGCACCTGGGGAATCAGCGGGGTCAAAGGAGAGGTAAATCTGGACGTCATCGGCATACATATGGTATTGACAGTGGTGGATGGAGGATGGAAGGTCATTAATATAGATAGAAAATAGGGTGGGGGATAAAGAGGAACCCTGAGGTACACCTTTAGACAATGGCAGAGGCTTTGACGGGGGTTTGTCAGGGACTGCCACAAATTGGGAGCGACTGGTGAGGAAAGATTGGAACCATAGGAGGGCATTATGAGACATGTGAAAGTTTTTGAGTTTGTTTAAAAGGATGTTGTGGTCCACTGAGTCAAAGGCTTTGCTGAAGTCGAGGAGAATAAGGATGGTGAGTTTCTTTTGGTCTATTGCAGTGTGGAGATCTTGGGAAATTTTAATGAGGGCGGATTGCGTGGAATGGTTAGGTCTGAAACCAGACTGAAGATGGTTCAGAAGGTTGTTTTGCTCTAGGTAACTGGATAACTGGGATTGAACTAAACGTTCCAAGGGTTTGGATAAGTTGGATAACAGAGAGATGGGACGGAAATCATTAAGGGTTTCTGGATTGGAGGTTTTTTTCAATGGGCGTACAAGAGCGGTTTTCCAGGTACTGGGAAAAGAGGCAGTTTGCAGGGAAAAGTTGTAGATATGATAAAGGATGGGGAGAATAAAAGGTAATGAGGCTTTAATCAATTTAACTGGGATGTTATCTGGTCCAAAATCATTTGTTTGAGACTTACGGATGGATTTGAGCAAGTCGTCAGGGGTAATATGGGTGAAATAAAAGTTGTTGGGGTTAAATGAGGAAGGAATAAGAATCGGTGATGGTGTTTGGAGAGGATGGGAGGTGTTGGAGACAAAGTGGGAGTTGAGTGCATCGGCTGAGATAGGAATTGATTGGTTTTGCGTGGGTTTACCTAAGGATAGTTTACGGAGAATTGCCCATTTTGTTTTGGAGTCGGGGGCACTGGATAAGGATTGCTGGAAGTAGTCGGATTTGGCGCGGCGTATTAAGGATTGGGTGCTATTTCTGAGGAGCTTGAAGGTGGTATAGTCTTCGGGAAGTCTGGTACGTTTAAATCTTCGTCTGGCTGCGTCTCTTCGTTTCATGCAATTCCTTAACATAGGTGTCAGCCAGGGTGCTGGAGGATGCTTATATGTCTTGGACTTGAGAGGAGCGTGACGGTCAAGGATAGTTTGGAGTTGAGTGCTAAGGATTTCTACCATGGAGTCAATTGAGTTTGAGGTGTATATAGGGTCCCAATGGATCATTTCAAAATCGGGTGCTAGGATTGCAGATGATAAGGAATCTAGGTTTCGAAAGGAGACAGTTCTGGGGGAAAACAGTGGTATAGGAAGATCATAGGATATTTGTATGAGGTCGTGGGAAGACAGGAAAGGAACCGGGTGCTGTGATGAGGCAAGGAGTTTTTTAGGTGAATCTAGAACATAAAGGTCAAGCCAAGTGCTGGAATACTGGGTGTGATGGGTCGGGCGGTAAGGGACTGTAAAGAGATTAAGGGAGTAGAGGAGGTTTGATAGATAGACTTGGTCGGGAGAAGGTATCAGGAGATTGGTGTTAAGGTCTCCGGAGAGAATAATGTTGGAATATGAGGGGATCAGGTTGTAAAGGATGGACTCAAATGTTTCATCAAACGGTGCTTTCGGAGGCCGGTAGATGACACCGAAGAGTAACGGATGTGTGGAGGTGGATATTTCAGCGAACAGATATTCAATGTGAGAGGAAAGGGAAGTGGGGGAAAGAAGGAGAATTTTGGACTTAAGGCTATCGTGGACATAGAGACCTACTCCGCCTCCAGTCCTATCCACTCTATCGTGACGGAGCAGGGTGTAGTTAGGGAGGCTAACTTGAGGGGACAGGATGGTGGGTTTCAGCCATGTTTCGGAGATTGCAATTAAATGGTAAAAGTTGTGGAGGAAAAAATCTTGAAATTCATCAATATGGGCAAGAAGAGACTGGGCGTTAACATGACAGGTTAGAAGGACATTGGTCATAAGGGTTGGAAGACTGAAATATAACAGAGGAAGGGGTTAAATGGCGGGGTATTATTGGATTGATCTGAGGCATACTGGATCACTGAAGATGGATATAACATCCCTGGATGTATAGAAAGATTATTTAGATAGAGAGCATAATAAGTAGCTGTAAAAAAATTACTAATAAATACAGTTAGAGCTGGGCAAGCTGAAACTACAGTGTACGCTTGAGTTCTGGTAAGAGTTAAATAAGTAATAGATAAAATAAAATGAATAGATAAATAAAAGTTATGATAACTAAAAGAAAAGATAAAAAGAAAAGAAAAAAGGAAAGAACTGGATAGAGCTGCCTGGGTGTGAAGGGCCGAGATCAGAGAACCAACGCTGTGGAGTCAAACGAAAACGTCAAGGTCAGTAGGTGTGTTGATAATGACCACGGGCTGACCGTCACTTCGCCGACATTTCACCCGGCCGCCATTAAACCATACGTACTTTATTTTGCCTGCCGCTTTCCTTTGGCGCGCCAGCCAGTATAGGTGTCTATTAAAAGTGGTCATTGCTTCGCCAAGGAATATCTTGTGGGCGTCATTTTCCTGCCAGCCCAAATGTCTGGTAGAAAAGTCTCTTATCACCTTGCGCTTTTGAATCAGATCATCTCTTAGAGATTGGCGAGTGAATCTCGCCACCAGTGGCCCGGGTGTGTCATCCTGCCTCGTCCTTACCCTCTCCACGTAATCGACGTCCTCCACCTTCAGGTTCAGCCCCAGGGCTGTACTAACATTCATCAGAAGGCCCATTGACGTTTCTCCCGGTCTAACTGGTATTCCCCTTATCTCGACAGTCCTGGCTAGGTGCTGTTGATCGGATCTGTTCAGTTTTGATTCCAGCTCAGAAATACGGGACTTAAGGGTGTTATTTTCCAGAACTAGGCCGTCTATCTTTGAGTTCTGGGCCTCTAGGAGCGACTCAATAGTTTTCAGGTGCTCCGAGTTTTGGAATGTAATAGTGGCCTGAGTTTCCATTGAAAGTTTTAATTGACTTAATTCCGCTGCATTTGCGTCCACCGAACTTTTCAGGCCTTTGACCTCTGCTGTCAATTCGTTTATTGCGGTGATCAGCATCTGCGATGCGGAATCTACAGTCTGTTGCGAGCCCGTGCTTCTATCGCTGGGTGAGCTGTTCTTTTCAGTCTTCTCACATTTTTGGCAGCGCCATTGTTTCCTTTCCCTTTTCAAGGCTTCTATCTCTTTGTCCTCTATATTTAGGCATTTTCCATGGAAAATTGCTAGGCAAGTCGCTGTGGAGCAAATCATTGTTTTTTTGTCCTCCCTGGACACCGTCTGTTTGCATAATGGGCAGTTAACCATTTTTATTTATTTTTATACTGTGCAAAAAGATCGCAAAAATAAATTTGTAGAGAGCGAACGTAGTCCCACTAAAACTTAGGAAGCACTGAGGATAAGAGGATAAGATCCATCTCGGAGTTAACAAAATCAGATAGCATGTCTATTGATTAGCTATTATGAGGTAACATTCAAAAATAAAATTAGTGAAGATTTTTAAATAAACCACCATTAATTTTATGAATATTTATACAAATATATATACTCTTATTCTAAGGACATTAGGTACCAATACATATCATCAGATTAATATATGTGTGTTTATGAGCTTTATTTATTGTTTTTCTGATAATTATAAAATACAAAACAAGATCTTTAAATATTTCACGCAGAGATTCATGGATCTACTCCATTACTCGTACCGGTGTCTGGTACGTTGTTTTCGATTATATATAAACATATATATGTGTTTGAGTGTGTATATATGTATGTATGTACGTATATGTCGGGTGTGTATTCATATATATTTGTATGTGTGTCCATATATATATTTATATATTTTTTTTCTTTCTTTTTATTTATTTTTTTCTCTCTCTTTCTATTTATTTATCTAATTATTACGTTATTTATTCATATATAATTATTTCCGTCTCAAACCTCTCTCTATTAAATCACTAAATGGATGAAAATAAGAGAAAAATTAATTTATTAAAAACGGATCTTAAAATCCTCCAACACAATTGCAGAAGCATAAATAATAAATTTTCCGAGATGGTAAACTACCTAAATATTAACAAAATTCACATAGCCTTACTACAAGAAACCTGGTTTAATAATAAAAGGAACTATCATACACAGAACTTCAATATAATAAAAAAAAATAGGCGTGATAGGTATGGAGGAGTAGGTATACTTATCCATAATTCCCTGCTTTATGAAATCATTGAGCTACCTAATTTGGGATCAATAGAAGCAGTCGGGGTAAAACTTCTCAACACTACACCTTCTATCATCCTAGTCTCTGTCTATATCCCTCCAGATAATAGAAGGCGGCCATCACCTCAGAACCTTCAAAAGCTGTTCGATCTTCAAAATAACTTTCCAAATTGTAGTTTGCTCTTAGGGGGGGACTTTAATACGCACTCCTCATTCTTTGGTAGCAATGAGTACGATACTCCTAGAGGGGACGACTTAATTATGGCATTACAGAACAGCCAGTTATTTCTATTAAATGAAAGAGGAAAAATCACTAAATTAGGGACATCTTTATCCAGACCTTCGATATTAGATCTTACTTTCGCAACAGGCGACCTCCACCATAAAATAACCTGGACTACAACTCCAGAAACACTAGGGAGTGATCATTTACAGATAATTATTGAAGTAAAAAATTGTAAAACTCACACAAATCATACATATAATCCTAAACGAAATTTCAAAAAGCTAAATGAAAAATTATTTACTCAAACCCTCCTTGAGATCGAAAAACCAAATAATAAATACAATATAACAGATCTGACTCATATTATTAATTTAGCGGGAGAAAAGTCAATTCCACGGAAAAATTCTAAATATAACAATAAATTCGTTCCTAAATGCTGGTGGAATGAGGACATCCGTAGGTCTTATGGGGAAAAGAAAAAGGCTACAAAACAATATTTGAATAACATGACATCTGAAAATTACAAAATTATGAGAACTAAAATTAACAAAACTAAATCTCTTATCAAAAAAGCAAAAAATGAAACTTGGAAGCGTTACATTGAAAGCATCAACCCGAAAGAAACCGGTTCTATGTGGAACAAAATCAAAACTCTCCGTGGAAAAAGGGCAAACATGCAAAACATAGTATTAACTAGTAGATCATCTGCAATATCCTTTCTAGAACAATTAGCAAACATTTTCGTTCCGAGACAACCATTGCTCCATGCATCAATATTACAGGCCGCCCACCCACTGGACTCATCCCTCCGTTTTACTGAACTCGAAGCGGCACTTAAAGGAAAGACTGGAACTGCCCCGGGCATCGATGAAATTAACTACGCTATGATAAACCTCTTACCTGATTCTTTTAAACAAAGCCTACTTTTGGCTTTTAATGAACTATGGGAGGTAGCTAGTGTCCCCCCTGACTGGCGGAAAATTCTGATATTTCCTATACCAAAACCCGGAAAAGATCCACTAGATATAACTTCATACCGCCCCATCGCGCTAATCTCCTGCCTTGCCAAAATATTCAATAAAATCGTCAAAACAAGACTGGAATGGTTTATTGAATCTGAGAACCTCTTAAGCCCTTTTTGTTTTGGCTTTCGGAAAAATAGGTCCACCAATGATGCCATATTGCTTTTGACCAATGACATATACAAAGCCTACAAAGAGAAAAAAGTCCTTGTCACATTAAAAATAGACCTTGAAAAAGCATATGACCGAGTAAAAATACAAATTCTTTTAACTAAACTAAAAATTCTAAAGGTCCCCAAAAAACTCACCCAATGGATTATAAATTATTTATCTTATCGGACATACTACCTGGATAGCTGGGAAGGTCAAGTAGTTTTTGATACATACAATGGGCTTCCGCAGGGAGATACCCTCAGTCCAACCCTTTTTAATCTGTATACGGAACATATTACAAATTGCGGGATTGATAAATGTAAAATTATTCAATTTGCAGACGATTTCTTGATTTACACCGTAGTAAAATCTGCAGAGGAAGGCAAAAATATAATAGGCAAAGCTCTGGACACCCTATCAAAAAAGTTTTCAGATATTAACCTCAAAGTTAACCCCAACAAATGCAGTATAACTCCTTTTACAAGAAAAAGAAATATTAATATAACAGATTTTGAGATTTCAAACGAAAGACAACAAATTAAATGTGAAGAACATTTAAAATTTTTTGGTGTAACATTAGATGGTAAATTGAACCTTAAAAATCATCTAAAGAATATCTATATCAAATCTCTCCACAATCTAAACGTTATAAAATCCTTAGCTGGTGTTTCTTGGGGGTCACACCCATATAACATGATTGCGCTATACAAATCTATCGTAAGATCAATATTCGACTATTGTTGCGTCATATACAATGAAACAAAATCCCCTCTCATTCGTAAACTGAATACTGTTCAGAACTCGGCTATTAGGATATCTCTGGGTGCCTTCAAAACGTCTCCCGTAAACGCACTACAAGCCTCAGCCGGAGAAATGCCTTTACAATTGAGGAGAACATGGTTGATCAAAAAATATATCCTCAAAGTATGCTCTGACGATAAACACCCTGTTGGTAAAGAAATCAGAACTGGCAATGTTTTCTGCCCCCATCTAGCTGAAATCACTAACGAACTACAACCGTTTCTCAAATCGTTACATACTTCCGATGCTCCTCTGGAATACACTATCCCATTGCCTAAATCGTTTGTAAAAATCCACAGCAGCTCCCATCTATCTGGCAAAGTTGAAAAGAAAAGCTTCTACCCTCAAACCTCTTTGGAACAACTAGCACTCAGCACGATAACAGAACGATACCCAGATCACATACAGGTGTATACTGATGCATCAAAAACTAAAAACCGAACATCCATAGCTATATTTGATCCCCAAAAAAACCATAAATTCTCTTTATCAGTGCCAGCCAAATTCAGCATATTCAGTGCTGAACTTTTTGCTATTCTAAATGCCATACAATACGCTGAAAAAACATATTTCATGAATAAAATAGTTATTTTGACAGATTCAGCAGCTTCATGTCAACACCTAGAATTTTTCCACCTAAACAAATCTCAAACATACATTTCCTATAAAATTGTTTGTACGTTAGAAAATGCCAATAACCACTACTATTTCCAATGGGTTCCGGGTCACGTGGGCCTATCGGGTAACGAGCAGGCAGACAAAGCAGCTAATCGAAATCAGACTCGCCGAGATAACGCCAAGATTCCATTATTGGACATTACGAGAGCAATGAGAGGAACAATAATAAAAGAATGGCAGCAATTTTACGAGTGGCAATGTTCCTCGAAAGGTAAGGACCACTACGACGTGCACCAGAAGGTAACTCTGATTCCATGGTTCTCAACTCTTAAACGTCATGTCAACCGTCCAAATTTAGTTCAGCTGACGAGATTGAGAATAAATCATGGAAGAACTAATAAATTCTTAAAGTTAATGGGTCTAGTTAACAGCGGTGATTGCCCAACATGCCTATGCCCTGAGGATCCAAGACACATTGTGTTCCAATGTAAAAGGTTTGAAAAACAGAGGAGAATTAGCCTGGGATCGCGGATCATAGATGATGGTGAGCAAATGCTACGATCGATAAATAAAGACACAGTCCATAAATTGTGTGACTTTCTAAAGGAAATAAACTTCCTGATATAATGGTGTGCGATCATTAAGCCATCACCCCTCTTTTTTTTTTTTCTTCTCATTTTTATTACTATCTCAAAAAAAAAAAAAACTTTTATCATCATTGTTCAATAATACTTTTGTTATAAGGTTTTTATATGTTTTTTACATATGTTGTTATAGGGTATTTTAATTAGGTTTTTAAAATCTAAAGGACCAGTTTGGCAAAATAGGATTTGCTAACAAATCTTGAGGCCAAAAAAAAAAAAAAAACACTGCACAATTGGTCCAAGTAAGATTGGTTATGGAGCTATGGACAGTCTGCCGCTGCACTATGGTGACCATAGCTTCCACCAACGTGATGTTTGTGGAAGCTTAAAAAAAAAAAATTAGAAAAAATCATTGCAGCAAAACTTACCTTTACTTATTTTTCTCATATTTATGCAAGGGTAAATAGATTCGAATAACTGGTTTGAAGAAAATAAACAGATATTATTTACGAAATTTCCTAAAAGAGGAGTTTTATTTCGTATTTGTTCGTTGTTAATTTATTCGTAACGTTCGAAGTTTGATTTGATTATAACCATACCAAAAAGCTTGAAACAAGCTATTAAAATAAACATCATCTAAATCAGTTTCATATTTGTACAGAGTGGGATTGTGCCTTTGTTTATAATTAACATTTCATCATAATTAATTTGACAGATGTTGGATTTAATGCAGTACCTAGAAGCAAACTGATGCTATCATAATGCACTAATTGTAAGCCGACGTCATAGATACAATTATTATATATAAATAGGTCTGGTTTATCTCACTAAACACATCCCTACTACTGACGACCACTGAGTTTATTAAAACGGAAATCATATAGAATTCTCATCAATTCGACTAAAATTTATTTAGTTATTTTATTTATATCTGAAATGTGTTTTATTTATTTTTTTCTTCGACGCGTCATAGTTTACTTAATTTGCATCGTCACCTGTGGCGAAAGTAGAAAAAAACTTCGTGATAGATTGGCATAACATTTTTGGTGGATGGCAGAGTGCGCAAAAACATTAGAAAATACGCGTTGCCCTGACAATATATGATTAGGAGCTACTTGATAATACTCGGCAAAATTATTTTCAGCTTGTTTCGGCACTTTTTATTGATCGATGTTTTACAGCCATATGTGCATATATAGACAAAGCACTTTATAACAGTAACCGTCCGATAAAAACCATTATATAAGCGAAAATCTTTCACGAAAAATAGATAATTTTAAGCATGATTATAGAGAAAGCCTTATCCTGGCTTAAGATGGCAGCGATTGATCTAGGATGTATCAGACAATATATTCCACTGATTTCATTTGCCTGTTGGGTAATTATTGTCATTTATATTTATGAATATTTTCGCGGCGTACAGTGGGCCCATGAAGGAAAATACCGTAAAGTTGACTGTCTCCACTTTATTCAAAAACCATTGAATCACATCCCCAAATACCTAAAAATCATCGTTTAAATTTAAAATATAATATGGTTAGTGTAATACTCTATGAATATTGATAGCGGCTTCCGCTTTCTCCCAAAGAAAAATAGTAAAAGTTCAATTTTCGAAACTGATTCTGCTTATCCTGTCAAATCTGTCTAAATATCTGCATGAGGTGATTAGAAAAGCGATTAAAGGCAGGGGTCTCAATATTTTCTCATGAAAATTGACAAGGCATTAGCGGACAAAAAAATAAATCAAATAGTTCTACCTTAAAGGAAATTGCAATTAAAATTGGATTTAATCAAAGTAAATTAAGTTCAATTATTTTTTTTAATTATTTAAAATATCTGTTTGTAAGTAGCATTTATAATTATATATACGTAACTACTATAATTTTTAAATTTAATTGCAATTTTAGTGTAATTACCCACCCTTAATCGAATGAAACAATTTCCATCTCGATAGGACAAACCGTTCTGATATATAGAGTTTTTCACGCTTTTTAGCTATTTTGCCCGAATGTGCGGCCCATGGGATTTGTAGGCTAACATGACCATCTGATTCTACTGATCTTCATTAAACAATAGCGTAAAAATCAGTTGTATGTTCATACATTTTCATAAAATAAGGTCAGTGGCGTAAGCACTACACAGATCTGAGAATTTTCTTAGATAAAAAAAGTTGTAGCATTAGTAAAAATGAAGCCTCTTACGAATTTTGTTGAGTCCTCGGACTAAATAAGATGTTAAAGAAGAAATACAATTTTTGTTATCACTAATATATATTCAAATTTATAAATAACTGTTATCTCTATATCTCTAATGTTTTCTCATTCTAAGAGAGAAGATTTATACACACACACACACACACACACACACACTCATTATATATATATATATATATATATATATATATTTCTTTGTACGGCACCCCGGAGCAAACAAATAGGGAGGGGCAGAAAAAGAGGTTGATGACGGAGGAAACAGATACAGACAGAGAAATATTATATCCCTACCGGGGGTGGCTTTGTGGGGGCCGGTGACAAACGACTAGGGGATAATGTGGCCAGGGGGTGCAAATCACCCCATTATGAATAGTTGCGCCCCCTCCCATCGAAATAACTGAATAGTCCCTGCACACCGGATCTCTTACACCGCCAGGTGGGAGGCCCGATTAGTCAGAAATGCCGAATGGCCATAGTTCCAAACTCGACTGGCCAGGGAACTGGCACAAGTAAAAGGGATTGATACATTGGTGAACACTTCCAGGTTGAAAAAAACAACCAGCAATATCAGTTTGTTATCTCAAAACTCGAAATGTATTCAATGGATAAATCTAAAACTTTAAAATAATGTTGCTTTTTAGCCAAGTAAAAGCCACATATAATTTATATGTTCTCTAAATGTTTTAGAGAATAGAAATATATATATATATATATATATATATATATATATATATATATATATATATATATTTTTGTAATGTTTTTTGAACATTTTGTACGAAATGATAATTTTCTTCCTTGGCAACACAATGAAAAATAAATCAGGGAAATAAGACAAAACCAGGCTAGTTTCCACTCCATCGCTCCTTATATTAAGTCTGAATTAGAACATTCTAGAAGGTTTCCGATATGCGTGGAAGATTCTGGAACTGTCACGAGCATGTATTAAAACAGTTAGTAAACAGTTAGTAACTGTTCCAACAAAAATTCTAGAACCCTTTTAAATCGTATGTTTTGTGTTTTACAACACTTACAAAAAAATGGTTTTGTGTGTAAAAGTAAAAGATTTTTTTTGTTTTTTGTTTTTTTTTTAACGTCCGCTTAATGCCACGAGGGCTAATCGGGACGGGTTATCAACGGGTAACCAACCTCTTCTAATCCATTTCAAGCCGCTGAGTCCGTTCATTGAGGCCGTCACCGAACAGAATCCAGCGGGCTTTGGCGGGATTTGAACCCGCACCGCCAGCGTGGGATTCGGAGACGCTATTCCCTCAGCCTCGCCGCGGCCAAAAGATTGTTTAGAAAACATTAAAAAACTAAAGGAATTTCGAATAACAAGGATACAATTCAAGGAATGATACCAAAGAAAGCCAAAAGAAAACAATTCATATCCTTATACAAAATGGCTCTATGATATCTAATTAATAGGTAACTAACAAGTTTGCGGAAGAAATTAGATAAGAGAATAATACGGAAAATGGTCGGCCTAATTTAGGTTGTAACAATCTAGAAACTTCGGGAAAACAACGAAATCTGAAAAATTTGGATGTAGGGGGGACCAGGCCTAGTAGTGAAGGAACAACGTTTCATCTATTTAGCAGGTATATTTTGAAGAAATGAAAGATAATTTCGAGGTGTGTAATAGTCAACTGTTTTTCTTTACGATAAGTTGATTAATAGTCAGGATTTTCAGTTTGATCTTTTTCTGTTTAGGAAAGTCAACGTTTAGAACCCTACACGTGGATCTTCATCAGGGCCTCTGAGTCCAGAGTAATACAGAGACTGAGATCAGTATAAGAAAAAAAAATCAAACTGAAAATGAAAAGAACTATCAATCCACCTATCGGAAAGTTGTTTGTTTGTTTAGGTTATTAGGCGTAAAACTTTGAGATCATAAACGCCTTAAATCTTTACATAAATAATAGAGACTTAATAAGATACAGATCCAGACTGAAATGAATAACAAAATATATAAGAAACAGGTGTCACTTATGATATAGTGGTTAGCATGGCAATCTACAATACTAAAGGTCGAAGTTTCGCGCCCAGTGGTGGCCCTAGGATTTTTTAATGGGTTTAAAAAACCTTGGCTATGCCGTCCCTCGGATAGGACATAAAATAGAGGTCCCGAGCCTGAGCGATGTCAGGTACTCGTTAAAGATCATTCAATCTTAACCCTTAACTACCTACTCACCCGAATCAATGCTACTAACCTACTCACCTCGGGTCAATATGACCCAGAACAAAAAAAAATATTTAAATAACCTTATGGCTTGAAAGAATATATTTATTTATGTATACAATAAATGAAAGTTTTAAAATATGAACAACTCCTTAACATTATTATTATTAACATAAGAAATCAGTGGTTTTTACAAATGCAATCCCCGCATTAGGCACAAAACAATCGCTTACACAACTACTCACCTCGGGTCAAAATATCTATTTCGATAAAATAAACACCTCGCTTATTTTCCAGATACTAGCAATAAGTAACTGGAGACAAACCAAAGTATATGTCAAAGTTTTTTGATCATTCAATGCCGAAGATGTATAAATAGAATGAAATGAAACTTGGTATGGGTCAATATGACCCGACGTGAGTAGTTAAGGGCTAATTATGCCTGGATAGGCAAAGTTTAGGACTCCCACTGTAGCATCGTCCGATTAGCCTTAGTGGCATAAAGTGACGTTAAACAAACTAACTAATATAAGAAACAAAGACATTATTATTATTATTATTCTCTATCAGTAAGGTAATTTCTTTTATAAATCATTAATTCTCACGGTTGATGTCTCATACTAGTTCTGATTCAACAAGATGCTCAATTCAATGTTGATGGATGAAAAAGATAAGTTGGATTAGATATGGAATGATATCGTTTCGGAGCAATCAGTTATTGTCGAGGAAGCTGCTTACACTGGAAACTGAGTATCATTTCCGCAGGACAATTTATTACTGAGGATATCATCAATCCATCGTTAGGGCGGACTGGTCCCCCTCGTATTATTCATCACTATTAGTCAACACACACTCAACGCAATAGCTGTATGCGATGCTGTATAGCATCGCTAGATTCTTATGTTTGAACCAAAATTTGTTGTTATAAACATCGTTAAAGCTTTTGCCTAGCGCAATATTGTATCATCGATGAGGGTTCGATTAATTTCAGTGACGTAAAATTACTACAGAACATGTCAAACAAACAACGAGAACTGAAATAACAGTTAAAGGTTACTTAACCCATTTCATCCCAACTTTTCAAAAATTAATATTTCAGATTTAAACTCAGTACGCTATGAAATTAGCCCATTAGTAGTGTACGTGCTAAGTATCAACCCCAAACCCTGGGGGGGATTTTGCCCCCCGCCCCAAAATTGGGGCAGTGGGAACGAAAGGGTACATGTCCATTATAAATTAATAATCATTTTTTAAAATTACTTTTATTCACAAACTACAAAGAGAATTTTATAATTTACATAATGAAACACATTTGCATGACAAGAAGTAATATTTAAGAGATAAAACTAGGAATGAAAAATTTCAAAGCAATTGGCATGACAATCAACATTACATTTTTTTGTTGTATATTTTTAACAGCTGATTTGTTGTACAACACCTGATTGGGTTGGACTTGAAATTAATAGTAATAGCAGCTGTGAACCTGTCCCTCGAGCCTAACATCATTAGGAACTCTCTTCGAAACGCGTGTGTGAAGCCTCGGTCGTTTGGTTGGTGCTGGTTTTCTGCATTGCATTTTTTTGATTGGATGTTGACTCGGAATTTTGAAATATTTTCATCCAGCATCATTACTGGGCCACAAAAAAAGGTTGGTCAATAAGTATCTTCTTTGTTTTCGCAGCACTCCACCTATTGGCCTGCTAGACGGGTTCGATGCCATGCTGAGTGGAAGATATAGTCACCACATTTTTGTCGTTCACTGGTATTTTTGACACTATGTCAAGAATTACAGGCCCTCCAATTATGGTTCGCACTGACTACTGCACTACACCTTGTACCCAAATCTAATGGGTTTTCCATGGATGTGTTACTTTGCCCCATGCAGACTGAAATAAGGCCTTATTGCCTCAACGATGGCCAAATCAGGATCATGTTTAGAAAAGTTAAGACAGTTATCATTTAGGTGGATATCTGGCCCCTCTATGTACACTGTTGCTCTAAATGCTTCATCAATAAGTTCAATTAGCGAAACAGCTCCTTCAACTGTGAATATTCTCAAAAATAAAGTAAAAAAAGAATGTTCAGACAAACGGACCCGGCCGATCTCACTGCCCCAAAAAATGGGGACCCAATACAACCTGTGATAAATCCCCTAAATTACAAATGTTTGATATATTGGTTTTACTAATCATAATTACTTACATTGTAAAGTAATATTATAGTCAGAAAACTAAAACACAATAATCACTGCTCTTGAAAAAATATTACTTACTTTTTATTGCACTCCATGATGATAATCCTTTGTTCATTGGAAAACTATAAATCACATAAGGAATGTTATACTGTGGCATTCACAACAATCGATACTCTGGGGTTCCGATATATTGTGAAACCAGTTTCGAATGCAACAAATCGCATTCATTAAACTTAAAACATGATTATATCACCGCCCCATTTTTGTGGCAGTGGGATAAAACGGGTTAACCGTGACACAAACGTAACTGAATTGCTCACTGTCCAAAGTAACTGTGGCTGTCTCATTTGCCCAGCTCACGAACACTCTCGAACATTTCCGATCCCGTCTCGAACGTTCTGGACCTTTTAAAACATCTGTTTTGGTATCTCCCGTCGCAATATTTTTCTTAGTAATTAATTGTAGTAAAATAAATAAGTTCTAAAAAATGTTGTACTTATATATTACACTAGGGATTTTTATATAGGTTCGGCACTTTATATACTAACATCGCTACTTAATTTACACTGAATGAAAAAATTAAACAACTGTAACATATTGTTGTTTTTTTCTTTATACTTTAATTTCTACCCATCGAGAATAATTTAATAAGGATGACAATCAGAAATACCTCTTGCCAGACTTGGGTCAGTTACTCTGGTTTTCTTAAACCAGATTTTTGTTATTACCAGGTGCATACCACTTATTAAAAACCAATAGCACAGTTTCAATCCCATCATGCATTTTATGCGTCTACACGGGCCACCGAACCCATGGATGTAGACTATTTTGCTGGGACCAATGAAATTATTTTATTTTTTTTTTTTTTCTAAATCAATAGTAAGTAAAATAATAATGAAAATGAAACAAACGCAATGGGAAATACCAACAAAACAATATATTATTTAAAAAAAATTTTTATTTCAAAAAGTACAAAATAAAAACATTTAAACAAATATTAATTTGAAAATAGTATTATACAACATTAAATTATATATTCCTTAGCTTATAATAACATTTTTGTAATACTCTAATTCAGGTAAACTACCCCAACTATCACCAAAATGCTTAGTTAAATGGTTTGAGACATCTTGCTTTTTTTGTACACTCAAATATTGAGTGGAAGGAGGAATTAATTGGATGTCCTCACCATTCAATATCCCAAAGCTTTTCCCTTCTTTTGAGAAAGATTTAAATTTGCACATTTCATTTGCATTAAATTGTTCCCCCCGGATTAAAACATTAGTATGAGAAACATTTCTTCTTAAAATTATTTTTTTAGCTTTAGAAAAAGAAAAATGCCACTGCCCTGGAGGCCGAGCAACACTAGCTACAAATGTTTTCCAATCATATACTTTAGGTGTAAGATTTACGACAGAGAAATGGTTTGTAATTACATCCACATATTCTTGAGGGTCAATAATAGTGCACTTTTTCCTTATATCTTTTTCGATTCGACCGAAAACGCGGTCGGAAGGAAGAAAGGAATGTCCGACGATTGGGAAGACCACTTCGATGTCTTTCATTTTATTGCTTGCTATTTTTACTAGCCAAAATGCTAGCATACTAATGAATATATAGTTTTTGTTCTGGCCACCACAACCGTCGCAAAAAATTCTTACCTTAGTAAATGATGAACAATTTTTGTCAACCGAAAATACATTTACCAAAAAGTCGTAAACAGCGCCGGCTACTTCATTGGAACTCTTGCGTTGCTCAGCCTCATCCCAATGGTAACAAAATACATTTTCAGATGTCTGTTTTGATTTAGAACAACCTTTAACAATTGCAAGGTTGTATTTATAAAATTGGCGAGAGTAATATGCACTCTGATCCGGTACCTTTGGTAGAGGCAAATTTTTTTGACAGTCAAAGCTCATGGTAAATGTTGTTGCCGAATTTTTTTTTAATAGTCTATAAAATTGTTGGGCCTTCGTTTTGTGAACCAAATATTCGGTTCTTAAGACCTGTCTTTTACTGTTGTTTGTTTCTCTTTTGATCTTTTCACTCAATGACAAGCATGAGCTGCATACATCCGGTTTTGGGCTCCCGAATCCTAAATTAAAGGATGTATTAAAAATTTTGCGGAAATATTTTGATTTTACTGGGAAATCATTAGCAAATTCAGCAGTATACATTTTCCACATTAAATTTATATTTAAATCGGATGGGAGGTAGCGTCGATTTGATTTCTCACGACAATAATGGCTTTCATCAACAACAAACCTTTTTACAAAATTGATCACATTTTCCTTCTTTGAAGCCCATAAGCTGATTTCCTTGCACCTCCTCTATTTTCACATGGAAGTCTTCCTGTCGTGTAAAACCGGTTGGTAACCCCCTGAACTCGACCTTTAGATATTTGCAAAATTCGCAAGAATGCTTGCTGGCATATCTGGATTTTTTTTTTCCCTTCGAAGAGAAAAATACATTAGGCTGACGTATCTAGGTCCTCTTTCACCAGTTAATGGACGGCTCCGCTGTTTTGGTCTACATTCGGTATATTTTATTATAAACGAATCTTGATTAATCTGAAAAAATAAACATAGGCTATAGAAAGCAACGAATTGATAATCTAAGCCAGTAAAGGTAACAGCAAGAATTTACCTTTGTTTTATGGGTGTAAAAACATGTAAAAAAATTTTAAATGTCCTCTGCGCTTAGAGAGTCACACAGATATGTTTTAGATTTTGCGTGATTACAATTTAATGATTTATTCGGAACTCCAGAAGGTAAATATCTACAAAAAGAAGGGGTAAATTATTGATGAATATCATGGAAGAATAATAAAACTAAATTATAGTAATTAGGTTACTTCTGAAACCAATAACAAAATAATGTTCTTACCTTCTCATTTTATCCACGTTCTTTTGCCAGTTTGATTGTTGTCGTTTCCTTTTTCTTGGTTTGTTAGTTACTTCAGGGTGTAAATCCATTGAATTGAGATAATAACAATTTTAATAATAGTCTAACAGCACCAAAAGCAAACACAACACACGCAACAGGTGATTAAAACTAACAGGAAAATGCGAAAACTGATAGTCTGATAACCTACCAAGCGGTGAGAATTAAAACTATGGATCTGGACGGTTTTGCCCGTGGAACAGAAACTTCTAACCCCAGTTTCAATGGGATGTGGCATGATTTGGAAAGATGTCTCTTCATGGTATTAAAATTTAGGCCAAAACCTTTAATAAAATTTAAAAAAATTTTTTTTCAACTTTTTGGATCTAGACAGTTTTGGAAATGACCTCCTCAATTTAAATATGTACATTACGTAAAATGGTTTTGTAATTGCAATTTATATTTAATTTAGTATATAATTGCTAAATATTATATTTAATTATAATTGCAATTTATATTTAATTTATTATTTAATAGCTAAATATTATATTTGATAACTATACCCATCGCTAACTAAATTAAAATATTTAATTTCCCAGTAAACAAAGACAGTATATTGTTTAAAATATAAAAAAGAACAAAAAACAATTAATCATTAGTGATGAATGATCTTAAGTTTAATGCAGCCATAGTGTAAGTAAACAAATCGTTTATATCTATATTCTCTTTAGGATTTAAAATGGGTTATCGGTGCTATTGTGAATAGATGTTACATGTTTGTTTATTTATTGTTTTCTAAATGTTTCATACATCGGGCATTCTAATATAATGTGTTCAAGGGTTTCCAATTTTTACTTTCACTTACCTATATATGAAATATATAGTAAGTGGAAGTATTGCGATCGTGAAAAATTTCGACTTCCGGTTTTCAACGGAAATACACGTTTTGGGGTCCCCTGAGTCGAAATGACCAAGTCCCGCGATATGGTCTGTGTGTGTGTGTGTCTGTGTGTGTGTGTCTGTGTGTGTGTGTGTGTGTGTGAACAGACTAGCTCAAAAACTATAAACCGTGCGATCCTGAAATTGGGTATTTAGTGTAAGTATATGCACGGGATGTGACAACATAAATTTCATCAAAATTACTTAAAGGGAGGGGGAACTTTACTTAATAACTTTTTAGGTTTTTTTCGATTTTCTCAAAAACGGCTCTAACGATTTTGATTAAACTGAGTATTTGATCTATTTATATGCCCGAAATATGACTGTAAAAATTTCATCAAAATTGATTAACCGGAGGGGGGACTTTACTTAATAAATTTTGTAACATTTTCACGTATTTTTTTTATTTACTCAATAAAGGCTTTAACGATTTTGATCAAACTGGGTATTTGATGTATGCATAAGCCAAAGATGTGACAGCCAACATTTCACCAAAATTGACCAACCGGAGGGGGGACTTTACCTAATAAATTTTGTATCATTTTCACGTGTTTTTTTTATTTACTCAAAAACGGCTTTAAAGATTTTGATCAAACTGGGTATTTGATGTATGTATATGCCAAAGATGTGATAGCCAACATTTCATCAAAATTGATTAACCGGAGGGGGGACTTTACTTAATAAATTTTGTAACATTTTCAAGTGTTTTTTTTATTTACTCAAAAACGGCTTTAACTATTTTGATCAAACTGGGTATTTGATGTATTTACATGCCAAAGATGTGATAGCCAACATTTCATCAAAATTGGTCTAACGAAAGGGACCACAACAACGCATTAATTTCTAATCTAAGTAAGTTCGTAAGTGAAAGTTGTGTGTTGCGCGCACGCACCAGATTTTTTTAGATTACAGATCGTGCAAGTGGCCTGTGCGACAATAACATAAGTTGTGCCATTGATAAACAGTCGTAATAGAACTTTGCTGCTTAATCGCAATTGAATAATCAGCCGTTGTTTACCTATTGGCACATTCTTCATCAAATAGCTTTCCCCCTCGCCCATGCTAGTAATCTAAAATTGTTGTTATATTTGGAATTTAGGGTGTTTTAAATCTCTATGGATCTGATCTGACTCTGATATCTTTTTAAGATCTTGTTGCGATGCAATGTTAAAGCGTTTCTGTCAGTTAAAACATTTGTATTTACATATCCCAACGACCTTAATATTCAATCTATTCGTGTAAATAAATTACTATTCTTGAAATGAATAGTAATTAGTTTATCTAAACATTTTCTGGGAAAGTCTTCTGGGTTCATTGTCAATAATTTTTGAACACAATTGAGAGTTATTTGGAGTATCATTAATCTAATTGGCTTGCACCCAGTTTCCAGCGTGATGAAGTGATTTTTTCGGGAGATTGAATATATTTTTAAAGTATATTTTATAATTTTTAAATATTTGATTGGGTCAAAGAAAAAATTGAATTAAAATATATATAGATATGTTAATATGATAATGTTAATTCACTAATTAAGTATTTAAGTGGCGAGGTTAAAAATAAGGAGTTCCTACTAAAATAGTTTACCAATAGTATTCACCATGCTGACATAATGAAATGAAAATTCTCATTTTATTCTGGGACATTTAGTCCTCGAATAATAACAGAATTATATAAATAATAATGTATAAATAATAGAAGATATGAATAATTTGGGGACGCTTCGCCTCAGAGTTCAAGTCCCGGACATGTTGCTAACTTCTTATTGACGTGAGATGTACTTTCCCCAACTCTGATATAAAATTAATCAAGAGCAAAACTTGGGCTAACTTTCCAGAAGCTGGGGGCAATTAACACCTAACTGCTTCCCTGGTCCGGGTCATTGAGCCAATAATAATTTTTCATTCATTTTTATTTTATATTAGTTATCTATTGTGATGAATTATTTTTTTTTCATTTATATTATAACCCAGATACGGTTTTGAATAATATTATCTACATAAAATTTGCAACATATGTCAGAATTACAAATGTGAAAAAAAAAAATCTGTCGCGTGCGCGCAACACAAAACTTTCACTTACCAACTTACTTAAATAAGAAATTGACGTGTTTTTTTAAATATCATTTCCCAAAGTCACACATTTTTCTACATTCATATCTTATTTTTGTTAATCGTTAAAGCCGTTTTTGAGTAAATAAAAAAACCCGTGAAAATGATACAAAATTTATTAAGTAAAGTCCCCCCTTCGGTTGATCAATTTTGATGAAATGTTGGCTATCGCATATTTGGCATATACATAGATCAAATACCCAGTTTGATCAAAACCTTTAAAGCCGTTTTTGACTAAATAAAAAAAGAACACGTGAAAACGATACAAAATTTATTAAGTAAAGTCCCCCCTCCGGTTAATCAATTTTAATGACATTTTAACAGTCATATCTCGAGCAAATACATACATCAAATACCCAGTTTGATCAAATTCGTTAAAGCCGATTTAGAGTAAATAAAAAAAACACGTGAAAATGTTACAAAATTTATTAAGTAAAGCCCCCCTCCGGTTAATCAATTTTAATAATAATGGTAACGTTTATCTGATATTAAATAACACCTAATTTTCATCAAACGAATATGAAAATCGTTAAAGCCGTTTTTGAGATAATCAAAAAAGTTAAGAAATAACGTGCCCCCTCCGGTTGATCAATTTTGATGAAATGTTGGCTATCACATCTATGGCATATACATACATTAAATACCCAGTTTGATCAAAATCGTGAAAGCCGTTTTTGAGTAATTAAAAAAAACGTGAAAATGATACAAAATTTATTAGGTAAAGTCCCCCCTCCGGTTGATCAATTTTGATGAAATTTTTACGGTCATATCTCAGGCATATTAATACACCAAATACTGAGTTTAATCAAAATCGTTAGAGCCATTTTTAAGAAAATCGAAAAAAACCTAAAAAGTTATTAAGTAAAGTACCCCCTCCCTTTAAGTAATTTTGATGAAATTTACGCTGTCTCATCGCGGGCATAAACCTACACTAAATACCCAATTTCAGGATCGCACGGTTTATAGTTTTTGAGCTAGTCTGTTCACACACACACACACACACAGACACACAGACACACAGACACACAGACACACAGACCATTTCGCGGGACTTGGTCATTTCGACTCAGGGGACCCCAAAACGTGTATTTCCGTTGAAAACTGGAAGTCGATTTTTTTCACGATCGCAATACTTCCACTTACTATATATTTCATATATAGGTAAGTAAAAGTAAAAAAAAAAAAAAAAATCTGGTGCGTGCGCGCAACACACAACTTTCACTTACCAACTTACTTAGATTAGAAATTGACGTGTTTTGCTAATTATCATTTCCCAAAGTCACACATTTTTCTACATTCATATCTTATTTTTGTTAATCGTTAAAGCCGTTTTTGAGTAAATAAAAAAACACGTGAAAATGATACAAAATTTATTAAGTAAAGTCCCCCCTCCCGTAGATCAATTTTGATGAAATTTTTACAGTCGTATCTCGGGCATATAAATACATCAAATACCAAGTTTGATCAAAATCGTTAAAACCGTTTTTGAGTAAATAAAAAAAACATGTGAAAATGGTACAAAATTTATTAAGTAAAGTCCCCCCTCCCGTAGATCAATTTTGGTGAAATTTTTACAGTCACATCTTGGGCATATATATACATCAAATACCAAGTTTGATCAAAATCGTTAAAACCGTTTTTGAGTAAATAAAAAAAACACGTGAAAATGATACAAAATTTATTAAGTAAAGTCCCCCCTCCGGTTAATCAATTTTGATGAAATTTTTACAGTCATATTTCGGGCATATAAATCGATTAAATACTCAGTTTAATCAAAATCGTTAGAGCCGTTTTTGAGAAAATCGAAAAAAACGTAAAAAGTTATTAAATAAAGTACCCCCTCCCTTTGAGCAATTTTGATGAAATTTTCGCTGTCACATCGCGGGCATATACCTACACTAAATACCCAATTTCAGGTTCCCACGGTTTATAGTTTTTGAGCTAGTCTGTTCACATACACACACACACACAGACACACACACAGACCATTTCGCGGGACTTGGTTATTTCGACTCAGGGGGTCCCAAAACGTGTATTTCCGTTGAAAACCGGAAGTCGAATTTTTTCACGATCGCAATACTTCCACTTACTATATATTTCATATATAGGTAAGTGAAAGTAAAAAATGAGAACTTATTTAATATCACTTGAAACGGAACAGTTTTATATGACGAAACAGTAGTAGACCATTGACACATAAGTAACTCTATTCCTCGCTTCGAGCTCACTATCTGATTGCCTACGAACATTCCCCAACATTCCCGAACCCATATCGAACATTTTGGACATCTATTCAAAAAATCTATTTAGGTTTCTTCCGTCCTTTGGCACAACTAGCACATGGCAAGGTGGCAAATGCCATATTGTAAATGCTTTTGGCGTTTTCTAGGCAATCGCTGAGTATTTAATGCGCATGCCTGGTAAGCAAACTATCATAAATTTGAAGCTCATTTGGATCGCTTTTCTTACAACTTCTGATAGATAGGTTATCCACCATCCGACAGGTAATCCCTCCAGTTAACCTAGTGCCTATATTCAAGGCTTTAGTAAATCTTATATATATATATAGAGTAAACCATACAGTTATTGACACTCTGTACAGTTATTGTCACCCCAACTTTAACTTAAAGAAATAAGTAAACTAGTCCTAATTTTATTTCAAGATATACATGAGTCTAATGTTTGAAGGGTCCTTTAAGTCATCTATGAAGTAAGACTTTAACAAACTAACCATAGGAAAGATTTCACAATTAAATATAAACAGTTTCAATAACTAGTTTTTGGATTTTTTACAATAAATATTCCCATATGGTAAAAATATTCCAATTTTTGACCCAAAAAAACCTCCTGAGTCTTTGAAAGGATAATTTGATCCCTTCATAAAACGTTTTTTTTCTTTTTTTAATTTTACTACAGAAATGTAGTCTAAAGGGTTGTGGTGATCCACACATATAATTATTATGTCATGTATTATATAAATATGATGTATATTAATTGTTATTATATTATATTATATTATATTATATGAGGGCTATTATAGAAATATTGTATATGTAGATATTAGTGAGAATGATTATAATTAGTTTAATTAGGTGCCCAAATAGATAATTAAATATATTTAAGTTTGTATAAATATGTTAAGTAATAATATAGGGCCAAACTTTGTACCTTAAAGCCTCCTTATCGCACTAGCTCTGAGAAGGCCCCACTCACAAAAACAGTCTCTAGCAGAATTTCCTTCAAGTTAGACGTATTGCTGCCGGCCCCCCACTTCCTATATTAATCAGGCTCGTATTGTAATTAGATATATTTGTATATATGTATATATATTATTCACCAATTATAATATTCTTCCACTGCGTTATTCTGTCTATTTTTTGCATGTCCCAATTGTTAAAGATAATTAAGATCCACGGACCTTAACGACCTTAACGGACCTCATTACTAACCCACACTATAATTTAAATAAATCAGGGACACAGCAGGGTGTCAATAACCGTCCGGTTTACCATATACCTACATCTCTAAATTTCTACATCTATTATTTATTTTTATATTGCTTTCTTTTTCTATAAAGTAAATGATAAGCCACTGAGTGTTTCAAACTACTTGAGTGTATTTTTAGCATAAAATAATAACGATAAATTCAATATCAAAATATAATATCTGTGATTATTATTATCAGCTTACAGCTACTTTTTTAAATATATGACAAACAGCTAAATTTTAAAATTCTAGCAAGAAGTTTAAGGGTGGTCTCAATTGGTTTTATTTTAAGTCCTGACAATTTTTGTGTTAATTGTTGGCAAAGGTTCTTGATCAACAGTCCTAAGCTATCGATGTTTTCGGTACGACAAATACTTGTATAGGACCAAAATTTTCTGTTTAATAAACTGGTTAATTGGCGTGAAAAACTTTTAAATAGATATTCGCTCTCTTTATATCTCGGTATACCTACTCTTAGGTTAGTTTCTGTTAAATATATGATGTATATTGTATATGATATAATGTTAATATTTTACTGGTATCTTATAACTTACGGATTGCATACGTTTTTATAAAGTTTTGGTTACTTTAAATTGCTGAAATTTGATTTTTAGCGCTGGTAAATAAACCTACAGATCCACATTCTACCAGGATTTAATGTGTTTGTAAGCAGCGCCTATTGTAAGCGAGATAATTTGAACCCATTTAGATATTCAGGGTGACATGCTACTCGTGCGACAAACTTCACCAGTAGATTCTCCACCATAAAATGAATAAAAAAGTTCATATTGACCATGGTCCGATTCTCAACCATTTCGGAATAATTTCGCTTTTTATCGATTTTGAATGATATCACGACCTGGCATCGGAAAACCGCGATATCTTTAAATCTGAAAATTCCCACGAAAAGCTTATAGCACCGTTGAAATCCTTATTAATCGTTCAATAATAAAATGGCCATTTCAGATTTTTTAGGCCATTTTTTCGGGTTTTATTTCAGCCAGAACAATAAAATATGTGAAACATTTTATAAATCGGAAAGTGTTTAACATAATCCAAAGTTTCTAATTTCAGTTTCAGAAGGCAGCAGATTTGAGGGAAAATACCACATTTAATAACGCTTCTAACGCACTCCTCATTTTTTAATTTGGTATTTCTAAGACCACGATATTGATGACAAAAAGAGAAAAACTGTAAATACCATTCTTAAAGAAAAAAAGAGAAAAACCATACCTAAGGCGTTTTTCAATCAGTGTTTGGGCGTAAGTTATTGGAAATGCACTCATGGTATCATCTAAGGTCCCTACTTAGATTTTCCGGCGAGATTAACGGGCTCAATTTATTTAAATTTTATCGAAAACACGCGGCCTACCTTGCTAGAGGACCTTCTTTTACAATTGATGAGAAACATAATTTTTCAGCACGATGGTGCGTCCCCTCACTCCTCTAGAATAGTAAATCGGCCGCGATGGGATAGTTCTATGGCCACCAAGATCTCTTGATCTCGACCCCAAGGAATATTTCGTCTGTGGATATCTCAAGGTTCTATCGCACTGAAATGACAAACATAGACAATTTGAGAGCAAGGATCTTCGCCACTGCTGAAAAACTTCGACGTTTTCTCACTTTTGGTGTGCCAGTTGGGAGTATGAGAAAACGGGCACATTGTGTATTGCAGAGATCTTCCAATTTGAAGATAAATAAAATGATTAAAAATAAATTTATTTTAAAGATATTGGTGAGTTGTATTAGTTTTTTTCATATTTAAAATGAAAGTACTTAAACATTAACAATCCTTGAATCATATTCTTTTCTCTTTTTGTCATCCATATCATGGTCTTAGAAACTCCAAATTAAAAAATGAAGAGTGCGTTAGAAGCGTTATTAAATCAGGTATTTTCCCTCAAATTTTCTGCCTTCTGAAACTAAAATTAGAAACTCTGGATTATGTTAAACACTTTCCGATTTATAAAATTTTTCACTTATTTTGTTGTTCTGGCTGAAATAAAACCCAAAAAAATGGCCCAAAAAATTTGAAATGGCCATTTTATTATTGAACGATTAATAAAGATTTCAACGGTACTATGAGCTTTTCGTGTGAATTTTCAGATTTAAAGATATCGCGATTTTCCGATGCCAGGTCGTGATATCTTTCAAAATCGATAAAAAGCGAAATTATTCCGAAATGGTTGAGAATCGGACCAGGTCAATATGAACTTTTTTATTCATTTTATAGTGGAGAATCTACTGTTGAAATTTGTCGCACGAGTAGCATGTCACCCTATATACCACATCCTTTCCAGTTTTGCTTGTTAAATTCAAAATTTAGTAAGCATCTGAATAAAATTACGCTCATTTAATAAGAGGTAAATGTTTGATTAAAGTTAAAATAATAAAGTAGGTATTGGCTATTTCTATATTTAGATGAATTTGAAATATTCTTAGGTTAGTTTCTGTTAAATATATTATTATACCTTTATATATAAAAACATTAATTTGTGTATGATATAATTTTAATATTTTACTGATATCTTATAACATACAGATTGCATACGTTTTTTTGAGATTATGTCCTTTAAATTGCTGAAATTCAATTTTTAGCGCTGATAAATAACCCTACAGATTAACATTCTACCAGGGTTTAATATGGTTATAAGGAGCACCTACTGTAAGCGAGTAGTTGAAAATAACAATCAACTTCGAATCTCAGATTTGATTATTTAAAACCGTATAGATATATACCATATCCTTCCCAATAGTGCTTTTTAAATGCATAATTAAGTAAGCATCTGAATAAAATTCGTGATAGTGGACAGGAGCAAAATATGATTATTTACGCTCATGTAATAAAACATGTTTAATTCCAGGTGAAATAATTATTATTACTTTGAATTAATTGGTGGCCAAGAATATTCAATAATATGTGATATAAACTAGTGCAATCTTCCAAGTTAGTAAATCATATTATTTCGCAAATTAGACTCATTTTTCGATTTTAACACCTTTATTTTAAATTTAAAACAGTAATTTTTTTAAATAGGTATTTTCTGAATTGTTACATCCATTTTTTTTTTTTTTTTTTTTTTTTTTTTTTTTTTTTTTTTTTTTTTGTCTTAACCATATGCCCCATCATTTGTAGACAAAGGCATTGTCGAGAATTCCGTAGCACGTGTCCTTGTGGTCACGAGCTGGAAGAAAAACTTGAATATCACGCTTTTTAAAGAGGGGCCGTGTTTGCTTTGACTAAGCCATTTGACTAATATGGCAGCATACGCCCACGAACGTTTCGAAATTACGCCCAATTCATCTCTCAACCGAAATTATACTAAATCACGGCATTATCTTTTTTACTGCTGGGTCATTTAATCGTTTACCTGCCCGTGTAATTTTGTAAAGACCGGCATTCGGATTTACTGAATATTAGAAAAAAAAAATGTTAATGTCTACCTCTGTAAAACAAACTATAGGAAGGAACTGTTTACAACATGGGTTCCCTAAGTTTTTTGGAGTTCCGGTGCTCTTTACATATCAGAATTGTTCTGATGAGGGTAAACGTTACGCTTCTAATAATTTAGCTAAGTTTGATAAATTTTAGCAATAACATATGTCTGCAGTAGTCTTGGTGCGCTGAATCCAAATTTGCCATAATTTTTCCTCTATCAGCTCTAGTTGTTGATATATATATAAATGGCATGACGTACCTCTTAAAACATAATTACTGAAATACATATGAAAAAAATTGTTAATGTTAATAGCAAGTGGGAAAAAACGAAGATATTAAAATTCTTTACATAAAACATTTTAAATCAATTAAAACCATACAAGCACACACATTATTTACATAATCACTTAGTAACTAAACCAATTACATTTCAAGGTACTCTATTTCACACTTCGGAAGCTTCTTTTGCGTGACTTTCTTGAATGTTACTTCAAACAGAATCGTTTCAGGTTCCAGCAGTAATCTGCCATAATGTGGGTATCCCATGATCCAGTTGAGCATTTCAAAAGTATACCATAACAGAAAATAATTAAAATGATTTGCCGGTTGGTAAAATCATACTACAACGCGTTGTTACAAGTTTTTACTAGATGTTATTATTTTTTAATTCCTACAAACAATTATATAAAGCTAGCTAATAGTTTATAGGAGAAAAGCGTGATAAAATGATTCATTTACACATCTATTTCGGATTGTGCTATCTATATAATAGGTATTTAAATTTAAATAAAATTGCGGTTAAGGTATGCAGAGGTAAAAAAGTAGAGCTGATAGAAAAATTAATTAGATTAATAGAGATGAGAGATGGTCAACTGTTCTTCAATTACGATAGGTTAAATGATGGTCAGGATTTTCAGTTACAATGATATTTATTATGGTAAGCCAACGTTTCGATCCAACTTGTGGATCTTCATCAGGGCTAAAAGAAAACAAATATATGAGTATCTATGCTAGAGGGTGGCAATAAATGGATACATTACAGAACTGATAATAATATTAAAGATGGTGTATACATGAATATTAAAATATTAATAAAAATAAAATATAAAATGTTAATATTTTTTGTTCACTCAGTTGTCATGTGCCTTCACTTCAAAAGCGTTGGATTTCCCCGTCATAAACCTTTGAAGTCGGCAAACTAACCCCCTACCACTACCTCTCACCTTATTTTTACCTTTAGTCTTAGTATCCACTTGGACTCAGTAGGTAAATATCAGATTCTATTTTATCTTGTTTACCAGCCTCTTATTTTAATACTCATGTATACACCATCTTTTATATTAATATCAGTTCTATAATGTATCCATTTATTGTCACCCTCTAGCATAGATACTCATATATTTGTTTTCTTTTAGCCCTGATGAAGATCCACAAGTTGGATCGAAACGTTGGCTTACCATAATAAATATCATTGTAACTGAAAATCCTGACCATCATTTAACCTATCGTAATTAGATTAATACAATTCATGATTAATGATTACGCACTAAAGAATGGTTTGTGAATGATGATCACAATCATTATTTACATTTTTGATTATTAGTCATAATCATGATTACATTTTTATATGAATATGCACAACTCTGCTCCAGACCCATCAGAACTCACTCGTATACCACCCTCGCTTCCTCCTCTATTCCAGACTATCCTCCAGGGCATCTGAAAAGAAGATGACCTGAAGATCTTTTAAGTTAGATACTAGTTGAGTGCTATGAGTGAATAGTTTCTCTGCAAGCTTATTCATGACATTATTTTATTTTACCACATTAACTTAATGTATTAAATGTAAATGCAGTTGTAAATTGCAATAAATATATATTTAAAAAAAATATATTTCGCTGAACTAGATCGTTGTTAAATAAAATAAAAAAAAACTGAAGGGTATAGGTGGGGATAAGGTGTTAAAGCAATGAGATGGACAGAGAAATAGGTCCTACAAATTGACATGGGTTGGCTGGTTCCTTTGTAACCAAAGCCTGCGCTTGACGCTGATGGCCTATGCTATAACCCAAAGCGGAATATCGCGAGACCGGTCGGTACATATATATCAACTTCACATCTCCTATTTACTAGGTCATGTATTTCTCCAACTCTACTAAAAGGTTCTTATCTGGTGTGGAATCTCTAGAAATTATTGAGTGGTTAATCTTATTTTTTTTACTTATTTATTTATAAAATCTGGTGCGTGCGCGCAACACACATCATTCACTTACCAACTTAGATTAAAAATTGACGTGTTCTGTTAATTACCACTTCTCAAAGTCACATATTTTTCCACATTCATTTCTTATTTTATTTTTATTTTCTGTATAAAAAACACTAATTTATTTATTATTAAACAAAAGTTTTTACTTGTGATAATTCGGCAATGCAAGCCATAATATTCCAAGTCGTCTGATTTAATAATTCTGTATGTAGTTGCTAAAAACTTCATTTAGTTACTATGAAACAAACAATTTCCGTTAAATGAATAGAACGGCTTTAATTATGAACAATGGTCAGTCATTAAAGGCTTACTCCGCTTGCGTGGGCTCAACGTGTATGAGTTGACGGAATATTTTTCTTTTTTTCTCCTCTTGATTTTTTTTCATATTTCATATTTAGCCATTTCTTATTTTTAGGAGTATCGAGAGACAGTTAATCTATATAAATAAAGATGAAATTCTGTTTTTGTTTGTTCTTTATAGAAATCCATACCATTTGTCCTAAATTCTCCAAATTTCGCTCAGTGGTTCTTACATACCAGGTGCGAACACCTGTCCATATTAAAATTGCATAACATCAGCCGATCTTGAGCTGATATTCTTTATTTTTATAAAGATCATAATGATCTCGCTTTACAATAGTTTTTTATGAAATCGACCGTTTCTTTAGAAAGATTGAATTCCCCGTGTGAAACCAGGATATACGGCTATAATCTATGCATATAAAGATGAAATTCTGTTTGTTCTTTATAGAAATCCATACCGTTTGTCCTAAATTCTCCAAATTTCGTTTTTTTCATACCAGGTGCGAACAGCTTTCCATATTAAAATTGCATAACTTCAGCCAATCTCTGGGTATATTCTTTATTGTTATAAAAATCTTTTTGATCTCGCTTTACCTTGGTTTTTACAAAATCGACCGTTTGAGTCGATAAAAGTCTCAGTTTATAGATTTTATAGATTTAAAAAATGAAATTCTCCGGGTGAAACCGGTATATACAGCTATAAATAAATCAAAATGAGAACTTAAATTAAAAATAATAAAAGAAGTAAGTTAATCCAGGAAAGGTAGCGCTAAGGATTGGTTTAATTAGCGCTGCGTTGCACAGTGGGAAAATTTTGTCATTTAGCGGCCAAAAATCTATAACTCCTGACTAAATGACGATAATCGAATAATTCTTTTCTCATTAAAGAGCATGGGATTCTATTTATCAGTGAGAATAAAAAAAAAAAAAAATGCCATCGCTAAAAGTATTTCAAATTCATTTTTAATTGAATTCTTTCTTCACTTTAATTTAAATAAAATTGTTTATTCGATACAGGGTTAGTCATAGGGAATGAAATGAGTCAGGATTATTATCTATTGAGCTTTCTGCTTATAAACATGTCTTTTTCAGGTACTTGCTCCATTTGAAAGGTGATCAAAAAATTATTGACTGATGAAGTAAAAATCCAAAAAATTAAATTAAAAATACCCTATTTCTTAGGAATTTTAACGGAAAAAAATTTTCTCCTATATTTCAACGATAAGTATGTTTTACGATTTAGTCTAATTCTAGGCCAAAAATATATTGAAAGTTCAAATATAGGGATTTAAATCTTAAAATTGATATATCGCCGATCGATCGCATTTGATCGATCTAATTCTATTAGGGTATTTTAGCATCCTCCATTCTTTACCACTGCGAAAAAAATCAGAACCAACTCTTGCCAATAATAGAAGTTATATCAATTTAAATACTATCGTTTCGTAAATTACATACTCAACCTGGATGAAACTAAAACGTATTTTTATCCAATAATTTTACAGCTATTCATCTTATTTATAAAATAAGTTTGGTGCATTAATATAAAAATTAAAGCTCAATAGGGAAAAAAATTGAATTTAATTTATGCAAAATCTATACCCATTTCTCTGAAATTATTTTTTTTTCTATAGAGATTTATAAGATGAATGCCTATAAAATTAATGGGTAAAAATGGGTTTTGATTTCTTCCACATTGACTACGTACTTTATAAAAAGAAAGTATTTAAATTGATATAAATTCTTTTATTGGCAATAGTTGGTTCTGATTTTTTTCGCAGTGCTAAAGGGTGAAGGGTGCTAAAATACCATAATAGAATTAGATCGATCAAATGCGATCGATCGGCGATATATCGATTTTAAGATTTAAGTCCCTATACTTGAACTTTAATTATATTTTCTGCCTCGAATTAGACTAAATCATAAAACATACTTCTCGTTGAATTATATGACAATATTTTTTCCGTTAAAATTCCTAAAAAAATGGGTATTTTTAATTTATTTTTTTGGATTTCTTCTTATTTAGACAATAATTATTTTAAAATCTTTCAAAAGGAGCAAATGCCTTAAAAAGACATGTATATAAGCAAAAAGCTCAATAGATAATAATCCTGACTCATTTCATTCCCTATGACTAACCCTGTACCGAATAAACAATTTTATTTAAATTAAAGTGAAGAAAGAATTCATTTAAAAATGAATTTGAAATACTTTGAGCGATGGTTTTTTTATTCTCACTGATAAATAGAATCCCATGCTCTTTAATGAAAAAAGAATTATTCGATTATCGCCATTTAGTCAGGAGTTATAGATTTTTGTCCGCTAAATGACAAAATTTTCCCACTGTGCGTCGATGAGACGAAGTGACCATACTATCGTTTCAGGGATGTCTAATCATCATCTATATGCAGTTTTTATAATACTTTAAAACAGACCTTATTAAAATTTACACTTTTTATCACTTTTGTCGATAAGAAACTAAAAATGGTGTAATTTACTTACTAAAAGTTAAGGTTCAATATAGGCACTTTGATTTTTAATGTATGATTTATTGGAAAGAATATAACCATAAAGATAACTTCAAACCTAATTTCGAAGTTATCAATATACTAGCTTTGGGGCCCGGCTTCGCTCAGGGAGTTGTGGAATATGTGGAATGAAACAATAACTTTAAAATGTAATAGTACAGAAAAATAGACCAAAATTAATCATGATTAAACAAAATTTGTACCATCCTGGAACTTCAGCTTAGTATTAGTGGTAAGTTTCGAAACCTCAGAGTCTGCCCATATATGGCTTGGGTATAAGAGACCCCATTAATGCGGTTCTCTCAATGCGTTTTCATCCCTTTTCTTGATTAAGAAAAATTATTTTGGCAGCAAATATGTTCTGGTATGTACCATTTTTTATGGTTTCTATGTTCTGATTCCATTGAGACCATTCTCATGACGGTACCACATCCTTATCAAGTTGATTACTTCTCCTTTTTCGAATTCGGTTGAAAATTTATATATATATTTATATATTTATATATTTGAACAGAACAGAACTATTATATGAACACTTTATTTTCGGTATATATTCCATTAGTTTGTATCTTTTATTCATATTATCTATAGGTTATCTATTTTATTCAGTGTTAGTTTTTATTGGCTCACAACACTATTAAGCAACTTTTCTTTTGTTGTAAATTTACTCTTATATTGTATATTGATTAAAGGCAATGTTTCGACCAAGTCTTTCCTCTTCTGTAAAACTTAATTCGCTTAGGAATCCAGTTGGTTTTGTTTATTTTTTATTTCAATTCATTGCAGAGATGTAATGACCTTATTGAAAAAGAAAAAGAAAAAAATAATTATTTATACATAATCTCGTGTAATTTAAAGAAAACAGCTGAAGCTAAAACCATAACAAACCGAACTAATGAAGGATAACCTTATGAATTGAGCTTAGCTAGCGCTCCTGGCTTCCAAATGTCGAACTAAATTTGTTCATTCATTAACTCGCATGGGCTTATTAGAGGGGCTAATTACATGACGCGAGAGGCTTAAAATTACAGCCCTTGTCCCTTCAACATTACACACTTAAAATGAAAACTGAAACCTTCTTCATCGTTAGGGGCAATAGTGCAATATAACGACATAACATACTTAATAGTGCGTGTAGTCGTTTTTGAGCCTTTTCGGCACGCACATTGTACACTTTGCTTTATAATATATATTGATTATTAAGAAAACTTATTAAATTTAATAATAACCTCAAAACAAAGTTTAAAAATAATAATTTATACTTCGATTACACCAAAAATTGTGTACTCTAACAACTCACGACAATCTAATACCAACCAATCTCATAATTTATTATTGTGATTAATTTGACATACCTCTGAAAATATTTCTAAATCTTGAGAGGTGGGAGAAATCGGAAATGTGGAATAATTAATTAGGTGTAGGCATCGGTGGTATCAGTTTAGGGGAGGCGTGCTAAGGTTCCGCCAAGATATCTAGTTAGCTTTCCTCCCAATACTAATTAAACTAAATTAGCAGTTCGGGTGTAATTGGTCCTTCAGTGAATGGATTAAGCCATGATTGGTCAAGTCGAGTCACGTGACAGCTGCTATTGCCATAGGCCACGCCCACGTATTAACTTCACAAAAGATGGCCTATTATTTTATAATTTTTTTTTTATTTTTTTAGTATTTAAGCCCCTTTTTTCGGAATGTCAGTATATCGATGTTGTTTTGTTTCCTTTAGCGTTAATATTTTCTTTGTGAGTAGCTGCTCCGAGATTTATAGCGATGAAAATAAAAAATAAAATACTCATAACACCTACTTACAATATATTTTAGTATAGAGTATAGAGTATAGAGTATAGAGTATAGTACAGCTGGACCAGAATTAGTGTCGAAAACTGCATTTTTACTATTTTTCTTTGGGAGGAGGCTGAAGCAGCTGTGAAGTTAAATATAGAATGACACTAATCATATTATATTTTAAATTTCAAATAATTTAAAACATGATTATGTAGGTATTTGGGGATGTGATTAAGATATTTGAATAAATTGCCGCCCTACTGTGCGCCGACAAAAATTTTCACATAAATGACAATTACGATCCAACAGGCAAATGAAATATGAGCAATATATTCTCTGATACATCCCGGTCCTAGATCAATCGTTGCCGTGTTAGGTCAGGATAAGCCCTTATCTATAATCATGCTTAAAATTATTTATTTTGTGTTAAAGATTTTCGCTTATATAATGGTTTTATCGGACGGTTACTGTTATGAAGTTTACAAAATGGCTAAGTATGCACACAATGGCTGTAAAACATCGATCAATTAAATGTGCCGTAACAAGCTCAAAATATTTTTGTAAGAGAAATGTCTATCTTACCATTACAACAAAAGTTATTATTGCAACTTAAACCAAATGTTTTGTATGGAAGAAACTTTTCAAAGTAATTCTGTTGAAAGCTTTGTCCACAATGGTTTTATCATTAATATTCTACATCATATATCCTTTATATTCCAACACAAAACATACAATTATTTCTGTGTGACACGATATTTATTTATTATTATAATTTTTCTTTTTTTTTTTTTTTTTTTTTTTTGTATCTTGCGACCAACACGCCGATAAATGCCAAAGGATTGCGGATAAAACACAAAATCCCTTTGTCACCAGGTTTCCGGTCAATGGATTAAAATTATCGCCTGTGTGTGTTTGTGTGCAGGCTAGCTTTTGTTCTTGCAGCAGCTGGCGGCGAGGAATGCGAAAGCCCTTTCGCTGGGCAATAGTTATTAGTCCGTTTGGATTTCATATCAAAGGGCCCAAAAAGGGCTTTACCTTTGGGCCACGTTCGCTTTTGGACAATGCGCTCTAAATTGGAAGGCTTTCTCTCTCAAAACACACAAGGACTCTTTGCCGAGAATATTTTGTAATCCTTTCCATAATGTATACTTTGTTCAATATAATGTGATGAGAAATATGTTAATTAATAATTGATTAGTTATTAATTTTACTCTCCTCTTCTTGGGACTATCCAATTGATTTAAATTGAAAATCAGGGCGACCATTAACACTCAACACTTTTTTTCTTAAAATTTTTCTCTAAAAATCCACAATCTGTGGTTTGTCCTCAAATAGTTAAAAATATAGGTATCTACTACCCTGTCTGCAATTCTTAATTATCTATCTTAATTTTTGAATTGTTGATAGGGTAGTAGGACCAGAGTAGAAGATACCTAAATTTTAACTATTTTAGGACAAACCACAGATTGTGGATTTTTAGAGAACAATTTTTTTTTACTATCAATCACGTTTCAGCACTGATGATGGCCGTACGGCCGAAACGTATGCGGAAATAAAGATTAAGAAAAAAGTGTTGAGAATTAATGGTCGCCCTGATCCTCAATTTAAATTGATTAATAATATTTCACATTATCAGGACCGAAAGAGATAAAATTAAATAAATTTAAAAAAAGTGAGAGGAGGGCATTTTTGATAAAATAAATTAAAATTAAGCTTATTACAGAACGTAAAATTAGGGGTCACTTGTTTTATAGTGGTTATCATAGCAAACTACAGTACAAAAAGTCGAGGGTTCGCGTTCCGCGGTGGTCCTAGAAATTTTTTTTCTATTGGCGCATTAGGCCTAATGAGACCTTTGGCCGCGCAGTGTGGTCTTCTTGCAGACATTTGTGTTGCTTGCGGGAGCACAGACAGCCGGGAGGGGGTAGCCCAAACCTCACGTTGCTGCAAGCCATGGTCACCATGGTGCAGCGGCAGACTGCCCATTGCTCCATAACCAATCCCATTGGGGCCAATTTGGCAGTGTCCTTCCCACCGATGGCGTCAGCTCTCTCGGGTTCAAAGACAGTGACAAACTTGTCTAGTTTCAAGGACTACGGTATCTCAGAGTCAGCAGGCCCTGAGGACCTGTATTTCTTTCCCTGAAGCACACCGTCCTTGTACCAAACCTCCGCGCGGTTACTGACATCCCGGAAAACCGTGCCTCGATTTTCGATGAGATACACGGGGAAGGTTCATCACTCCTACGCCCGTGTGAGTCGCCTCCAGTACCGGAGTGAGGGGCTCACATACCCGAGGGTGGTGGTAGGCTTGGACTACCTGGCGTTCATTAGCGGGTGGTCACCCGAATAGAGCGGTCACCCATCCAAGTAATAAACACGCTCGACGTTGCTTAACTTTGATTACCTATTGCCTTTGTCCATTCTGCCATCCCGGCTCCACCTAGAAATTTTTAAAGGGAGTAAAAAAATCGTTGGCCATGGAGGTCACTAGCCTGTACGATGCCTGGTACTCGTTAATGGTTCCTATATCCTAATTATACCTGGATAGGCAAAATTTAGGACTCCCACTGTAGCATCATCCAATCATCCAACCATAAAGGTACGTTAAAAAACCAAACAAATAAATTTTAAAAAGTGATAAAGAGCCTTTTTGATGAAATAAATGAGAATCTAACATATTAGAGAAGACAAAATCATTGCAGACCAGGAAACTATATACTATAGCACCACAAAAATTTTTACCCTGATGAAACTTTGGTCTTAAATTTATTTATGTGGTAGATGTACATTGCAAAAAAGCTCCAAGTGACAGGCCAGGGAGGGACAAAATGAGGACTTTTTATGTTACTGCTACTAGTGCTTGAAAATGAGGTAGCTGTGTTCTTGCTGAATAGAATAATTAATAGAAAATTATTGGGGAAAATCCTTCAGGCCGTTCTCGATTTATATCATTGTGACACAAATACCACCATAATCTTAGGAATTACCCAACTGCTATTAATTCACAATATGGCATTAACAAACATGATTGCACCATACAAATATTCTTTGTAGTGATGTACTCATTACATTGCACTGTCTTCTGAGTACACTTAAGAACTGGCTAATATAGTTTAAATACTTACATATAAATTTCCTATATAAATTATTTAAATATATTCAACATTTTGTTGTTTACGAAAAGAATGTTTGGAGGAAATATAGGTAAGTATTAGATAATTGGGATAGGTATGTTTAGATATCCTTTGATGTAGCCTTTTCTATAACCGGAATGATGCCTCTGTCATTTCTTTTTCTTCCAGTCAAGCTCACAAGGGCAAAAGGAAGTCTAAGGGCACTATTAGGAAGCGACCCGCCCTTAATAAGGTACCTCCTCGTTATTATATGTCCTTCGGGATACTTTATTTTATTTTGGAGAATATACTCAAGTGACGTTTAAAGAAAATATTTACATATAGTGTTTCATTTTAATAATGGGAACTCATGAATAAAATGGCTCCGGGTGACTTTGAAATCGTTTCAACTAGCATTTTACTAATAAGCAATAAGATATGTAATGATTAATAGTTGATAAATGATGTATATCTGTAGTGGATCCAACTGATTTTATTTTACGGCGCGCCGCCCCTCGGATAGGACTTTTATAGGAGAAAGGAAATTTTTTTACGAAATATATCCTTAAAAATGGCTTAAATGCAGAAATGACGGTCATAAAAAAAGTAGAGAGGCTATAAATGAGGATCAATTTATAAATATTTATAAATTTTATTTTACTTTCACTTACCTATATTATAAAAAATTTCAACTTCCGGTTTTCAACGGAATTACATGTTTTGGGTAATTGGTCTGCGTGTGTGTGTGTGTGTGTGAACAGACTAGCTCAAAACTATAAACCGTACGAACCTGAACTTGGGTATTTGTGGTATGTATATGCCCGTGATGTGTCAGCAAAAATTTCATCACAATTTGTCAAACGGAGTGGGTACTTCATTTAATAACTTTTTACGTTTTTATCGATTTTCTCAAAAACGGCTCTAACGGTTTTGATAAATCTTGGTATTTGATTCATTTTTATGCCCGAGATACGACTACAAAAATTTCATCAATATTGATCAACCAGAAGGGGCATTTTATTTTTTTTTTCTCGATTTTTTAAAAATAGCTTTAACGATTTTGACTAAACTCGTCATTTTTAATGAGAATCAAGTAAACTTTAATAACAGGTAGGTAAGCTTTATCACTATTAAAATGTTCTGACAGAGATGGTATTATTATGTTCTGAGGGGGGATAAATGAGGAAGGGGCCTTTTTTGTTTTCCTATAAAGTACCTTTGTTTTCTTTTTATATGGAGAAATTATCTGTCTCTCGTTTCGCCTAAAAATAAGAAATGGCTAAATATGAGATATGAAAAAAAATCAAGTAAACATATAGAGGAGAAAAAAAGGTTAAAAAAAATTAGTTTACTTTAAAAAGCAAATAGAAACAAAAATAGGTAAATGGGTGTGGAAGATTTTGTGACTTTGAGAAATGACATTTAACAAAACACGTCAATTTCTAATCAAAGTAAGTTGGAAAGTAAAAGTTGTGTATTGCGCGCATCGCAGCAGATTTTTTATATTAAGATCTATAATAAGCAGAAAAAACGTAATTGAAGAGGAAATTAAGGCTAGGCTTAAGGCGGGAAATTATTGTTATTTTTAGTTTGTAAAATTAGTTAGCTCACGCCTTCTGTCCCAAAATTTAAAAATAAGAATTTACATAACTATAATTCTTCTGACGGTTCTTTACGGATGTGAAAAATGCCCGCTTACAGTTAGGGGTGAGCAACGCCTCAAGGCCTTTGAAAATAAAATACTGCGTAGAATATTTGGGCCGAAGAGGGTGATTCAACAGGAGTATACAGACGGCTGGCTACACACTGAAGAATCGCGTGAACTTTACCCGTTAAATGTTTAAAGTGGGCGTGCATATTGCGAGTCTTCGTTGCGAACGCATACCTAAAAGATTTATGAAATCTTTGCCGACTGGAAAACGTCCGAGGGTTAGGCCTAGGCGAAGGTGGGAGGATTCGTTGAGGGCTGATCTTGTGGAGTTGGGATTGTGGATGGTGGATGGAGGTGAGTAGGGCCTTCGGGTTTGTACAGCATTTATTCTATTCTACGTATTGTAGAAGTTAGGAGAAAGCTCTACGCCTTTCTGGAATGTTCGATTTCGAACTTAACACAAGAAGCAACGGACACCTAACACCTAGAACATCGGACACCGAACATGCATTGAACATCGATTAATATTATATTACCTAACGATTTATAAAGTAATTAACCCTTTGCACTTGGCATTATTCGCGAAAAAGTACATCCTGAAAACGTAATATTATACAGTAAAATTTTAGAACCAAGGCAGGAATTGTAATGAACTTTAGGTTATGTGTATTTGAGAAGCTTCAAGAACACATAGTTACAAAAAGCAATTAATTTTTTTTTAAATTTTATAATTTTTTTAAACAACCAGTTCCCGAAAGACCCCCACCAATTCACCTCAATGATGTGGAAGATTACACAGCATTAGTGCAATTCCTTCAAAGAGAAACTGGTCAAAAAAGCTTTAAATTAAAATCTACTACCAGAGGTGTTAGCGTGTACGTCGAAAATGTGGATACCCATCGCCATCTAGTAGCTAGGTTAAGAGATAAAGGTGCGGGATTCCATACCTTCCAACTGTCTGAAGTTCGAAGTCCTCGAGTACCAGTCATAAAAAACTTGCACCACGCCACTCCCATCGAAACAATTAAAAGCGAATTAAAAAAACTAGGTTACGATGCTATTAATATTGTCAATATTATATCCCGTTTTAAAAGACCGTTGCCCATGTTCTTTGCAGAAATCTCAAAAGAGACATTTAACCATAAAAAATTTTATGTATAATTTTTATATTATATAATTATACAAATTGAAGAACCTCGGAAAAAGAAAAATATTTCGCAGTGTCTACGTTGTCAGCAATACGGGCACACCAAAACTTACTGCAATCACGCTCCGAAATGCGTAAGGTGCGGTGGAGGCCATTATAGTTCTGACTGCACGAAGCCACGAAAAATAGCAGCAAAGTGTGCCAACTGTGAAGGGTCACATCCAGCAAGCTACAGAGGATGCCCAACTTTAAAAAAAATTAAAGTAGCCATAAATCAAAGAAGACGTCTGCATAATCAACAGAAAGTGGAAGTTACTTCTCCTCCTGATATAAAAGAGTTTCCACCTCTTTTACAAAACAAGAAACCTAATTCTGGTGCCTCGAAAGAAGAATCGAAACATCACCACCAGCTTCAAAAACCAGTCCCTAAAAGAATACCAGCTCCTAGTAGAGATTCTTCAAAACCGAGTAAGGGCTGTATGCAGCCAGTACCACCCACTGTAACTGATTCGCCTGCTGATCTCTCTACGTTAGTTAATGGGTTTAATAGCCTTATTAAGCCCCTGTTTAGTATCCTGCAACAACTGTCACAGGTTATCCAAACATTATGTCCTGGCACGTCAACATGCCCGATGACACCTATAGAAGACTAAAAGGGAGCTGGTGAACTCCCTGCCTAAGTGCAAATCACGACAGGAAGAGATACCGCTGGGTATCACCCTTCCCCAAGCCTATCAAGCCATGCTTTTTTACGTGATAGACATCAGATTCGCTGATTGTCTTTTTCTTTTAAGACAGGTGCGAATGTAAAAATAAAGTTAAAAAAAAAAAAATAATAATTTTTTTTATAATTTTATATTAATTTCAAAAATATTTTTTTTAATTTTATATATTTTTTTATAATTTTATTATAAATTATAATAAAGATTAACGTACTATAAAATAGATAAAAGATTATAATTTTAATACATATTATAGTTATAATATATATTATAATTTTATTCTAGATAAAAGATAGCCGATGGTAAAAGATCAACGTACCTACTATAAAAGTAATGAAAAACACCGCGAGCCGTGAACGTCATTTATCACCAAAAGCGAAATATCCTATAAATAGTTTTTACGATTTGTTTATGTCCCTATATGTTAAAAATTGAAAAATATTTGCATTGTCTCCGTAGCGGAGCCCTCGAGTTTGAAGACAAATTTTAAATGGCACCGCTCCGGAGACCTCGAGTGCAATGGGTTAATAATATTATATTTGTATTACTTTTTTTTTTTTTTTTTTCATTGTGAATTTTAATTTTACGTAACGGGTGGAGGTGGATGGAGGTATGTCGGAAGCGATTGGTGGTGTCGGCACTTCGAGTTAGTCTTATTATTATTATTATTTGCCTTTACTATTATTCTTTTTTAATTATTTAAAATAAAATCATATATACTAGCTCTTCTGCTTCTTGATATTTCCCTATTTTATTAATATTAATTGGAATCGATAATAATAAATTCCTCATGAATAGGCTGATTTAATATAAATTTCCTCATGTCCGTCTAATATAATGAATCATTTTACCTGGGATGGGGATTTTAAGGGCGCGATTATTTCGGTTTTTGGCTTAATCTATCGGATCCGAGGAAGGGATGTAGCGGTTTATTTCCCAAGTGTGGGTTTAACATTTTAATTAGGGATTAGTTAGGGCCAACCCCTTGGGATCCTGTGGCCTCCTTCCTTCCAATTTCAAACCGCAAATATAAATCTTCCTTTATTCCTCTTTTTCTTCTTCCTTTTTCCAGCTCCAAAATCTTCCTCCTCCTCCAGAAATAAGTAAAGTGAATGACCGCTCTTTATCTCTTCATAATTTGGATTCCATCAATTCTTATTTCTTCAAGTTTTGAGAGGGCTTTTATTATTTAGATCTTTCTTTTTTTTTGCCTCAGGGGTAAGGTCAATTAATTTCATAAGCCGTACGAACTTGAAATTGGGTAGGGGAGAGCGGGGTTGGTTGGCATAGGGGGTAGGTTGGCCATTGGCTTATAGTTTCCGTCACACCTATTGTGAAGGCCCCACCATTGTACCATGTGACCCGCTCTACCTCGGGAGTCTTCTCCTGAGTTTTCAATCCGATGCTAACAGTGTAGAGATGATTGTGCTTCATTGATTGATTTTACAACATGTAAGTAAATTTTTATATTTTCAGTAAATTTGATTTAAAGGCATGACAAAACATTTGACTCCGATCTGTGCACGTAGCCCCAATCTCCTTCGAAAAACCTAACCTTTCGACTAACCAGCTTCTTGTTAGATTGTTCTCCCCTGTTTCAGCCATCTTTCATATGATCTCTCCTATGGGGTTAGTTGGCTCTCTTCAACTGAGGTTTGTTTGCGCAGTAGCAATTCACAAAAGCAAGGTAAACATAAACAAAAGTGGAACTACCAATTGTCTTTAGTTCCAGCAAGGAGTATAAGGGCAATTTTTCTTATGCAGAAAGTGACGACAGTCTAAACTTCTATCTTCTTTTATTGTCATTCTATTTTCTCTTAAAAGCTGTTCATAAAAACAATTCATAATTATTATACCATTATAGTGCAGCTTTTAATAACAATAATATCTGTCAGGCAGTACTTGATTGAGATGGCTAAACAACCCCACCTTCTAGGCCAACCTGCCCCACATAGGGGGTTAATTGGCATACTCTGGATTGACGAATTCTTCAATTTTCAATAATCTTTTATTAAATATTATGTGGTGAAAAAAATACTTGAAGTACTCTAATACTTGGAGTTTACAGTGGTATCAGCCCTATTGGGATACTATTAACAGGAGCGACTCAACAATCGAAAAAGTGAAAACTGTTGCCAACCAACCCCGCTCTCCCCTATTTGTTATATGTATGCCCGCGATGTGACAGCAAAATGTTCATTCATTTAATTCAAACGGAAGGGGTATCTTATTTAATTAATTTAGTCTAATTTTTACCCTATTTTCGATTTTCTCAAAACGGCTCTAACGATTTTAATTAAACTCGGTATTTTGTATGTTCCGCGATGTGACAGTAAAAATTTCGACAAAATTGATCTGTTTGGCACTTTATTTTATAACGTTTTTCCCCATTTTTACGTTCTTTTGTTTCGATGTTTTCAAAAATAGCTGTAATGATTTTGATTAAACTCGTTATGTTTAATGAGAATCAAGTATTCTTTAATATCAAGTAAGCTTTATTATTATTAAAATGATCTAAATTGGCATAAATGGGGAAGAGGCCTTTTTTTTTTTTTTATCTGTCTCTCGTTTCGCCTAAAAATAAAAAATAGCTAAATATAAAATATGAAAAAAACATAAGTAAACTCATAAAATACGTTGAGCTCACGCATACGCAGTAAGTCTTTAGAAGTTTTCAATAACTAATACACAGAGAATTATAAAATCAGACGACTTAGAGCATTATGCTTGCATTGCCGAATTATCACAAGTAAAAAGTTTTAATAATATAAACAATTAGTGTACTTTATAAGAGCAAATAAAAACAAAAATAAGTAAAATAATTTGGAAAAATAAGTGACTTTGAGAAATAACATTTAACAAAACACGCCAACTTCTAATCAAAGTACGTTGTTAAGTGGAAGTTGTGTTGCGCGCATCGCAATATTTGAACGGATTACGTTATCATGGTTCATCGTCCCCTGGGGATTTATTTTCTCTACTTTTTAGCTCTATTAATAAGTTTCGACACGATTTAATTGCTTCCATAAATTTATGGCTTTATACCAGTTGGAGACAAAATATATTTTCGCCGGCCATGTTATGAAGTAAATTCATCTAATAAGACAAAAGTGCGGACATAACAACACCATATTTGGAACATGAAGTATAGTCGGTTGAAGGAGTTGGAAAGTTTGGTGTCATTAATCATGACTGGAGCAGACAGTCTAAGTCGTTTGGAGTCGATAGACTGTCTTCTCTGTGCTCTGCTCGTAAATCCAAGAACGGGATTCTTGTCTCTCTTCATTACACTTCTCTTGTTTGTGCCACCCGTCAGGAGAAATATTTCTAATAGTTTCCTAAAATGTTTTAGCCATAGAGCAGGCATGCCAAAGAAATTTTATTTTCAATATTTCATAAACGCAGATGTGAAAAAATCGAAATTTTCGAAAATATTTCCGCATGCCATAGCGTAGCTCTGGCTATAATCTCCTACTATAATGCTTTAAATTAATTATATCCTATTCTTTTTAATACAATCAAATCAAAATTCATTGATAAAAATAACGTTTCAGCTAATCTAAAAATCAACGGGATTTAAAATAGAACTTTACGCCAAATTTAAAATTTTTTGGTAAAGAATTTAGAAGAGTAAAAGTTTTTATTTCTTACATCTCATTTTTGACTATAGTATGGATAGGACTATTTTTTTTTTTTTTTTTTTTTTTCGGTTGGCGCATTAGGCCTAATGAGACCTTTGGCCGCGCAGTGTGGTCTGCTTACAGACATTTGTTTAGCTTGCGGGAGCACAGACATCCTGGAGGGGGTAGCCCAACCTCACGTTGCTGCAAGCCATGGTCACCATGGTGCAGCGGCAGACTGCCCGTAGCTCCATACCAATCCCATTGGGGCCAATTTGGCAGTGTCCTTCCCACCGATGGCGTCAGCTCTCTCGGGTTCAAGGACAGTGACAAACTGGTCTAGGTCCAAGGATTATGGTAGCTCAGAGTCAGCAGGCCCTGAGGACCTATATTTCTTTCCCCGAAGCATACCGTCCCTGAACCAAACCTCCGGGCAGTTACTGACATCCTGGAAAACCACACCACGATTCTCGATGAGATACACGGGGAAGGTTCATCACTCCTACGCCCGGTCGGTGTGAGTCGCCTCCAGTAGGCTGACGGGCCTCACATACCCGGGGCCGGGGGTAGACGTGGACTGCGTGGCGTTCATTGGTGGGCGGTCACCCGAATGGAGCGGTCACCCATCCAAGTACTAACCACGATGGACGTTGCTTAACTTTGATTATCTATTGCAAGCGCCCTTGTCCACCCGGCCATCCCGGCCCAGCATGGATAGTACTGTAGTATGGTATTATTAGATTTTTCAGCATAGTGAGATTAAAAAACCATCCCTAATCCTTTGTTACAAGTTAAGCGGCACTCCATGCCGCAATTTCGGTAATTTTGTATTTTCCCGGTATTTTTTTAATTCAACTAGATGAGCGCCACAGTATTCCTCATCGGATATGCGTAGAATAGGAGAAAGGTGGAGCCGAGTTTTTTGTGATTTACAGGCAGTGTCTAGCAATTGGTTAAAGTTAAGAAGTCCATTTTTGCGGCATCCCGTGCCGTTAGCGTGTACGAACTGTTTGGAATCTGCTTTTTTCGTCTACAATTTTAAGATATATTGTGGAGTTCAACCACTCGGGCCATTCAGATTATCAAACAAACTGACAGATATAGTAAATTGCCTCATTGAACCTATAAAAAACTCGAACCGAAATCTGACTACTGACTTACTACCTAGGAGAGGCCCACGCCATGAATGTGGAAAACATAGAAACAATGGTAAAACTGTTCAATGTTCACAATGTAAGCGATTCGTCTACTTCTGTACTATTATGTTTCCTGTTTTGTTCCTATTTTGGTGACTACTTTTCGTTCGAAATTATTTATTTTTTAAAATTTTAAAAATGTTTATATTACTAACTAAATTATCTATCTTAATACTATTTATACTATTACTAACTAAAAATATCTATCTTATTACTAAATTTATCTATCTCATAAATACCTCTTCTTATTCTTTTCATAAAATATTAGGTAAAAATATGTAAATAGTAGCTTTGAGAAGAAATAAATGTCGAAAAACAAAGTGCTGCGATACAGCACGCAGTGCCGCTAGCGGGCAGGAATGAAAGTCTGAGAGGCGCGTGTAACAAAGGGTTAATGATCCATTTATTTAGCACTTACTGGATTTTTTCAGCAGAAGTGAGATTTACTGTATATAACACAAATGTAACAGGAACTAATAAAGAATATAATTAGAATAGGGTTTAGTACAAACACAATAGACAGTTAGCTAAAATGTACCACATTAATTTTTTGTCCTAATTCATATTAATTAAATTCAGAATATAACACCTGGTGAAACGAGATATCGTCTACTTGTTGAGGTTTAACCAGAAACAGGTTATGAAAAGCGAGAAACTTCAAACCATGCTGAATGTTTTACATGCTACTTATCAAAACATAAAAATTTAATTTTATAAATGAGATAGATAACGCTATCACTATAACTTTATACAACAATGATGTAATTTTTTTTATTACTAGGTTGTTACAAAAGTCCTTGTGCATATCAAGTTGTTTACATTGAGGTCTCTAATTTAATCCTTATTTAATCTCTGACGAATACAATTCTTATGTCAATGTTTACATTAACTAATCCTCTAATTATCTATGTACGCCAACTGTCCTTGCCTTTCATTCAGTTTATTAAATTTCACTAGAAATGTCGGAAGAAAAATTTGTCATCCGCGGCCTTCTTAGGCATTATTGGAAAAAAGGTTTTAGTGCAAAGGCCTCAGCCGAGGAAATTTGTGCAGTGGAAGGGAAAAGTGTGGTGCATCGAAACACAGCCGCATTTTGGTTCAGGCGGTTTAATTCTGGGAATACAAGCCTTGAAGATGAACCTAGATCAGGTCGTCCTAGATCACTTCGAGCTGGTTCCAGAGGGCAGGGCTATCAACGCTGAGCTATACTGTGAACAGCTCGATAGGGTATATGATGTTTTAAAAGTGAAATACCCCGCTTTGATTAATAGGAAGCAAGCGTTATTTCAGCAAGACAACGCCCCTGCTCATCGCTCACGATTAGTTAAAGAAAAAATTTCAGAAATGAACGGGATTAGCGTCTTGCCCCACCCTCCTTACAGCCCAGACGTCGCACCGTCTGACTATGAACTTTTCAGGTCAATGGCACATTTTTTGAAAGGTCGGCGCTTCGAAAACTTCGATGATGTCAAATCTGGATGCGAGGAGTTCTTTGCCTCGAAAACTGCAGAGTGTTATCAACATCAAATACAACTTTTGGCTGAAAGATGGGTTAAAGTAGTTGAAGACATTTGAATAAAATTAATTTTGTGAACAAGGACTTTTGTAACAACCTAGTATTAGAATTCACATTTTCTATTTACTGTAGTGATAATAGGTGCACAACGATTTTGCGTAACCTGTCTTTTGATAAAAACGCAGTTTTTCCTATAAGCCGGAAAAATTAATTTCTGTTTAACCATCCTAAATATCGAAAGAAAATTAAATGTGTCAATAAATAAACTTACACCGCCATCTGTTGGAAATTTATGGGACTTCAAATGATCATACTCAACTGTAGTATAATAAGCATTTATTTTGCAATAAAAGAAATATGGAAACCAATGATCGAGATAACTAACTCGGGGTTGGTTGGCATAGGGGGTAGGTTGGCCATTGGCTTATAGTTTCCGTCACACCTGTTGTCAAGGCCCCACCATTGTACCATGTGACCCGCTCGACCTCGGGAGTCTTGTCTTGGGTTTTCAATCCGATGCTAAAAGTGTAGAGAAGAGTGTGCCTCATTGATTGATTTTACAAGATGTAAGTAATTTTTTATATTTTTAGTAAATTTGTTTTAAAGGCATCGCAAAACATTTGACTCTGATTCTGTTCATATAGCCCCAAACTCCTTTGAAAAACCTTTCTTCTCTAACCTTTCGACTAACCAATTTCTTGTTTGATTGTTCTCCCCTGTCTTTGCAGCCATCTTTCATATGATCTCTCCTGTGGGGTTAGTTGGCTCTCTTCAACTGAGGTTTGTCGGCGCAGTAGAAATTCACAAAGGCAAGGTTACAATAAACAAAGGTGAAACTACCAATTGTCTTTAGTTCCAGCAAGGAGGATGTGAGCATTTTTTCTTATGCAGAAAGTGACGACAGTCTAAACTTCTATCTTCTATTATCATTCTATTTTCCCTTAAAAGCTGTTAAAAACCGATTAAAAATTATTATACCTTTATAGTTCAGCTTTTAATAACAATAATATGTGTTAGGCAGAACTTGAATGAGATGGCTAAACAACCACACCTTCTAGGCCTACCTGCCCCACATAGGGGGTTAATTGGCATACTATGGATAGACGAATTCTTCAATTTTCTATGATCTTAGTATTAAATATTATGTGGTGAAAAAAAATACTTGGAAGTTCTCTAATACTTGGAGTTTACAGTGGTATCAGCCCTATTAGGATTATATTAACAGGAACGACTCAAAAATCAAAAAAGTGAAAACTGTTGCCAACCAACCCCGCTCTCCCCTACTTTAATAAACTGATAACTATGGAATAAAATACATAAAATATGGAAAGCATTACGCATGAATATTTAAATAAGTAGCTGGTTAGCATGATAAAATAAAAACTGATATTTACCTTCTGAGTCCAGAGTAATACAAAGACTGAGGGTAAACCTTTGTATTATTATATATTTGTCTTCTTTTAGATCTGATGAAGATACACAAGTGGTATCGAAACGTTGGCTTTTCAAAATATAAAAGTTTTAACTGAAAATCCTGACAGTCAATCAACCTATCGTAAAATGAAGTTCCTTAAGTTGATTAATAATTTAAAACTCATAGGATTAATACAAATTAAAATAATTGAACTCTTTATGAAATGTCGTGTATCATCACTACTATTAAAAAATTTATTATTTTCAAAATTTATTTTTTTTTTTTTATTTCGATAAGAAAATTGAATCAATTATTTGAAAAACCCGACAACTCCAAAAATTCAAATTATTGGAAAACGAAAAAAAAAATATATACTTTTCCACTTCTGCATTTAGAGATTTTCTTAACTTAAATAATTTTGACGTCACACACTCCTACTTAGAATATGGAAGACAAACCAAGGTTTTTTCGCAATGACAGGCGAGCAAAAATTGTACGCCAAAACGTACTTACTGCTTTAGTTAAAGGAATATATTTTTCAATGTCCTGAATTCGTCGAGTTTCTCCTGACAACGATTATTTGAATGTCCTATAAAAGCCTATTGAACAGCTGGGCTTGTTGGGTATCTCTTAAATTAGATGTCTAGGGCATGCAAAGAGTTAAAAAAAAAAATAAAACGACGCTCAATTTTTTTTTTTGGGTTTCTCTAACGACTGATTCACTTATTTTTTGCGTTCTAAATATGTATTTCTAACTGTATATTTATTTCATTTAGCCTTGATGAACATCCATATATATGGGGCGAAGAATATGCTGGTAAAATAAACAGAAGTTTTTGACTGAAATTCCTTATCAACATTCATCCTTGAAAATCTAAGAGAAAACAGTCGACAATTTCCCACCACTGCATTAAGATAAAAATTTCATAAATTATTACTAAAATAATTTAAAAGTACATCAAATCTAATACTATCGCAGGAATATCCCACGTGAAGAGTATGTATACCCGTGAATTTCTAGAATCATAAATCCGAATCAAGAAGAGAAATGGCTTCTTTAGAATTTAATGCTCCCTGTCTCTTTAAAAATTTATCCTCACTCTTCTTTCAGACCATTCTACTCTTACTATTAGCTACTGGATAATTTATTACGGATCATTTCTACAATATAATAATCTAATGACTTTGTAGGAATGTTGATAAATATTTAATAATAATATGCGAATGAAGTTGTAAAAAATACTTGTTTAGGACCTAAACCTCAATAAAAAAAAAAGTTTGTAAATTCTTACAGTTTTCGTGGAAACCATTTTATAGATTATTTGCCAATTTCTTTATTTACTGTTTAGCCTCTACCACGAACGATCGTTGGAATTAATTTTTCCTTTTTATATTCTATTATAGTAGTTTACTATATACTAGGAATTCGGATAAGTTTTTAGGGCCGAAGATTTTTCACCTTTCAGGATTTCTTTTATGGTTTTCGGTAGTTTTGACTTTTTCCTTACATCATTATATTGTGTACAATCTAGAACAAGTGTTTTACAGTCTGAGTTTTATTGTTGCACATTTGAAAGGTGGGTGCTTCGCGACCTCTGAGTAGATATCCATGCGTAAATTCTCAGAGACCTATCCGAATTCTACACAGTAATATTTCTTCTCTTCTCGGTTTTCTATTGGATGTGACCCCTTTGCTGCACTCTGGTTTCACATGTGCTAGTTGTATGTATGTATTTCCCAACTTTTTTTCATATTCTTTTTCAACTGGTGTGGCCAAACCTCGTAGGTGATACAGCTTATTTGACTTATGTTAGTTACTTCCATAAGTACGAAATACTCTTTTCCTTGCCAAGTTTGCAGCCTGGTCTGCTCTTTCGTTCCCTGTTGTCTCGTAGTGAGATGGAACCCAGACTAATATTATGATTTTTTGCTTGTTTCCAATTTCGCACAATGTATTTATAATTTCTGTTATTATTGAGTTAGTTGGGGCTAGGTTGTTAATAGCTGACAGCACAATTTAATTTGCTAATTAAATGACCTTCCTATAATTTTAATGTCATCATGACAAGATAAAGAATTGCATTAATATTTAAACAAATTCAAATTGGTTTAAGAGATCATACTGGGCATAATGGACAAATTTTTCACTCCTCCGCTTAATTCGCATAAATTGAAAGATCGGTGGGAAAGTGGTCAGTAAAGAGAAGGGATTGACTTGCCCGGGATATGTGCATGGTGGCTCAAGTGGCCAGAGCGCCTTACTGGTAATAAGGAAATCCGTGTTCGAATCCCGGCAAAGCGGGGCTTTTCCCTACTTAGAAAAAATATTTAAAAATTATCTTCCTAAATTTAAAGTAATGTTTATCTAGAAACGGGTTTCGAATCCTGGCCATTTCCAATTTTTTTTTTGTTTAATGAAATTATATAATAATATTTATAAAGTAAAAAAAAAACTAATTTTCAACAAAAAATGTTTACCTATGATGGTATGTCAAATCGATCCTTTCATTTGGATATTTCTTCAGACCCCGGTTACTAAGCTGTAAGACTAAGAGACCTCTGGCGTGTGGGACGTTTGACACGGCTTTTAATAAAATTATGTAATAATTATTTAATTAATAACAATATTAATGTAATAAGAAAAACTAATTAAGAGCAAATAATGTTTACATGGTTAAATAATGGTTAATGGTTACATGGTACATACATGGTTTACCGAAGAACGACGATGAATGTGGACCTGACGAGGAACGTAGTTAGAAAAAATAATTTCTTAAAACTAATTACAAGGTCCTTTTTCATACTAAATATGATTTTATTCATGTTAGGGTGGTTTTGCCATTCGGAAAAATAAATAGAGTAAGTACCTGGAACCTCAACGGACACTTCTAATAAACGGACAACTCTTATAAACGACGGGTTAACATTTCCTCGATTTCCTATGGTTTATATCGAATTAAACTTCTAATAAATGGACACAGGTTAAGTCCCTTTTTTTTTTCTCGAAAAAATCTCTCTTAAGCGGACTCTAGGCGTATAATACGATGTAATTTCTTAGAATTGTTAAGGGTTAAAGAGAGGGGAGCCTGTTAAAAATAATTTCTTTTAATTTTATTTAAAAGAAATTGTGGTTTCGTTTTTAATATAAATAAAATATTTGTAATTCAAAGATTTTTTTTTTCTATCCCCCTCTAGTCTCGTATAGATTTCTGTTGTAACAATGTTTAGGCTGTTAACATATTGTAGACATTACAGGGAATTACATTGCGTGTGCCATGTTTTAAAATAAAAAGGTTTGCTGTAACAATTTATTAACATAGCTCCACAAAACATGTTTTAACTTTAAATGAAAAAAGTGTAAAAGGTATGCTTATCACTCGAGTTCTCGCTCGCGCATTGAAACAAAAAATTAATTTTAAGCAAGCGGAGCTGATGAAAACGAAATGCAAAACATAAAGAAATAGAAAAAAAAAGATGCTCAATTGCTTAAATTAAAGTTTTAAGTAGGAAAATTAAGTATTTTAAAGTTAAGAGTCAGTTTACAATTTTTAGTCCTATCATGATGATTCAACTTATTTATTTTTAAAAATTAAAATAATGTATGTACAAATACGTATCTAGATATTAGATTGTAGATTTGAACAGTTAAATAAAACCAATTTCCAAGATCATCTTAATCTTTTGATGTTTTTTTTTCTGTTTAACGTCACTTTATACCACTAAGGCTAATCGGACGATGAGTGTCCCAAATTTTGACAATCCAGGTTTAATTACGATATGGGTCTTTAACGAGTACCTGACATGGCACAGGCTAGGTACCTCCATTTTACGTCCTATCCGAGGGACGGCATAGCCTAGAATTTTTTACTCCCTTAAATAAATCCTGGAGCCATAACGGGACACGAACCGGCGACCTTTGGTATTCTAGGTCGCTATGCTAACCGCTAAACCATAGGCGATCCCATAAAAAATGTTATTTTGTTATTCTAACCAATTTTTAAAAATAAATTCGCCTTTTTTTAAAATTATGTAAAATAATTTTTAATTAATTAATATGCTTTATTTTTTTTTTGTCAGCTAATGTCTAGTAACTTTTGATGCGAAAATATTGAAACCCCTGTCTTTAATCGCCTTTCTAATCACCTCATACTGATATTTATAAAGTTTTGACAGGATAAAAACAGCTAGACCAGAATTAGTGTCGAAAACTGTATTTTTAGTATTTTTCTTTGGAAGGAAGCAGCTGTCAAGTTTTATAGAGTATGACACTAACCATATTATATTTTAAATTTCAAGTAATTTAATTAGGATAGGGATCTTTAACGAGTACCTGACATCGCACAGGCTCTGTACCTCCATTTTAAGTCCTAGACGAGGAAAGGCATAGCCTACGATTTTTACTCCCTTTAAAAAATCCTAGGGCCACCGCGGGACGCGAACCGGCGACCTTTAGTATTGTAGGCTGCTATGCTAACCGCTAAACCATAGGTGACTTCTCATCTTGATTTTTTTTCTCGATGTTTATGTAGATTTTGGCCAGGTTCGTATTTAAAATGTCCTTCTCAATATAGGACATCCCTAATAAGCGGACATTTTGTCATTCCCCAACGATGTCCGTCTAAGAGAAATTCCACTGCAGTATTGAATTAAATACTGTCTCTCTCTAATTCAACTAATAATTCGAACGTAGATAAGATATCTTTATAATAATCATATAGAATATTACTATAATTTATATTTCTGGACAATATTCTCTCGAAGGGAGTAAATTTATCACAGAAGGCCGAAACTATAGCCACCCCAAAACTCGTCCATTGTTATAGCTTGAATCGAAAGTTGATTGATGGATGTGGACCAGCTACATGGGCCCGGATTTTATCTCTACTCGGCATAAAACGTCACTTCTATTTCCATATATTTTTATTTATTTTTTATTTTTTGAAGGGAACAGAAACTTTTTTCAATAAAAAAAAAATAGAAAAAGTATTGGAAACTAACCTAACTTGCTTAAAATAAAAAAAAAGTAACAAACAAATCATTTCACAGAAGCTTATTGGGGTCACCTGAGGTGTAGTGGCTAGCATAGAAACATGCAATACCAAAGGTCGCGAGTTCGCGTCCCGAGGTGGCCCTAGGATTTTTTAATGGGAGTAAAAAATGATTGTCTATGCCGTCCCTCGGATGGGACGTAAAATGGTCCCGAGCCTGTACTATGCCAGGTACTCGTTAAAGATTCCTATCCTAATTAAACTTGGATAGGCAAAATTTAGGACTCCCACTGTAGCAATCATGATTGAAAATAGCTGTAGGTGTTTTCCAAATTTGACTAGGACTATGAGATTGGTGTCGTTTAATATTGCATTCCATGCCATTTTATATGATATACAAAAATCTATAGGTTGGTACTAAAGAAATTTTCTTAAAAGAAAGTTTAAAATCTTTATTTCTGTTTTCTCAAAAAGGCCATTTTTATTCGATTTTCATACATTTTTTAAAAAAATAGGTCATACTGCCTACACCTTTACATTGTTGTATATCAAATGAAACGGCATGGAATGCACTGTTAAACGACACCAATCTCATAGTCCTAGTCAAATTTGGAACATATCTACAGCTATTTTTAATCATGAGGGCTTTAGAGACCAATAATTCAAAAACGGGTAGACATATCATCGAGTAACAAGTATAGGAGAAAAAAATAAAAATGTTCCGACGACTCTTAAAAAAGTAGAACCCACGCAAGTGCATTACGACACGCCTATATTCAACGCTGTATTTAAGTAAAGAAGTTCTGATCATGGCAAAGGATTATCAAAGTGTTTTGGTTGATACACATTTAATGGAAATTATTTTTTTCCTTGGTGACTAAATGAGTTTTTTAACAATTGAATTGAAAATTATAAAATCAGACGCGATGGACTATAATGCTTGCATTGCTGTATTATCACTGATGAAAATAATAACTTGAAATAACTTGAAAAAATATAGTATAAGATAATCTTTGATCAATTATATGTATTTTAGTTTAGAAACTTTAGTTTCATAATACTTTTCTGAATGCAATACAAAGTGATTTTAGAGGAACAGTAATCGTTCTCGGTTTCCAGAAAGGCATAAGAGACAACCTTTACTATGAGACATTTACAAAAATTAATTCGGAGTAAAAAAAAAAAAAAAAAATCGACTGTTGATATTAGAGCCTTTAAAAAAATAAATAAGCAACAATGAATCGAAAAGTGCTGGAAACTTTCAAGTTTTGCAATGCGGATAATTTGCACGGATAAATTGCTCTAGAATTTGTACGGTAAACCAGACAGTTATTGACAAACTTAAAGAAATAAGTTAACAAATCCTAATTTTACTTCAAAATATACATAAATCTAATGTCTGAAGGGTCCTCTATGTCATCTACGAAGTAAGTGTTTAGCAAACTAACCTTAGAGAAGATTTCACAATTAAATCCACAGGGTCTCAATAACTAGATTTTATACTTTTTACAATAAATATTGACATATGGTAAAACTATTGAACGTTTGACCCAAAAAAAAAAACCTCTCGAGTCTTTATAAGGATAGATAAAGAGGAGCTAAAGGAAGTTTCGATTTGTTCCCTTCATAAAAAGTATTTTTTTTTTTTAAATTTCACCACAGAAATAGTCTTAGGGGTGTCAATAATTGTCCGGGGTACCCTGTATGGAGATATACAAATATAATCATCTGGAAAAATGTGTGGAGTTGAGGAATGGCGTTTACATATTTTCAAAGCACGTCGATTTCTTATCCAAGCAAGTTTGTCAGTGAAAGCTGTGTGTTGTGCGCATCTCCACAGATTTTTTTTTTTTTAAATTGGCATATTTTTGCAATATAGTTTTTTTCCAGTTTATTATATGACAGAATAACTCAACAGAACCTTACACAACGAGGACAAGACATGTGCCGAGATTCAGGAGTGAGTTATACGCTTAAGTTACACCGACTTAATGGAAGGCTCATCGCTTATGTTGAAGTTCACTTGAGCAAACAGCTAATAGTTTAAAGTTATTGCCCCCTCGTGTAACGCTTGCTGAGGTGTTGGCTGTCTAGTTTACTACGAGCAATGTCTTACAAGGCAGAATCAGCTTCTAAAATTAGCTGAGACTTCAACATTGCCGCATTTAATTAATGTGTGTTTTTAAAATTCCCTAGTAATTTTTAATGGGAGTAAAAAATCCTTGGCTATGCCGTTCCTCAGATAGGACGTAAAATGGAGGTTCCGATGTACGATGTCAGGTAGTCGTTAAAGACCCATATCCTTATTAAATATGTATAGGCAAAATTTAGGACTCCCACAGTAGCATCGTCCGATTAGCCTCAGTAGCATAAAGTGACGTTAAACAAACAAACAAACAATAAAATTCAAATACAATCCACAACAAAAGAACCAACTATTTTGTCTCTTTAATTTTTTTATATTCTTAAACGAATAAAGCAATTATGAAGTTACTATGCCCTAAACATAACACTTTTGTTAAGATCGCAGTGCTTCTTAATATAAGGTAATAATCATAAAAATATGGTGCTTATTATTTGGATTTTAATGAATTACTCACAACGTTCTCAATATTCCATTTATTACAAAATCATGAATATTATTTTTCATGATCATGATATTGTTTACGATCACTTAATATTTCAATATCATTCTAACATTTTAGGTAAGTATATTGTAACGTTAAACAAAAAAAAGTAATAATTTTTTTTTTGAAGAGATAAGATTTGGCTCCGCCGGCAATCGAACCCGGGTCTTCCGCGTGACATGCGCGGTATGCTATCCATTATACCACGGAGTCGCTTCCAAACGGCGCCAAATCCTTCCTCTTCACTGACACCTCTCCAACGATCTCGCAAGTTTTGCGAGTATTTACGGGAGATGGACAATTTTTGTCCAATTTTGGGCATCTCGACGTTCGTCAATTTTTAAATTATTTTTATATTAATTTAACCTTTATCGTGGGTAACCACCTATTTTTTAAATTATTTATTTATTTATTTATTTAGCGACTCCGTGGTGTAATGGATAGCATACCGCGCATGTCACGCGGAAGAACCGTGTTCGATTCCCGGCGGAGCTAAATCTTTTCTTTTCAAAAATAAATAATTTAAAAAATAGGTGGTTAACCACGATAATGATTAAATTAATAAAAAAAGGAATAATCTCATACAATAAATGGTGCTGTCACCGACGTGATAAAGAGACAAGGGGATTATGAATTCCAAAATTTGGCTATTTGGCCTATTTCTGTGGTTATTTTATAGTTAGCTTATCACAATTTTGTTTTGATTTTTATTCTTCTAAGGCAAAATGTTATTTGCCTAAATTAAAACAAATCACAAATGTCTATTTTACTAAGTCTAATATAAAATTTTTGCTTTGAACATTAAAATAATAAAAATGTGAAACGTGAGATAATAACCATAAATATCCATTACTATGTGCCAGTGAGCCAACCAAAAAAAAATAAATATTTATATAACCATTTTAGGAACCGGATTTACATGCCTAATATATATATCAATATTTACTAATACCTAATATCAAATTATGAATAAATTATTTTCTTATTTCGTAACAAATAAAGATAATAACAATTTTTAATGCCACACAAATTATGAAAACAAATATTTAAACAGGCCATAAAAATTATCAATTTGTAATACATAAATAACCATATGACTTGAGAACAAGACAAATTCTCCAGTCCATCGCTCCTTATATTTAAGCATAAGAAGATCAGCCTCGAATCTTCTGGGGCAGCGTAGATAGTACTAGAACATGTAGTCACAAACGTGTACTTTGACAGTTTGTTTTGACTGCTAGTTCGGCCCAACGAAAGGACTAGAACTATTCTAAACCATGTGATGTGTGCTGTTTATGATTTTTTTTTTTAACGTTTCACTTTACTCACATACACGATTACGTGTTTCGTTCTATATTTGGTTAATTATTGCCGTGTTAATAAAAAGTAATCAAGAATAATTTTATAACTCCCTTCGTTCGAGATTGTATCCAACAATCAAAGCTTACTTTTGAAAAGTTCGTCATGATAAAAACGTGAGATAAGTTCATTAAAAAAAAAAAAATTAACTTTTCAGAGCAAAGGGCAGTTTTCCTGAGGAAGAGAGAGTTATGAATTTTTTTTTCCTCCCTTTTCCTTTTTTTTCAAGTTTATTACAAGTTTCGAAGTTTGAGTTTTATGAGATGCTGAGAATAAAGTTCGTGGAGGAGGGGGGGGGGGTAAGGTTTTGTTGAAAAAAGATCCCTTCTTATTAATAATAAACTTTTCACTTAAAATTAATTATAATAAGTGAAATCGGATATCCTTAAACGTTTCAAGCGTCGAGTAGAGAAAATTAATTATTTATTTAAGTTCGTCAGTATTTTTTTTTTTTTCGGGTCTACAATAACTAGAAAAAAAAGGAAATCGAAGAGGAAATTAAGGCTAGGCTAAAGGTGGGAAGTTCTTGTTATTTCTCGGTTCCAGAATTATTTAGCTCACGCATTCTGTCCAGAAAAATAAAAATTAGAATTTACATAATTCTTCTGACGGTTCTTAACGGATGTGAAATATGGCAGCTTAAAGTAAGAGGTGAGCAACGCCTTAAGGTCTTTGGAAATAAAGTACTGCGAAGAATATTTGAGCCGAAGAAGGACGATACAACAGAAGAATTTAGACGGTGACGCGATGCAGAATTGCGTGAACTTTACCCGGTAAATGTAATCGAAGCTACCAGGTGTGTAAATATGAAACCGGAATTCGCCAATGATAGGAGTTAGCAGTCAATATAATCTTCTAACTAATCCGTCAGTGGTGTTATCTGCTTTTGCCTACATGTAATAAAGAGATCCAATTGATACCAACATCAGTTTCATTCTATAACCGTGTTTTTAGCGGCGTTGAACATGTCGACAAATCAAGATTTGCGGACAGCGTTTCCTTCAGAAAAAAATTGGAGCATTATCACATAGGATGCTTGTTGAAGCTTACGGGGAGCATGCCCTAGGCAAATCTCAATGTTTCGATTGGTTCAAAAAATTTAAAGATGGATTTCGATAAAAGAAACAAAGACCGTGGAAAACCAAAAAAAAAAAACCTTGAAAACGCTAATTCGGAAGCGTTTGTTGGACAATTATTACATGTGACACCGTCTCCATTTGTTTGAAAGGCATGGAAAAGATCCAGAAGGTCCGAAAATGGGTACCTCACCAACTGAACGACAAGCAGCAGGAAGCTCGAAAACCATAGCAAATGCTGCTCGCCAGGTACAGAAAAAAAGTCATTTCTTCATCAAATTGTGACTCGTGATGAAAAGTGAATTTACTTCGAGAATCCTAAGCGTAAAAAATCCTGAGTAACTCTTGGTGAACCATCGGCATCGCTTGGGGAGGAAGAAAATGCTCTGTGTCTGGTGTGATCAGATGGGTGTTATCTACTATGAGCTGCTGAAACCTGGGGAAACTGTTAATACGGAACGCTACCTACAACAGATGATAAATTTGAATAAAGATTTGCGCCAAAAAGTCCCGAGAAAGGACACACAAAGTGATCTTGCTCCATGACAATGTCCCATCACATTCGGCTAAACGGACCAAGGAAACGATCCAAGTGTTTGGTTGGTAAATTCTTCCGCATGCGGCTTATTCACCAGATTTGGCCCCATCCGATTACCACCTATTTGCATCGATGGGACACGCACTAGCTGAGCAGCGCTTAACTTCTTATGAAAATGTACGAAATTGGTTAAGTGATTGGTTTTACTCAGAAGAGGAAGCATTATTTTGGCGGGGAATCCACAAATTGCCTGAATGATGGGAAAAATGCATAGATAGCGAAGGACAGTACTTCGAATAAAAAAGTATGTATTATTTTTACAATCAACTCTAATTTACTATTTGAAAAATTCCGGTTTCATATTTACACACCTGGTATAGCTGCGCGTCGGTTAAAGTGGGCGTGCAATATTGCGAGTCTTAGATGCGAACGAATACCTAAAATATTGATAAACGCTTTGCTGATTGGGAAAGGTCCGAGTGGTAGGCCTAGGCGAAGGTGGGAAGATTCGGTGATGGCTGATCTTGTCGAGTTGGTATGGGCGGCTTATTGTGAGGGATAGTGTGGTCCGTTACGATGGCCTGGTGCCAGTACAGCTTTACGTGCTTTTGATCAATAAACGCTTGTGGTCTGTACTTATAATAAGGATTGCTTCCATTCATAATTTTATATTTTCTAGCTAGTTCTTGATGAACTATTTTCGCGATGTTGTCATCTCGCTGCAAATATTCTTTCGCAGCCAGCGCTTGGCAGCCTGATGTGACATGCTGAATAGATTCTTCTTCTTCTTCTTATTATTATTATTATAAAAAAGAACAAAGAGATAAAATTGAAAACAGAACTGACCTTTAGAGAATTCGACACCGATATTTTGGGAATGTTGACTTAATTCGTGTAAATTTCAAATTTTTAGGTATTATCAGTACTTTGTATGTTGTATTTCCTTGACGCAATTTTCATTAAATATATGGTATATAACGTTAGCAAAGATTAAATTATTATAAAAGACATTATTATCACAAGGTTTTCCACCATTTTAGACATTACAAAAATTTAATTACTTAAGGGGTATTCCTTGAAAAGATTAAATCTGCTAAGTTGAAAGATATAATCGTTCAAAGAGTCTATTGAACACCATTTGAATGGTATGATTCTGTTTGAAGGATATTGATAAACGGAATTAATAGACTAATCAATTTAAATCCATTAAATATTTATAGGTATGGGAGGTTTAGAAATGAGATTCATATTAAGTGAGTGAATAGGATCGAGTATTTCATTTTATTTATATATCATATAAATTTACTCTTTTAATTTTAATGTATAATTTACATGAATTAAAAACATATGTAGATATTGGAAGACTAGGGGTGTAGGTCTAGAAATTTGCATAGACTGGAGCCGACCAAACCAATTATTGTATTTATCTATCGCATTATCCCTAAACAATGATAAATATGTTTTTGTATAATTTACAGACAAATTGAAGCCCAAAAATTCGGTTTTTTTTATTGCAAATCGGGTTCAAATGAAATGATTTTATAAAACAATTTTAAAATTTCTTGTGCTTATCAGTATCATAACTTTATGAGATGTTCGAGGTCCGCTCTGGTTTGAAACAAGGAGATTTTCTCTCACCTGTTATATTTAATTTAGCGCAAGAATATGCCATTAGGGAGGTGACACGTACCGGAAAGCGTTTGAATTTGGAAGGGGAATATACCAGTGCTCGGATATACCGATGATTTGGTATTGCTTGGTGAGGACATGGAAACAACAGAATTGAAGCCGGACAAGAGCTTGGACTGGAAATGAATACGGATGAGACAAAATATATGGTTAGGTGTAGAAGTGGTGAGGATTTTGCTGATATCAATGTAGGAGGGAATACGTATGAACACGTAGAGAAATTTAGATATTTAGGGGCGATGGTAAATAGAAAAAACGAAATCGATGAGGAAATTAAGGCTAGATTAAAAGCCGGTAATGCTTGCTACTTTTCAATCGTGAAATTGCTTAGCTCGCGCCTTCTGTCCCGAAACTTAAAAGTTAGGATTTACAAAACTATTATTCTTCCAACTGTCCTTTATGGATGCGAAACGTGTCCGCTGACATTGAGGGCTGTGCAACGGCTTAGAGTTTTTGAAAATAAAGTACTGAGTAGAATAATTGGGCCGAAGAGAGATGAACTAACCGGAGAATTTAAGCGCTTACGCAACGCCGAACTGACTGAACTTAACCCAGTAAATATAATTGACGTGATAGCAGCGAGACTAATAAAATGGGCGTGTCAAATTGCGAAACTTAGTAGTGAACGAATTCCGAAAAGATTAACTTTTTACTGGTGAGGTGAAATCTACAAACACTACTGGTGAGGTGGGGTCTGTGGGACCCCAACTTTTGTTGTTTTTTATTTATTTAAAAATTTATCCAAGACCTTCACCTCGGAATATGTTATATTACACCTCCTTATCAATCATTCCTGTTTAGAAAGGTTTTTATAAAAAAATAATTAATAATTAAAATCGATAAAAACGTTTTATTCACTGATACTTCAATTTTTTTTACAATCTGTTTAAAATAACATACAAAAACTTAATTATATGCATTTAAAATTTAATGGCTTATAGCTTAATGTATTTGTAAAAAAGTAATGTAATAAAAACCCTAACAAAATACATCGTATAATAATGGTGTAAGTATTAATCTATGTAAGTTTTTCATTTCACAATTTTTCACAAACCGAACCTGAACATTCACCACAAAAATATTTATTGCACTTCAAACAAACCGAAGAAGTCTTCCTATCTCTAATCCTGGGGCATATATTACCTATCTTCTTCTTTTGAACAACCTCATTAACACTTCAGGGTAGTTAGTTCGTTTTCCTAATATGTGCTCTGTCCAGAATCGGAGCTCTCTATACAATAATTCTGGGGTTGTCCACTCTTCTTTTTGAATTGATGCAACAGTGATGTTCCAATTGTCTTCATAAAAGAAAATCTATCCATTGGGACCCATTCTTTAGAATCCGTGTATAATATAAAAGCATTATAAGCACTTATGTCTAATAAACCAAAAAATAATGCCAATGTCCATCGTCGTGTTCGTCTGGTGTTTGAATAAATTGCACATTTTTTGTCATAATTCTAAACTCCTCCTTAAAGGGAATTTTTAGGATTCAGTCTTATGATCACTAACAATAAAATCTTAAATACCTTTTAAATCTTTAAAACCCCGCCTTCATTATCACTATCTTCTAAATCGGAAATGGGCAGATCATCCTCTATGGGCTTATTCAACGCCTCTAAAATCTGCTTAGCGAAATCCGGGTGATCAGTAAAGAAAATGACACGCTTACGCGAAACTTCACTTTTAAATTGAAAAAAAAAATTAAAAAAATCCGAACGTTAGTGGTGAGGTGGGGTCTGTCAGACCCCAATAAGCTCTCTACAGTAATAACGGCAGATGATAACTGACTGAAAAAAACTTGTCAAGTGTGAGGTATGTCTTTCCAGGAAATGTCTAAAATGCGCATTCCCGCATGTAACGCAGGAGACCCGGGTTCGACTCCCGGCGGAATCAAATCTTTTCTCTTCAAAAAATAAATTATTTAAAAATAATTTAAAATGGTGGTCAGCCACGAACTAAGATTAGATTAATTAAAATATTTTAAAAAAAAATTGACTTATGTTAATAAATATCATAAATTGGACAAAATTTGTCCACCTCCCGCTACTACTCACAAAACTTGTGAGAAAGGGGGAGTAGGTATCAGTGAAGAGGAAGGATTTGCTCTGCCTTGAGCCGAGCTCTGTGGTGTACTGGTTAGCATCCTCGCATGTAACGCAGGAGACCCGGGTTCGACTCCCGGCGGAGCCAAATCTTTTCTCTTCAAAAAATAAGTTATTTAAAAATAATTTAAAATGATGGTCAGCCACGAACTAAGATTAGATTAATTAATATTATGTAAATTATATAATCTATAGTGTAATAAAAATATGTTATATTTGCTCACCGTAGTAATATAGTATTTTGATAGTAGAAAATTTTATTAGTAATAGGAATAATACATAACATATTGTGCTGTTTCCAATTGATGTCATATCTCATTAGAATTCAATCATTTTTTTTAATTAGATTATTTTAAATTTTTTTTTGTTAAATATTAAAATATGACCGCGTTTGGATACGAAATATTGATTTAGTTAATTGTAAATCATAATCAAATATTGTTTTTAAATTTTTAATCTTATGAATAAATTCATATAATTTTTTTACCTATAAATGAACAATCTTGTAATTATAGTAAATAAAATCATCATTAGGAGTCACTTGGAAAGTGAAATAGAACAAATGTTGTATGCCGTCCAAAATACGGCTAGCGCCCAGTGAGTGGTGTTACAAAAGTCTAAGCGCCCAGCGGAAGGTTAAAAAATATTAGGGCTACCGCGGGACGACAATCCGCGACCTTTAGAATTGAAATGGTGGAAGATAGTTGACTGTAGATATAATGAACATAAAATGGTTTCGGATGCGGCCAAAATAAGTAGCACAAAAATGTGAGATTCGTATTTTTTATTTTAGCCAACGTTTTGACCCAAATTTTAGGTCATCATCAGGGGTCTATGACAGAGGAAAGACGAAATAGGTCTTCCTGTCAAAGAGCCCTTATGATGACATAAAATTTGGGTCGAAACGTCGACTACTATAAAATATGTACGATTTCCTTTTCTTTAGTATTGTAAGCTGCTATGGTAACCATTACACCATTACATGGAAAAAACTGTTTTCTGTAAAGTTCTGATTCAAATCTGAATTCACTGCTGAGAAGGCAACAGCACTGCGCATCAGGGAGGCGCAAATCAACAACGCTATTGATAAAGAATAATCATCGAGAAGAGGGGGGGGGTAGTAGGGACAGGAAGGGGGGATTGGTTATCATCAACCTGCTTTATATGATAATGAAGCGAATGGCAAGTCATTAAGATGCACCGGCTTCGATGCCAATCTGCACTCAGCCAATATCCTGCCAGAGCCCGGCGAGTCGCTTTGGGATCTCCGGATTCCCAGGCTGCATCAGATCGCCCCCTGCAACCGTAGTATCTCAAATCCGCTTTTACCTTATGGGGATATCCTCTTCCTCCACTAGACTCGATGTCTCCCAAAGGTGGGGGAGGAGGGATTCGCTTAGGTGTCAAGTCACGAACTTTATGGGATCCCCTGTAGTCCCGGTGGAAATGTAAGATATTTTCGAGAAAATCGATCAGGAAAGAAAAAAAATATCAATTTTTTTTGTAAATATGAATTTGGAAGTAAAAAAGGAATTGTGATTTTATTTGTATTCTAAAGTAATAAAGTTTTGAAATGATTTTATTTTTTTTTTTTTGAAACGTGATCAAAATAAAAGGGTAATATTGAGCTGCGTTTTTTTTTCTTGTTTTTTTTTGGAGTTTAAGTTCCAGGGAAAAAGAGATATACCATTATTGGTATACCGTCAAATGGGGCAACTTTGTAAAAAATTGTAAACATACCTATAAGTTTAGTGTGTTTTTTTGTGAATTTTATTTGAGATAGTGTCATCTGTGATCGACACACCTTTCAAAATTTTTTCCAAACATTTTTCCAGCGTTTCTGAAGAGTAGTTCTTGTAGTTCCTTGTTCCAGGCTTTTTTGGATAGTGTGTGACCATTTTTCTGCAGAAAAAATGTATTAATCAATTTTTGCACAAAGTTACCACACTGACAAGATTTATTTATTTACATTGAATCTGTTATTGATTTTTACAATTTTCAGTCGATTAAAATATAAGTGTGTACAAATTAATCAGGTTGTACTTACGATGAATTTTTGAGCAACGCTCCTACATTCGTTTGTCGATCTATTTTTCGATTTGAAAGTGTGTCCGAATGCAAAAATATATACAAACATCAAGAGCGATTTCAAAATTAAATAATGAAGCGTGAGCGATCAAGGAGACCTCTAGCTTCAAATACCATGCATTACAGTAATTTAAAATACAAAATATCAGATGGCAACACTTGATTACGCGAAATTTGCTTTGCACAAAGTTACCCCCGATACACAAAGTTGCCCCATTTGACGGTATATACGAGTATAATAATAAAGCCTATACCATATGCGGGTAATAAAAGGATATACCATTATTATGAACAATATACAATATTCCAGTATACCGTTTATTCTTCATGAATGTCATTGCTGATAGTTTATTGGGAGGGGTTAATTATTAACTTTTTACATATTTATCAGATCTTGACGAAATTTTGAAACACTTGACTTGAGTGATCTACACCGAGGGCACAGCATTCCTAGGAAAATGACCCATATGTGCTGTTCAACTGTTGGTAGGTGGAGGTAAGTATGGTGGGTGAGGAAGAAGTTCGATCCCATCAAGATTTTTTAATTTTTCCTTGGTCTGACGGGAAGTATGCGGCCGGGCGTTGCAGTAACAGAACTCCTTTTCGATTGACCGAAGCTGGATAAAGTTGCGACAGTTTTGCATATACTCTATCTAACTTTATGCAATAGAGGTCAGAGTTAATTGTGGTACGAATTCATGATGGATTACACCTTCATAGTTCCAAAATACGCCTTCTTCCGTTCTAAGGTCGTATCTCCACTGTGAAATTTTTGGAACCAACGCCGCGTGGTACGCTCGTCAAGGAGACCTTCTCCTTCAATTCTGTTGATTTCACGAGCCGCTTCAGCGGCAGAACACGATTTTTTCCAATAATGTCTCAAAATAACAAGAATTTCGTAAGACACCGTCATGTTGCTTCTCCAGCAAAAACTTGTGAACTGAGGTATTATTGAGTAAGTCCAGTGTTGATAAATAAAGTTGGATTAACATTCTAAAGAGTACAGGACTTGTTGGTAAACAATAAATAGGATTAACGTCTTTACAGTCCTTGGAATTCATGCATTTGACAAAACGGTCATTTTTTTTTATACACCCTATTATTTTCAACCAGAAACAAAAATATTCCGGTTCGGTTAAGTATTTTTTTATATTTATTTATTATTTATATATATTTATAACTCTTATATTTCCCCATTTTGATTATGGCTGCCTTGTATACGGCGGACTGTCTGGCTTGCATGAGATGAGGTTGAAGAGACTAATGAATTGCTTCATTAGATTCATCTTCGGTGTCCCCAGGCGCTCCCACGTCTCCAGTTGCAGAATTGAAGTGGCTCTACCCAGTTTTTCGACGGCAATACTCCCTTGATGTATATCTTTTCCAAACCTTCAGAAGGTAATCCTCAATTTGTTCAAACCCTGCTCCTCTATACATTCCCTAAACACCAATCAGATCCCAAACCTCTAACCTGTATATCCCGTTCTACCGAACTGCCTCCTTTACAAAATAATTTATCATCCGCGCCGCCATCATCTGGAATTCCTTACCTGTCTCCACCCGTAAAACTTCATCCCTCACTTCCTTTAAAACCCAACCATTTCGATAATCTTCAATCTTCTGTAAATATGTAAAATAGTGAAAACAACATAGAATATTTATTTATGATTTATTTGATATATTATGGTTTTCAAGCTCAAAATCTGATCAAATTTTTCGTTTTCGTTATCCAAATGTTTTTTGTTTTGTTTTCCAATATTTTGGGTCAGTGTTTTCTCTTTTACGTTTCCTTATATCTCAGTTCTAAATATTTTTACTTTTCTTTTAAACTAACCAGACTCAATGGCTCTGGATTTGACCATACTCTGTTATTCTTAGGAGACTAGATGTCCCAGAATAAAAATTATTTTCTTTCTTTATTTGCTTATTGGAAATGAACTAGTTTTAACCAGAACGAACCTCGAGCATAATGTTTCTGTCAAACACATTCTATCAAGATATACTAATGATAAATTTTCTTTTATTTGAGGCCACAGATTAGAATTAAATACTTAAAATTTTCCTATTATTTTAATAACATTTTTTGGGTCTTTCTAGCATTAATGTTCTTATTGATTTATCTTCGAGATTATCGTAACCCTAATTAAGTAATTCTTGCACATTTACCGACTCTACCTAACAGGTCCGCAACCTTCAATAGCTAAGTACCACATTACGCCCCCCCCTCCCTGTTCGTACTTGCAATGAATACTTCCTTAAAGTTGATATTTAAAGAAAAGGTAGACACACGGAGAATTCATCGTCAAAAAACTTCAACATCGTCGAAAGAATTTTCTAATTTTAGTTTTAATTTGACTTTTAAACAGTCAGGATGTATTGAATCGTATAAAATTTCTTTGCCCCCTAGCAGTCATAATTTCTCTTCGATTTTGACTTCATCTGTGCGAAGAAGTCGGTTACACTCTGCGTCAGGAATACAAATCTGCGCAGCTCACGGTTGCTCTAACGCTGCGTCAACTCACCCTGCGGCTCAACGTCACGGAGCTGCGTCCCAGCCAGAGTTGGGCAAATTGTAATCTTAATAATGATAAATGAATATGAATAATTGGTAATCATAAAACAAATGAAAAATGAATAAACATTATTCATAATCAGTACGCAGTATTTTTAATGATTATTGAGTGTTTATGGTATTCATTTGAAATGAATAATGAATAACTAAATACCAGTTGTTCATTATTCATTTCAAATGAATACCATAAACACTCAATAATCATTAAAAATACTCCGTACTGATTCTGAATAATGTTTATTCATTTTTCATTTGTTTTATGATTACCAATTATTCATATTCATTAATCATTATTCAGATTACAATTTGCCCAACTCTGGTCCCAGCTTACGACCGGCCTAATACTCCTTGGTCATCCTCAATATCCCCTTATCACTCTCCGTAATGTGATCATATGGGCGCATCGCCATATGAGGGCTGCACCAGCAATGGCCGCAAAAGTTGGTGTGAGTTTCAATTCGAATGAAAATGGAATAATTTTTATTAATGGCAAATTTGAGATAATATATATATTTTTTTAAAAAAATACCTATTTATTCTTTATGTAGAGAAAGGTATAGGATATGTTGAGATTGACTTCGGCCGGGAAACATGGCCTGACAGAGATGACAGAGAGGGACAGATAACCTAAGCCCGACCCGGGTATTTGGGTGTCAGTGTGATTGCTGCCCAATAAGACCCGGGTTTCGGGAGTGTCACACACGCTGTCAGGGTTCGCTCTCTCTCTCTCTCTCCCTCTCTATCTTTCTAATTACTCACCATCTCTCTCACTCTACTTTATGAATAAACTTTTCTACAAAACTTCGCTTTCTCCTTCAATTATTCCCTCTTTATGGATTCAATCAAGATTTACTGTTCGGTTAGTCCTTAAATGGCGGCGTCGTAAATTTTATAATGTCCCTCTTGGAGCTACTACAGCGAATCTTATATCTGTTCATAGTTTTATAATTAATTCTAAAACTGGAATTAATAATAGTGTAACCAATTCCGCAGTAGATTATTATAAGGGAAATAAAAGTTTATCACTCTACGGATCAGCAAGAATAGCAAGCAGAACTGATAATATTAAAATAGTGGTTAATAGCGAAGTTAGCTTTACATTTTTAATAATTTTTCATATATATTCCTAATAATAAAATAATAGGTAGATAGAAAATAAACTTTATTGTGGTACGAAGTTCACTTAAGAAAGTTAATCAAATAAAAGTCAATAGTTCTGAAAAATAAAATAATTCAAAATGTTTTGTAATGGATACATCACTTAAATGACTAACATTGAAAAGAAATTATTTTAATTTTATTAATAATTATCTTGCAAAAAAAAAAAAAAAAAAAGTGATTATGAAATACAATAATCAATTATTAGCAATAGTTAAATAAAAAAATTAATAATTTAAACAAATATCACTAATTGATCAGTGAGAAAAAAAGGAATAAAAAACTAAGAGATAGTTGAGTATAGTAAATTAGTATAATATAATAATAATTTATTAATATATATTATTGACAAACATATTTGCTAGTCAAATGAAATAGGGTAATATTCATCAAATTTTTGGACTCTTTTCTTACATGTTTGTCATTTTTGAGTAAATAATATAATTACTATTTGGGGTTGTTTACGTTGGGTCCGAAGATCCCAAAAAACAAAAAAATCTTATTAATGCGAATAGCGTAGGATCGGATTTTTACGAAAATAGTTTCCTTGCCGGGCATAGTTTACAATGAAAAAAAATCACGGAGACCATTTTTGTCCTTTTTGAAAAATGTCTATCCAAAGATAAAATTTAAAGTTAAAGTTTTAATTAAGATTCTTATTTTTTTTCCACCCCAACAAGTCGCCTCTTTGATTAAGAAAGGCAGATTTCAGTTCTTAGAGGAGTCTATTTCAGAGAAATAATTTTTTTTTTTTTACTGAATTTAAATATTTCGTTAAAAAAAAACAAAAAAACATGCGATTGATACCCAACTGACGGTTTCTGAAGGACAGATCGTTTTCTCAAACTTAAATTCCTCCCAACTCCCATTTCATTCAAAATCCTTTTTAAAGAACTTTGTCTATAACAGCATGGTGTAGTCATATCCCAATTTACCTAACTTTTTGGGTTGTTTGATAAACCCTTTTTTTAATTTTTATTTAATTTTCCATGCTCGATGCATTGTGTACCGGTAAAATAGAATAGAATAAGGCTTAAAGGACCCGAAAGCTAGATGCCGACACCACCAGGAAATATGCATGCAGATATAGCATTTCCACCTCTATTGTAATCTTTTTCAGTACATTCAAAGCTGAAAAAGGAAGATGCTCAAAGCTGAAAAGAATTGATTTGGACAGTTACCTTTGACTTGTACAAGATTACATATCACGTGGAAATGCTATATTAAGCGTTTAATTTTACATGCAAATCTGGGTACTAGCCGCGGCACAGTAAATCTTTACTAGAAGTAATAAATCGAAAAAGTTGAGAGGAAAAATAACTAAGATGATTTGTTAGTTTTTTTTTTGTTTTTTTTTTTTAGAAAAGGGGCCAGTATCTTTATAAAGAGGGTCCTATTAACTTGGTAACTTTGAGGCCAAGATGCGGAACCGAGACCCCTTTTTCGCCTTGCCTTATCTCAACTCCTTCAACTCTACAAAAAACTCTCCTAACTCAGAAGAAAGGAGAGTAATTATACAAGAAAGACATGACATTATGTTTTTTTTCCCTTTTTTTTTTACAAAAGGTGAGAGGATTCTTCCAAGACAGAGAGAGAGAGAGAGAGAGAGAGAGGGTATTTAAGCGAGGACTTATCAAAAGGCCCTGACTGAATTAAAGTGAAACTTTTCGGCCATTCTCTGCTTATCTTGTTCCCTTCGAATAGAACACGGTGTGGTAAAAATATTAAGAAGGCCGCGAGATCGGATCTCATTGAGAATTTATACCTGGAGCCGGGGGCAACTTTGTAAAAGCACTGTATTCTCACTCCCTCTCTCTCGCTCTCTTCATCTCTCCTTATCACTCCCTCTCTCTCACTCTCTACTTCTTCCGAGTAAAATAACACAATCTTGTTTTGATTTTCTTGTCAAGATGTGAATAATTCAGTTTAACTTTGTTTTCTCGAATAAATCCACGGGTATTTTAATTATTTAGATAAATCTCAGGAAGAAAAACAGGCTTTCTTCAGTTCGTTTTTCATCTTATTCCTTTAATATTTTTTTATTTATTTTTTATTATTATTTTTTTTATAATTCTACCTTTTGTAATTATTTTACTCTCTGAAATTTTCCTCTCTGTTGTTGAAATATCCATGTTATTCACGAGAGCTCATTTAATATGAATTATTATTCATACTATGAAATATACTTCCAGGTAAATTTTTATTTTTCCTTTAAAAAGTTCCATTGCAGTTTCCCGGTTTTTATAACATGTTAAAAAGTACTATGTTTGGTTGTTTTTTTGTTTGTTTTACGTCACTTTATGTCACCAAGGCTAATCGGACGCTGCTACACTGGGAGTACTAAATTTTGCGTATCCAGGTATAATTAGGATAGGGATCTTTAACATATACCTGACATCGTACAGGTTCGGGACCTCCATTTTACGTTATATCCGAGGGATGGCATACCAAAGGATTTTTTACTCTCATTGAAAAATCCTAGGGCCACCTCGGGACGCGAACCCGTGACCTTTAGTATTGTAGATTTATATGCTAACCACACCACAGGTGACCCCCATACTATGCTTGAATTCGCTCTCTGAATTGGGTGAAAATCTAATGCTAAGCGCGCAACACACAATTTTTTTCCTCATATTCATTTTCAACATGGAAGATATAAGTAGAGCAATATTTTTTTTTGCAGTTTACGTTTCAGGGAAATAAAGAATTTATAATTAATAGTTATTAGGGAGGGGATTAATCAATAGTTTTTTTTATAGATATTTTGACGATATTTGAAACACTTGTCCAAATAGTAATCAGCATAAGGATTGCTCTTAATAAAAAAGAGATAAAAAAAAGTTACTCAGCAGCGCACTCTTTCTGGCTTGATTCAATTTCTTTGGTTGTTTGAGAGAGATCTTCCAACATGGTGTGTCTACAATATCTCTTATTTGACTATTTGTACATTCGTTCAAATTTATAAAAACAAAAAAAAATTGTAAAAGATTTATATTTACACATTTTCATAGAAAGGGCCATATGACGTTCTCAAATTTTACATGAATTAACTTAAATTTTTAAATTAAACTTTTACAAGAACGATTCAGACTGTTAATTTTCATTTCAGATATTACATATATAAAAAAAATAAAATAAATATAACTTTTACATACCAGCTTATTTAGATTAGAAATTTACGTGTTTTGATAAATTTGTAAACGCCATTCCTTAAATTCACACATTTTTTCTCATCCATTTACTCATTTTTTTTTTTTTTTTTTTTTTTTTTTTTTTTTTGTATTTTCTCTCTAAGATACATAAAATTGTTTTATGTTTAAATAAAAGTTTTTTCTTGTAATTCAGCAATGCAAGCATAATACTCCGTCGAGTTTGATTTAATAATTCTCTATGTAGTTGTTGAAAAATTTAATTTCCATTGAATATCTATGTCCCAAAACACATTGACAGCTCTTGCGCATGAACAGAACACCTTTCCTTAAACAATGGTGTTATAATTTTTTTAAACCCACATTGGTGTTACAATAGTTATTAATTATTTTTTTTTTAAATAATTTTATTAAAATACTTGCCATGCCCCGGATTCACCGCTGCAGCGCTCTTGCTCTTGCATGTGTATGGGTATGGGTGCGGACTTTAGAAGCTCAATGGTGAGACAACGAAGATGCTGAGACCCGGGTTCGAATCCCGGCAAGTGGCCAATATTTGTTCTTAATAATTGAAATAATTAATTACAGCTAAATTTACCTAATAAAATGTGATATGATTAAATGTTGATTATATTTTTAAGTAATGTATTGAACGGATCTTATTTCTAGTTTAGTATTTATGGAGAAAATGGTGAAAAGTTCTTGTAGGAGCTAGAAGCAATGTGGAAGAGGTGATGGGCCGAATGACCGACAACATACGATCTCTTGATTTATCCCCTCAATCCCTCCTTCTTCCAGAGAGCCAGCCTTACTTTTTCAAACAATTCCCTGACTTAGTATATATATATATATATATATATATATATATATATATATATATATATATATATATGTAATTAAGGACTCCCACTGTCGCCGTGACTGACGTAAAGACTTTATTGAGATTTCAAAATAAAAATAGACCAAAGTATCCATTTATTTTTAATTCTTTGGTTCTTTTTTACTTTACCTACACCAGTTACTTATTTCTAAAACGGTTATTTATCTTAATATTAGATTAATAATAGTGACGAACAGATGATTAAAGTAATGTATTTAAGGAACAAGCTTCAAATGTTAACAAAAATGATAGTTGAATAAACAAGTCGTTGAATTATTCACTTAGGGACCGAGTATGCTTTTATTGATTTTAAAATACAATCAAATATATCCTCGTTTTTGTATCTTCTTCTGTAAACAAACAAACTAAAAGTCAAACAAAGGGCTCAAACGATTTTGATCAAACTGGGTATTTGATGTAAATATATGCCGTGACGTGACAGCCACAATTTCATCGAAATTGATCGATTGGGGAGGTACTTTATTTAATAAATTGTATATTAATTGCGAATTGTATATTAAACTATCAATTTGTTTTATTTCAGGCTTATTAAATACATTTGTTTGTTTATTTAACGTCCATTTATGCTACTTTGGCTAATCGGACGATGCTACAGTGGGAGTCCTAAATTTTGTCTATACAGGTATAATTAGGATAGGGGTCTTTAACGAGTACCTGACATGGTACAGTCTCGGGAACTACATTTTAGGTCCTATCCGAGGGACGGCATGGCTAAGGATTTTTTACTCTCAGGAGTAAGATTTTAAAAAATCCTAGGGCCACCTTGGGACGCGAACTCGCGACCGTTAAATACATTTAAATTAAACATATGTTATTAAATAACGGTATGATAAACCACTTATACTATAAAAAAAATAACTTTTGTGGTTAAAGTAAAGGCCCAATTATTTTCATTTAATTTCACTTAATGCTGCAAAAGCTAATCGGACGATGCCACGATAGAAGTCCTAAATTTTGTCTATCCATTATGATATGGATAGGGATCTTTAACGAGCACCTGGCATCGTACAGGCTCGGGACCTCCTTTTTACGTCCTTCTGAAGGACGGGCATATCTTAGCATTTTTATCTCTCTTTTAAACGTCCTTGGGCCACTTGCCGTGCTATGAACCCGCGACCTTCGGTACACACTGGGGTATTGGAAATATCTCTTGGCTATGTTAACCAACTCCATTCCTTAAAATCGATTTGAGATTATTAAATAAGTAAGGTTAAAAATACCGACCGAATGTTTACATAAAATATTACTAATGCTTCACATCATTCCGAGCATTGTTGTGAAGAGTTTTTGAACTGAATGCCTTCATTACTTCACATTGGACAGGGCGAAACAATTGAAATTAAAATTAATTACATTTTATCGATTCCAATTTACCTCAACTCGTTTTAGAACAAACGATGTACTTGTGCACAATGAATCGCGTTGTTAACTTCCAATTCGAACTTGTTTATTTATGTAAGCCCGAGATTGATTAATTTAATTTGAGTGATAATATTATACTCTGCTTGTGAAATAACCAAGGATAACTTTGTATATATTATATGTAGCATATATTGTATATTTCAAGTCTGGGAATTGTGTGAAAAACTAAATCTCTCTGGAAGAAGGAGGAATTGATGGGATAAATCAAGAGATCGTATGTTGTCGGTCATTCGGTCCATCTACCTCTTCCCTTTTAACTCCTTCAACAAGAACTTTTCAATTCTTTCTCCATAAATACTAAACTAGAATTAGGATCCGTTGGATTCATTACTTAAAAATATAATAAATAAATAATCATATCACCATTTCTTAGGTAAAATTAGCTGTAATTAAATATTTTAATTAGAGCCTGGCCCGAGCTGATCTAGAGTGTAGATCGATCCCGTGCTTATCAGCAAAAGTATCGTTAAATCGTGTCAGATCGAAACGAAATTTGAGTTAGTTGTGTGTAAAATGTCTATGTTAATAGCTTTTAAGTTTCATTTAAAATTGTGACTGGAACATCTAATAATTAAGTTTTATATTATATATAAAATCAGGGCTCTCAGGGAAGCGGGCTCAGATTGGAATTCCCACACCACGCTGCAAGAGAGGAAGGTAGTCAGCTGTAAATATTTACAATAAGGTTTCATTGCAACTTCTATAAATAACAATAATTATGACAGTTACAAACGAATAAATTCTTATAACTATTAATAACAATAACGAGGAATCTAAAAGCGCATTAAATAAATTAACTGAGTTGTTGAACTCGTTACTGGGTGAGGTATTAGCATTAAGGAAAAAATGTCAGGACCAAGATACAAAAATAAGTTCCCTCGAAAAAGAAATAAAAATGTTAAGAAAGGAGCAAAAACGAAATAACTTTCTGCTTCTTACCTTACCGTATTCTGAACCTGAGAATTCGTCATTAAAAATTATAAACAACTTTCAAGAAATAGGTGTCTGTTTGACCGAACACCCGATTAACAATTTTTTCCGTATAGGAAAAGGACCAGAACCAAACCTGTACAAATCTCCCTCAACAGTTAAATAACTAGATATTCAAACTGGTATAGAAAATGTTACTACAGTAAACCCTCATTATTACGAACTCGGATATAACGAACACCTCGATATAGCGAACCAAATTACTATCCCCCCAAATTACCATTATATTTCTGCTGAAACTCTCGTTACAGGGAAATATCTCGGTTACTGCGAACTACGAACTAAATTTGATGCCTGAGAATGATTATATTCTGTTATAACGAACTGCTAGAATTTTTACTATTTTTTTTTTTTTTTTTTTACTGTATTACGTAGAATCAGTGCGGGAAGACGAAGTAGCTCCAGTTTCTAGAATTGATGTGTTATTTTACTCTTAACTAATCCGATTTGCTTTTGCTCTCTCTCCGATTCCATTGACTTTTTTGTCAAAACTAGCTCAGTCCTGTTAGGACCTCTGTATTATTCGAATCAGTGTTCTGTAGTCGTTTATACTGTTTGATTTTTAATACACAATGTGTTCGTTGGTAAACGTGTGTCACAAACGTAAATCCTTATCAATCGAAGAAAAATTAAAAATTCTCCAGGATATTGAATCGGGAATTCTAAGTAAGAAAACCATCGCAGAAAAATATGGAATTCCAAAATCAACATTGTCAACCATTATAAAAAACAAAGATAAAATAGATTCAACCGCAGCCTTAGGATTAACTTCAGCATCAAATAAAGGACTGCGCTCTGCGGCTCGTGAATATTTGGAAAAAAATTAATAAATTGCTTTAAACAAATGAGATCTAAAGAACTCTCAAGTGAACTTGGGAGGTAAATTAATGAATCTCATTGTTTAATTAATATTTAGTTTATCTAAAAATAAATTACATGCATGCGTTTTAATTTAACTAGTTCTAATGAATGAATTTCCTTCTAAATATGATCAAATTAGTGCGGCCATTGGCTAAAAAAATATAAAAAAAAAAAAAAAAAAAAAAAGAATACTCGGTTATAACGAATCTCGTTATAGCGAACTATGAATATTAAACCCCCTACCAGTTCGCTATATCGAGGGTTTACTGTAATACATTAACCACTCATATAATATTTTGTAATATAAGGGCTATTAAAATCTGCTCAATGTAAACCATGATGATGTGAATATTTCAAATAATATTCTAGCTGTACGTAGAAACGTACAGTTTAGTAGAAACGTTGCTTACTGATAATAATTTTATTACTCCAATTTGATTAAGGAACTACACCTCTGTTATTAGTAATGCGATTAAAGAAAAAAACATACTGGTAGAGCAAGCGGGGCATTATTACATTTATAAACAAAACCATAGCTCAGAAGATTTATCAATCCAAAATATATTTACTGCGGATAGGGTGAGGAAGTTGAATGACATTTTTTTCTATTTGCAATCGATATGCCAGTTTTTAATTTTTTATGATTATGAAGCCAGTTTTTTATTTTGTTTATCATTTATGATACCAGTTTTCTTTTCTTTTTTTAAATTTTAATACCAGTTTTCAATTTTGTTTATAATTTATTACACCAGGTTTTAATTTTGTTTATAATTTATCTTTAAATACTTTCGTTATAGATTAGTAAGTGGAATATTAAATTGTGATATAGACTTATAGCTAAGATTGTAATTATTGCTTTGTTTTTGTTTTAAATTTTTGTTAAAGACTTTTCTGGAAAACCGACAGTTAAAGTGGTTTGGCCACGTTTTTCGAATGGATGATGAGAGAAATCCAAGGAAAGCAATGGAAGTTCGACCCACTGGGAGGAGGCCACGAGGCCGTCCCAGAATTTCCAACCAGGAATATATACAGCGGATAGGAGGGAAGAGAGGCAAAACCCTCCAAGAAATGAGGCAGCTTAGTAGGGACCGGGAGGCATGGCTGCGTTGGATGGAGGCTCCTCGAAGCTAAATGGCATGAAGAGGTAGACAAAGAAGAAGAAGATAATTTATCTTTAAATACTTTCGTTGTAGATTAGTAAGTGGAATATTAAATTGTGATATAGACTTATAGCTAAGACTGTAATTATTGCTTTGTTTTTTTTTTTTTCGATTAAATAATAACCATACTAACACGAAATGGGCCAGACTCAATGGCTACATGTGCAACATTAAAGCCAATAAACCTTAAATAAAAAATAAACCAAAATACAATTATTTAAATTAGTAAGAACAAATATTGGCCACTTGCCGCTATTCAAACCTGGGTTTCAGCGTCCTCATTTCCTTACCATTGAACTTCGGAAGTACGTACCCATACCCATATCAGCCCTCTCAACGATAATCCACGAGTGGTGCAACTGTGAATCCGAACGTGACCAATCTTCTAATAAGATTATTAAAAAAGTATTAAATAGATATTGTAACACCAATGTGGGCAGTGATGTAAAACTGACGATGATTTTAACATTTTAAACCGTGTAAACTATCGGTTGTTAGGGGTATGGGTATGGGTACTCCTAAATTTTGCGTATCAAGGTATAATTAGGATAGGGATATTTAACGAGTACGTAACATCGTACAGGCTCGGGACATCCATTTTACGTCCTATCTAAGGGACGGCATAGTCAAGGATTCTTTATTCCCATTAAAAAACCCTAGGGCCACCGCGGCACAGTGGGACGAATGGCCAATCTAGGTGGAAAAAAGTCATGATCGAAAATGCGGAAACCTTTGTATTATGTGTAAAAGGAGAGATGTTATTAGAACAATATTAGAGGTTGTTTTGATTTTACTAGGTGGATTTGACAGTAAAAATAGTGATGTAAATAGTACATCACTTGACCGGTCACATTTTGTTTAAATTATTCGTTTTTTTGAATTGAATTGTATCTAGTAAATATGGATCTCTACTATACTAGTAAACCATTTCCCAAATAATTAGTGCAAAATTGGGTAAAGGTACTGAAGAGCGGCTGATGGGCGTGGCCTGTTTTGAGATGTTATGTGACCGTCATGTTATCGAACTCCCATCGCCTTTATTTCAGCTAAAAAGTGCCTTGATTGGCTTTAATAGATTCTAGGTTTCGACTCCCGCTCGCTGCGCTCGCTATTCAGAGATAAATAAACCCCCAAAAGGGTCCTTATCAGTGGAGATCGGGCCTTACTTTGAAGGGCGTCTTAGTGAACGGCGCATAAGCCGCACTTCAGTACTTGTACCCAAAATTGGACCTATTATACAATTCATTTTTAGCATGTTGCAAAGAAAGCAATTTTTAAACTTAAAAGTTATTTTCGAAAGCCAACGTTTCGATCCAACTTGTAGATCTTCATCAGGGCTAAAAGAAAACAAATATATGAGTATCTAGGCTAGAGGATGACATTAATTAATTTTTTTAAACTGAAAATCCTGATTATCATTTTTACCTATCGTAAATATAAACAGTTGACTATCTCTCGCCTCTCGAAAAGTTATTTTACTAACATTTACCCCAAAGTACCTCTGTGAAATTTATGGTAGAGGTCACTAAGAAGGCTTTTTAAAGAAACATGAAATAATCAGCTGTTTTCCTTTGCTTTTCTTTACTTTAGGAAAAGAAATTTCAATTCCACACAAGGAGTTATGTATTATTAGGCGAAGTTGTATCGATATGGATTCAATCTATATTGCTAAATTGCCATAGTTTAAACGAAATAATTTTATTATGGGTAGAGTTCCTGTTAACAGTATTGGAGCAATCACCAGAATAATCTCACATATAACATTTATTGCTTCATCTACAACGTTTCAGCTATGTCGCCATTTTCAAGTCTTTTGCTTTTACAACTTTTTTGAATTTTATCATATAAGTGGTCAGATTGAGGTTCACTTCTAACAAAGAATGTACTTCCTTCATAAAACTAAATAATAACGAATTCAATGAAGACATGTTGCTCCTTCTTCTTAAATTCTTCTAAATTATATCCAATATATAACTGGTTCCTTAAACTTCTGGGATATTACTTTCACTTACCTATATATGAATATTAGTATTGTACCCGAGATATGACTGTAAAAATTTCATCATAATTGATCAACCGGAGGGGGGACTTAACTTAATAAATTTTGTATCATTTTCATGTTTTTTTTTATTTACTCAAAAACGGTTTTAAAGATTTTGATCAAATTGGGTATTTGACGTATGTATATGCCAAAGATGTGACAGCCAGCATTTCATCAAAATTGATCAAACGGAGGGGGCACTTTATTTCATAACTTTTTTCCACTTTTTAACTTTTTTTCGATTATCTCAAAAACGACTTTAATGATTTTGATAAAATTCGTCATGTTTGATGGAAATTAGGTGTTCAATAATGTCAGGTAAGTTTTATCAGTATTAAAATTTTCTGAGGGGGCTCAAATGGGGAAGGGGCCTTTTTTGTTTTCCTATAAAATACCTTTGTTTTAGTTTATATTGAGAAATTAACTGTCTCTCATCACGCCTAAAAATAAGAAATCGCTAAATATGATATATGAAAAAAATCAAGTAAACAAATACAGGAGAAAGAAAGAAAAATATTCCGTCAACTCATAAAACACCTTGAGTTCACGCATGCGGCGTACGCCTTTAATGACAAACCAATGCGTTATAATTAAAGATGCTCTGTTCATTTAATGAAAATTATTTGTTTCATGGGAACTAAATGAAATATTCAACAAGTACATAGAGAATTATAATCAGACGACTTGGAGTATTATGCTTGCATTGCCGAATTATCACAAGTAAAATCTTTTAATTAATCCAATCTTAAATTGTGGCCGACCACCAATTTAAGATTGGATTAATTAAAATAATTTAAAAAAATTGACTTATGTCAATAAATATCATAAATTGGACAAAATTTGTCCACCTCCCGCTACTACTCGCAAAACTTGTGAGATAGGGGTGAGTAGGTATCAGTGAAGAGGAAGGATTTGCTCTGCCTTGAGCCGATCTCTGTGGTGTAGCGGTTAGCATCCTCGCATGTAACGCAGGAGACCCGGGTTCGACTCCCGGCGGAGCCAAATCTTTTCTCTTCAAAAAATAAATTATTTGTAAAATATTTTATTTATTAATAAAAGAAATTAGTGTTTTTTTTTTTTGTTTTTTTTGAGCAAATGAAAACAAAAATAAGAAATGAATGTGGAAAAATGTATAACTTTGAGAAGTGGCAATTAACAAAACGCATTAATTTCTTATCTAAGTAAGTTGGTAAGTGAAAGTTGTGTGTTGCGCGCACGCACCAGATTTTTTTATTATGGGGACATGGAAGAAGGAGCAAAATTTCTTCAATGAATTCGTTATTATTTAGTTTTAGGAAGGATAACTTTTTGAGAAATGAGGTATTTCACTGCAGTACAATGATAATCTTTTGATTTCCCAAGTTATAAAAGAATTAGAGCGTAATCATAAGCTTGAACTGATGGAAAAGGCAAGAATTTATAATTTTAATGGGCTCTACAGAGAATTACGCGTGGACTTGGGGGAAAGACACTATATGTCGGATGCTAATAAAATGAATTTTATTAAAGTAATTTTCAAACTGCGGGGACAGTTGATATACCTCAATAATAACGTGGGAAGGAGCGAAGAACAAAGACTGTGTACTCTTTGTAATATGAAGGCTATTGAGGATCTTATAAGAACTGAGTAAGAATGAAATTATAGGATTATTGAATGGGGAGGACTGGAATGGTATATTTATGTTTCACACATCTGCTTATAAATACCGAACGTATTTGATACAACAGTTTAATTCATAAAAATGTAAATGTGAATTATTTTTATTCGTTACGTTTGATTTGAGATGAATAATTCTACCTTATTTTATTGATTTTGTTTTTCATTATTCTTTTTCTTGTCTTTCATTGTTATTTTTTCTCTGTACATATTTTTAAAAAAAAAAGAAGAATATTGTTGTTTAAAGGATATTGTTGGTTTGGTATAAATCATAGGAAGAAGAGTGTAATCTTTTACTTTCACTTACCTATATATGAAATATATAGTAAGTGGAAGTATTGCGATCGTGAAAAATTTCGACTTCCGGTTTTCAACGGAAATACACGTTTTGGGGTCCCCTGAGTCCAATTAACCAAGTCCCGCGAAATGGTCTGTGTGTGTGTGTGTGTGTCTGTGTGTGTGTGTGTGTGTGTGTGTGTGTGAACAGACTAGCTCAAAAACTATAAACCGTGCGAACCTGAGATTGGGTATTTAGTGTACGAATATGCCCGCGATGTGACAGCGAAAATTTCATCAAAATTGCTCAAAGGGAGGGGGTACTTTATTTAATAACTTTTTAAGTTTTTTTCGATTTTCTCAAAAACGGCTCTAACGATTTTGATTAAACTGAGTATTTGATCTATTTATATGCCCGAGATATGACTGTAAAAAATTCATCAAAATTGATCAACCGGAGGGGGGACTTTACTGAATAAATTTTGTATCATTTTCAAGTGTTTTTTTTTATTTACTCAAAAACGGCTTTAACGATTTTGATCAAACTGGGTATTTGATATATGTATATGCCAAAGATGTGATAGCCAACATTTCATCAAAATTGATCAACCGGAGGGGGGACTTTACTTAATAAATTTTGTATTATTTTCACGTGTTTTATTTACTCAAAATCGGTTTTCACGATTTTGATCAAACTGGGTATTTGATGTATGTATATGCCAAAGATTTGATAGCCAACATTTCATCAAAATTGAACAACCGTAGGGGGGACTTTACTTAATAAATTTTGTATCATTTTCAAGAGTTTTTTTTTTATATTTTCAAAAACGGCTTTCACGATTTTCATCAAATTGGGTATTTGATGTATGTATATGCCAAAGATGTGATAGCCAACATTTCATCAAAATTGATCAACCGGAGGGGAGACTTTACTTAATAAATTTTGTATCAATTTCACGTGTTTTTTTTATTTACTCAAAAACGGTTTTCACGATTTTGATCAAACTGGGTATTTGATGTATGTATATGCCAAAGATGTGATAGCCAACATTTTATCAAAATTGATCAACCGGAGGGGAGACTTTACTTAATAAATTTTGTATCAATTTCACGTGTTTTTTTTATTTACTCAAAAACGGTTTTCACGATTTTGATCAAACTGGGTATTTGATGTATGTATATGCCAAAGATGTGATAGCCAACATTTCATCAAAATTGATCAACCGGAGAGGGGACTTTACTTAATAAATTTTGTATCAATTTCACGTGTTTTTTTTTTTTTTACTCAAAAACGGCTTTAACGATTTTGATCAAACTGGGTATTTGATATATGTATATGCCAAAGATGTGATAGCCAACATTTCATCAAAATTGATCAACCGGAGGGGGGACTTTACTTAATAAATTTTGTATTATTTTCACGTGTTTTATTTACTCAAAATCGGTTTTCACGATTTTGATCAAACTGGGTATTTGATGTATGTATATGCCAAAGATTTGATAGCCAACATTTCATCAAAATTGAACAACCGTAGGGGGGACTTTACTTAATAAATTTTGTATCATTTTCAAGAGTTTTTTTTTTATATTCTCAAAAACGGCTTTCACGATTTTCATCAAATTGGGTATTTGATGTATGTATATGCCAAAGATGTGATAGCCAACATTTCATCAAAATTGATCAACCGGAGGGGAGACTTTACTTAATAAATTTTGTATCAATTTCACGTGTTTTTTTTATTTACTCAAAAACGGTTTTCACGATTTTGATCAAACTGGGTATTTGATGTATGTATATGCCAAAGATGTGATAGCCAACATTTTATCAAAATTGATCAACCGGAGGGGAGACTTTACTTAATAAATTTTGTATCAATTTCACGTGTTTTTTTTATTTACTCAAAAACGGTTTTCACGATTTTGATCAAACTGGGTATTTGATGTATGTATATGCCAAAGATGTGATAGCCAACATTTCATCAAAATTGATCAACCGGAGAGGGGACTTTACTTAATAAATTTTGTATCAATTTCACGTGTTTTTTTTTTTTTACTCAAAAACGGCTTTCACGATTTTGATCAAACTGGGTATTTATGTATGTGTATGCCAAAGATGTGATAGCCAACATTTCATCAAGATTGATCAACCGAAGGGGACACTTTATTTCATAACTTTTTTTTTAATGTTTAGATTATCTCAAATACAGCTTTAACGATTTTCTTCATATTCGTCATGTTTAATGAAAATTGAGTGTTATTTAATATCAGGAAAGCGTTATCATTATTAAAATGTTCTGAGGGGTTTATAGAGCAAATGAAAACAAAAATAAGAAATGAATGTGGAAAATGTGTAACTTTGAGAAGTGGCATTAACAAAACGCATTGATTTCTTATCTAAGTAAGTTGGTAAGTGAAAGTTGTGTGTTGCGCGCACGCACCAGATTTTTTTTACTTTCACTTACCGATATAGTAAGTGGAAGTATTGCGATCGTGAAAAATTTCGACTTCCGGTTTTCAACGGAAATATACGTTTTGGGGTCCCCTGAGTCGAAATGACCAAGTCCCGCGAAATGGTCTGTGTGTGTCTGTGTGTGTGTGTGTGAACAGACTAGCTCAAAAACTATAAACCGTGCGATCCTGAAATTGGGTATTTAGTGTAGGTATATGCCCCCGATGTGACAGCATAAATTTCATCAAAATTACTTAAAGGGAGGGGGTACTTTACTTAATAACATTTTAGGTTTTTTTCGATTTTCTCAAAAACGGCTCTAACGATTTTGATTAAACTGAGTATTTCATCTATTTATATGCCCGAAATATGACTGTAAAAATTTCATCAAAATTGATTAACCGGAGGGGGGACTTTACTTAATAAATTTTGTAACATTTTCACGTGTTTTTTTTATTTACTCTAAATCGGCTTTAACGATTTTGATCAAACTTGGTATTTGATGTATGTATATGCCCGAGATATGACTGTTAAAATTTCATTAAAATTGATTAACCGGAGGGGGGACTTTACTTAATAAATTTTGTATCATTTTCACGGGTTTTTTTATTTACTCAAAAACGGCTTTAACGATTAACAAAAACAAGATATGGATGTAGAAAAATGTGTGACTTTGGAAAATTATATTTAACAGAACACGTCAATTTCTTATCTAAGTAAGTTGGTAAGTGAAAGTTGTGTGTTGCGCGCACGCACCAGATTTTTTTTTATTTCTTAATGGAGTCAAATCTCTTATTTTATTGGTGTTTTTTTTTTTTTCCCATTCATATAATGTATGTATGGTTATAAAAGAATAATGATTTTTAAATTTTAAAGAATTTCCATATATTTATTTTTTTTTAATGTAATAGTAATTAGTAAGATTAATTCTATAGAGACAGCTCATGGCAGACGGTGATTTACCATGCTTATGCAATGAAAGCTTATTTTACTTTTTTTTCAGAATGTAAAACTTCTTTTGATTATAAATAAAGCGATTTATCTATCTATCTATCTATCTAGTTTTAGGAAGGAAGTACCTATATTCTTTGTTAGATGTGAACCTCAATCTGACCACTGATATGATAAAATTCAAAAAGTTATAAAAGAAAAAGACTTGAAAATTGCGACATAGCCGAAACGTTGTAGATGAAGGAATAAATTTTATTTGTGAGATTGTCCTGGTGATTGCTCCAATACTGTTAACAGCAACTATACCCATGATAAAAATATCCCAGAAGGTTAAGAAACCTACTATATATTGGATATAATTGAGATGATTTTATTCCAAAGTCTTTAGTTGCGTTGAATGCTCATTTAAAATTAGCATTCACTAAAATTAAAACGAAATGAATATTCACTTTTACATACGTAAATATATATATATATATATGAATGCTATGAGGTATCAATCTATATGGGACTGGTTCTTTTCCACTTCTTTTTTTATGCCATCATAACGCCAGCGATGAGACAGCTAATTCGATTCAGAATTATTTCGGCCCACGACCTTTCGGAACTAGGAATTGTTTCCCCGCCAGGCGACTAGGAACAAGTGATTGATGATAAGCGGTAGGGTACCATTTAGGCAGAAGCTAGCCACATAAAGCACAGTAAGCTGCCGATATTCCGCCATGATAAATCGAGCTAATACAGGGCACACAGTATTGTTTCCGGAGCAATCGCTAGTCAATTAATACATGTCAGCTACTAGTTCCGGCTTTATCAATAATATTCCCCCAAAGCCATTCTGTTCTGTTTTCCTACAAGAATACAATTCCAATTATAGCAATAACAGTAACAAGTTCCCATTCAATAAAATTGTATTGTAAAACTGTTAAGGTGGTATTTGTGTCACAACTTAATAAATCAACAACCGTCTGAAGGATTTAACATTTTTTTTTGGCTATTTATTACCTCATTGGTAATGAAAACTGCTATCTAACTTTCAAGTGGATAAAGACAGGATAAGGTTCACTAAAATCAATAAGAATGCTCTTTTTGTCACTCCCTAGCCTGTCACAAAGTAGAGGTCATGTAATTGGTCTTTGAAAAATAATTGAACCCTTTTCCGTCACAACAATTCTAAAAAATCAGGCACCGGTCTTATCAGCAAATTTTCAAAATTCAAAGAAAATTGAGCCAGGACTGCAAAGGGTACAGGCAAAGTACTATAATAACGTTTCTCTTTGTCACACAGTTGTGAGGTCACTCCCTAGCGAGTTTTTTATATTTTATATAACCAATCCCCTCAGAAAAGGAAATTTCGTGCTGAGAACATATGGGGTAACCTTGTCATGAACCCAACTATACGTCGAATCATATCATTTTTCCTAAATTTACTTCAGTTGCTTTCAGGACGTGTAGGAAGTGTGCTAAACAATATTTTTATAGTGAGTCACTCCCTATACCTTATCAACATGACGATAGTAAACAATAAACATATTTTCTCATAATTTTTTTCAGGTTTGGTGATTAATATAATTAAATAAATAAGAAAGGCCAATATTCACCAAAAACAACAGACTTTTTTTACTTTCACTTACCTATATATGAAATATATAGTAAGTGGAAGTATTGCGATCGTGAAAAATTTCGACTTCCGGTTTTCAACGGAAATACACGTTTTGGGGTCCCCTGAGTCGAAATAACCAAGTCCTGCGAAATGGTCTGTGTGTGTGTGTGTGTGTGTGTGTGTGTGTGTGTGTGTGTGTGTGTGTTTGAACAGACTAGCTCAAAAACTATAAACCGTGCGAACCTGAAATTGGGTATTTATTGTATGTATATGTCCGCGATGTGACGGCGAAAATTTCATTAAAATTGCTCAAAGGGAGGGGGTACTTTATTCAATAACTTTTTAAGTTTTTTTTGATTTTCTCAAAAACGGCTCTAACGATTTTGATTAAACTGAGTATTTGATCTATTTATATGCCCGAAATATGACTGTAAAAATTTCATCAAAATTGATCAACCGGAGGGGGGACTTTACTTAATAAATTTTGTATCATTTTCACATGTTTTTTTTATTTACTCAAAAACGGTTTTAACGATTTTGATCAAACTTGGTATTTGATGTATTTATATGCCAAAGATGTGATAACCAACATTTCATCGAAATTGGTCAAACGGAGCGGGCACTTTATTTCATAATTTTGTTTTCCAATGTTTACCTTTTTTTCGATGATCCCAAAAACGGCTTTAACGATTTTTATCAAATTCGTCATGTTTAATGAAAATTAGATGTTCTTTTATATCAGGTAAGCTTTATCATTACTAAAATGTTCTGAGGGGGCTTTTTGGTGGGGGGGGGGGGGGGTTTGGGGCCTTTTTTGTTTGTTTGTTTCCTATAAAGTACCTTTGTTTTTTTTTTATATGGAAAAATTAACTGTCTCTGGTTACGCCTAAAAATAAGAAATTGCTATATATGAGATATGATAACAATAAAGAAAACATCAAGAGGAGAAAAAAAGAAAAATATTCAGTCAACTCAAAAAACTCGTTGAGCCCACGCTTGCGGAGTACGCCTTTAATGACAGACCAGTGTTCACAATTAAATCCGTTCTGTTAATTTGAGAAGTGGCAATTAAAAAAACGCATTAATTTCTTATCTAAGTAAGTTGGTAAGTGAAAGTTGTGTGTTGCGCGCACGCACCAGATTTTTTTATTTTGGCAACGTTTCGGCTTCTAGTGCCATTTTCAAGCCATGCGTCATATTTGGGATTGTTCTTACAGTGATTTAGAATAAATCAGTTAGAAGTAGCAGTTATTACAATATATGACAGACTGATGTTAAAATGACGCCTCCAGGAACAAGTTTTTTATTTATACCATAACAATGTTTTATTGTAAATCCGAAATATGATGCATGGCTTGAAAATGGCTCTAGAAACCGAAACGTTGCCAAAATTAAAAATTATCTATTGTTTTTGGTGAATATTGGCCTTTTTTATTTATTTAACATTATATATTACAGTTTTTATAGATATAGACCTTTTATGATTCTCAATGTTGTTGTTGAAAACTTCATATATTTACCATGAAACAAATTATTTTCATTAAATGAACAGAACATATTTAATTATAAGCAGTGGTCTGTCATTAGGGCCCAAAGGGGTGTGATGCGTAACATATGACCACCAGCGGTCACTTAGCCTCTCCTCTCCCAACCCCACTCTCACCTACTCGATGGTGGGCCCTGTTAAACTGAGCAACCCAGTCCCAAGGTTGAGGTAACCAATCCCTTCGGCGGGGCTGGGTCAGTGAACAAACGAGAGACGGGGGTCCTGGCTTGCCAGGATGGTAGGTCGAGGGTGCCACGAGCCTTCACCTACCTACTAAAGTTCGTGCTGAAACCGAATCAGCTCAGCGATTCACATCCAAGGTTTACAATGGATCCGGGGGGGCCCCAGTCAACACCATGTGTTAACCACACAAACAATTATATTAAGAAAAAGCATAGCCTGGATTTTAACCTGGGACTCTGGAATGTCCTGAGTCTCCATCGACCCGGAGCTCTCAACGGGCTCCTAACACAGCTCGATTTTTATAAAATAGACGTAGCCGCAATCCAGGAGATCCGATGGACGGGGTCTGGAATGCTAGAAAAAAGAAGCCACACCATTTACTATAGCGGCCACGAACGACTCCACATGCATGGTACTGGGTTTGTGGTGGGGAAACGGTTCAAGCGACTTGTCATCGACTTCAAGCCTATAAGCTCGAGGATATGTGTTATCCGACTTCGAGGGAAGTTTAGGAACTACTCGATAGTTAGCGCCCATGCACCAACCGAAGTAACGGCGGAGGCTGAAAAGGACGAGTTCTACGACCTTTTGGAAAGAACCGTGCACCAATGCCCGAATTATGATGCTAAAATAATAGCAGGCGATATGAATGCAAAAGTCGGACGCGAGAGATGACTTAGACATCATAGGGAGATCGTACCGGGACATGGTAGACGCATTCCTCTCGCTCGATGCTGCTGCCCAGCGTATCGGACTAAGAGTCAACTCTTCAAAAACAAAATATATGGTTACCGGCCAATACTCTAAAGAGGGGGAAAAAGTAAAAATCGGCCCCTATCAATTTGAAAAGGTGAGCGAGTTCACGTACCTTGGGTGCCTGGTCAATAGCGACAACGACGTCTCCCGGGAAGTCAGATGCCGGATAACGAAGTCGAGTCAGTGCTTCTTTGGACTTCGGCATCATCTGAGAAGCCGACTCCTGTCCAGGGCGACAAAGGTGCTCCTCTACAAGACGCTTATCCGACCAGTAATGACCTACGGATCGGAAACATGGACTATTAAGAAGACAGACGAGTTGGCTCTACAAGTCCACGAACGAAGGATACTCCGCTCCATCTACGGAGGTGTCGTCCGGGATGGCGAGTGGCGCCGCCGGACAAACCAGGAACTATACAGCTTATACCAAGAGCCTGATATCTCCCGATTCGTTCGTCTCGGCAGGCTGCGATGGGCTGGTCATTTGGCAAGGATGGACGAGCATGCGATCCCCAAGAAGGTGTTCCTGGGCAAGATCTTCGGAACGAGGAAGAAAGGAAGACCCAGATTAAGATGGCAGGACGGTGTGGCACATGACGCTCGGACCCTACTCGGAGTTCGCAACTGGAGGGCGGCGGCACTGGATAGGGACACTTGGCGAAGGCTGATCCAGGAGGCCAAGACTCAGAGATGAGTTGTCGGGCCGTTGATGTATGTATGTAGTGGTCTGTCATTAAAGGCATAATGTGTTTTATGAGTTTCTTTTTTTCTCCTCTATATGTTTACTTGATTTTTTTCATATTTCATATTTAGACATTTTTTATTAGGTGAAACGAGAGACAGATAATTTCTCGATATAAACAAAAACAAGGGTACTTAATAGGAAAACAAAAAAGGCCCCTTCCCCTATGCCACCTTGTAGTTAATTGTGGCTATCCATGTATAATTAGAATAGTGGTCTTTAACGAGTACCCGGCATCGCACAGGCTCGAGACCTCCAATTTACGTCCTGTCCGAGGGACGGCATAGATAAGGTTTTTTTACTCACTTAAAAAAATTCTAGGGCCACCGCGGGATCTGAAGGCTTTACTGGATATTTACGCAAACAAATGGCAGGCTAAATCTAAGAACATGAGCTAAATCTCAGAAAAAGGTAGGTTACGTTCTACTGAAATATGGAATCAATAATATGCAGTTGCTGCTAATATGATAGGGTAAACCATACAGTTATTGACACTCAGTATAGTTATTGACACCCCACTTTAACTTAAAGAAATAGGTAAACAAGACGTAATTTTATTACAAGATATACATGAGTCTAATGTTTGAAGGGTCCTCTAAGTCAACTATGAAGTAAAACTTTAACAAACTAACCATAGGGAAGATTTCACAATTAAATCCACAGGGTGCCAATAACTAGATTTGGCATTTTTAACAATAAATATTGCCATATTGTAAAACTATTGAACTTTTGACCACAAAAAACCTTTTGAGTCTTTATAAGGAGGAGCTATAGGAAGTTTATATTTGATCCCTTAATAAAGAGTATTTTTTTTAATTTAACCACAGAAATGTAGTCTTAAGGGTGCCAATAACTGAACGGTTTTCCCTATTTGATTTAGTAAAAAAAAAAAAAAAATATTATATATATTACTTCAAATTAATAAAATAATGTTAATAAATGTATATTTTTAATAATACAATGAGAGAAGAAGTGAAGGATAAAATTATTACAAGAGGGGGTGGTCAAGTTTATTAGTACACCCCCTCCCATCAGCTCCCACCCCCCGCTCCCAGCGTTATCTCTCAATTAAGCCCGCCCTGATAAGGGAGGGCGGGAAAAACAGTTCCCGCCGTGTGATTTATTTCGGCGGCAATGGCTCCTTGATTGTCCATTGTTGTTGCTATTCCCCGGGATGTTGGACTCCCAGACACCTCTGCTCCTCTTCTTCCGATCTGAAGAATGGCCTAGTTAAGGGTATTTAGAGTCTGGGTCGTTATTTAAGGGGAGAATTAATGTACGAGTTTCGTCTCCAAGTTCATTCGTTGCCTTTTTATAGACAGTTAATACTAAAACTAGGTTTTCAAATAGTTAAAATATGAATAAAAATTAAGATACTTTTTTTTTCCTTTTGCTCGTTTCTTTTTGTATTTAACTACATACCGTGAAACACAGAACATGTAACACCAAACAAAAAAACAACAACAAATGGTTTAGAATACTTATAGACCTTTCATTGGAACGAACTAACAGTTGGAGCAAACTGTCATAGTACATGTTTGTGATTACGATGTTCGTGTACCATCTAAGCTGGCCTCGAAGTTTCTGGATTGTTCTTACGATTCTACGAAGTCAAGTCATTTGGTCATTTCTATGTTACTAAGCGATAATTTTTGTAACATGTTTAATTATTTGTGTTTCAATAATTTTTGTGGCATTCGAAATTATTATTTTATTTTGGATGAATTTTTTTTTAAACCACAGAAGTGTTACAATATGATTTAAAAGAGTTCTAGACTTTTTCTTGGACCAGTTACCAACTGTTCTAATAAAATTGAATGTAACCCTAGAAAACTACAAATATGTCTTCAAGATAATGATTTAGTGGTAGGTAAACTATGGAATAATGGATGCAGCGTATTAGGACACATGCCCAAGTTACCAAGAATAAAAATACCTTCCAAATCGGAATGGGCGTTAACTCTGGTGTAATGGTTAGAATATTATTTTATTAGACCCTGCAAAATACAGAGAGACTCTGTATTATTCTGGACTAAGAAGCCCTGACGAAGATTTACATGTAGGGATAGAAAAGTTGGCTTTTCAAAAGAAAATTGTTGAAGGTAAATGTTGAACTGAAAATCCTGACTGTCAATCAACCTATCGTAAAATTCTCCTAGTTTTATCTCATTATTTGTTCTTTACCTTACTTTCTTACTTCTTGCAAAGTTAAATTCTCTTTTTAAATGCCAATTTTCTTTTCTAAAGTTCTACGTGGATCCGCCAGTAACAGATCCAGAACAGGTACTAACAGTTTTCATTCTAGAAAATACAATTTTCCTAATATTTAATATACTGGGTGTCCCAGACCTAGTGTGAAAAAAAAATTGGGTAATACTGCATGTTAAGATTTTTATTTTTTAAATTTTATTTTTTTCTGAAAAATGACAGTTTTCTCTTCTTTGGTTTAGCGTAGAAACAAACACAATAATATTTTCTTAATCAGCATTAAATTTTCTAAAACATGAGATGGGTCTAGTTATTTTAAATCCCCTTTCAGTGGGACTTTTAACGCGCTAAACACAAAACATTTATTAAAACTTAAATTTTTAATAGTTTTTGAAAATTCCTCACTCCCCACTGGAGCACTCTAGAAGCTGTCAAATTTCCTAAAAACTGTGGAATTTAGTTAGCTATTTAGTGGTGTAACCCATGATGCAATTGCACATCACCTTTTGAGTTTAAAAGAAGTTTTTCTGATGAAAAACACGCTAGAGAATGTCACTCCGGGGGCAATGAGGAAGCGCGCTAGAGCCTGCATCCAATGTAATGGATGCCGAACGTCCCATGAGTTAGAGTTAGTTTTACTGTTTTAATACTAGAAAGAACAATGTATGCATTCTAAATAATATAAAAAGGGTAATTATAATCGAAATTTAAAAAAAAACCCTACATAAAAAATGTTGAATATAAGCCTGCATCCAAAGTAATGGAGGAAATTTTGAACACGCCCTGCAATATTTCATTTTAATATGGTTCTACAATAATAATATTATTTTTTTCTTCAATATTTTTTATGTAGGATTTTTCAAATTTGAGTAGAAGAGAAGCAAAAAGTTTAATTTATTTTAAAGAAAGTATTTTTAAAATTTAAACTAAGGAGTTTTTTTTTTTTTTTTTTTTTTTTTTTTTTTCGATTATTATTACCCTTTTTATATTATTTAGAATTCATACATTGTTCTTTCTAGTCTTAATACAGTAAAACTACAGCCCATCTATTTCTTGTCTATTGTATAACGGTCTATCTATTTATTGTTTTTATTTTTAAAGATATTAAAAATAAAAACAGAAAAAATTCTATCTCCTCAACAGATTGAGATAGGAAACTCGTTTTTGTGCCATTCTACCCCGTTTAACATGCAGTATTACCCATTTTTTTTTTCACACTAGGTCTGGGACACCTAGTATATGGTTACACAGGTTATATGTTGATGTTATACTCAAAGGACACTACCTAATACCTATCAATATATTGTAACACTATTGTGGATTTGAATAATTTTTATGAGAAGAAAATTATAATTCTTTAATGCGATTAGAAAATCCTTGGCTATGTCGCCCCTGGGATATAACGTAAAATGAAGGTCACGAGCCTATACCATGTCAGGTACTCGTTAAAGATCCCTATGCAAATTTCCCTGAAGAGTAATGTAATTTAGGAATCTCACTGTAGCATCGTCCGAATAACTTTAGTAGCATAAAGGGACGTTAAACAAACAAACAATCTAATATACTTGCATATTACATAATTTTAATTTAATTAAGTATTATTATGTTTTATTATATTGAAGTATGTCCAGCTCTATTTGTTAGGGGAATACGCCCAACACAGATTTAGATTCCAGCGAGACATGATTATGACGACCATTATCAAGAACCTGTTTAAGGGAGAGAAAATTACACAAGATAATTGTAATTTGATTTTGCTATTGCTTGCGTTGAATACGGTTGCGGGATTGGGTTGTAAGGTCGTAATTGGATCCGGGGAACCTCAGATCTGGCTTATTAGCGTAGAGCCTAGAGATGCTAGCAGTCCTCTTGTAGGGTACAGGGGCAAGATAAAGGCAAGATTAACTTCCATTCAATAGGAGAGCACGATAAGCATTCTATTGCCTCAAAGTATTTCAAATCCCACGCATATATGGCAAATGGCATATGTATATATTCAATACAAATACGTAAGTCGCAATGACAGGAATGATCGTCGCGAAAAAAAAAATAAAAAAATAAATAAACGATTTAGTTGCTATAATTCAATATATCATGATTAAATTACGATAAAGGTTCGCGTCCTTGGTGGCCCTAGGATTTTTTAAAGGGAGTAAAAAATTCTTGGCTATGCCGTCCCTTGGGTAGTATACATAAAATGGAGGTCCCGAGCCTGTGCAATGTCAGGTACTAGTTAAAGATCCCTATTCTAAGTATACAGTAGGGTTCCGATTAATCGAGTCGATGGGGACCAAGGTTTCCTCGGTTAATCGAAATAATCGGTTAATCGGAACCATACCAATACCAACTGAAAATGTAGGTTATTTAAAAGAAGAAAAAAAAAACTAGATATATGCTTAAAACCCTAATAAATATTTAATAATAATGCATAATAACAGAAATTATAAAAATATTTTTTTAATAAAAAATATTTTATTTTAGTATGTTTAAATGAACTTATATAAATAAATATTACCCCCCCCCCACCCCTCAGACTGGCACCTCTGTTAATCGGGACCTCGGTTGAACGGACGTCGGTAGTTGACCGGACTCCCACTGTAGCATCGTCCGTGTAACCTTATCAGGATAAAGGGACGTTAAACAAACAAACAAACAAAGGATAAATGTATAATGTTTTAGAAACCGAGAAGAACGCACAAGGCAATCACCTTGTCTTAATTCTGACTTCACTTCGAAACTTTCAGTTATTTTATTTTATTTTATATTATTTATCGTAACAACAGAGGAGAAGAAATTATATTAACAAGATTACGAATTGGACATACACTACTCACACATCATAATTTGCTGACTGGAAAACCAAGACCGACCTGTACACAATGCAACGGGTCCAGTGACGGATCCAGAACTGGTACTGATACATTTTTCATTCTTAAAAATATATTCTTCCTAATTGGCTATCGATATAAGTTGATGTTATGCTCAATGTACACTATCCATCAATATATTGTAACACTAATGAGGGTTTGAATCATTTTCATTGGAAAAGAATTATAATTCACAACTCCAATCAAACAATAAAAACTTCAATTATTGAAAAAGTTTACAAAGTGTAACTCAACACAAAAGAAATCATATGTCCGATGAACAGAGCAATACTAAGCCCATAGTGTATTATTTCTAATATTTAGTCCGAAATCGAACATTCTAGAAGGGCGTAGACAATTCTCTAAACATCAAGAACATATACTAATACAGTTATGTAATTGTTCAAACAAGAAGTCTATTAAACGATATTGGGGTCCGCTCTTAGATTAATTGAGGCGCTGAATTCGGAAATAATATCGGTTTTTTTATTACATGCTCAGGTATTGATTTATTACAACTTACGCGATATAAACGATATTGTGGTCGGCTAGTAGGTTAATGAAGTTGCTGAATTTGGAAATGATATCGATTTTTTTATTACATGCTAAGGTATCGATTTATAACAACTTACGCGATATAAACGATATTGGGGTCCGCTCTTAGGTTAATTGAGGCGCTGAATTCGGAAATAATATCGATTTTCGGATTACACACTCAGGTATCGATTTATTACAACTTACGCGATATAAACGATCTTGTGGTCGACTAATAGGTTGATTGAAGCGCTGAATTTGGAAATGATATAGATTTTTTGATTACATGCTCAGGTATCGATTTATTACAACTTACGCGATATAAACGATATTGTGGCCGCCTAATAGGTTAATGAAGGTGCTGAATTTGGAAATGATATCGTTTTTTTCAATCATGCGTCCAGGTATCGATTTATTACAACTTACGCCATATCAGCGATATTGGGGTTCGCTCTAAGGTTAATTAAGGTACTGAATACTGTCTAGAACTCTTTTCAATGTAGCGGAAAAAATCATATGATTTTAGTTCATGTTTATAAAATATCCGGTAGACAGCTATTTTATATTAGTTTTATCAATAATCGTTATTATTATTACTGGTTATACCAATGCGCATAATCAACAAAACATATATACAATTAAACATAGCAATTTAAACACAATTAGCTACATGAAATGAACTCATGCAAACGGATAAAACTTGAGACTAAGCAATTGGGAGGGTGCGCTGGCTTATGAAACCCTGGAAGCTGTTAGCGGATGACAAATACCTACCTGTTGCCCCAAAGAATAGAAGATGGTTACATGAATTAAACATTCTTCTTCACCCAGTCGTTAGCCACATTTTTTATCACATTTCCACTAAGCTACACTTTATATCACGGATTTTTTAGTTTTAACTTTAGGATTACCAGGGGTGTCTGAATTCTTATATTACCAAGCGGATGGATATCTAGGAACCCATAGATTTCTTTTAATGTTATTAACTGTAAATAATTTTTTTAAAAATTTATTTCATGACATTACAATATTTACATACTTATAAGACTGTGGATGTGAAAAAAAAAAAAATAATATAGAGGGAAATGAAAGTCACATTTACAAATAATTAGAAATGCCATTTCCTTGTTTTCTAAAATTCGTCATTCATGATAAGATATTTAACTAATTTACACCGTCGAAAATTGTGTTTTCAGGAACATTAATGAGAGAATAAACTTTAATCGATAAGTTTATTATCAATGCCTCTATAAACTTATAGTTTATACTTTTAAATTATCAAGAGGAAATGGTTGGGGGTGCGGTCAGAATAAATAGCATTAATATGTAATAATCATATATATTTTTCTTTTGCCAACGTTTTGACTTAAATTTTAGGTCATCATCACGGCTAAATGAGAAAAACGGAAAACCAGAAAATATAATCTATATTTTCCATCTTATTAAGGTTCCTTTTTTTTTTACATTTTTCGATATGTATACTACTATACCTACTTATTTTTTACTTTCACTTACCTATATATGAAATATATAGTAAGTGGAAGTATTGCGATCGTGAAAAATTTCGACTTCCGGTTTTCAACGGAAATACACGTTTTGGGGCCCCCTGAGTCCAAATAACCAAGTCCCGCGAAATGGTCTGTGTGTGTGTGTGTGTGGGTGTGAACAGACTAGCTCGAAAACTATAAACCTTGCGAACCTGAAATTGGGTATCAAGTGCCGGTATATTCCCGCGATGAGATATCCAAAATTTGATCAAAATTGATCAACCGGAGGGGGGACTTTACTTAATAAATTTTGTATCATTTTCACGTGTTTTTTTTATTTACTCAAAAACGGCTATAACGATTTTGATCAAACTGGGTATTTGATGTATGTATATGCCAAAGATGTGATAGCCAACATTTCATCAAAATTGGTCAAACGGAGGAGGCACTTTATTTCATAACTTTTTTTCCAATTTTTACCTTTTTTTCGATGATCTCAAAAACGGCTTTAACGATTTCTATCAAATTCGTCGTGTTTAATGAAAATTAGGTGTTCTTTAATATCAGGTATGCTTTATCATTATTAAAATGTTCTGAGGGGGTTTAAATGTGGTAGGGGTCTTTTTTGTTTGTTTGTTTTTTTTGTTTCCTATAAAGTACCTTTCTTTTTGTTTATATGGAAAAATTAACCGTCTCTCGTTACGCCTAAAAATAAGAAATGGCTAAATTTGAGATATGATAAAAATAAAGAAAACATATAGAGGAGAAAAAAAGAGAAATATTCAGTCAACTCATAATACTCGTTGGGCCCACGCATGCGGAGTACGTCTTTAATGACAGACCATTGTTCACAATTAAAGCCGTTCTGTTCATTTGAGAAGTGGCATTTAGCAAACACATTAATTTCTAATCTAAGTTGGTAAGTGTAAGTTGTGTGTTGCAAGCACGCACCAGATTTTTATACTTTACAATTATTATATTTTTACCTACAGTTCAATATTACTCACATTACCTCAGATAAGCTATTTAGAGCTTTATCTCGTTTTCAATTATTACTTTTATCAAGGTCTTATTTCAAGAACAATAATTTGTAAAAATTGTATGTTTATTTTTATCTGATACAGTTAATTTTGTTTGAGGTTTCACATAAAATTGATATTTGTTTATAAAATTTCTCTGATTGGTTGTTTTCTCATTTAGCCCTTATGAAAAAAAATTCAATTCACGTTTACAGTAATCTTAAATCATATTCTGACAAATAATACTTTTACAGTATTATTATTAGACAAATAATACAGATATTTTTATTTAATAATTTAGGTACAAAACAGGGTGAAGAAATATTAATGAGTTCCAAGAGCCCCCCCCCCCCTCTTGGTAATCCCAGATTTAAGAAGGAAAGGAGTATTTATTGCTAATCACATTTCATATCGATAGGTAAATATGAAACATGATATTAAGGCTATTCTTATATCGAGCTTTGGCGAACATTACAACTTATCAAAGCGAATTTTACTTGGGTTTCCTTTCATAATTTTTAAATATTTACTTAAGAATCTTATAGCGCAATATAACTTTGGAATTCAATCATAATGTTGCATGGATGACTCTGATCAGTTACTTTGAGTTTATATTTTTTTATATGAAGTTAATTTTTGTATAGGAGTGTGAAAGCATTTTTTGTTAGAAAAGTAAATATAATTACACTTTTAATTTTTTTATAATTTTCCATTTAAGTGAATTATATAGCAGAAAGTTGATTATCGGCAGAGATGGGGAATAGACCCCATAGAAACCAAATTTTCCGATAGTAGTCCGATAATATCGATAGTTTTACATAACTAACACGTAGTCGTAAACCAAAAATACTATAAACATTGGAAGGAAAGTCCAAAATTCCAATATTATTATCCATCGAAAACATTCGGTTAAGAGAAGAATCCGGTTTACTGCTTGCTTGGAGTTGGAACGATAAAAACAAAGGGTGAAGCACTAAAGCTCCACGTTCCTTATCTTTCAGCCCATTATTCATTTTTCATGTTGCCATTTTCTGCTTTCCTCATTTAGGAAGGGGGCCGATGAGGAGAAAAGATAACGCCCCTTTCTTGTTAGTCGGAGTGTTCCTGTCTTCTGATATATTGTGGCCCCTTTATGGCTCTCGTTTATTTACTTCCGTCTTTGATTTTCTGATTACCCGAGTATATCACTTTTAATTCAGAAATAAAAGTATTGTCAACGAAATAAGATCTAATTTTTTCTATTTCATTTCTCTTACTTACAGAACCAATGATTAGTAAGTTTTGTTCGCTTTCCATAAGTTTCATGCTCATCATAGTCGATACGTGAAGAGGTAGCTATTGATCGCCTAAGAATTAGTGATGTAAAACTACGTGTAATAGTTCTTGGATTCATGGAGCCTGGCAAAGTCCGAGGGAAACTGAGGAGAATACAATGAGCCAGCCAACGTGGAAAACCAAAATAATTCAAACCGATGAAAATTATTTACTCATGAGCTTGCTGACTTCTGTATTCAAGAAAGGAGCCAGAACTTCAGCGGATTTCAGAGACACACACTGCACGCTATGTCATAAACTTTGGGGCATTCCCTGTCATCTGATTAAACGAGCACAAGTATGGAATTGGGGAAAAAAAATATGCTACAGGTGTGTAAAGGAAGCCAACCCACAACGAAAGAAGTACAACTATATATCAAAAAGTAAGCAAACCTGTGGACTTTGCAAAAAGAACATTTGCAATAAACATTCGGAAAAAAAATATACTGGGGAGAGCTGGGTTGGTTGGCGTAGGGGGTAGGTTGGCCATTGGCCAATAGTTTCCGTCACACCTGTTGTGAAGGCCCCACCATTATACCATGTGACCCACTCGACCTCAGGAGTCTTGTCCTGAGTTTTCAATCTGATGCTAACAGTGTAGAGAAGAGCGTGCTTCATTGATTGATTTTACAACATGTAAGTAAATTTTTATATTTTCAGTAAATTTGGTTTAAAGGGATGGCAAAACATTCAACTCCGATTCTGTTCACATAGGTCCAAACTCCTTTGAAAAACGTAACCTTTCGATTAACCAGTTTCTTGTTTGATTGTTCTCCCCTGTCCTGGCAGCCATCTTTCATACGATCTCTCCTGTGGGGTTAGTTGGCTCTCTTCAACTTTTTTTTTGGCGCAGTAGCAATTCACAAAAGCAAGGTAAACATAAACAAAGGTGAAACTACCAAATGTCTTTAGTTCCAGCGAGGAGGATGAGAGTAATATTTCCTATGCAGAAAGTGACGACAGTCTAAACTTCTATCTTCTTCTATTGTCATTCTATTTTCCCTTAAAAGCTGTTAAAAACCGATTCAAAATTATTATACCATTATGGTGCAGCTTTTAATAACAATAATATATGTCAGGTAGTACTTGAATGAGATGGGTAAACAACTCCACCTTCTAGGCCAACCTGCCCCACATAAGGGGTTAATTGGCTTACTCTGGATTGACGAATTCTTCAATTTTCTATGATCTTAGTATTAAATATTATGTGTTGAAAAAAATACTTGAAGTACTCTAATACTTGGAGTTTACACTGGTATCAGCCATAGTGGGATTATATTAACAGGAACGACTCAACAATCAAAAAAGTGAAAACTGTTGCCAACCAACCTCGCTCTCCCCTATGCAACAAATAGTAGAAATAATTTTTATTATTTTTTTATATGTAAGAATGTATAGAAAATAAAATTACTTAATAGCCTCTTATTTTCTGTTATTTAAACCGTTTTAAAGATAAGCAAATAAATAAATTTTTTTTTTTTTTTTTTTTTAAAGAAAAAATTGTAGATGAAGAAATTGTAAGATTGTAAATAAAATAAAGACATCCCTCAAACAAACAATGACATTTTGTTATGAAGGTTGTGTAAAACAAGGCCATCAATAGGTCATCAAAATTTGTGGGTCCTCGGAGTCCCCCCTTTGCCAAAATTAAGATGGCGAAAAACATTGGCCATCCTAGGGTTAAATCACTTGGCCTGCAATACTTTAAGGTATGCAAACAGTCAGCCTTCCGAGCCTTGAGAAAATCCTGAAGATCGAGAGGAAGATTCTAAGAATGATTCACGGACCCAAGATAACGCAAGAGGGGTACCTACAGGATAAAATAATGAAGAAATATACATGAATTTGGAAACAGTAGTCAGGTCCAGAAGACTGAAGTTCTACGGGCACATGATCAGGATGAATAGTGAAAGACAGAACAAGAAAATTTTTGACAAAGTCTGCAGCTATAATAGTATGGGGACGGTATGCAAAACAAATAAAAGAGGACCTGGGCAGGCTAAAAGTCACAGATTAAGATTGCTTGGAAAGAAGAGATTAAGATCTTCAGGGAAAAACTGAAAGGGGTTGGGGTTCTTGAGGATAGAAGAAAGGGACGAGGGAGAAAATGAAGTGAGGAAGAACGAAGGTAACAGTCCAGGAGGATGAGAGTAAGAAGAAGGCAGAGGGTGTGAGGAGGAAACGGAAGTGATATTCGCCTGGTCCTTGCTGGCCTTTACGAGTATAAAAAAAATGTAACAGTGTAATTGTATCTATGTTTCTAACAAAAATTCTTATCTTATCTACAGAAAAAAATAACCACGCAAAAAGATATAAGAATGAAAAATTGAATGATTTGTTCATACGTGCCTTCCAACGTATTTGAATGATATACAGAACTGAATGCCAGTCAGTTCTTTGGATTTAAAATAGCTTGGTTAATAGGAACAAAATCATAGTTTTTGTAACAAAATATTTTCAACCTCTATAAATCTACAAAAATGTAACAAAATAGTAATTTATTATACAAGTGACGGCAGTAGATCATTTTACAACTCGAGTGAAACGTTTACCCACACGAGCGAAGCGAGTGTGGTAATTTCACGAGAGTTGTAAATTCTACTTTTTTCACGAGTGTAATATTAATTTTTTTCTGTACTCGTGTAATACATGATCAGATCTAACCAGAATATGAACAAAATTAGGATGTTGTGAAGATTATGGTATGTTGTTGGTAGGTTATAAGCATGGTTGTGAAAGGTTATAAAATGTTATAACAATAAATTGAAAATGTTTAATTAAATAAAAAATAATATAATAGTAATAATATTTAATCAAACAGTGTTTTTTGAAGTTTTTTAGTAATATCAAAGATGTCTGTTTAAATTAAAATGATTGTGAAGTAGTGCAGTTATAAACAAGTGCAGGTTATAAACAAGGAAGGTAATTATTATTATATTTAAATTTTAAAATATATTGATTATTTCCACCAATAATTCATTCACATTTCAATTTATTTTGTTAAAATAAATTCATACAATGTTAAGAAACATTTAAAAGCATTTAATTTCCAACTTCAAATTATTTTTTAATTTATACTTATTACTAATTAAGAAGTCAATTCACTTTCTTCACTTGTGAAGAAAGTAATCACTTTCTTCACTCTATTGCAAAATGTTTCACTTTCTTCACTCATTTCAGTTTAGTAATGTTACCATTATTCAACGATTACAGAAAAACGTCCTTTTTTCTTCAAAAACTCCGACACAATCGAGGATTGCGTTATAAATGTTGTCATGTCAATCAACTACTTCGACAACTGGTCGAACCTGTTTGCATGGTTACTGGAAGAGTGTTGGTATAGCTTTCCTCTAAATGAAGTTTCTTTGACCTTTGGATAAAGACTTTATTTTTTGCTAAGCTTAAACTAAGCTTGAAACTGATAAACATTATTTCAAACTATATTGGAACCCAACCTCTACTTACAGTTTATCTTATTCCCTGATAAAAAAGGAAAAAAAAAAGTGCAAATGGAAACGTGCATTATAGCTCCTATCATTCCAAATGAAAAATTCTACTTTTCCACCCCTCCCCCCGGTCATCACGATAATATCGATAGTTTTATGTACGATACTATCGATTGCGAATACCATCGATAGTTTTACATAACTACTAAGAGTAGGACATACCTGGCTGACACATGTACATCTCATTACACGGGATATACCCACGATGTGCCCGAAATCAAACAATAGTCTGAGCGTTAGACATACTCGTATTTTTGAGGAATGTCATTACTACAAAAATATATATACACAAAATACTGCGAACAGCAATTTGGTTTATATTTACAAGTAATCGAGGTAATACGAAATAAAAATAAAAAGAGTCATTTTGAAAAGACATCGATATATTTTCTGGACAGTTTCCTGTAAAATAAAAATTATTTAAACCCTCATAAGTGTAACTAACTTTTACAGATTTTTTCAGGTTATGTTAGTGGGTTTGGTTGGTGACTTTAATATGATATTTTCCGGAGAGACATGTGTTATTATTTTTATCATGTTGTACGTAATTCATTCAATAGTTAACATTACTCAGTATATGCTACATATAACACTTATGTGTGTTTAAATAATTTTTATTCGAAGAAAATAATAATTTAAAATGCCATATAAACAATATAAACTCAAAAATAATCCAAAAGATAACAAAAATTATCAACTTTTAACGATACTTAAACACAAACGTAACCACATAGTTCAATCCTCAGAGCAAGACTAACTCTCCAGTCCATCGCTCCTTATATTTAGTTTGAAGCAGAACTGTCTGGAAGGTTCTAGGCAAGCGTAGATTATTCTCGAACAGTCACGAAACTGTACTTGAACAGTTTGTTCCCGGAACAAGTCTCGAACTCTTTTAAATCATATGTTTTGTGTTTTTTTTTTTCACTTTACATTATATACATTTATAGTTAGTTATATATACTTTGAATGAATGGTAAGTTGATAAATATGTTTTTTCCTTAGATATAAATATCTTATTTAAGATTTTAAGAGGGAAGAAATGGGTTGGGTAGTAGATCCCCAAAGGTCTAAATACTGAATGAGTTTAATAGCTCCAAGAGCCAAAACTCCTGATGTTAATTATTTTTTAATCTCGGGGCGAATTAATTCCACCTTCAAGGGCCGGGCCCTTTTTCTTATCAACTAATAATTTTTTAATATGCCGATGGATAACTTCATCTTCTCAAGCCCTTTTTAGGTTTATCATCCGAATTTTAAGAGGATATTCCGCCTCATAATAATATTTTTCTCATTAATAATTCGGAAATATATTAGAAGGAACAAAAGGAATGAATCTGTTGTTTGATATTGTTTGATACACAACATAATTTTTAATACTAAGATCATAGAAAATTGAAGAATTCGTCAATCCAGAGTATGCCAATTAACCCTATATGTGGGGCAGGTTGGCCTAGAAGTTGGGGTTGTTTAGCCATCTCATTTAAGTACTGCCTGACACATATCATTGTTATTAATAGCAGCACTATAATGGTATAATAATTTTGAATCGGTTTTTAACAGCTTTTAAGGGAAAATAGAATGACAATAGAAGAAGATAGAAGTTTAGATTGTCCTCACTTTTTGCATAAGAAAAATTGATCTCATCTTCCTCGCTGGAACTAAAGAAAATTGGTAGTTTCACCTTTGATTATGTTTACCTTGCTTTTGTGAATTGCTACTGCGCCAAAAAAAAAAGTTGAAGAGAGCCAACTAACCCCACAGGAGAGATCATATGAAAGATGACTGCCAGGACATGGGAGAACAATCAAACAAGAAACTGGTTAGTCGAAAGGTTAGGTTTTTCAAAGGAGTTTGGGGCTATGTGAACAGAATCGGAGTCAAATGTTTTTCCATGCCTTTAAACCAACTTTACTGAAAATATAAAAATTTACTTACATGTTGTAAAATCAATCAATGAACCACACTCTTATCTACACTGTTAGCATCGGATTGAAAACTCAGGACAAGACTCCCGAGATCGAGCGGATCACATGGTACAATGGTGGGGCCTTCACAACAGGTGTGACGGAAACTACAAGCCAATGGCCAACCTACCCCCTTTGCCAACCAACCCCGCTCTCCCTTACGAAATGTCCAAAAAAATATATTTTCGTTTTATTTTATTTTTGAACTCCTTGCATGCTGAGACATAAAATTCAAGAGATACCCGACAAGCCCATCCGCTTTTATAGGCTATTCAAGTAGGTAATCGTTGTCTGGAGAAACTAGAATAAATCTAGGACATTGAAAAATGTCTTCCTGTAACCAAAGCGGAAGTACATTTTGGAGTAAAATCTTGCTTGTCTTGTCACTTTCTAAGAAACTAGAAGCTTTAACAAATAACCATAAATTTCAATCTTGCCCATTTCAACTTTATATATTTATACTTTGAGTTATTTTTCATTCATTAGACAATATATGGCGGCTTGTAAGTGTTTTGTACAGTAATTTCCAAAATATATGGTTTGTATCAATCAGAAGAAACTCTATAATTCCAAAAAACAAAAACAAAAAAACATTTATTTTCCAGATCTAACGAATGAACAAAGATTTATAAAATCATGAAAAATGTATTCTTAGTAAGAATATGTGTCAAAATTTGACAAAAAAAACGTTTTTTTTCACTTTTTACTTTCACTTACCTATATATGAAATATATAGTAAGGAAAAGTATTGCGATCACGAAAAATTTGACTTCCGGTTTTCAACTAAAATACATGCTTTGGGGCCTCCTGAGTCGAAATAACCAGGTCCCGCGAAATGGTCTGTGTGTATGTGAAGAGACTAGCTCAAAAACTATAAACCGTGCAAACCTGAAATTGGATATTTAGTGTATTATATGCCCGCGATATGACAGCAAAACAATCTGGTGCGTGCGCGCAACACACAACTTTCACTTACCAACTTACTTAGATTAGAAATTAATGCGTTTTGTTAATTGCCACTTCTCGAATGAACAGAACGGCTTTAATTATGAACAATGGTCTGTCATTAAAGGCGTACTCCGCATGCGTGGGCTCAACGAGTTTTATGAGTTGACTGAATATTTTTCTTTTTTTCTCCTCTATATGTTTTCTTTATTTTTGTCATATGTCATAGTTAGCCATTTCTTATTTTTAGGCTAAACGAGAGACAGTTACTTTCTCCGTATAAACAAAAAAAAAGGTACTTTAGGAAACAAACAAACAAAAAAGGCCCCAACCCCCCCCCCCAAAAAAAATCCCCCTCAGAACATTTTAATAATGATAAAGCTTACCTGATATTAAAGAACACCTAATTTTCATTAAACATGCCGAATTTGATAAAAATCGTTATAGCCGTTTTTGAGATCATCGAAAAAAAGGTAAAAATTGGAAAAAAATTTATGAACTAGTGCCCGCTCCGTTTGACCAATTTTGATGAAATGTTGGCTATCACATCTTTGGCGTATACATACATCAAATACCCAGTTTGAACAAAATCGTTAAAGCCTTTTTTGAGTCAATAAAAAAAACACGTGAAAATGATACAAAATTAATTAAGTAAAGTCCCCCCTTCGGTTGATCAATTTCGATGAAATTTTTACAGTCATATTGCGGGCATATAAATCGACCAAATACTCAGTTTAATCAAAATCGTTTGAGCCGTTTTTGAGAAAATCGAAAAAACTTAAAAAGTTATTAAATAAAGTACCCCCTCCCTTTGAGTAATTTGGACGAAATTTTTGCTGTCACATTGCGGGCATAAACATACACTAAATACCCAATTTCAGGTTCGCACGGTTTATAGTTTTTGAGCTAGACATGTTATAAGTTATATGTTGATTGGCCTGTTATATGTTAAAATGCCAGTATTTATATGATGCCTATGCCGAATGATTGGTATGCTGTAGTACTTGTTGTATTGTTCATTAATAGTACTTCTGTGGCATGGTGATGAATACTATGTACTTTATATAAAGTTGGAGTGCCTTAAACAGGAAAGGCCTAAACAGCGGTTGGCACTCCAAGGGCTAGAGTGATGGAGCGGTGTTGTCACATTAGAGGGGTCAGCCGCATTTTTAAAAATTATAACTTAAGCTTCCTTTGCACTTGCTATCATACCAATCCATTATTCTTCCATTTCAATTGTATATTTTACCTGAAAATTCTTTAAAATACCTTAAATACTTATTTATTCGCTTGTATATTTTTATTATTGTAATCCCCTTGCAGATTTGCACCTGCGATGCGGCTTGGCTTATATTTCGCTTTGAGTTTCTAGTTGTTTGAAAAGTTCTATATACATATTGCTGTAAAAGGCCACTGTTGTTTCAACCGATGTGGAGGCTTGCCTGAGGAAAAGTGAAAAAACATATCGTTAAAGATCCCTAACCTAATCATAGGCAAAACTTAGTGGCATAAAGTGACGTTAAAAAGAACCAACGGTCTTAAGCATATTCTGCCATAGCTCTTTTATTCCTTGTTTTTTGGCTCTAACACTGTCAAATGTTATTCCCCACCCTCTTTATGAGGTATGTATATTCATAATCAATAAAGGATTTCCTATACAATTTTATTGACAAAAGATGTTTTTTTAAGAAGCACCTTGAGTTCCCATGAGGAACTCTTTTAAGGCGAAACTTTGAGGAATGAGGATATAAAGAGGCAGTATAAAGAAATGCTGGAAGATAACCTAAGGAACATTCCTGCTGAAAGTGGTGCCAAAGAGGTAGCATCTCAATGGAGGGAACTGAAAAGTTGAATCACTGGAGCAGCAGAGCAATATTGCCTCGCAGAGCGAAAACCTCCAAACAGAGCTTGGTTTGATGCGGAGTGCAATGAAGTTATCAAGGCACGCAATATACAAAGAGCCAAGTGGCTGGGCAAAATAGGAAAGATTTCCATAATGCTGGGCCCACTCTAAAAAAATCATCAGGGCTAAGAAGAGAATTTGGATGAACGATAGGGTTAGGGAAATTGAAGAATCCAGATGCAAGAATGAAACCAGAAAATTCTACAAGGAGGTCCAGCAGCAGAAAACTGGTAAAAGAAATGCTAACCCAACAATGAGGAGTGAAGATGGAAGACTATTTGTCGCAGAGGTAGAGCTGCAAGAATACTTGAAGAAATACTTTCAGACACTCCTGAAATCAGAACATGATATAGATGTCCCGAGCCCTGGAAATTATGCGAGTGTTGACAATGACGATGAAGATGTACCACCATATAAAGAGGACATCGAAGATATTCTGGAGAAGCTAAAAAGTAATAAGGCTCCTGGTCCAGATGGAATACAGGATTTCTGCAGAATTTCTAAAGTTGGGACATAATTCATTGGTCAGTGAGATCCATATTCTAATATCACGCATATGGCAAGCAGAGAGGATGCCAAAAGAGTGGTCAGAAGCAATAGTCGTTCCACTCTCTAAGAACAAAGGGGACACGACAAATTGCAAGAGCTATAGAGGTGTAAGCCTGTTAAACATGTAACCCTTGCAATTTAAATTAAACATGTATTACAAATCAACCGCTCCTAAATTTTAGTACCCCATTATACATCGATGGAGGTAGATGGTTGGGGCCAAGTATGAAACAAGATAGAAACCAATGAAAATATAAGAAGAAGAAAAATACTCGTATATATACATGAAAATTAATTAATAATTACAGAACAAAAGAATATGAATAAACCTTGGAAGTTGATATTCAATTTCAAGTTAGGTAGGAAAGGATTTTCAGTTAAAACTTTTTTAGTGTGGAAAGCCAACGTTTCGATCCAACTTTTTGGATGTTCATCAGGGCTAAAAGGAAAGAAATATATGAGTATCTATGCTAGAGGATGGCAATTAAATTGATACTTTACAAAACTGATAATTATATTGTATAAAAGATGGTAAGCATTTTACATGAATATTTAAATAAGTAGCTGGTTAGAAAAATAACATAAAATCTGATATTTACCTTCAGAGTCCAGAGTATATCAAAGACTGAAGGTAAAATATGTTTTTTTTTATTATTATTTTTTTTATTTATATAAACATATGGAAGACAAGAAAATGTTAGAGTAATATTTTTTGTTTTTATTACTCTAACATTTTCTTGTCATCCATATGTTTGTTAAAAAATAAACAAATATTTTAATATCCAATTCCAAAGTTTTATTTATATTATTTTGTTCTGTAATTATTAATTAATTTTTAGGTTTATACTCGTATATATTTAAAAAAAAAAATGTTTGCATCATATATTTTTATTGGTTGCTATCGTGTTTCATAATTAGCCTTGATGAAGACCTCAATCTCGTGTGGAAACGTCGACACAATATATGGTATTGCACATATAGTGTTGTTTTATTTAGCCGCAACCCACAATCATATCCATCACACAAGTAACGATTTGATTTTAATAAAGAAAAAATATTTAGTTTTCGTGGAGTTACTCATAGGAAAAATTATGAAGCATAGAGGCATAAACCAGAGAAAATTTATAATACAAATATAGGAATCTAAGTACTGTTATAATTAGTTTTTATACTCCCTTTTCCTCAAGCGTTCTCCTTAGCCCTTAGTTATGGAAGAATATATTTTTTAATATCCTCGGAATTCCAAAAATATTTCCGTCCACGGGGAAAAGTGGGCATTATATTTTTGGAATAAAAAAATGAAAAATAAAAAAGATAAAAAACAAATAAAGAGGGAGGTAGGCCCCAAGCGGGGGATAAAGAGTGGAAGCATTGCCCCGCTGAGCGATATAAACTCACTGCCCACAATTCAATTTCCTCCTCCCGGCGGCTTCGAGTCCCGTCGGAGGCAGTAAAACTTCCAAAAATGAATTTCATCCGCGAACGTTCCAAGCATTCAAAAAGGAAGAATTGTCGTCTGAGAATTCTCTAAGGGCCGTATTTATGAACGTTCCTAAGGAAGCAGTTGAGGTTACATTAACTGGTTCCTATTTTAAGTTAACCTTAAAGCTTAAGTGTTCCTTTAGATAATTCTCATTTTATGAACCTTCCTTAACAATTCCTTTCCTTAACTAAGTATGCATTTATTAAGGTGCAAATTTAAGGCCACCTTATCAATCAGAGAAGATTGATAAGAGTACTCTGCCGCTTGGTGTAACCTCCTAAACTGTCATCAGTGTTAACTTCACTCTTGTTAACTGTGTTGTTTCGAGTGTTTTAAGTAGTTAATGTGGCAATTACAGCTCTAGAACTATAAGAAAGTGATAATTGGAGTAGAAATCACTCAAAGTTGAATAGTGTGCAAACATTGTTAGTGTAAAAGAACAAACAAATGTATACAATGTTTCATCTAACCGATTACAAAACAACTTAATGGATTCTTCAGGATAACAATAAAAAATATCTTTATTATAAGATGAAGATGCAAATGAGAGTGAAAAGTGTGATAAAACAATGTTAGGTAGTGTTAGTCTCAAACTTTATTTCTCTTGAGGTTAGCTTGGAAGATGAGAGACTGCAATATTCTTCTAATTATGATTTTTGTGATGTACTATTGTATATTTATTATATATTTCTTAATATTCTTCAAAATATTCTTGGATAGTTTAGTTCCAACCTTCTTTATGAGAAGGAGTTGTAAATGTTAGATATGTGTAAATTAGTAACCAACTTATTTTTAAAAAGATGTGTGTTGGAAATGTGAAATATTGAAGCTTCAGTTTCCTTAATAAGTAAGCTGAAATTTATTTTCAACAACTTCATATTCTTATTTGAATTATTAAAAACTGATTGTTTACTTTAGAATGCTATTACTTTTGTATTAGCATATTAATTATTGGAAAAATCTTAGTGGATGTACATGTGTTTTGACATTTTATAAAGAATTGGTTTATTAGTGTGTATTATGATTCTGTTATTTATTTTTCATTTTTATATAATAATAAATAAAAGTTGTCTATCAATTTATTCCTGTTCTTTTTACATTTCTCTTACCACTCTTCCAAAAACTTTTTATACCAAACTTATCTAATTTCAACAAATTCCATGAAAGCCTTTTATGTAAAATAGGCACAGATAAATAAATTAACTTTAAAAATGTTAAATTGGTACTATTAAAATTACATTTAATTTTCTCAAATTGGATTCAGTCTATATTTCATGTCAAGATTTTGTTTTGTCAATGAGTAATTGAGTGAAAATATCTTTACTATCAATGATTAAGATTATATTGCTCATTACAGTACTACTTGCAGAAGGAAAAAATGAATTCACTTAATATTCTTTCAGATGTTTATATCACCAACTAATCAAATATTTACAATTACAGCTCTAATACTGGCTACTGAAACATGTGATTAAAGCTGTACACTTAAGTAAATCTATCAATATACTAAATAAGTATGCATTAATTGAAAATAATACATCTTTTGTTTTGATTTTGCTTACATAGAGAAATTATCTGTCTCTCATTGTGCCTAGTAAAAAGAATGGCTACATATGAAAACATTTGATAAATATATAAAGGAGAAAAAAAGAAAAATATTTCACCAAGATTAAAATTTTTATTTCCCTTAAAAAGTGCAATAATATTTCACCACTTTTGTTGTTTACACCTCATATAAATAAAGTAAAAATTCCAAAAAATCGTTTGTTCTTAACAAACAGTTCTTTTTAATAAGTGTTTAAGTCCTGATATTTGTTTTCTGTTTTCATTTCTATTATTAAATAGTTAAGGAGAGGCTAAAGGTAGCTAATCACCTACCTTAGCACTAAGGAAGGAAAACAGATCAAATTTATAGGAACACCTTAGGATCGAAGGCGTCCTTAAGATAGGAAAGGTAAAGGAACGTTTATAAAATGAAATCATTCATAAATATGGCCCTAAATCTCCAAAGTGGAATATAAAATTCAACTGAATGTTACAAATGTATATAAGTACACTAGTTAACCTATGCTTAAAAAAAAAAAAAAAAAAAAGGACTATTACAACTCTTGGGTTCACTACTGTATAAGGAAGAACTGTTTCTTGTTCAGTGGTCTTGCAAGGAGGTGATTTGACCGTGTTCACGCTCAACCGCTAGGTTTTCCCCATTATACTTTCAATTAAGGACTCAATGAGTAGTCCATGGCACCAGCGAAATACACCATTTACTGGTTTACTGGTTTATTTACAATACATTCATAGCTAACCAAATTGATAGAAAATCTGGAATTTGGAAGCTAGAAATAATTCAACAAAAGACAATCTGAGCAAAAATCGAATGATTTAGGTTAAGTTCTTGAAAACTTTGAGTTATAAAGCGTTCATAACCCTAGAATTGTAAACATTAGTGTATTTTTTCATATTTCTTCTAGTAATGACAATATTTCAATTAACCGAACGTATCTCTAAATACAATGGGTTTTATTCTTGGGTCCCATTCTTCCTATTATTATCGAGAAAATCGATTCAACACGTTTTAAGCCACCGGAAGTTGTCTGTGTTTATAAATATACTTATAATGATCTCGGTAATTGAATAGATCCTGAACAACTTTTTTGCATTGTCTTGGGAACTAACGAAAGTTTCATCTGGCTTCTTTTTTTTTTTTTTTTTTTTCTTTTCAGACCCAATTTTTTTTCCTATTTTCTTTTGCCGTTATCCGATCTCGCCAGCTAACGAACTTAGGAACCCCGGTTTCTGGGCCAAGTCGCGGTCGGTCCGAAGTTTATGTTAAAATTTTATAAAACCCTCCCTTCCCAATATTTTATTAGATTTAATTTATTATGAATATATTTTTCCTCTATATTTAAATAAATTTGTGGAAGTTTTGAGGAAAAGAGAACTCTAAAATTAACTATATAAATAAATAATGGAGAGATGAATAGTAATGTTAATAATAGGAAAGTGGCTGATCCTCTATCGTTCGTTAACCACTTCCTGGGTCATACTGGATCCCTATTACCGGAGCGACCTCCCTATAGGGTATCAGGAAACCCTAAATAGGGGCTGCAATAACTTGCTCCAGTATATTGTGTGCCTAATCATCATACCCTAATGTAAATATGTTGTATAATATTCGGATTTTCATATTTTTTATGTATTCAGAAAAACTTAAATTTTTATTTTAACATAAATTTAAAAATTTATGTATTAAGAAAAACTTACTTTATTCACTGAAGGTTATTCAAATAATCACTCATAATATTCATAAACATATGGCATAAAACATATTGTAACGTTAAATCGATAAGCAAAAAAAAAAAAAAAAAAACATATGGCGTAAACTCCCAGACCGTTTGTTGGAACAAAATAAGCGGTTGGAACGAACTGTTTGGGTCTAGATCTTTCGTGCCAAGTCCACGCTGGCGTAGAACTGTCCACATTGTTCTGGAACATTCCAGACCTGACCATTTACGATTATATATAAGGAGCGAGTGACTGTTAGTAGAAGTCTGTGTCTTGAATGTGTAACTCAAGTCATATGATTGTGTGTTATAACGTTATCATTTTTGTAGCCTGCTCAAATAATTAAGTTGTAATAATTCCTTGGCATTGATAACTGTATATTTCTGTTAAATCAATATTTCTCAACCCACATAAGTGTTACAATATCTTTATATTCGTAAACATCTCATATCCTGATGTTTGTCGGAGGTAATATCAGAAACTACTCAACACATTTTGATGAAATTTGGCTCATTGTGTGCAGTTTTGTCCAACTTAAAAGATAGTTCTTATCTCGATTGTTGGCCTCAATATTCCTTTTATTGCTTAAAAAAAATGTTTATTATAATACAATTAAGTGTGATTATTAGTAAGTTATATAAATATCCAACAGATGGCGGTGTAAGTTGATTTATTGTCACAACACATTTTCTTTCGATATTTATCGAAACATAAACTGCTATAAATACAGCTAAACATATATAACTAACTAACTAACTAACAGCTATAAACATAAAGCTAAACATCCAGTTGCAAATCTATTTTTTCTGGCTTGGACTAGGAAAATCCGTTTTTTACCATGGGAAATTGTGTCGCCTTTTCACGTGAGGGGAAAACATCGAATATATTTGTTTTAGCAAAAGAAAGGTTAACCAAAATCATTGTGCACCTGTTAGCACTACATAATACTTTGGAATTGAGAATTCTAATAATAAAAAATAATGTAAATTATTATCATAAAAAGTTATAAATTAACGTTATCTATCTCATTTATAAAATTAAATTTTTATGACTTGATCAGTTGTAATTAAATATATTCTGCTGAATTAAATATATTCTAAATTAATATATATCAGGCAAATGATCAATTTGTTACAATTTTGCTGTCTATTGTGATAGTACTTAATCCTATTCCAATTATATTTACATGTGTGTTATTTATATTAAATAAGGATTTTTTTTTTTAACTTTCTTTTTCCACTAAGATAATATTTAAAATAAAAAGATGTCTCGAAAATAATAGAATAGCAGAGTCTTCTCTTCGATTGTTCCAGTCAAGAAATAAAAAAATATATTAAAACAATTGTCAGAGCGACTGGCTTAACTTTCCCCTTGGCTGTTACAACAAAGAAGTCCAACTGAACCGAATCGTTTTCTATCTCTTTGCAATCAATTTTCCTTTTTCTTTTTTTTTTTTTTCAATTTTTATATTTTCTTTTCTCTTTCACTTTTCCCTTTCCACGGCCGCCTCAATACGATCTGCTCCTGAGCGGGAAGATTGAAAAGGGGAGCCTGTTTATGACTCCTTCCGGACGACCGATGCGGAAACAAAAATTGAAAAAGTTTAACCGCCGGGATATCAGGTCATGTGACGAGCAGATGATGAAATTTCAGATGAACAGAGTTTCGGAACTTTTTATTTAAAAAAAAAAAAAAAAAAAAAAAAAGAAGAAGAAGAAGAAGAATAAAGCGTCTAGGATCTTCAAACGTTAAACGTTAAAAAAATAAATAAACGATCTATAAATACCCTTAGCTTAACTGCCATGGGATTTTATAGCGATTACTGTTAAACCTAAAAAAAAAAAAAAAAAATTAATGAATTTTGACGGGTTTAAATGGGAAGGATCGCATTTTAAGATTTCGTCATTGGTTATTTTCGGAGATTTTGGTCCTGCACTTGAAAGTTCCTAAAACCAATTTGGGGATTGTTTATATATAATTGGGATTTTTTATATTCAAATGAAGAATTTGTACAGTGTATATTAGAATTATTAAATACCTTAGAAGTACTTAGGTATATTACAATCATATACTATATACAGAGGTAACTAGTCGCGAAAAAAAAGCCGTATTATTACGGTTTTTAAAATTTTAGTTCGCGAGAACTAACAACAGATCGCATTGAAAACGTTGGTAGCGGTAGCCAGGAGGGGGGGGGGGTAAAACCCCATAAAATGTTAGTTGTTATATATATATAGATATATATATATACAATCATATAGAATAGAAGCACCTCGATATCGCGAGAACTAAAAAGAGATCGCTTTGAAAACGTTGGTCGCGGTAGCCCGGAGGGGGGGGGCGTAAACGTTCCCCGACGCCACCAGGAACCACCACCGTCGCCATCTAGTTGTCCCCGCGCTCCAGTTAGCTCTCGCACTCGTTAATTTTCATTAACTAATTACTATGGGTTTTTTTTTCCTAGCTAATTACCTCTCGCAAAGGTAAATATTCAAAAAGTCCTTATTATGTGGTGAAGCGGCGGGGGAGGGCGGGTGGGGTTTTACCCCCCCCCCTCCTGGCTACCGCTACCAACGTTTTCAATGCGATCTGTTGTTACTTCTCGCGAACTAAAATTTTAAAAACCGTAATTAATACGGCTTTTTTTTCGCGACTAGTTATAAAAAAACAAACTGATTTGGAAATTTTTTTTATTTGAAATGGAAAATTGCATTTATAGTAAGAAAATATAAAATCCAAATTTGGTTTGGTACCATCACCACTTGTTTTGGAAAATTCTCAATTATCCTTAGAAATACTAAATAATGTAGGATAAAAATATACAAAATATTTCTGTATATTTTTGAATATGAATTTTCTTTGTTGACTAAATATGGACGTTAAATTATAAAATAAAAACTAAATATATAATAACCTTCAAATATTTATAAATATGTCAAAACAAGCAGGTTTTATATTTTCTTAGGAAATTGTATGCAATGAAAAAAATAGCAATCCCCCAGGGTCGAATGAGGCATAGAGAAAGAAATAAATAAATATAAATCTGGCCCGTAACAGTATATAAGCGAAAGTAAATAAATGGACTTTGGGGCCATATAGATTATATCCGGCACGATTCATATCAATTCCATCTAAATTGAATTATGTACAGATTAAATTACGCCTGAGAGACACAGAATATATTAGTTTCTTTGTATAAAAAGCGAAAATACGAGTGGATATATTGTTGGATGATTGGCACGAATTTTTATGTAAAAAAAAAAGAGGTAAATTTATATAATTATATATAAAAAAAGATAATGCTTAAAATTGTATTCATTAAATCACAATAGGCTTAATTGAAATAAATCGGGATTCGAATGGGTATCTGCATCACCGTTGCCTTTATACAAAAATCTTTTTTGTATAACCTTATTGAAAGAAGTAGTGTTGATACAAGGTGATTGAGGGTCTGGCCACACATGTCCGCACCGGATCCGCACCGTAGCATTAATGTAGGTTATGTTCAGAATATTTTTAATTTAACTTACATGTTACCTTTAGTTATGCCTAAAGTGGCCTTTGTCTGACATGTGTGGCCTGACCTTTAGGCATAACTAAAGGTAATATGTAAGTGAAATTAAAAATATTCTGAAAATAACCTATATTAATGCTACGGTGCGGATCCGGTGCGGACATGTGTGGCCAGACCTTGAGAGAAGGTGGGCTGCCCGAGACCTATGACGTAGTTGGACGCATCTGTGAATTTATCAATGAATTGATCAATGAACCTGGGATGGCCAGGTTATCAGCAGGCTGCTAAGCAAAAACAAAAATTTTAAAAATAAAAAAAAAAGTTAAATATAAGATTAAAAAAGTTACTAAAGAAACAAAAATAAATTATGTTAAGTTATTGTTATAAAATTTGTATTGTATGTTCGTGTAATTTTATATTTTGAATAAATATTTTTATATAAATAGATTGTTTAATGCACGTTATTGTTGTTTTGTTTTTTAAAGATCATCATTATCATTAATAATCAATACATTTTATTGATGTTTCTTTCCTAAAATGAATATTTATCCCATATTTTACCATAAATTATAAATGAAAACTATTTCTATAACTTCTAGGTTTTTTATTTATTTGTTTATTTCAATTAATAAATCTTTCCTGGTTGAAATTATTAATTCATTACCGCAAATTCCAATGAGTGGTCACACCAGATATAAATAATCACTGGGAAAATATAATTAATTGGTATGTACATGCAAGATTATTTCAGTATTATGAAAAGAAAAAACTATACCAACTCATGTAATAAAAAATGTGTCCGTGGTCGGGTTTGTGGAGATAAAATCTCAGTTGTGAAATCAGAATTTAAAATAATGGAAAATATTAAACTTTTTCACTTTAAAGGCATTCTGAAAAATTGTAGTATTTTAAGAGAATTCAGTACGCATGCGCTGAGGCATTTGTCCAATGACGTAAGGGGGAGAGGGTGAGCCCACCTTCTCTCTATTCACCTTGTATTATTGTATTTGTTGTATATTATATATGTTGTATTATTGTATTATCGTATTATTTTATCTGCATCACTGTTGCCTTCACACAAAAACCTTTTTTGGATAACCTTATTGAAAGAAGTAGTGTTGATAACCTTATAGAATGAAGCCGGTTATTCGATGATAATAATAACAAATAATAATAATAATGTGCATTTATTAAAATATTTTATACATACAAAATAACTAAATTATCACAAATATACACATAAGCTTGGACTAGGTCCTTCAGCTAAGCTCAGCCTAAGAGAACAAAAGTTGAAATAAACTGAAAATGTTGACTAAAATATAATAAAATAAAAAAAATACATTATTATACATTATGATTTCCATTACCTATTAAAATTATTATCTGTAGATCATAGACTGTAGATAATTTTAACCATAAATATACACAAAAACAAAACTACCTAAACATTCTCACTAAAAATATTATTCATGTTTATCCATTTAGCTTAAATTCCGTTATCAGTTCATTCCTATAACGGTTTGCCTGTACTACGTAAAGATAATTTAAAAATAACTCATAATCTAAATGACCACAGCCAAAACTCTTTATCCTAATTTCCCTTAAAACAGGACAAACCCCAACAAAGTGATATACGTCCTCAATCTCATTCATATTGCAGAGTGAACATATCAGCTGTTGTTCTTGTCGGTTTATTGCATAATTTAGATTTAATGACTCGGAGCGTACTTTCATTATAACACGCATCAGGTTTAAATTATTAACATCATTCAAATAGTGTTTTTTATCTAATTCGAACTCTAATTGTATGTATATTAAATGGAATTTAGCATTTGCAACTTTTTTCATGAGATTTATCCTAAAATCATTTTTTAAATTATCTATTACAAATTTAACCTTTGTTTTTATGTTTCCCTCTTTAATCCAGTATATGTTTTCATAATTAGCGTCCCTTGTAATTTCTTGTAGTTCCTCGTACCAACTCAGTCTCTCTTTTATAATACATGAAGCTAATATAAGCGGGAACCTACTACCCTGCATTTTGAAAATTTTATTCGATGATGATAAAATCGATTTTTCGAAGCAATATCGATTTGGCCGTTACAACCGATAAGTACCTACTATCGTATATAATTGGCAGAATCACTACTTTTCTTCTTATTTTTGAGCTCCTATGATCAGAACCGAGCGTGCTTCAAATCGATCACTATTCTTATTATCTAAAGGTAACCAATTTCCAGAGAGGGACTTACTTAGTTGCTTTCTTAGTAAGTTGGAACCACAAGACCTTACAGGACTAAGAGGCTCCATTAGAAGCTTCAAAGACTGATTACCTTAGCGGTAGAGAAGATCCCAGCACACGCCGCTTTATTCAAATCATAGTAAACTCTCTCTATACCTTGCCGTCCGAAATTTTCTATATTCTGTTCTTATTAATGGTAAAATAAATTCTCTAAATATTAGCTGAATAAAAAAAAAAAAAAAAAAAAAGACTAGTGCAACACACAACCTTCACATATCAACTTACTTATATTAGAAATTGAAGTGTTTTGTTAGATGCCATTTCTCAAAGCCACGCATTTTTCTACGTTCATTTACTTATTTTTGTTTGTGTTTGCTCTCTAAAGTACACTAATTTTTTTTTTATTAAATAAAAGTTTTTACTTGCTATAATTCGGCAATGCAAGTATAATACTCCAAGTCGTCTGATTTTATAATTCTCTATTGTCTTTATGAAAACTTCATTTAGTTAGCATGAAACAAATAATTTCGATTGAATGAACAGAACGGCTTTAATTATGAACAATGGCCTGTCATTAAAGGCGTACGCGTGGGCCCAATGTGTTTTACGAGTTGACGGAATATTTTTCTTTTTTTCTCCTGTATATGTGTACTTGATTTTTTCATATTTCATATTTAGCCAGTTAATTTCTCCATATAAATAAAAACAAAGGGACTTCATAGCAAAACAAAAAAGGCGCCCTCCCCCATTTAAACCCCCTCAGAACATTTTAATAATCCTTTCCCCACTCAAACTCTAGAGATATCGGACCTTCATTGCATGACTATCACTCGACAATATAAGTTCACCTTAAGGCGGAGCTGAAATGTTCCACGCCTACTTCAGCTTTGGGGCTATATTTGAAGTGTGTCAGGTTATGTTATCAAGTATGACAAACAGATGGACAGTACGTTGAAGTCAATACAAGGATACTATAAGTCATGAAATAATTATAAATTAAACAAAAAAAAAGCAAATCATAAAGATAATAAGACAACCAAGTCATGCAATAATGAATGTTTTGTATATAAGTAATACATAGATAGTATAGAGAGTCGTAATAAGGTCTCTGCACTATTTTTTCAAAATTTATCTACCCCTACTACACCTGAAAAAAAATCTATTTTAATCTTTCTTTCAAAGAGGCCTTTTTTTTTATTTTTTTTTTTATATATTTTTTTTATATAATCAATAATAACGTCAAAGGAAAGTGGTTTAAACTTTCGAATCAAGAGACTGTATAGGATCAACAATTAAAGGTTAGAGCAACAAAATTAACCAAAAAGACTTGTTTATATGCAAAGAATCGGTTTTGGGTCACCTGTGGTGTAGTGGTTAGCATAGAAACTTACAATACTAAAGGTCGCGAGTTCGTGTCCCGAGGTGGCCCTAGGATTTTTTCATGGGAATAAAGTATCCTTACCTATGCCGTCCCTCGGATAGGGACGTAAAATGGAGGTACCGAGCCTGTACGATGACAGGTATTCCTTAATGATCCCTATCCTAATTATATCTGGATAGGCAAAATTCAGTAGCATCGTCCGATTAGCCTTAGTAGCATCAAGTGACTTTAAACAAGGAAAAATAGTAAAGAATAGGTTTACATAGAATGAAATCTTTCGCTAAGAGATAAAAGTTAGCGATTTATGATTAATTGAAAAATAAGGTGTAAATATATATCTTCTAACTTTTTTTTTTTTATAGCTTAAATAAATAACGTCATTACTTGATTTATTTAACCATCAGATTAACACGTCTTCCGTGCAATTATTTCTTTCATTATGTTCTGACTATAACTTTATTTTTCTATTTTTTTTTAAATATCTAATCTAAACAAAGTTTTATTTTAAGTAATTTGAAACCGTAACTGATCTACGACGACTAATTATGAGGACCTCATTATTCGAATTAATGGTGGATCGAAAACCCGACACACGAGCCTCAAAAGCGGTAGCTAAGATGAGGATGGGGGGGGGGGGGGGTGATGTTATTTCGGAGATGAATGAAACATAAGCTGGTTGAATAGTGGTTATTACCATACATCGCCCCCCCCCCATAACCCCCCAACCTACCTCCGTCCTAGCCTCTTTGTGCCCCCTATGCGAAATTCAAATTCAGCCAGCGCTCTTTAGGTTTAAGGCTGATTAGGTTTGACGCGACAATTCGGTACGCCTATAACTTCCCTTATCCGGTTATATCCTGAGATAAAGGAACCCGTTCAAAAGGAAGATCGAGTAAAACAGAAATTTAAGTCATCAAAATATAAGAATTATTTTCGCAAAGATATTGTTAATTCGGTAAACTAATGAATATAAAAATTTAAAAAAGGTTGATAGTTTAATATGATGAAATAAATAAAACTTGGAAAATTTTCACCAAAAAAATGTCATTAGCAAAGTTTATTTAGGCAACGTTTCGGCTCTCGGAGCCATTTTCAACCCTGTAAGCATTTTTTACATAATGTATTAATTTATAAATATTGCATAAAAAAAAAAAAAAAATTCATAACATTTTTCTGTTTGATATTATGATGTGCAGATACCCTGCATCATTCTTGATTATTAACTCTTTGCACTCAGCACCGTTTCGGACGCTACCTACAGGCAACTCGACGCACTTATTCGCGAAAACGTACACCTTGAAAACGTAATCTTATACAGTCAAATTTTAGAACCATGTAAGGAATTGTAATGAAATTGTAATGGAATTGTAATTTAGGTTATATGTATTAGTGCAGCTTCAAAAACATATAGTTACAAAAAAAAAAATAATTTTTTTAAATTTTATTTTTTTTATAATTTTATATATTTTTTTATAATTTTATTATAAATTATTATAAAGATTAACGTACTATAAAATAGATAAAAGATTATAATTATAATATATACTATAGTGGATAAAAGATAGCGGATGTTAAAAGATTATCGTATTATAAAAATAATGAAAAAAACCGCGAGCCGCAACCGTCATTCATCACCAAAAGCGAAATATCCTATAAATAGTTTTCACGATTTGTTTATGTCCTTATATTTTAAAAACTGAAAATTATTTGCACAGTCTCCCTCGGTATTAGCGGAGCCATCGAGTTTGAAGAGAAATTTTAAATGGCTCCGCTCCGGAGACCTCGAGTGCAAAGGGTTAACAGATTTGAAAAACTATTCTTACAATGTAAAAAGAAAAACAACTAGTCGCTTGCTGGAGACGTCTTCTACACAATAACAATCCAATCGAATGTGACAGTTGCTAGAAGTTAGTAGTGGGAGATATGATATACTGGAAAATATAACTTTTATATCAAACAATTGCAAATAACTAATTTAAACTTTATATTATTAATAGTAAACTTAATATTTTTATTTACTAGTTTTTTAGATGACATTAGAATGACGCCTCCAGCAACCAGTTTTTCATTTTTATAAATGACGCCTCAAGGTTTAAAATTCGAAGTGCCAATGCCCTCGCCGTGTTCAAGACTAATGGAACACTTGGAAAATGAGATTCCTTGGATTACAGAATCCACCCCGAACTAATTTTAACGATCCGCATTTCCCTGCCAACTGACTGAATAATTTCAAAAGATAATTGGGAACAATTGGAGTTGGAAATAGTAATTTGTTAAAGGCTAATTTGAAGGTAGGGATAGGCCCAATAGGCTGTTGCTAACTGAGGCTAAATTGTAGCAAGAAGCCCCCCCAAAGCACCCCCCCCTATAGCACCTCCCCCCTTAGGAACCTAATCTACTGATTAGAAGAGCAATCTGAAGTTGCGACTTATAGCGGCCACTATCCCTACTAAAACTTTTCCATTAAGCTATTGGATGCCCCACCCCCCTATCCCACCTTCCTACTTGTAATAAATTTCTGCTCAAAAACAATTTATCTCATATAAAGTTCTTGGCGAAGTAAAACTCTTCTATACTGTTCATCTTGGGCAAAGAGTTGTATTAATGGGCCAAAGTCTGTTTGTAAAGTTCCCTTTTTTCTTATATTCTTGCAGCTTTTTCTTTTGTCTGGAAATAAATATTGATTAGACAAAATACATATGTTTAATTGCGAAATATAGACAATAAGGAGAATACATTGAGCAAGCAGAGTAGATGTTAACACACATCGGGCCGGGATAGGCGGGCGCAAGCGACGGTGCTGCTTCTTTACAGGAACTAGAGAAACGGGGATAAAAGCCGGGCCATAGGCGAGCGCAAGCGACGGTGCTGCTACTTTGAGGACCTAGAAGGAACTAGAGAAACGGGGATAGAAGCCGTGCAATAGACTGGAATTCATAGGTTTTTTGCCGTTTTTAATTTATTTTTCCATTATTAAAACCCGATTGAGCAAAAAATTGTTGGAAAAATGTCTAAAAGGTATTGCTCGGTCCCTCAGTGTTCAATTAGAAAATCAAAAGACGTGTCATTCCCTTTCATTTCCAAAAAATAAAAAGATTCTTAAAGAATGGATTGTAAAATTAAGAATAGATAAGCCTGTTTCGAAATATATGACGATATGTAGTCTTTATTTTAAAGAAAGAGACTATATTTATCCAGGTAAATATTAGTATTTGACATTATATTATTCCAAAATGCTAGTTTTATGCAAATAAAATTGAGACCATAGTGTCATAGATTTGTTTTTCTTTTTTAATTTTCCCCATTTTTCTATTACATCCGTTGTTCTTAATTGTTCCATGTTCTCAATGCGAAGCCTGAAAGTTGTGAGAAATAAATAAATAATATGACAAAGAATCTAAGCTGTCATAACAATGATTGTGTGAATAGGTAATTAATGTTATTACTAACCGAAAAACGTCTAGTAAAGTTACAATGATGTGTTTGCATTTACCAGAACTACCAGCTTTACATGTACAATGACAAGAAAATTCCTTATTATTAATAATACATTTGATTTCCACTTTTATTTGATGGGACAGTCTTTTAAGATTGCTAGTTTAAAGGCACGAGGCTTGTAAAATAACTGTTTTTTTATTTTTAGATATTACTCCACATGTAAATATGTGGTTAGGATCAAGAATAGCCTGCCCATTAATTAATGGTCTTTTAAAATTACCAATTATTTCTAGCACATCAACTAGGTCTGACACCTTTCTTTCCGACATTTTGCAAAACTACTAGCGCACTCTATATTCGATTGCGCCCGCCTATTACCTGGGATTCATAGGTTTTTTTTGCGTTTTTAATTTATTTTTCCATAATTAAAACCCGATTGAGTAAAAATCATTTGAAAAATGTCTAATAGGTATTGCTCGGTCCATCAGTGTTCAATTAAAAAATCATAAGACGTGTCATTCCATTTATTTCCAAAAAATAAAACGCTTCTTGAAGAGTGTATTGTAAAATTAAGAATAGATAAGCCTGTTTCGAAACATATGACGATATGTAGCCTTCATTTTAAAAAAAGTGACTTTATTTATCCAGGTAAATATTAGTATTTGACATTTTATTATTCCAAAATGTTAGTTTTATGCAAGTAACATTGGGACCATAGTGTCATATTTGTTTTTCTTTTTTAATTTTCCCCATTTTTGTCTTACATCCGTTGTTCTTAATTGTACCAAGTTTTCAATGCGAAGCCTGAAAGTTTTGACAAATAAATAAATAATATGACAACGAATCTAAGCTGTCATAACAATGATTGTATGAATTGGTAATTAATGTTATTACTAACCGAAAAACGTAGAGTAAACTTACAATGATGTGTTCGCATTTACCAGAACTACAAGCTTTACACGTACAATGACAAGAAAATTGCTTATTATTATTATTAATAAATTTGATTTCCACTTTTATTTGATGGGACAGTCCTTTAAGATTGCTAGATTGAAGGCACAAGGCTTGTAAAATAACTGTTTTTTTTACTTTTAGATATTATTCCACGTGTAATTATGTGGTTTGCATCAAGGATAGCCTGCCATTCAATTAATGGTCTTTTAAAATTACCAATTATCTCTATCACATCAACTATGTCTATCCCCGTTCTTTCCGACATTTTGCAAAACTACTAGCGCACCCTATAGTCGATTGCGCCCGCCTATAGCCGAGCGTGTTTGAGCGCGACCAGCTTTAGCATGCATGGGATGGTTGACCTTTACTTCGTGGAGGCCCCACGGAATAAACCTTTACATACCCACCATGGTTAGAATAGGTTAGTTACACCTCTAGAGTAACCACACCCCCCGTATGCCACACATGGCCAGGCAGGGTTACCGAAAAATAAAAAAAAATCTGATGCGTGCGTGCAACATACAACTTTCACTTACCACCTTACTTAGATTAGAAATTAATGCGTTTTGTTAATTGCCACTTCTCAAATGAACAGGACGGCTTTAATTATGAACAATGGTCTGTCATTAAAGGCGTACTCCGCATGCGTGGGCTCAAAGAGTTTTATGAGTTGACTGAATATTTTTCTTTTTTTTCCTCTTTATGTTTTCTTTATTTTTATCATATCTCATATTTAGCCATTTCTTATTTTTAGGCGTAACGAGAGACAGTTAATTTCTCCATATAAAAAAATCTGGTGCGTGCGCGCAACACACAACTTTCACTTACCAACTTATTTAGATAAGAAATTGACGTGTTTTGTTAATTTCCACTTCACAAAGTCACAAATTTTTTCACATTCATTTCTTATTTTTGCCGTTTATGAGTAAATAAAAAACACACGTGAAAATGAGACAATATTTATTCAGTTAAGTGTCCCCTCCAATTGATCAATTTTGATGAAATTTTTACTGTCACATCGCGGGCACATACATATGCTAAATACCAAGTTTGATCAAAATCGTTAAAACCGTTTTTGAGTAAATAAAAAAAACATGTGAAAATGATACAAAATTTATTAAGTAAAGTCCCCCCTCCGGTTGGTCAATTTTGATGAAATTTTTACCGTCACATCGCGGGCACATACATATGCTAAATACCAAGTTTGATCAAAATCGTTAAAACCGTTTTTGAGTAAATAAAAAAAACATGTGAAAATGATACAAAATTTATTAAGTAAAGTCCCCCCTCCGGTTGATCAATTTTGATGAAATTTTTACTGTCACATCGCGGGCACATACATATGCTAAATACCAAGTTTGATCAAAATCGTTAAAACCGTTTTTGAGTAAATAAAAAAAACATGTGAAAATGATACAAAATTTATTAAGTAAAGTCCCCCCTCCGGTTGGTCAATTTTGATGAAATTTTTACCGTCACATCGCGGGCACATACATATGCTAAATACCAAGTTTGATCAAAATCGTTAAAACCGTTTTTGAGTAAATAAAAAAAACATGTGAAAATGATACAAAATTTATTAAGTAAAGTCCCCCCTCCGGTTGATCAATTTTGATGAAATTTTTACTGTCACATGGCGGGTACATACATATGCTAAATACCAAGTTTGATCAAAATCGTTAAAACCGTTTTTGAGTAAATAAAAAAAACAGGTGAAAATGATACAAAATTTATTAAGTAAAGTCCCCCCTCCGGTTGATCAATTTTGATGAAAATTTTACAGTCATTTTTCAGGCATATAAATAGATCAAATACTCAGTTTAATCAAAATCGTTAGAGCCGTTTTTGAGAAAATCGAAAAAAACTTAAAAAGTTATTAAATAAAGTACCCCCTCCCTTTGAGTAAATTTGATGAAATTTTTGCTGTCACATCGCGGGCTTATACATACTCTAAATACCCAATTTCAGGATCGCACGGTTTATAGTTTTTGAGCTAGTCTGTTCACACACACACACACACACACACACACAGACACACACACACACAGACCATTTCGCCGGACTTGGTCATTTCGACTCAGGGGATCCTAAAACGTGTATTTCCGTTGAAAACCGGAAGTCGAATTTTTTCACGATCGCAATACTTCCACTTACTATATATTTCATATATAGGTAAGTGAAAGTAAAAAAGAAGGTATTTTATAGGAAACAAACAAACAAAAAAGGCCCCAACGCCCCCCCCCCCAAAAACATAGCCCCCTCAGAACATATTAATAATGATAAAGCTTACCTGATATTAAAGAACACCTAATTTTCATTAAACATGACGAATTTGATAAAAATCGTTAAAGCCGTTTTTAAGATCATCGAAAAAAAGGGAAAATTTGGAGAAAAAAAATTATGAAATAAAGTGCTCGCTCCGTTTGACCAATTTTGATGAAATGCTGGCTATCACGTCTTTGGCATATACATACATCAAATACCCAGTTTGATCAAAATCGTTAAAGCCTTTTTTGAGTAAATAAAAAAAAACACGTAAAAATGATACAAAATTTATTAAGTAAAGTCCCCCCTCCGGTTGATCAATTTTGATGTAATGTTGGCTATCCCATCTTTGGCATATATATACATCAAATACCCAGTTTGATAAAAATCGTTAAATCCGTTTGTGAGTAAATAAAAAAAAACACGTGAAAATGGTACAAAATTTAATAAGGAAAGATGTCAACACACTTCATTCCCAATCGTAATTATCCATGAAATTTATTTATTTATTTATTTCTCCAATACTTGTAACTCAAGTCCTATTTTGCCGAATAACTGCACATATTTAGTCACAAGTTAATGAGAATATTAGTTAATGAAGCAGACCAAAAACTATACTAAAATTATTAATCAAGTTGTTATGATCTAACATAATAACTAAAATCCCTAAAATTTAGAACTAATAAAGCTATCGATAATTATACTTCTTAAGAATTTAGACTTTTTAAAAATTGAAGTAGAGGATATTGTGGCCGATTCACAGATGATGGCAAATGTTGCTATCCAAGAAACTGACATGGTCATGGTCCTGAAGAAAAAGCGTTATTGCAAAGCTTCTGGCCCAGACAAGTTGCAAAATTATTGGCTGAAAAACTTTGATTTTATTTATATTTTACTTGTAATTTTACTTCAACTTAATTATTTGTAATTGACTATTTTATACCTTCGCATGTAAAAAGTAAAAAACGTAACATCTCAACCAAAGCCGTCAATGACAAGTAATTCTTTACAACCCTAGGCATTCATTCCCTCCTTCCTAACTTTCATCAGCTATCAACATAAACTAGTTGAAGTGTGCTTTCATATAATTGTGAATTACTGTTTTAGCAATTTTTATGCTCCATTAAGGCATATGATTAATTAACCCTGGAGTGGTAGTGTCAATATTCATACATTGTTGGTAGTGATACTCCTCCAAGACGTACACGGTAATAATTATGTATTATGCTGACCCTTCAGGCTGGAATTCAGTACTTAGACAATTACTATTAAAACAGTGAGCATTGCACATTTACTCACTGCACCCAATCTCTTTCACACACAAACACACATATGTCTACACATCAAAATTAGCTAAAACATCTTTTATAAAGATAAAAGAATTTTACCAGGACTGTAGTTGTATCAAGAATGGAAAAAATACAGTATTGAAGAATTATATTAATGGAAAATAAAAAATATATATAAAAATAAATGTTTTTATATCTTAAAAGATATTGACTTAGTGTTTACCCACAATGCATTGATCCTATAATTTTATATAATTCTAAGTCAATTTCTTCTTTGTAATACAAGATCTTCAGTAATATTAGTTATAATATTGTCATCATTGGATTGTCTGCTAAAGTAAGCATGTATTTGAATCTCGACATTGGTTTACATTGGTTAGACTGCACAAAGATCCTTCCCATGCAGAAACAATGACGAATTTGGAGCTAGATTTTTGTATTTAGGATTAATGAATTCGGGAGGAAACTCAGATTTATTCCTTTTTATGGTACCTATCATTGTAAGCTTGTTCCTCTCCGACGGTTTTTGAGAAAGGGAAACACTCGTGAACCAATTGTTCCATAGTTAAATTTCTATTTGTCCCTTTGATTGTCTCAGCAAGTGTTACAACAAAATAGTCAGCAGCAGGGGTGTCTAGTGTGTGATATTTAGGAAAAAGTACCCGCTGAATGGTAGTAATACGTCTCTGAAGCATAGCATCAAATACCTGGTGATAAGTAGGAACACGCCTTAGAAGCGTGGGACTATTTCCTTTCATTGGTAGTGATACGCCTAAGAGGCGCAGTACTATTTAGAAAAAACTACAATACTCACCCAGTTATTTACTTGCCCAAGGTCGGACCATAACAGATCCGTTTCTTACCCCTTCCCGCAAGATGTCACGGAAAGTGATGTAGAGGTGGGAGTTGGAATTGGCGGGAAGAGCATTTTATTAAGGAAATAAGTCTCCACAGCGCATGACTACCATTCCAGGGTTAATTACGATTAAATTTCTTCAGTAACGACAAGCAATTTCATACAGCACTTACTGAACAAACGCTCAAAAGTACGAATCTATTACAAAAGGCTCTTTTATATGATAGTAATTAGACCTATTTGGGCTTACGGAAACGAGCTCTGGGACTCCACCAAACCTTCTAATTCCTCTCGTGTCCAATCCTTACAGTGTAAAATCCTTAATGCTCCTTATTTTGTAACAAATAAAATAATACGCAAAGAACGTAAAGAACGCATGTTCCATATGTCGCCGATTTAGCCCGATCCAGATACCAGTCCTTTCATAGTAAACTCCAGTCCCACCCGAACCCACTCGTATCCAACTTGCTTCCTCCTCTATTCCAGACTGTCTGTAAAGAAAGGCCTCTGAAAATAAGATAGCCACAAGATCTTTTAAGTTAGATACTAGTTGAGTTCTATCAGTGGATAGCCTCACTACATGCTAATTCAAGACATTATTTTTTTTTAGTTTAGCACATTTACTTTATGTATTATATGTAAATGTAGTTGTAAATTCCAATAAATGTATCTTAAAAAAAAAAGTTTTGTCAGCCAATAATTTTGCAACTTATCTGGGCCAGTAGTTTTCCAGTTACGCATTTTCTTCAGGGCCATAACTATGTCTGTTTTTGGATAGCAATACTTAGATACAACGGCCACACTACACTATCCTTCACTTCAGCCAGCCATTAGGCTCTTACATAAGATTTTACGGTGCCCCATTTACATTTTTTACATACAGTGATTCTCCATTATTATTTTCAATTTAATCTATTTTTGTGGGTAACCACCTTGTTTTAAATAATTTATTTTTTGAGGAGAAAAGATTATGCTCCGCCGGGAGTCGAACCCGGGTCTTCCGCTTGACATGCGCGGTATGCTAACCACAGAGCTCGCTTCCAGGCGAAGCCAATCTACGGGAGGCATGGGCGGATCCAGCCGATCGTAAAGGGGGGGGGGGCTGCAGACCTAAAGGGAGGGGCTGCAGCCACATTTTGATCTGCTAATAAACTTTTTTACCTTTATGTTCCATTCCCACAACTAAAATTCTACTTGTTCTGCACATTATTTGTTCTTTAACTTGCTTCCTTACATTAAGGAAAGTCAAATTCTATCTTTAAATGACGAAAAATTTTCCAAAGGGAGGGGCTGCAGCCCCCACAGCCCCCCCCCCCCCTGGATCCGCCAATAACGGGAGGTACATACTCGCAAAACTTACGAGATCGAGGGAGAGGTATCAGTGAAGAGGAAGGATTGGCTCCGCTTGGAAGCGAGCTCTGTGGTTGTGTGGTTAGCATACCGCGCGTCACGCGAAAGACCCGGGTTCGACTCCCGGTGGAGCCCAATCTTTTCTCTTAAAAAAATAAATTATTTAACATTATTATTTTTATTAGAGCTTAATCCAAAATTAACATAAATGAAGTCAAAGTAAGCATGAGATTTACTTTCCTCTTAGAGAAGAGATGTGATTAATATTCCCTTTAGACGATTTACTTGTGTCACAGAAAAAAGACAAAGTCTCGAACTCATTTCCTTTTTATGTTTAATTTTTATAATTTCTTTTTGTCTTTCTTCCTTGCAAAGAAAAAACAAATAATACTAAAATAAATTAAAAAAGGTAATTTTAACTTCCCGTGTACTTAGCGATTTTTCAGTGTCCTCTTTTAGCTCATAGTCTCTCTGAAAGATGTAAATTGCTCATGTTTAATTTAATTTACTTTGTTTCGAGCTGCATTTTATCATTAAAACTCTTAGTTTGCTTTGAACAAACATGAGTGTTTTGGCCAGTTTGAAACTGTTGATTTCAATCACGAACTAGTTATAATTATAGATAATTGTTACATAAGTCCTTATAAATGACCACTAACTTTAATTCCAACTTTCCTAATTAATGTTTTAAGAATGCTTTAGTTCCTAGTATTTATTTCAATCTTTTAAATCATTGTTTTGTTTTTTTTTCTTTTAGTTTCTTTAACATCACTTTATTTCTTATCGAACGATGCTACAGTAGAATTCTAAATTTTATCTAATCATAATTATAAGGCGAAGTGTACAATGTGATCATAAGCTTTCATTATAAGCTGTTCTTATATAATATAAGTATAGCATGTGTTAAAACACAACGAACTGGCTTTTCGGAGAACATTAACAAAAATATAGAAGGAAATTAACATTGATGGTAGTAGCTAATCAACATGTTATGTTTTGTCAAGGGGCCATTTGGGTAAAAATTAGCTGGCTCGTTTGAAGTGGGGCCGAACCCTTCATAAATGCAAATAGTCAGCAGCTTTATTGCCCTCAACCAAATCGCGTAATTTAAAACGGCTATCAACGATGTAACCGTCTCACTGACTTCTGTGTCATCAGAGCCCCGTTGAATATATTTTCAAATTCAATTTGTTCTCAATGAGAAACAATACAAACATGGATGAATCCTAATTTCCCTGATTGGAAATTGCTTTCGAAAGGGAAAATTCAGTTGGAATAGAATAAAAAACTTATATTTAGGTCAGCTTATTTTTTTTTTTTCGATTATGTTTCTATGAAATGAAGTTTAAATGAAGTATCACCGGTGTTTGGGCAAAAGGGGTTAAGTGTTGGAATGTGAAATTTATAGAACGTTTTTCAAAGCTTTGAAAAATCATTTTAAATCCAGTCTAAGGATTTCATTATTCGTGAATCACTATATTATCTCATAAGAAGCTAAACATTATAGCGAAATTCAAATTTAAACAGAATACAGTGAAACCTCTAAATAGGGGACAGCCATGTTGACTCAATTATTGTCCGTTAATGAGAGGTGTCCTTAAAGTAGAGGTTTATTAAATTTTGTTTATGTAAACATATTCATAAAACAGTAAGTACCTACATATTCGTGTATGTAGACGTAATAGTGATACATTGGTTCAAATTAAAATACATACAATGCTTTTATTGAAAAATGGTTTTATTGCAAACAACAACTGAATTTACATACTGCAAAAACTTACAAAAGAAATTTCACTCACAAAAGTTGATAGATTTAATTTGAAGATTATTACAATGTAGTTTTACCATAACAAAATTGGGTTTCAATAAAACAATTACATAATAAGAGAGCAAAGTGAAGGAATGTTTAAGTACCAGTGGGTTTAAAAAAACATTCCAAAGTTAATTGCCTTACATTTTTTTGATGATTAGACTCTAAAAGGATCTGTGCACTTGGCCGGCCACTTTTTTCGTACTCATCAATGATTTTCTTTTTTTCTTTTAATGAAAACCTTTTACGTGTTGGAGACATGTTGTTAGTTCAAAGATTTTCAATAAACTGGTTCAAAATGAAAATAAATGTTCACCCTACGCAATGTTCTGTAAAAAAGGGGGAAGGACCGGAAGTGACTCTGTTTACTGAGTGTTAGATGAATTTGACTAAAGACTCAAGCATTCTCGGAGAATGTTTGAAACAAATTTTACACTGTCCTTTAACTAGAGGTCTTAAAACCCATTTTCAGGCATTTTTCTCTGTCCGTGTCCTCTATCTAGAGTGTCCCTTAAAAAGAGGTTTCAAAAGCATTGTTTCCGTATATCCAGCGCTAGTGCAATTGAAAGTTGTCCCATAAACAGAGGTGTCCTTTAAAGGAAGTGGTCCTTAACGAGAGGTTTCACTGTATTACTTATTTATTTATTTTAAGTGCATTTAAGCCCTTTGTATCTTATATTTTTGTCTCTTATGGCCTTCTGATCATAACTCATTAGCCTTTTGTACTTAACAATAATCAACGTAATTCCTTTTTACAAATGATATGAGAAATGGACCATGCCCTAATGGTGTCAAAAAGCTTGGAAAAATCAAAAATATTTTATTTTATATTGATATTATGATTTTATATAAAAACGTGTTGACACTAAAAATATACAATCAATCAAAAAAATTATGAAAAATCAATCTAAAGGTACATTATTAGTTTAGAAATGAAACTCTTGATGAAGTTATTGTTCTATTTCTACATCACCTAAATCAGGATCAATATCTTCATCATGATTACACATAAGGTTTCTGTAAAAATCGTGGAAGTAAGGGGAATTAGTTGTAAAAGATCTAGTAGATAATTTTTCTTTTCTTTGGATATTGGGACTTGCTCACTGTAAATATTTTTCAACGTGAATGTGGTTGGCATCTTCTTTTAAATAAAACATAATCAAAGGGATCTTCTCTAGTCAGGCTGTTTTTAAAACCAATACGTCCAAAGTCATTGTCTTACCGAAACCATTGTGCTAGAAGATAAAGAGTACAAGATTTAATAAATGCATAATTATCTTAGATCCAAATCGGTTGTTTTTCCATCAAAATTAATGCATGCTGCTTAAGAAGAACTAGGTGCGAAACCTGGCTGTATGGTTAAAACCAATGCCATCCACATCGGGGGAAAAAAAAAAAAATTAGGAACTAGGTAGCAGACATATATTTGTGGATCACATCCAAAGGGCGTAGAATTGGCATAACTACATAGACCCTTTTGATCTGCACACGTTCTGGTATAAAAGATGTAAGTTTTATCAAGTGTCACTTAACCCCTTTAGATCATTGCCAAATAGCAAATAAGACTTGTGCCGTTATGATCAGCTTAATTACACCATTTAGTAAGCTGATTTCACTTAAGCCGATTGAACAGATAGATTTTTTTGACAAGAAGCCATAAAAACCTCATTTTCATAAAAATGACACTTAAGCCCTTTTGCCCAAACACCAGTGGTATAGTTTAAGCATGGGAAGTGCTTAGCAATATTAGGTCACCTATGGTGCAGTGGTTTCCATGGCAACCTATAATACTCACAATTTTTGTCACATAAACAAAACGAACATATGTTAACGAAAAATAAGATCATCCAGGTAAGTAAGTATGTTAATAGATTTTAGTAATGGCCAGAAGTTTCGTTTTTTTAATGTTGGGTTTGCACAATTTTAGACTCTCCAATGATGAACTTCACTCTTCCAGTGCTCTTTTAGAAGGGTGTTTTTTTTGGAGGTGTACAACTTAGAGTTGGCAACACTGCTTTATTTGATAACATATTAAACAGCTGATAGTTGCTTTTTGTTTGTCATTTCATTATGGTTAGACTTACACCAGAGCAACGCTTGAAAATTGTTGAAATTTTTTATTGAAATAATGGTTCTGTTCGTCAAACTTATCGGGCACTTCGTCCATTTTACGGTGTACATAATCGTCCTTCAGAACGGCTAATTCGAATAACAATGGATCGTTTTTGGACCACGTTTACTCTTAATGATTATGAGCATCCCGTGAGACGTCGAACAGTGCGCTCTGAAGAAGCTGCATCCGCTGTACAGGAAAGCATTGAAGATAATCCAAATCAATCGAATCGTCGCCGTGCTCAGCAACTTGGGTTTTGTCCTTCCACTTTATGGAAGATATTACGAAAGGATCTGGGATTAAAAGCTTTCAACTGGTGCAGGAATTAAAGCCGAACGACCATCGCATGTGCCGCCAATTCGGCGAATGGGCTGAAGCACAAATTGATATGGATATTGAATTTCCATTCAAAATTTTGTCCTCCGATGAAGCCTATTTCTTTGGGGTTATGCCAAGTCACTTGTATATGTCGATAAACCACAGACAATTAAACACCTCGAAATCAACATTCCAAGAGTTATTGGTGCTATTCGGCCGCAAATAGAGCGAAAAGTTTGTGAAAATTTGTTCCAGATTGCGACTTGTGCGCGCTAGCCGTGGAGGCCACATAGCTGAAATCGTATTTAAACATTAATGTCATGAAGTTTTCTATTCAATAAAGTTCGTTCCATTGATATTAAAAATATATTTCTGTGTTTTATTATAATTTTAACTTGTACACCTCCAAAAAAAAACACCCTTTATAATCAACCATGGCTGACATGGGGTAAAATGTATAGCATTTTGATAGAGTGCGACTATTAGCAAGTATCACGTGTTCTTTGCAGAATTGGGAAGCGGGGAGAGTCCGAAATATGTTTGTTTGTTTGTTTTAACGTCACATTATGCCACTAAGGCTAATCGGACGATGCTACAGTGGGAGTCCTAAATTTTGCCTATCCAGGTATAATTAGGATAGGAATCTTTAACGAGTACCTGACATCGCACAGGATCGGGACCTCCATTTTACGTCCTATCCGAGGGACGGCATAGACAGAAAATATGTTAAAAAGGATATCAAATGATTCCAATGAACTTAATTAACCTTAATGATCACAAAGGTAATTAAAACATAGCTGAACTCAATGAAACCAACTTAAAAGCTTATTTAACTTGACTTCCACCTCTATGAAACAGGGTAGCAGAAACCAAGTTTTAGTACTTGGCTTAGTACCACTAGAAAATTCGCCATTATAACTTCTAACAAATAAACTTGAGTTTTCACCAAACTCAAATTCATTTCATACAAAATGTCAACTATTGGAGCAATGTCAACTTATGATGCAGTTACACTAAATATTTACAAATTAAAAATAATTTCGTGGTGGAAAATTCTTTTTTATTTCATTCACATTGTATTTTACCATCTCATTTATCTTTTTCTTTTACAGTACAAGCTATTACCATAAATGACTTATCTTTGAATAATCACGATGAGGATTATTATTATAATGATGTTTGTACAAGTTGAGCCGAACGTTCTGCGCGGACGCTGCTAAACTTTGCGCATATATATTAACTCTTCCTCTCTATAAAGTATAAAGAAGAGCAAATTCCGCAATGGCATTATCATAATTCTACACGCAAGGGCTGGCCCGGGATTGAAATTCAAACGACTCTCAACTTCTCATACTTTCCCGAGGAAGAAGTTGTAATATGGAATGAAGCATCTTTAATATGTTGCCCGGGGGGGGGGGGGGGGCTCCGTTTTCAAACATCCACCGAATTATCTTGCGTCGGGACCTAATTTCCCAGAGTTCTGCCCCAACATGGAATTCCATTAAAGTTATTTTCGATAAGTAACTTATAACCAGATTAATCATAAACGATAATTTAAATCTGTGTCAGTTGTTTCTAAATATGATAAATAAAAATAATATTCGGTGATTCACTATTAAAAAAGAACAATATCTGATGCGATGCGCGCAACACACAAATTTCGCTTATGAACTTACTTAGATTATAATGACCTGTTTTGATAATATTTTAACACCATTCCTCAACTCTACTCATTTTTCCCACAAGGTTTTATTTTTGTCAGTTACAATAGGGGAAAGTCACATAACGGGTAGGTATATACATACATCAAATAACCAGTTTGATCAAAACCGTTACAGCCGTTTTTGATTAAATAAAAAAAAAAACACGTGAAAATGGGACAAAATTGTTTGTTTATGTTTAGTTTACTAATACCTCCTTTTCAATTTATTTTTGTTTTGATAATAGGTGAGGTACCAAAATTGGGAAAGTGGTCCCTCACGAATTAAGCCCCGGTAATTTGCAACATCAGGTGAACACTTGCTTTTTTCTTCTCTCCCGTTTTTATCAAGAATCATTTCTGAACAGGATAATAACTGGAGATAAAAAGTGGATTTTCTATCCGTAGCACGACAGTGGTTAGGACCTGGAGAAACACCTATGACAGAAGCGAGAGAAGGACTTCATCCGAAAAAAGTGATGATGTCTGAATAGTGGGATATGGAAGAAATCCTTCATCGTGAATTCCTTGATCTTAACTAAACTGCCACAAAAGATCTGTACTGTAATTATTGAAGCGCGATTAAAGCGACCAATTAAGGAGAAACGTCCATCACGTAATCAATAGACGCGGAATTTTATTCCATCATGACAATGCTAGGCCCCATGTTGCAAAACAAACATTGCAAAAATTAAAGGACTTTGGATGGGAAATTATTCCTCACCCACCGTATTCCACTGACATGGCGCCTCCCGATTATCACCTATTCCGCAGTCTCCAAAACTAATTAAGCGGCAAGAACATGAATTCAGTTGATGAGGTGAAAAATGAGGTGTTAGCTTTCTTAATTCAAAACCAAAGGATTTTTTTCAGAACAGGCATTCAAAATTTGGTTGTAAGATGGAAAACTGTTATACAACAAGATGGTAAATACATTTTAGATTGAACTTGTTTGATTGTTTTATCCTATACCTTATAGCCATAAAAAACCGAAATTACTTATAGGATGACCTGATATATATTAACGTACAGTTAATATATAGTAAATGTTAGGAAAACTATTGTTTCTAGAATTAATCAAAAGAAGTGTAGGACTTAAGTGTGCCTTCTTACATCATTGCGACAATTGCTATATGAAAGGGTAGATTGTTCCATTTCAATTATCTTTTAACAAATAAAGTTATAGTGCTATGGAGAGAAATTATTTTATGGTTCTGTTCTTGCAGTTATATTGTTCTTCAATTCCTAATTCAACTATTTGTGTTTAAAGCATTTCGTTTTATTCAGATCCGGGCGTTATGGTTTATAATATTGTAACGTGATCCACAAAAAATATGTTTTAAAAGAGTTCTAGACTTTGTGTTTGAACAGTCGGAACCAACTGGTCTAGTAAAAGTTCGTGACTGTTCGAGAACAATCTACTCTTGTCTGGAACATTCTAGACTGTTCTAATTCAGACAAAATTAATGGAGCGATGGACTGGAGAGTTAGTCTTGCTCTGAATATCGAATCATATGGTTATTTTTGTGTTACAGTGTCATTACAAGTTGATACTTTTTGTAACTTTGTTGACTATTTGAGTTGTTATTGTTTCTCTGCCACTGTGAGTTATAATTGTTTCGACCATAAAAATTATTTAAACCCACTTAGTATTACAATATGATTGTAATGAATTGAAGTTAATTAATCAATGATGTTATAAATACGAGTACATATGTGGCCATCAGAGGACAAGGGGTCCATCTTACATTTCTTCTATTTTGAATAATTTGAAGTTAAGTAAAGTTTGGAAACATATGTTTTGATGTTTACATGTTTGTTTTTTAACCCTGTTTGTGGAGCTGTTTTGCACCTAAATTATTAAAAAACAAATCTGAAAAAATTAGTAGTTGTCAGAAAAACATTCAAGATTAATGTAAACGTGAATTGAAATTTCTCTGTAATATTTTATATCCAGAAGAAATAGCTGAGTGAAGGAAAAAAAAAAAAAAAAAAAAAAAACTCTTTTGGGCTTTCAGATGTAATTTAAAATTATTAAACTATAATTTTATAAAGAAAAGTTCCAAACAATTCTTAATGATTTTTTTTTCTTTGATGTACCTGAAAACACAATTTTCAAAAGTGTGTATTTGTTAAATATCTTATACATCATGAACGATGAATTTTATCATACGTGGAAATGACATTTTTAATTATCTAGAAAAATGACTTTCATTTCCCTCCATAAATCCACTGTTTTGTAAACGTGTAAATATTGCAATCGCATGAAATAAATTTAATAAAATATTGTTTATAGTTAATTAATAATAAAATAGAACTGGGTTCGTAGATCACCCGAAGAAGTCCGATACGCCTAGGGTTAAAAAATAAAAAATAAAAAAATCTAATGCATAAAAACAGAAAACCAAATGAATTCGGAGAAATCTAATTCAGAGCCTGAACTGCAAAAATAATAATTAAAAGATTCTGAAATACGTTAATAAAATATTACCACAATACAGATTGTAAGAATATATATTATACTATGAAATACGGTACCAAAAGTTTAGACAGTAGTCAAAAGTTTAGACTCACTTCAATATATTTAATTCACAATCTTCTAGTTTAATAAAATAATTCTAATTCAAAAGGTAGAATACGGTGGATATCTTCCACCATCATTAACTCAAGAGATAACATTTCCAACATTATATGTTTAAGTTTAGAATAAAATTATAAATAGGGGTCACGTGTGGTGTAGTAAAGGTCGCGGGTTCGCGCCCCGAGGTGGCCCCAGAATTTTTAAATGGGAGTAAAAAATCCTTGGCTATGCCGTCCCTCGGATAGGATATATAATGGAGGTTCGAGCCTGTGCGATGTCAGGTACTAGTTGAAGATCCCTATCCTAATTATACCTGGGTAGGCAAGATTTAGGACTCCCACTGTAGCATCGTCCGATTAGACTTAGTAGCATAAAGGGACGTTAAACAAACAAATCATAAATAAATTGAAAATAAAATTATAGTTTTTATGTTGTTAAATAAATAAAATGTTGTAATTTAGTTATTTTTTATATTTACAATAAAAGTAACTTTTAATCTTTTTACTTCCAGAAAAAGAAAAGATTTCTTTTACTTTAATTTAACGATCTACCCCTAAATTTTGTAAATGGTTATTTAATATCCAACTAGATAATAGGTTCATCCAACACAGTCCGGTTAATTAATGTTACGGCTAATTGAAGTCTGATTAATTGATGTTTTATTGTACCTGTGAATAATTGGTGAGGTCAATTTCCTTACTTTTCAGGCACTTATTTGTGAAAAATCAATTTTAGTTTTTAAGCTTTGAAATGTCGTCGAAAATACCCAGTTAGTGGGGAAAAAACTGCTTATGGGCTCGTGGATATAATTTAAAATTATTAAACTATAAATTTATAAAGGCATTGATAATAAATTTCAAACAATTAATGTTTTTTTTTTTCTGTATTGTATCTGGAGACACAATTTTCGAAAGTGTGAATTAATTAAATATTTAGTTCTAGCATTCTCGGTTGCGGCTTTGCCCGCGAGCCTTTAAAACAATTCTGTGATCATTATCATGGTATTGATTTAATATAATGTGTTAATTGATGTTAAGGAGATTTAGTAGAATCGGAGCTTCCGGTAGGTGGAATGTTGGAGGGGGAAGCTGCCGGCTCGATAGAAGAGAGGGAGACGCGCAATGGAGAGAGTTCACTAAAACCGCCGAAACAAAAAATTGCTTACTCGTCGTGAACGCTTCATTTTTCGGCTTTAAAACATGGTTTTCGACGCTCCGTAGGGGCTTTCGAGTTAAACTCGTTGTATCAAGATCTTTAAAATGAGTCCAAATTAGATATTTGTTCTCGAAGTGCAAACATAGGTGTCCGTTAGAGTTAAACGACAATTTCGCCATTTAAACCCCTTAGGAGTTGCATTTTTGAAATTCCTTTCTTCCGGAAATTAAATTAAATTAAATTAAATTCCGAACTTCAAGTTTCTATCATTGGTAGTTTTTGCTCTGCGTTGATTCTGTCAGTCAGGACTATGCCTCTTATATATATAGCGATATCGTGAATGATGAATTTTAGAAAACATGGAAAAGACATTTCTGATTATATAGAAAAATGACTTTCATCTCCCTATTTTATATATATATATATATATATATATATATATATATATATATATATATATATATATATATATATATATATATATATATATATATACTTAAAATATGTAAACGGAGCAGTTTTTCGGAAAATTCAGCATTTAAAAAATAATAATTGTTGAAGATGTACAAGATATTGTTCAGGAACAGCCATTTTGTTGAGTTAGCCAATAAGAATGAGCGGGACAATCTTTTCCTTCCGTTCCGCTCCGCAAATAAAAACTCTTTTCCAGCCCTCACGCTTGTTCCTCGGCCAATGAAAAATGAGCGAACAAAAAGAGCCGTAAACCACGAGAATCTCTCCTATTACCCTTAATCCTCCATTTCCCCCTCTTTTTTATTTCTTCTTTTTCTTTCTTTTTTTTGTCCGGCATCTTTTTCTTTATCTAGCTATAAGCGTTTTATGACTCCTACATTAATGCCCAAACCATAATTTATAAAATAAAAAAAAAAAAAATGTGTTTCTGTCAAAATAAAAGATAGGTTGCTACATATAATGAATCATTCGACCACAGAGAAATATTTTTTCTTTCTATGTTTTTTGTTCAGACAGACAAACCCTCACTTCAAAAAAAGATTATTAAGTTAGGTTACTTTCCCAATATATTAAAAGGTACAGTACCAGTCAAAAGTTCAGACTTAGATTTCGTAAAATAAATAAATTGCTTTATTTACTAAATACAAATTCATTTAACAAGATTTAAAATTCGCAATCTGCAGAAATGCTTTTTTTGACTTAGATTTTGTAAAATAAATAAATGTATTTATTTATTTATTAAATACAAATTCATTTAACAAGATTTAAAATTTGCAATTTGCAGAAATGCTTTTTTTGACTTATATTTTGTAAAATAAATAAATTGATTTATTTACTAAATACAAATTCATTTAACAAGATTTAAAATTTGCAATTTGCAGGAATGCTTTTTTTGACTTAGATTTTGTAAAATAAATAAATGTATATATTTATTTTGTAAAATAAATAAATGTATTTATTTATTTATTAAATACAAATTCATTTAACAAGATTTAAAATTTGCAATCTGCAGGAATGCTTTTTTTGACTTAGATTTTGTAAAATAAATAAATGTATTTATTTATTTATTTAATACAAATTCATTTAACAAGATTTAAAATTTTCAATTTGCAAAATCCTTTTCTTGCATTCAAAACTCTTCAGAACCACCTAGACGATATTGCTCATTAGGCAGCTAGGTGGAAAATTAAAATAAATGAGAAAAAGAGTGCGCATGTAATCTTCACACTTAATCATGGTCTTTGCCCCCGAATATTCTTCAACAAAATACCAATTTCAGAATCTAATGAAATTAAATATTTAGGACTTTATCTGGACAAAAGACTTACTTGGAAAACTCACGTCAGACTCAAACGAAAAGAATTATGCAAACGCTTTAGACTTTCATCTAGATTACTTGACAGGCGATCAAAATTATCCCTAGCTAACAAACTGACTTTGTATAAAGTTCTTTTAAAACCGATTTGGACTTTGGTGTAGAATTGTGGGGTTCTGCTAAGAAATCCAACATTAAAAAAATTCTGTTAAGAAAAATAGTAGACGCGCCATATTACGTCAGCAAAGATATTATACATACGGACTTAAACATTCCAACAATGTTTGTAAATATTTTATTTATCTTACGACATAACTATAATTTTATTTTAAATTTTATTCGAAACAATCATATAATGTGTGAAATGATACCAGTTGAGTTGAAATTATTTTATTAAACTTGAAGATTGTGAATTAAATACAAGTGAGCCTAAACTTTTGACTGGTACTGTATATAATAATTAAATATTACGTATATAAGTATTATAAGTATTATAGTTAAAAGAAAAAATGTATATTATTTGTTGGCTAATATATATCTCCCAATCTTTAGGACCTATTCGATTGTACGACTTAAAATGAGATCATTTGAACATTATTATGTCATTTGACCATTATTATGTCATCACTTGAGCCCAAATCGAAACGAGAATCTCAATCAAGGCAAATTCGGGGGCCATTCCGCGTATCTCCAATCGGCCGATACTTAGAGGATTGTTTGCGACTCAGTTCCCTCTCATTATAATCAGACTACGGCTAAATTATGTAACATATTTTCTGTAGTGATTACCTCAAAATTTATTATTAATGGTGAACACAAACATGCATCTCTCATCCTTGCATAAATTATAAGAGTTAGGAAATTAATTCCAAAACAAGGGTCATTGAATAAGGTAAAGGATCCATATTTCGTTCCTAGTTCATTTTTTTTTGTAGGGGAGAGCGGGGTTGGTTAGCAACAGTTTTCACTTTTTTGATTGTTGAGTCGTTCCTGTTAATATACTCCCAATAGGGCCATTGGTACCACTGTAAACTCCAAGTATTAGAGTACTTCAAGTATTTTTTTCACTACATAATATTTAATACTAAGATCATTGAAGAATTCGTCAATCCAGAGTATGCCAATTAACCCCATATGTAGGGCAGGTTGGCCTAGAAGGTGGGGTTGTTTAGCCATATCATTCAAGTACTGCCTGACACATATTACTGTTATTAAAAGCTGCACTGTAATGGTATAATAATTTTGAATCGGTTTTTAACAGATTTTAAGGGAAAATAGAATGACAATAGAAGAAGATAGAAGTTTAGACTGTCGTCACATTTTGCATAAGAAAAATTGCTTTCATCTTCCTCGCTGGAACTATAAATATAAAAAGTTACTTACATATTGTAAAATAAATCAACGAAGCACACTCTACACTGTTAGCATCGGATTGAAAACTCAGGACGAGACTCCCGAGGTCGAGCGGGTCACATGGTACAATGGTGGGGCCTTCACAACAGGTGTGACGGAAACTATAAGCCAATGGCCAACCTACCCCGCTCTCCCCTACTATATGTTACGATTTATTATTAAAACCATAATCATACATCTGCGTTTCACATAACACGGACAGGTTACAGCATACTAATCCTACGCATAGGGTTCAAGCTTAAATTTTTTTATTAAAAGCTAAGTATTTTTTTTTTTTTTAGTCCTTGAAAACTTCAAAATACGCATTCTTCAGAAATTTTAAAAATTAAAATATATTATTAAAGCTGTTTCAAGAAAATGGACAACTTAATAATGCTTTCTATGTTCAATTTTGCATAAAAAAAGTGAATAAAGTATTAGAGGTATGTGGTTTCAAAACCGGTTACATCCATTTTTTACCTGTAAAAACAATGTTTGTTTCAAAAACGTCTAGATCCTTCGAGAATCAATACTAAAAGATTCCATTTCATATCAAAAGCTGTTCCAATTGATCCTTTTTTGATCAGTCCTGTAAAATTGTTGAAAATAGATGTAGCCGGTTTTGAAACCAAACGCCTCATTTAATAAGGGCTGATTTTAATGAACTAAATACAAAAAGTTAAAAAAGCCGGTCAAGAACTTGTAAGGTATGTGACTAAATGTATGGTGTAACACCATAGAAGTGTTGACAATTTGGCTGATATTACATTTGAACACGAAGAGAAATTTAGGGAAAACGAAATTAATGAGGCAATCAAGCCCGAAATGCTTGTTACTTTTCAGTATAGAAATTGCTTAGCTCGCGTCTTCTGTCCCGAAACTTAAAAATAAGGATTTAAAAAACTATTATGGAGTCACCTGTGGTGTTGTGGTTAGCATAGCAGCCTACAATACTAATAGGCGCGGATTCGCGTCCCGAGGTGGCTCTAGGATTTTTTAATGGGGGTAAAATATCCTTGGCAATGCCGTCCCTCGGATAGGACATAAAATGAAGGTCCCAAGTCTGTAAGATGTCAGATACTCGTTAAAGATCCCTACTCTAATTATACCTGGATAGGCAAAATTTAGGACTCCCACTGTAGGTAGCTTCGTCTGATTAGCGTTAGATGGCATAAAGTGACGTTAAAGAAACAACAAATTCTTCCTACGGTGCGTGGCCGCTAAAATTCAGGGTTGAGGAAAGGCTGTGGGTTTTTGAAAATAAGGTGTTGCTTACAATATTTATACCTAAGAGAGACGAATCAACCGGAGAATTCAAAATTATACAACGCCGAACTGAGTGAACTGTATCTGGTATATAGAGGTGATTATAGCGCGGCGCACAGTGGTTGAAAATCGACTATTTTCGGGAAAAACCTTGTCAAACCTGATCTTTAAGCCGCGAAAAAATAAAGTTGATATTAGTATTACCACGATTGAATTTCCTATAAAATGTATAGGTTGGAGCCCCGCTTAACCGGCAATTCGGATTAACCGGCGGTGTATGGAAAATATAAAAAATATTATGCATCAATTTTCGACTCGAGATTAGCTATTTTAAACACTTTTGCTGTTTTATGCTATTAATATCCTTGATAGTACTTGCAATATCATTTTATTTCATGAAAAACTCAAGTTAGGTAAAACAAAAAAAAAAAATATCATCCATAGGAGCTATCAATTATTTTTTTCGTTATGTTTTAATTCTTAACTATTAAATGTATTGTGATATTAAAATATAAGATTGGGTTTATCCGGCTTTCATATAATTTTGATAAGAGATGGTGGGATAGACTGCTCAATATAGGCTTAATAACTGCAACTCTATCTGTGAAAATTCAGTTCCCTAATTCACCATAAATAACAGCTGAACTTTTTTTTTTAATACCAATCTTCTAAAAACAAACGGATTGACAAAATATCTAGACTAAGTTTTTGGAACGAAATCTGTACTATACGACACACTCACCGAAATTGACGACGACTTGACAATTTCACTACGTTTATCTTATAATCCACCTCCGATGTTTCACCCAAAAAAATCCATAAAGCCATCAAGAGATATCCGAGAAGAAAAGCACCAAGCTACGAGTATGATCTTATTCTTCGTCACCTACCTCGAAAAGCTGTTTTGTTTCTTACACACAACCTATTATCCTCTTCTTTGGGAACACACACTCTCCTCACTCAAAATGATTCTAAAATCACAATTAATCCTTCATCTTCCATCCTAACGCACTATATCTATAATGGGGAAAGTATTCGAAAAACTTTTCTTGAACCGAAGCCCTTCCTTGAAAACACTGGTATTACAGAGTCATCAGTTTGGTTCTGTGCAAGCCGCTCTTCATTTTTTAAATAATTTAATTTTTATTTCTATGAGCTTCCTGCCACTGTCTGTTAAAACAAGGCAAGAAAGTTTTCATGAGTAACCAGTTTATTTTTTACCAAGTGATCCGAGGTCATGTTGATAAACTTATTATTAATAATTTCCAAATTTAATTCTAAAATCACGGTAAGTGAAAAAGTTGATTCATCAATGACCTAATAACGATTCAGACTGACTTTATAAATGATGCTACCGACCTGGTAAGTAAAGCACGTTTTACTTAACGATTAGTAATAACCTAATTCGAAGCACAAGCTCCATAGCGAATAAACTGTATGAAATAGCATAGGTATTTCACTAAAAAAATAAATCCCACATGTACAAACGCAGGTGGACGCAGCTAGAATATGTTTTAATATTTCCTTGAATGTATCATCTTCTTAAAAAAATGGATTTTAAAACTGCGCTCGGCTGCGCTTGAAAAATATGGATTACCAAAAAATTTGTTTTGTTAAAGCATAGACCAAACACCATCATTTTTATGCTAGTGTAATATGTAAGACCGCTTTTTATGATTTTGAAGGAAAATCGCTCTAAGAAACAAAAATGCGAGTTGTACAAATTATTATATTAATACAAATTTTCCGTTGAAAAATAAACTTTTTAAATGATCGTTTTTCAAAGGGTCCAAACAAGTTTAAAAATCAGAATATATCCGAATAAATTGGTGGAATGTGTCAGGTAACTATTCTATTAATTAATAATGAAAAGAAAAAGAAATTTCCAGTACCTTCAAAAAATAGGTTTTTTCCGCCTTTCAACCACTGTGCGGCGTATAAAATGCGTATGTAAAATTGCGAAACTTGGTAGTGAACGAATTCCGAAAAGATTCCGAAAAGATAAGCGCGGTGCCGAATGGGGAAGCATACGTGGGTTAGCCCGAGACGTAGATGGGAGAATTGTGTTGAGGCAGATCCGTCGAAGTTGGGTCTGAATGGCGCTCGGTGAATGGAGAAAGTTATGGAAGGAGTAAGTTGTGGTGTCGGCATCGAACCTTCGGGTTCGTTAAGCCTTCATTAGTCTTATTCTCAAACGGCAACGTAGCAGCCAAGCCAACCAAACTTCCACCACGTATTAGCGTCCTTTACCGCAACCAACACAAAGAATATTTGCGTTGGCTTACATAGCCTTTTCATTATATCGTTGATAAAGGATTTTCTAGTATTCTGCTCAAAACAAACGGCTCCATGCTGAAAACAAGAGATTAGCATTATAATCATAGCATTTATTTTTGGCAAACATTTATCAAAGTATAAAATATGATTAGAAACAATATACCAAGAAAGCAAAAAATCAAACTTTTTATTAACATAAAAGGGTAAAAGATACAATTATTGACACTGCATAAGTGCATTTATTGACACCCTGACTTTAACTTGAAAAAATAAATAAACAAGTCCTAATTTAATTTAAAGATATACATGAATCTAACATTTGAAGGGTCCTCTAAGTCATCTATGAAGTAAGACTTTAACAAACTAACCCTATGGAAGATTTTACAATTAAATCCACAGGTTGTCAATAACTGGTTTTTGCACTTTTGACAATAAATATTGCCATACTGTAAAAATATTGAACTTTTGACCCAAAAAAACCTCTTGAGTCTTTATAAGGATAGATAAAGAGTAGCTATAGGAAGATTCAATTTGATCCCTTCATAAAAAGTTTTTTTTTTTTTTTATTTCACCACAGAAATTTAGTCTTAAGGATGTCAATAACTGTACGGTTTACCCTACTCAGAGACTATTGCATCTAGGGGGAAGTTTCTCTTTTTTAGCGATAAATGAAATTCAAGCAACAATGCGACTAAAATAGATTGCAGGAGAGGATTGAAGTTTTATTACACAGTATTAAAACTGGCGAAGCCATTATTAGACTGGATTATTTCATGAAACAATAGGAAATATTGCCCCATTTTCCTCGGGTTATTAGCAATTATGAAGGCAGTATTAATAATAAAAGGCCTTAGGGCGGAATATTATTATCTAGATTAATAATAAGATAAGTAATTATTAAATTGATATATATATATATATATATATATATATATATATATATATATATATATATATATATATATATATATTGTTTTATTGTAAATATGTATAACTGAGTGAATGGCTTGGCTCAGTAGTAATATATTCAATTGCGATCTTGACGGTGTTTGGTTCGAATTTGACGCCAAATAACTTTTCAAACATTTTAGTTATAATAGCTCAAAGGTATAGGGTAACTGTACCATTAGTTGACAGGGCTCCAATAGTTGACATTTTGTACAGAAAGTGTGAATAATAAGATTCAGGGTTGATTAATTTGGTTCAAAATTTGGCGGCAATTTGCCAAGTTATACTAGTTAGCTGTGCTGCCATCGACATTAGTTTGATGAAAACTCAAGCTTATTTTTGAAGGTTATAATGGCGAATTTTCTGGTGGCCTGAAAAATTGGTTCCCTGTTTCATTAGGATGGAAGTCAAGTTAAATAAGCTTTTTAGTTGGTTTATTTGAGATCAATTACGTTTTTATTGCTTTTAAAGTATTCATTAAGTTCATGAGAATTATTTGATTTATCCTTCTTAATATATTTATACAATGTTTTATGGCTTAATTGTAGGTGTCAACTATTAGAACAGAAATTAATCCTTAATTTCAATAGTTGATATCGATGTTGAAATCTGGCGTGAATTATCCATCTGGGCTTGGTTTATGGAAGTCTGAGTCTTGCTGGATGCCGGGGTCTTATTTTATGAATTTATAACTTGTGTGCTCTATCCATGGATCATTGACAGTATAATTGCATTGCCAATAATCCTATTCTTGAAGGGAGACGCGTCTCATCTGAGTCGCCCTACTCCCAATCCTGCAAAGAATGTGATACTTCTTGCTATTTATCGCACTCTATCAAAATGCTAGACATTTCATCCAACCAATGAATGTGGTCTCCTTTAATCGTCTAAAAAAGCACTGGAAGAATGAAGTTCATCATTGCAGAGTGTAAAATTATGTGAAACCAATATTAATAAAACAAAACTTCTGGCCAAAACTAAAATCTTTTTATCATACTTACTTAACTAGATGGTCTCATTTTTCGTTTAAATGTGTTTGTTTGTTGTTGTTTTTTGTCTCATTTAAGCTCTCTGTGTATGAAATAATTAAATTGTGGAAATTTTTGTTTGTTTCCATTGTGAATTTACTAGTTTATAAGTAAAAAAATATTAACTTTTATTGTAGTCCTTATTTCTAATTAAAAATCATAGTAAATCGAAAATTAATGCATGTGTCAACTTTAAAACCATAAATGTCACAACTTTCACTTACCAACTTAGATTAGAAATTAATGCGTTGTGTTAATGCCACTTCTCACTCAGTTACACATTTTTCCACATTTATTTCTTATTTTAGTTTTTATTTGCTCTCTAACAAACACTAATTTCTTTAATTATTAAATAAAAGTTTTTACTTGTAATGATTTGGAAATGCAGGCATGATACTCAGATTTTATAATTCTCTTTGTACTTGATGAAAATTTTATTTAGTTACCATGAAACCAATAATTTCCATTAAATGAACAGAACGGCTTTAATCATGAATAATTAAAGGCGTACTACGCATGCGTGGGCACAACGTGTTTTATGAGTTGACTGAATATTTTTCTCCTATGTTTACTTGATTTTTATCATATTTAGCCATTTCTTATTTTTAGACGTAATGAGAGACAGTTAATTTCTCCAAATAGACAAAAACAAAGATACTTCATAGGAAACAAAAACGAACAAACAAAAAAGGCCCCTACCCCATTTAAGCCCCCTCAGAACATTTTAATAATGATAAAGCTTACGATATATTAAAGAACACCTAATTTTCATTAAACAATACGCAATACTTCCACTTACTATATATTTCATATAAAGGTAAGTGAAAGTAAAAAAAAAGATTACAAAGTATAATCGTTTAAATAAGAATAAATCTAACGTTAAACAAAAACAAAACACAAAAAATGTGGTTTAGAATGGTTCTATGCTTTTTGTTGGAGCGAACTAAGAGCTTTAACAAACTGTCATAGCACATGTTTGTGACTACGATGTTCGAGTACCATCTACGCCGGGCCAGAACATTCTACGCCCTTCCTCTTTACGGCTACATAAATGGAGCGTTAGACTGGAGAGTTAGGTAAGGCGCACATTGAGCTGTGCCACGCAGGCGACGCAGAGCAGGCGGCACGAAATAAAAACTGCGTCGCACAGGTACCCGCGCACATTAGAGAGCAGTTTCTGTGCAGCAGTTTTCCAAGGCAGGGGCTTGTTTTGTGATTGGATGTTAGATTTATTGAATTCCAGCTCAGAACCTGATTCGGAAATAGATTTGGAAACAAAAAAAATCTGGTGCGTGCACGCAACACACAACTTTCACTTACCAACTTACTTAGATTAGAAATTATTGCGTTTTATTAATTGCCACCTCTCACATGAACGGCTTTGATTATGAACAATGATCTGTCATTAAAGGCGTACTCCGCATGCGTGGGCTTAACGATTTTTATGACTTGACTCAATATTTTTCTTTTTTTCCCTTTTATATGTTTTCTTTATTTTTATCATATCTCATATTTAGCCATTTCTTATTTTTAGGAGAAACGAGAGACAGTTAATTTCTCCATATAAACAAAAACAGAGGTACCTTATAGGAAACAAAAAAGGCCCCTACCTCATTTAAGCCCCCCCTCCAGAACATTTTAATAATGATAAAGCTTACCTGATATTAAAGAACACCTAATTTTCATTAAACATGACGAATTTGAGAAAAATCCTTAAAGCCTTTTTTAAGAACATCGAAAAAAAGGTAAAAATTGAAAAAACATTATCAATTAAAGTGCCCCCTTAATTTGATTAATTTTGATGATATTTCGGCTATCACATCTTTGGCATATACATACATCAAATACTCAGTTTGATCAAAATCGTAAAAACCGTTTTTGAGTAAATAAAATAAAAAACGTGAAAATGATACAAAATTTATTAAGTAAAGTCCCCCCTCCGGTTGATCAATTTTTATGAAATTTTTACAGTCGTATCTCGGGCATATAAATAGATCAATTACCCAGTTTGATCAAAATCGTTAAAACTGTTTTTGAGTAGGTAAATAAAAAAACACGTGAAAATGATTAAAATTTATAAAGTGAAGTCCTTCCTCCGGTTGATCAATTTTGATGAAATTTTTACAGTCATATCTCGTGCATATAAATAGATCAAATACTCAGCAATACTTCCACTTACTATATATTCATACATAGGTAAGTGAAAGTAAAAATTGATATATCAAAAGTCATGGTAAAAAATGTAATAAAATGCGTATATGGAGAAAAGGCCAGGAGACGAAAGAATTTGCACACAGAATTTTCTTAAAATAACTATTTCCGTCTGATTCCGGTGAAGCTCATAATTACATTGAAGTTACTATTTAGTCTGAGAAATCCAATGCTTAAAATAATAACTTATCGTGATGTTTAAAATCATGTAATGAGAGGTCTGGCTAAGCTCTAAGTTTGTAGAAGCTTGTTCCTTCTATCATATTAGGCTCAAAAACATTGCGTGTACAATGCCTCTTAAAATTCTCTTATACGATTTTAACAACATAATATCATTATGAAATAAATTTTCATTAATCTCTTCTTTATTTTTATTAGAAATTATTTTATTTTATTTTTTTTGCTTCATATTTATATTCGCACCTGTCGCAGCTAAGCGACAATCAGCAAATGTGATATAAACTGCTTCGATGTTGGCATTTTAGGCATGAGGGAATATAGTGCCCAGCAGCACATCATCCCGGACTTGTTTCAGGAGAAGAGGTCCCTCATCCAACTCCTTTTCAGTCGCCTCATAAAAGGCATCTCAGTCGTGGCCATGTCATTAATAAGTCTATTGTTATGTCCGTGTAATTTAATATGGAAGCCAGAATAGAGAGTCCTTATTTGTTCGTCGATAGTTGGTAGTTGTAAGTCGGTATGTAGTGTTTTGTTACTAACGTACAAAGGTGTACGTTGGGGGTAAGGATTATACCTATATCTATAGTAGGTATAACTAAGGTACATATAATTTATTTCCGATTTTATTTATTTAACTAATGAATATAATATTGACTATTTTTTATACTTTTAATTTTTTATAAATATTTACTTTTTTTATGTAAATCTCATCTTCCATTATCCACCAATACTTTAATTATTTGGTAATTTTATTTTTGTTCTAGTCAGTTAATTTCTAAGGGATCTCGTCTCACAATAAAGTTTATTTTTTCTTCTACTCCATTCTATATGAGGATATATAATTAAATAAATAATGTAGAGATTATCAAAGAGAAGTTATATTTACTTCAAATTTCTTATTAAAACAGTCCTACCGAGACATGGTCCATTTCCCACGTTTTTCATTTTTTAAATAGCAGTTTTCTTTCTTTCTTACTCAAAATACTAATAAACAGAAAAATATGTTTTATTTGTTTTTTATTATTATTATTTGTTTTTAATCAACATTTACATTAACTAAATTTCCATCCATAAAGCTTATCTGTTTTTTTCGGTGAAATAAAATCAGTCAAATTTTCTTGAGATCATAAATTGTTGAATCTTTTAATGAAATTCTAGTATCTATTAGAAGAAAACTTGATTTTCTATTTTTTTACCGTGTCACGGTAAGACGAATAAAAACTAGTCAAAACCGGAATAAGGTATTACAAATAATATAACAATATTAAAACTATTTAAGCAAAAGTACTTTGTTTTTCGACCCCTCATCTAAATTTTAATATATTTTTTTAAATAATATTACAACTACATTTTTCATCCTGAAATTGTTTAGTTTTAGAAATTCAAAACACTCGTATCAAGCACTTTTGGAATAGCGAGAAATTTCAAAATTATATTATGATTTTTGAGTCTAAAATGACAGTATATATATATTTTTTAAATTATTGTTTTTTTATAAAACCGTTTTTTTCCCCAATACTTATCTATAAAACCCTATAAATACAGAAGACCTACCTAGTTTCATTAACCTGTTAAAGAGAAAAGTAGAACTTCACAAACAATAATTTAAATGATAATAATAGGAATTAAAGTAATCAAATATCAAAAACTGCGTCGACTCGGCACAGTTTTCTGTGGCAGATCCACGAGTGTCACATCGGCCTGCTCTGCTCTGCTCTGCTCTGCGTCCCAATGTGCGCGGTTCCTATCTAATTCACTTTCCACAAAAACTGTTCTGCTCTGCTATGCCCTGCTCTGCGTCGCAGAGTTTCTCAATGTGCTCTCGGCCTTACACGTGTTCTGAAGCACAAGTTGTATGGTTATTTCTGGGATACCAAGTGATAATTTTTGTAACCTATCTAATTATTTGGCATTGAAAAATGTTCTTTTTCGTTAAATATCAATAAAAGTATTTTAAGATACCTTTAGAAGTGCTTAAGTTACACCATCGACTACTTTTCGTTGGACTGGCCGATAACTCCGGACCCATCGCAGAATCAGCATTAGAGTTGACAATGGCAGACAAAGCAGAGGAACAGAAGCAGTTATTGGGGCCGGTCATCGGGCATTACATTACTATGCAAAGCGACGTCGGTTCGAATCCCGTCCACATCGCTCTCTTTAACGAGGCTATTAGCATTCCATACGTCTGCTCTTTTTTATACTGTCATTACCCCGGAGTTTGCACTGGAAGCTAACCGTGAATTTTAAAATGGCTACCTGATCTGTCGCCCTTCATGGAAAACATAATAGAAGCATTGAATAATTTATTGCTTCAATAATTCTATCAAAGCCAATTGGGACGCTATTGTGTGCGGATTTATTTAAAAATTGTAATGTGGTTTGCATTTTTATGTTTTCAAGGAACGAAACTGAACTTGGTTGGCAAAAAAATAATCTGTATCTATATCTATCAACAGTTGTTTTGGATTTGCTCGAAACAAATGGAAGGGTCTTATATTTCTTAGAAAGATAATTTTAAAAATCTATATAAATAAAGTTGAAATTCTGTTTGTTTGTTTGTTTGTTTATTTGTTCTTTATAGAAATCCATACCGTTTGTCCTAAATTCTCCAAATTTCGCTCAGTGGTTCTTTGATACCAGGTGCGAACACCTGTCCATATTAAAATTGCGTAACTTCAGCCGATCTTCAGCTGATATTCTTTACTCTCCAAATTTCGTTCAGTGGTTCTTTCAGACCAGGTGGTACGAACACCTGTTCATATTAAAATTGCATAACTTCAGCTGATATTCTTTATTGTTATAAAAATCATAATGATCTCACTTTACAATGTTTTTTTTACGAAATCGACCGTTTCTTTAGAAAAATGAAATTCCCCGTGATAAACCGGGATATACACCTATAATCTATGTATATAAAGATCAAATTCTGTTTCTTATTTATAGAAATCTATTCTGTTTGTCCTAAATTCTCCAAATTTTGCTCAGTGGTTTTTTCATACCAGGTGCGAACACCTGTTCATATTAAAATTGCATAACTTTAGCCGATCTTCAGCTGATATTCTTTATTGTTATAAAAATCATAATGATCTCACTTTACAATGTTTTTTTTTTTTTACGAAATCGACCGTTTCTTTAGAAAAATGAAATTCCCCGTGTGGAACCGGGATATACAGCTATAATCTATGCATATAAAGGTGAAATTCTGTTTGTTCTTCAGGTGCGAACACCTGTCCATATTAAAAGTTCATATCTTCAGCCGATCTCTGGGTATATTCTTTATTGTTATAATAATCGTTTTGATCTCGCTTTACATTGGTTTTTTACAAAATCGACCGTTTGAGTCGATAAAAGTCTCAGTTTATAGATTTTATAGATTTAAGAATTGAAATTCCCCGGGTGAAACCGGGACATACAGCTAGTGATATATAAACATAACCGGTTTCTTTGGATAATATTATATTGTGTAGTGAGACAAAACAAAAAACATATGGTTTAGAATAGTTCTAGGACCTACAATCCATAGATTACCGTATATATTTTTTTTTTTTTTTTTTAAACTGAAGCCTTTTATAATTATCAAAATGGCTATAAGTTATTGAGCAGTAAAACATCTTTAAATTTAGCAATAGCAATCATCCCATACTCAAATCCTTTATTTCTTCTAAAGTAATTCAGAAACATATCCGTGTAACGGGCAGTTAAGTTGCCAACTATGGGGAACTTAAATAACATCGAGATGTGACTAAATCGCCAACTAGGACACAGAGAAACGGAGGTCCTCCAGCTAGTGGAATAGTATCAGCCCGACATGAACATAAATCCTCTCAAGGAAAACGGATGTAGAAAAATCTGGCTCAGATCCATTTAAACTCTAGCTGGATGGGAACGGCATCTCCCGCGTGAACTCTTACATTTGCGCTAACATTGAGGAGTAACGGCATTAAGAAAGTAATTTTGCACAGCAATCTCGAATATCAGGACATCAATTAACTGGAACGTAACCATCCGGACAGTTTTGAGTCAAGAATTTCTCTAATTCAAAAATGCATAAAGGTTCACAAAACACAAAATGCATTGTATAACTAACACATACAGCTTTGATATTCGGGAATTATGCGAAATGTTAACTTTCTTTTAAATATTGGGCGCATCGAATAAAATATGTTCTAGGGGGCACCTGTGGTATAGTGGTTAGCATGGCAGCCTACAATACTAAAGGTCGCAGGTTCGCGCCCAGCGGTGGCCCTAGGACTTTTTAATGGGAGTAAAAAATCCTTAGCCATGCCTTCCCTCGGATAGGACGTAAAATGGAGGTCCCGAGCCTATACGATGACAGGTACTCGTTAAAGATCCCTATCCTAATTATACCTGGATAGACAAAATTTAGGACTCCCACTGTAGCATCGCCCGATTAGCCTTAGTGGCATAAAGTTACGTTAAACAAAACAAACAAACAAATATGATCTAGAAAACTTATTTCGAATTCTTTGATATCATAAAGCGAGTCGTGGGGTACTGATATCCCCAATTTCTAGATTAGATTTTCGCATTTGTACCCTGTTTTTGGATTTGTTTTCCAATTTAAATTTAGAAGATAGCCTTTAGAATCAATGAGTAGCCATGATAATCGAAGCTCACAAGGAGTATTATGTGTCATAACTCTTCTTCGTATTTGTTTTTAATTCTACCTAACCATCTAGGTTTTGATAGTGATGTAAAACTATTGATATTATTGACAATTTAGAACTATCTAGATAAACCTTACTTTAGTTTAAAACATCATAAAATACTAAACATACAAAATACAATTTTTTTATCCTGAATCGTTTGACGATTTATATTTTAGATCTTAAGTGAAAAATAATAATCATTATTTTTATTGGTAAAATTTTCAATATTCTCTACGATATATTTTGAGTCTGCAGCACTTATAAATGAATATATGGTTAAACTAAACTAAATTTAGATATTAAGGAGCGTCGGTAACTAAAAAAAACGTAAAACCGATGAAGTAATTTAGGCTAGATTAAAAGCCGGAAATGCTTGCTACTTTTCAGCAGCGAAATTGCTCAGCACCCGCCTTCTGTCCCGAAACTTAAAAATTACAACTTACAAACCTATTATTCTTCCGACGTTTCTTTATGGATGCGAAATGTGGCCGCTAACATTGAGGGATGTGCAAATGCTGAGGCTTTGACGCTTACAACTGAGTGAGCTGTATCCGGTAAATATTATAAAGGTGAGCGATTTGTGAGCGAATCCCTAAAAGACTGAAGACGGCCCGGGGCCGACTGCGAAACGTCCGAGGGGTAGACCGAGACGGATGTGGGAGTATTCGGTGAGGTTGGTGTGATCTTCTGGAGATGGGGTTGGACGGGGAGAGGTGTTTAGGGAGCGATGGTGTCGGCATCGAGCCTTCGGGTTCGGTAAGGCTTCATTATTATTATTATTATTAATAAACTTAAAGATGAAAAAATAAAAACATTAATAAAAGTTGATGATTATCATAGTGCATGGCAGTTTTCTATATCATTTCTAGTTAAAAAAACAATGAAAGATTGCTAGCAAATACTTTTGCTTATGAATTCCTTATGACCTGATGAGATACAATTCCTTGAAACCAGAAGAAATTGTGTTTAAAACTCAATTATTATGTCGGCATTAATTCCTGCCGCTCCCCTGGCTAGCGAAATAACCCATATAACCTAAAAATCGATAATATGAGGAGGATAAAAAGAAAAAAAAAAAACATTGTTGTCATCCAGCCCGGAGGACCAACATTTTAAAATAGTGTCACGTAAAACAAAAACCATATGACTGAAAAGTTCTAGACTTTTTTTTGTAACAATTAACAACTGCTCTAGTACATGTTCGTGATTTTTCGAGAATCTTCTACGCTTTTCGAGAACCTTCTAAATTTTGGAATTCAAACTAATTATAAGGAGTAATACTCTTGCTCTGAAGATCGAATAATGAGGTTTTTTGTTTGTATGACATTGTGAATTATTATTTTTCTTCTGTTAAAAATTATTTAAAAGAACATAAGTGTTACATTAGTATGTTTCGAAACGTATCGAATATTATTAATAAGTCCACTAAATTTTAAGTGAAAATAAGGTAGTTTAGAAGCAACAAACCAATTGTAACCTCATCACCATCACACAATTATTCCTCGTCTCAGACGTCTCATCTCGTATAATAAACAAATTTGAATTGAGATTCATGACAGATTATTAAGTAATGTATATTTGAACTGAAGCTAACTGAAACACGATTATACAGTGGAGGAGTGGAGGTAGGGACCGGTTCGTAGTTATCTAATACAGTCGGGTTGATAGCTGAACATACGTGGTCACACGTACTCGATAGACTTCGATCAAACTTGATTTGAATGTCCCGCCTAGGAAAATAACCAGTCATGGACCCATTTTGTTGTAATTTAGTTCAGAGATCTCCCTCCGTGACTCGCATTTATTTACTACGTTGCCTTGGGAACTGCCAAAACAGGTTGGAGAATCTCACGGGCTATTCTTGAGGAAAATAGTTCTTTAATGAAGGATGGAATGGAAAATAATTATAATTGTTGGTACAGTTATATTTCGGGGCTTCAAATTAAAAACTTTTATTAACATGGATATTAAAGTACCTACTTCATAAGAAATGTGTTAATGAAGAGGAAATGGGGTGCGGTAAAAATTAATAGGACTAATATGTGAGAATTACATTTTTTATTTTTTCCAACGTTTCCACCCGAATTTTAGGTCCCAGGGTTCTTTGACTGATGGTTTCATAAGTCAATATTAGTATATAAAAACTAGCTGACCCGGAAAACATTGTTTTGCCATATAAATTATTTCTAGAAAATTTCCATTTAAAATGCTCAAAAAAACTTTGAATCACTAATCGCGTACCGTCACACAGCCGTGGCGGGTTCAAATTACGAATAAAAATAATCGGAGATCCAACCTTCAATTGTAAATTATGCGGTGGCATGCCTGCCAAATCCATTGAATTCAAAAACTCTGTAGGAAAATTTATTTGGCTCTGGGAAATTTTAATCGAAATAGAGTGAAAAACATCCACAAAAAAGACGACGACTTGCTTCTAATTAGCTCTTTATCTTCCAAAGTAGCTAATGTTTTAATAAGTTTCTTTAATTTCACTTTTTTCGACATCCGATTATCTGCAAAAAAACCATTCACTTACTCATCACAGTGTATAGTAAATTCCTCAGTTCACTTTTTATAGTTTTGTTCATTTTAAATGATAAAGCCCGTTGTAAACGTATACCAATTTGTTATGACGGGTGATAAAATGACATTGATAGAATGTTACAATGTAAAAGTTTCAATTAAATGTTAGGCTCAACTGACGGGGATAACTTACAAGTGATAATTTATTAGTTATCGAGCGGAATGCAAAATTATTAAATTACTAAAATCACTATTAAAAAATAGGGGTTGGTGAAAATTTAGGGTTGTTTGTATTTTTTAATGCACCATCATATAAAAAAAAAAAAAATTGGTCCAAAAAAAATGTTAGGTGTTGACAACCTTATCACTTAGGAGTATGAAAAATAGATAGTAGCCGATTCTCGGACCTACTGAATATGCCTATGAAATTTTATAAAAATCGGTCAAGCTGTTTCGGAGGAGTATGGTAACTAGCATTGTGACACGAGAATTTTATATATAAGAAGACATTATTATTTATCAATTATCATACATATTATTTTTCAAGGCCTTTTTTTGTCGCCATAACATCCTTAATACTTCATCAAATTTCATGAATGAGGCATCATTTTAAAGCTTTCCTTAACCGCTACACCGGAAAAATATCCAAATCCGCCTTCGATTGCGAGTTATAAGCGCAAAACTGCAATTCTCAACGAAAATGGTCACAGGGCTTTTTCGAAGGTCATTTTTGTCAATTTGTCGAGACGAAGATTTTTGCTTATATACACTTTTCCGGTTGTCGCAGTCGTTTGCGAGTTGGAATTTTACTTCCAACTCAATAGTCAATAGAATCAGCGCACCCTCTTTCCCCGAAACCGATAAGTGTATTTGGCGTAATAATTATGTGGTTTTTTCCAGGGTGCGTTCTTTCAGTGACATCTATGTCTCTGTAAAACAGATGACCATATCGTCTTAACTTCAAACATAGTGTTCAAATATGCCCTGTAAACCTATAAATACGATGTAAATATGTTAATACCTTAAACCTATGTTTCAAAAATAAATAATCTACAACTTTTTTTTTTTTTTTTTTTTTTTTTACTTCAACCCTCACCTATGCCCATGAAGCACTATACGATACAAAATATACGGCATTCTAAAATTTTCGTACTTATAATTTTAGAATCACCCATATACAACTTAATTTAAATTAAGTAAAATTTAATTTTTAGTTGAATGAATTTTACCGAAACAGTCAACGAAGACGATCTGGTTCTCAGGTAGCGATTTGTTTTAAATACTTTTACAATTTTATAACAATAAAGTAAATGATCAAAAAATGTTTAGTTAGGGAAATATCTTAAGTAAAGAAATGAAATCCATCCCTTTACGAAATGTTTACATTATAAAGTTATTGTTAAAAAAAAAAAACATGTATGGCTGCTTTGGAAAAGCCGATCTGTAAATAAAGAAATAATAAATACTTGCTTGAATAAATAAACTGAAAAAACATTACTTTATGTACAAATAATAAAAATATTTTACTTTTTTTTTGCACGGAAATGCGTTTTTAAGTTACACAGATACAAACCATGCGTACCAGCAAACCTCCCCTAATGATGCATATACGTGGGAAGGGTCGTAATCCTCTCTGTAGGTACGACCTTTCTTTAATCATTGCAGTTCCTTCTTCGCCTTTCAGACCTGCTAATGACCATATCTTAATGAGCGTGGTACCATCTGTTGGGGAGTATGGACCATTTGTTCGTTAGCGCTGCAAACATCAAAACGAACACTGTTTGCTATGTTTGGGAACATTAAAAATAATTCAAGAAAAAAAAAATAACTTACTGATCCAGTATATTTTTTTGGTTGACAGATATATTATAACGCTATGTAGGGATCACCTGTGGTGTAGTGGCTAGCAAAGCAGCCTACAATACTAAAAGTTGCGGGTTCGTGTCCAGCGGTAGCACTAGGATTTTTAAATGTCAATGAAAAGTCTTTGGCCATGTTCTCCCTCGGATACGACGTAAAATGGAGGTCCCGAGACTGTACGATATCAGATACTCGTTAAAGATTCCTATCTTAATTATACCTGGATCGACAAAATTTAGGACTCCCACTGTAGCATCGTCCGATTAGGCTTATCAGCATAAAGGGACATTAAACAAACAATATATAACAACATAATATAATAATACAAAATGCCATAAAAAATAGTATCTTATTTAGCTATTAGCCTGTCTTATTTCTAATAATTATCTATAATTTTATCTAATACTTTATCTAACTTTGATAAAAGTTCTGTTTTCGAATACAAACATATTAAAAGTTGAATCCTTTATCATTATTTTTCTATTTTTTAAACTATCTAATTATAAGATAAATATTTATTTATAGATATTAATATTCTAATCTATATAAATAAAGATGCAATTCTGTTTGTTTGTTTGCTCTTTGTAGAAATCCATACCGTTTGTCCTAAATTCTCCAAATTTCGCTCAGTGGTTCTTTCATACCAGGTGCTAACACCTGTCAATATTGAAATTGCATAACTTTAGCCGCTCTCTGGGTACATTCTTTATTGTTATAAAAATGGTTTTGATCTCGCTTTACATTGGTTTTTACGAAATCGACCGTTTTATTCGATAAAAGTCTCAGTTTATAGATTTAAAAAACGAAATTCTCCTGTTGAAACCGGTATATACAGCTACTTAATTAATATTCTAACTAATATTTATAAATATTCGAAGAAAATAAATAGTATAAATATTATAAATAATTTATCTAACAGATAATCATTGATTAAATAACAACATACAATTATTTTTCAATATTTGAATGCACTAACTGTGTATTTATAGAAACTGTCCCGGTCCTTGACGTTAAGATAATCGATTTCCTCAGAGCTATTAAGAAATTATTTTCCTAAATAAATAAGACAAAATTCTTTTAGTACCGGGCACCTTCCGATGAAATTAGTAAAAACTGTATGTAATAGAAAAATAGGGGGCCACGTTCAGATTCGCTCAAAGGAGATCTTAAAACAGTTGAAAAACAACGCAAAAGTGTTAGTTCTTAATATTCGACCTTAGAATACCTCTGAAGCACAGGAAATATTTGTTAAAATCTGAGTAAATATTTATATAAGGAATAAAATTGTTATTAGAGCAGGTGAAGATGAATTTTACGTCCCGTGGGTTAAATACGAGTAAATCCTTTATTCCCGTCAAGGCCTTATTCTTAGAAGGAATTTTGAAGGTAGATATAATTAAAGGCAGGTTTAGAATTTCCTTCTCAACATTGTCGAATCTTCGTAGATAAGGGTACGGAAATATTCTGTATAATATTATATTATTACTAGCTAGGGTGACCGGCTTCGCTCCGGTAGTTGTGTGGTAGTTTTAATAACAGAGAAACTTTAAAATTAAAGGAAATATAGAACAAAATTAGCACCTTCTTGAAAATTCGTTTGTAACTTGGTATCAATATTCTGCAGACTTGAGATCTGCAGAGTCCGCCCAAATAAGGAACCCTGTATAATATACAGGGGGTTGAAAATGGTAAATGAACAATTAATTTTGCTGCTACTTTGTCGAGTTGTGCATCGGTTTTGATGGTTTCTGTGATTCTGAATCCTATAAGCCCATTCCAAGCAGTCAGCAGATAATAATTTATTATATTATAGTTGAAAAATCTGGTATCTCAGTTAAAAAAAATTATATTTCGAGTACAACTTAAGCGCCGACTAATATGATGGTCCTATTAGATCCAGAAGTATAGTAACTACCGAAGATTCATAGAAACTTTTTTTAAGACCTTTCTTATATTTCAACCTCCCTTTGGATATCCCACCATAATTTGAACGGTTTCTGCAGATCTCGAATCTTACTACTATTACAAAGTGAAAACCAAAATTTCAAGAAGGCATCACATTTCTTTTTATCTTGAACTATGAGGGATGATAAAATCTTATCGAAAAAATGCTTTTATTGGAGTTGGTCGTTTTGTCAACTGGAATGTTCATCATACATAGTAATCAAACAAACTTCTGTTTCATAATTTCAATAAGAACACTTCAAACTTTTTATTTTCGATTTATATTCAGTCAATTCATGTCTTTCTTAATGTCTGATATTATTCGCTCACTGTACTACTAAGAAATGTTCACTCATATTGCATTAAATTTACTTAAGTATATATTATAAATAGATTAAATGTAATGTGCTGATCATATATTAGCCTTCTTATGAGAAAACTAATTTTTTAAGGAATCCAGTTGGTTTTCTAATTGATTGCTGAGATGTAAAGTACTTAATTTATTTTGAAACGCAAACTAATTATTTTCTCTTACTTTTTTAGTAATTTAAAAAGAACAGCTAAAAAAATATAGAAGGATTACATACTGAATGAATGGACAATAAACATTGAGTGAAACGCACCCTAGCGCTTCCTGGTAGCCTGGAGCTCGAACTAAATTTTTCATTCATAAACTCGTATCTCAATCTCAGAGAGGCTAATTAAATGGTGCGAGAGGCTTCAAATTCCAGTCCTTATCTCTTCAATTTTACACTCTTAAGAGAAAAACGGAAACCTTCTTCTCCGTAAGGAGTCATATGGCTAAACGAAGACATAACTTCCATAATCCTACGTGGAGTCGTTTTATAGCCTTTTCGGCACGCACATTGTACACTTTGCTTTATAATATATATTGATTATTATTATTATAAATTTGTTACCGTCTTTCTTTATCCCTCTTGTTCTATTGAGAGATGCCTCCCACTCTGTTTCTATCTATAAATATATTTCCCTAGATTGTACCGATTTAAAATCTCGCCTTTGAATAAGTGACTAGATGTAAGCAGCTGCAAGATGCCGGCCGGCCGGCATCTTGCTGATGCTTAACCGCTTAAGTAATACCGTTTTTTTTTTATATAAGAGGTCTTCTCAAAAGAAGAATATTCCTTCGATAGAATTAAACTATCAGTGAATGATATTTCAATTTCTGTTCGGTTTTCGTTTTTAAGAAAAACTTCATATCATAAAATATTGTAACGTGATTCACAAACATACGATTTAAAATAGTTCTAGACTTTTCGGAACAAACTGTTCTAGTTCGTGTTCGGGGCTGTTTGGGAATATTCTACGCTTGCCTAGAACTTTCCAGAAATTTCAGACTATACCTACATAAGGAGCGGTGGACTTAACAGTTATATAGTCTTTCTCAGACGATCGATCATATGGTCACTCTTGTGTCGTTATAAGTTGATACTTTTGGTAACCTGCTTGATTGTTTGTTTTAACGTCAGTTTATACGACTAAGTTTAATCGGACGATGCTACAGTGGGAGACCTAAATTTTGCCTATCCAGGAATAATTAGGATAAGGATCTTTAACGAGTATCTGACATCGTACAGGCTAGGGACCTCCATTTAACGTCCTATTCGAGGGACGGCATAAAGAATTCTTACTCCCATTTAAAAATCCTATGGCCACCTCGGGACGGGAACCCGTGACCTTTAGTATTGTAAGCTGCCATGCTAACCACTACACCACAGGTGACCCCGGTAACCTGCTTAATTATGTCATTTATATTGTTTGTCTGGCATTGTAAAATGTAATTGTATTTATTTTCTTTAAATACAATTATTTTAACCCAGATAAGTTTCAAAATATGTAAAGTTCAAAACGATGATGAGAAGCTGAAAGCAAACATACATCGATCGAGGCGAGGAGAGTTCAAACTCAGCTTTGAGCTTCATCATCACACACAATTTGGGCCAAGTAGCCACTCATCATTTCATAGAAACCCCAATCACCGGCAATCCAGGAACTGCTTCATCACGGAAAACGTTGGCGAATCTGCGGCTCGGCCTCAACAAATAAAGTACGATTCCTGGCAACGGATTTATTGTTTATGAAAGGATCAAGTGGGAATTTTAATGGTCTCACGAATGCTGCGTAAGCTTTTCAAGAGTTTTCCAATTTTCATTTTATATCTGGAGAGGTTTGAAAAACCGAATAAAATTCATGAATCGCTCTCATACAATACAATAAAAAATATGGAGGTTCTTTGGCATTGGTTTATTCCATACATCCAACTACGTTTTTTGGATTAATATTTATATTTATATTTTAATAGATAAATGTTAAATATATTTATTTATTTATTTGGCGGAGGTATTTTGAGATATTGATAATGATTTCTTCTCTTTTGTTTGTAGTTATTAATTTTTACATTCACTTACCTATATATGAAATATATAGTAAGGAAAGTATTGCGATCGTGAAAAATTTCGACTTCCGGTTTTCAACGGAAATACACGTTTTGGGGTCCCCTGAGTCCAATTAACCATGTCCCGCGAAATGGTCTCTCTCTGTGTGTGTGTGTGTGTGTGTGTGTGTGTGTGTGTGTGTGTGTGTGTGTGTGTGTGTGTGTGTGTGTGTGTGAACAGACTTGCTCAAAAACTATAAACTGCACAGACCTGAAATTGTATTGTTGTATTGTTGTATTGTTGGGTATTTAGTGTATGTACATGCCCGCGATGTGACAGCAAAAATTTCATCAAAATTGGTCAAACGGAGGGGGTACTTTATTTAAAGAATTTTGTCTAATTTTTAGGTGTTTTTTCGATTTTTACAAAAACGGCTATGACGATTTTGATTAAACTCGGTATGTGGTGTATCTATATGCCCGCGATGTGACAGTAAAAATTTCATCAAAATTGATTAATTGGAGGGGGCACTTTACATAATAATAGTTGTCCCATTTTCACGTGTTTTTTTATTTACTCAAAAACGGATTTAACGATTTTAATCAAACTTGGTATTTGATGTATGTATATTTGTATAGGCCAAAGATGTGATAACCATAATTTCATCAAAATTGGTTAAACGGAGGGGACATACGAGTATACTTCACTACTACGGAGGGGACACTATAATTCAATCTATACATCAAAAATATAATCAAATTTGGTATTTGATGTATTTATATATGACAGCCAAAATTTTACTAACCGTATTATGAAAATAAAACTTTAATTTATTAATAAAGATATTAATGTAACTTTAGAGAGTAAATACGTGATGCTCAAATTTTTGAAGCATCGCAGGTGTGTAAAAAATCGAATAAACATGTAAAGGTGAAAAAAAAATATGGTATAAGATAATAGTCTATAATTAATATAGGCATCATTTAGTCTAGAAACTTTTGTTCCATAATAAATTTTTGAAATCAATATAAAGCGATTTTAGAGGTAACAGTAATCGTACTTGATTTCCAGAAAGGCACAAGAGACGTAAATACACCTATCTATTCACCGTCACGATGTATTTGCAAAAAGCAACTCGTAGTAAAAAACAAGCAAGAAGTAAAAAAACTCGACTGTTAAAATGAAATTAGTCCCTACATATATAAATTAGCAATAATGAATCGAAAAGTGCTGAGAATTACCAAATTTTGCTATACAGATACTCTATAACTTATGGGGATCTACAAATATAAGTATATACTTAAATGTGGAAAAATGTGTGAAGTTGAGGAATGGCGTTTACATATTATCGAAACACGTCGATTTCTAATCCAAGTAAATTCGTAAGTGAAAGTTGTGTGTTGCGCGTATCGCACCAGATTTTTTATATGTGATATCGTAACTGCTTGGATTCGAAAAATTTAGATACTTTTTCCTCTTGTTTTTGTATGTAGGGTATTCCAAAATTATATGTTTCTCACATTCAGAAGAATTTTGAACTACTATCAATGTTAGATATCCGTGATTTGTTCTCAATCGGGAAAACTTTTTTTTTTAACAATGTCCTGTGTTAAGTTCATTTTAAAAAAACAAGGTTTATTAAAAATTTGCGGTACTTGACTTTAATAAAATCTGCCTATGTGAGGCAGATTCATTCATTCATTCATCATATCTTTTGTAATCATCAAAGATTCAGGTCTTCATCAGGGCTAAGTATGAAACAAGATAGCAAAACAATGAAAATATATGAAGAAAATAAAAAGAAGAAAAAAAAATATATATATATGTAACATGAAACTTAGTTAATAATTCCAGAACAAAAGAATATGAAAATACAATTTCAATAAAAAAATGAAAATTGATAATGAGATCAAGAGATTGTAAGAATTAAGAAAGTTAAATAAAAAATCTAATAAGGAACTTTGTTATATATGAATATAAGGAACATAAGTTTAGTGGTCAAAATATTTATTTTATTACGAGCAAAGTTTATTTTCTTTTGTTTTTAATATAATCATAAATCTATAGAAATAAAGATGAAATCCTGTTTGTTTTTTTGTTTGTTCTTTACAGAAATCGTCATAGCGTTTGCCCTACATTCTCCAAATTTCGTTGTGTGTTGCGCGTATTGCACCAGATTTTTATGTACAAAAAATTGTATTGCTATTATTAGTATTATTATTTTTATTATATTAAGGAAATCAAGCTAAAGAAAATCTTTCCCCATTGTTTTGTTAGCGACTCTTCAGTTATTTTCATTATTTATTTATATTTTAAAAATGTTAATTATTAGCTCAGATAATGTTAATTAATATATGTATATTTATATTCGATTAGTTTATCTATATTATGGCAAGACCACTAACACTGAATGGGCTAGACTACAATGCTAAAGCGATGTATGTATTAGCAAAAAGCTATCTATCTGTCATGACATGAATAGATGATGACAGCTAATTTGTTTTCAAAATAGAGTAAGCATACGTAGCATATAATTCTATTAATTTTAAAATTTACTCCATAACCGCTCTTATGATTTCGATTTTGATGAAATTCACCAATTCGCTTTTTTGTGTACGATTGGAATTTTTTGGTCCACAACCTAATAAATATACATGATTTTAAGATTTGGTGTTTAATTATTACTAATTTACATTAAAAAAAAAAAAAATTAAACAAATGATACCCAAAATTGTGTTGAACATTTTAAGAATGACAAAGCCAGAAAAGGAGCCCTATTATTATCATGATGACCAGGTAGTCATGTTGATGACGTCGCAAACACACGTGTATTACTCAAATAACATCAATGGCGACATCAAACAACGAAAGAGAGAGTCACTATAACTCTGGTACATTATACTTGCATGAACATTCGAAGACATTTTTGTTTTATGGCGAACAGTTTTTCCTTTTGTTTTCTGTAAATTACACCGCGTGATATAGTCCAGATGTGACTATATAAATTATTTTTTCCCACATTCAGAGATGAACCAAGTAAACTAACAATAACAAGTTTTTTATTCAATTTTTAACATAAAACTATAATTTTAAAATCATATATGGGTGATTCTAGCATTATGGTGGTTTTTGTGTCACAACGTTATAAATCGACAACCGCCTAAAGAATTAAAAATTTTTTTTTCTATTTATTACTTCATAGGTAAAGAACACTGCTTGTCATATTTTCAAGCGCTTAAAAGGCAGGATAACATTCACTAAAATCAATAACAATGCTCTTTTTGTCACTCCCTAGCCTGTCACAAAGTAGAGGTCATGTACTTTGAAAAATAATTAAACCCTTTTCCATCACAATAATTCTAAAAAAAAAATTAGGCACCAATCTTATCAGCAAACTTTCAGGATTCAAAATAAAATTGAGCGAGGACTCCAAAGGGTACTGGTAAAGTACCACAACAGCTTTTCCATCTGTCACATAGTTCTGAGGTTACAAACTAGCTAGTTTTTTTTATGCCCACTAATCCCCTGAGAAAAAGAAATCTCGTGCTGAGAACAACTGGGGTAACTTTGTTATGAACCCGAATATACGTTGAATCATATTATTTTTCCTAAATTTACTTCAGTAGCTTTCAGGAGGTGGAGGAAGGTGTAAAGCTTAACAATATTTTTACAGTGAGTCATTCCCTATACCTTATCAACATGGTGATAGTGTAAACAATATATAAATTTTTTTATCACTGTATTATAGAACTTTCGAATCTCTTCACAGCCATACCCTCCTTTAAATAATGTTTGTACTAGTTTGGCCAAAATTGTAGATAAATGCCCGATTTGTCCCTCCCTGACCTGTCACTCCCTAGCCTGTACTCATTTCGTTTTTAGCTAGGGAGTGACAATTTTGGTCATAGAAAGACTTGTGATCTAATTTGTAACTTAGTTACATAGAGTACTAATTATTGTCAGTTCAAAAAGTTAGTTTTTGATTATTTTTTTTAAAATAAATTCTATAGTTAACTGTTGTTTTTAACTATTTTGATGGTAGGGATCGAACTCATACCTATATAAGAATGAGACTGACTTTAGACGAAACGAGACTTTAAAATTTAGAAAATTATTTTTTAAAAGATTTAAATTAATATAATAATGTCGTATGTGAAGTTTTTGTCACTCCATACAACCTTACCTTCTTTGAAAATCATTATCTCGAAAACTACGAATATAAGTGTGTGCACACTTCACATCATTGGTAAGAAGCTAGTGACCATAACATTTGAAACCAGAAACATGAGAAAACATGACTTTGAAATTCCAAAAACATTAAGAGCCAAATACCACCATAATTTTAGAATCACCAGTATATAAAAATGAATGACGTATGTGGATGTATTACCGTCAAATTCGGAAAGTAGTGATTGAATAAATCTTTAACTTTTAAAGAACGTTGCTGTTTTGTCAAATATTGTCCATATCTACTTATTTTTTCATCAATAATAAGATAATTATTGACAAAATTACAGCCTAGTTCATTTTTACGTAGGCAAGAATATAGTTACAACCAGGGCTTGAAATCGATAATTATTAAAATGAAAATAAAAATCAAATCCGATCAAATTTTTTATCTGAAATTTTTAAAAATCATTTCATGATTTTTATTGAGAGTGATTTTTATTTTTGATCCAAAGTGAAAAAAATCATAACCTAATCATTATTTTTAAAATAATTTTTTTTCTCGATTAACAATAATAATAATTTTCGACTAACACTTTTATAAATCAGAAATATAAATTTTTAGTTTATTGTTCTGAAGTTCCGAAGAATACGTTTTATTACACCCCCACCACCTTAAAAATTTGACATTACATTTCAAGAAGTCCGTCCGTTGTACGCCGATTCAAAACTACTTTGCCAATTTTAATACAATTTCGCACAAAGATCGAAGTTCATCCGGGGACAATCCTAGTACCTCTTTATCGTGATCCGCCATTTTGATTCAAAGCCAATGACCTAGTTTGAGGGGCCATAATTCGGTCATTATTGAAGTTAGAAACAAAATAGCACCAGATTTGGAATCCATATGTTATAATAAATTAATTTGCTTTTAAAAGGTGATTTTTGATTTCTGATCAATATTTTTTTTATCACAATTAATTCATTATTATTTATTTAATACCGTATCACTCGGTGAGTGACCATTATTTGTAATCCAATTAATAAAAATCAAAGATCGATCTAAATTTTTATTTATAAAGTAAGAATGATTTTTAAATTAAAAATCTGGTGCGTGCTCGCTACACACAACTTTCACTTACCAACTTACTTAGATTAGAAATTAATGCGTTTTGTTAATTCCCACTTCTCAAATGAACAGAACGGCCTTAATTATGAACAATGGTCTGTCATTAAAGGCGTACTTGCTTGAGCTCAACGAGTTTTATGAGTTGACTGAATATTTTTCTTTTTTTCTCCTCTATATGTTTTCTTTGTTTTTATCATATCTAATATTTAGCCGTTTCTTATTTTTAGGCGTAACGTGAGACAGTTAATTTCTCCATATAAACAAAAACAAAGGTACTTTTTAGGAAACAAAAAAACAAACAAACAAAAAAGGCCCCATACCCCATTTAAGCCACCTCAGAACATTTTAACAATGATAAAGCTTACCTGATATTAAAGAACACCTAATTTTCATTAAACATTACGAATTTGATAAAAATCGTTAAAGCCGTTTTTAAGATATTCGAAAAATTGGAAAAAAAGTTATGAAATAAAGTGCCCCCTCCGGTTGATCAATTTTGATGAAATGTTGGCTAACACATCTTTGGCATATACATACATCAAATACCCAGTTTGATCAAAATCATGAAAGCCGTTTTTGAGTAAATAAAAAAACCACGTGATTATGAGATAACATTTATTAAGTAAAGTGCCCCCTCCGTTTAACTAATTTTGATGAAATTTCGGCTGTAGCATCGCGGTCATATACATACATCAAATATTAAGTTTGATGAAAATCGTTAAAGCCATTTTTGAGTAAATAAAAAAAAACTCGTGAACATGGGACTACATTTATTAAGTAAAGTGCCCCCTCCAATTAATCAATTTTGATGAAATTTTACTGTCGCATCGCAGGCATATACGTGCACCAAATATCGAGTTTAATCAAAATCGTTAGAGCCGTTTTTTAGAAAATCTAGAAAAACGTAAAAAATATACAAAATTCTTTAAATAAAGTACCCCCTCCATTTGACCAATTTTGACGAAATGTTTGCTGTCACATCGCGGGTATATACATACACCAAATACCCAATTTCAGTATTGTACGACCTATAGTTCACACTATAGGTGTGTATTAACACACACACAGACCATTTAGCGGGACTTGGTTATTTGGACTCAGGGGACCCCAAAACGTGTAATTCCGTTGAAAACCGGAAGTCGAAATTTTTCACGATCGCAATACTTTCCTTACTATATATCTCATATATAGGTACGTGGAAATAAAAATTAGAAATAATAATTATGAGATGATATTTTGGAAAAAATAATTATCGATTTCAAACCCTGGTTACAATTCAAAATGCTGTTTTGTTTTTGGGTCTTCTTTACAAAACCACCTAATGTTACTTTTTAACTGTTACAATTACATTTTTAAGAACAGATGTTAATTTATAAAACCATGTATATTTTAGTAAATAAATGTCATAGGTAATAATATTATTTTAAAAAAAGAACTTTGAAAAGTTATTAATAAGTAGCCTTATTCCGCTGGTGGCCAATAGTTTCTTATGCAGTCCTTAATTTTTTCAAAAAGGTCACAATTCTCGTATCTCCTCCTCCAAACGAACTCACAGAGATACGAGTCAAACAAAGTTCGACGAGTCCCGCACTCCCTCTTATTTCGTCGTTATGATACACTTTTCTTGAGATGATAATGAATTGCTTAATTCAAAAAGATTCATTTTGTCTCGAGGAAATCTAATTTCGAGATGGCTCATTCTCACCAAAGTAGGCACTTTTTTACGGCGTTTTTATTTTAAATTTTATGGTTACAAATAAACTTTTTTTTTCAGTGTAATACTATTCCTTAGCCTATAAGAAGCAAGGAGTCGACGTTGAAGAACACCAATTCACGTTGAACCTTTTTTTTTTTTTTTTTTTTTTTTTAATTTTTCATTATTAAGGACTGATGATGCTTTGAAAAAGTTGAGCACCAAAAGAAAGCTTCAATCGTCGCTATCTTCATTTCCCTGCAGCATTTTATTTACAGTAAGACAGGGGAATGAATTTTTAAGGCTTATTTGATAACCGTTGAAAGGAAAAAAAAAGATATCATAATGCTATTTGAAAAACGAAATCTGTGCTACAAAATCTTTTATCTCTCAAAAATTAGAAAAGAAAAAACTTGCCTGACGAAAACTATAGAGGACAGGGGAATGAAGACTATTAAACGTAACCTCTCAAGTTTGAGAACTTAATTGCTTCTGGAGAGCTTGGATTTGTACTGAGGTTAAGTTAACAGTTGGGGCTGCTTAGGGAAAGCCCCGTTCCTGCTGACTATATATTTTTTACTAATTTCCCGCCTGAATAGTGTGGTGACAATTTAATTTTAAAAATTGACTGGGGAATGAAAGAAAACTTGTGGGACAACATAAAAATTAGTTTTTTTCAACTCTAATCCTTTATCATCAAGGATTCGACTGATTTTATGAAATTTTACAGTATTTTGAACAGAAAAAAAAAAGTAAAAATTGACCTAGTATACGGACACAGAACTCTTACTTTGAACTCTTACTCTTACTTTGAGCAGAATCAGACCTCGGGACTTGACAGGGGAATGAATTTCGACCTTTTCCTGGTGTTTTTAAGGTACGTGTGTTATACAATTAAAATAAAGTCGTATGGGGTCTACCTTTACAACTCGCCTGGATTTACAAAATTGATGTCTTAGAGTCCTAAGTTTTTCTAAATCGCTATAAACGGCCTGGGACACAAAAGTGCCCTCTTACGTGAAAATGACCCAGATACAAATGAAATCAAGAATACTTTTATCATGCAGTTTATAACCTTGCTTATAAAATCATGTGTTTACCTTTCCGGTTACAAGTGAGTATAAATGTAACAGTTAAAAAGTAACATGAGGTCGTTTTGTAAAGAAGACCCTTGTTTTATTATATCTCTTGTGAATTTTCAATGGCATTCTTAATTTTAATAAATCCACATGCCCCAACACACACACAAAAAATAGCTAATATCTGTTATTAATATAAAAAAAAATAATTAAAATATAATATGTTTCAATTTAAAAAGTAATTAAAAGCTAATAGGTACATCAACCTCTCTTGAAATTTAATTCAAATGGATTGTTTGATGTTGCTTATTAAAAATATTAATCATGTGCGAGCCAAATATATCCCCGCATAATATATAATATTTATTCTGAAATTAATTACTTAAATTAAAAATTGGAATTCAACAGGAGTAAGTATTGTTTTGAAGAATTCATCATTAGATAACATTTCTCTATGGTCCGTTTTTGAAGATGGTCTACGGTATTGTAATAATGCTTAAATAAAATAATGTTTATTGAACCAAAATAAGAATTTACAATGCCACAAACTATCATAAAAACGATAATTAAACAGGTTATTACATTTTCATTACACAGCAACACAGAATTAACCATATGAATTGAGGTTCAGAACAAGGCTAACTCTCCAGTCAATCGCTCCATATATTTAGTCGTAAGAAGAACAGCCTCGAAGGTTCTAGGCCAGCGTAGATGGTACTCGAACAAAAATGTACAAAATGTTTGTTCCAACTGTTAGTTCGTTCTAAAAACAAGTCTGAAACTATTCTAAACCACATGTTATGTTTCACGTTACACTATCTATATAAATAAAGATGAAATTCTGTTTGTTTGTTTGTTCTTTATAGAAATCCATACCGTTTGTCCTAAATTCTCCAAATTTCGCTCAGTGGTTCTTTCATACCAGGTGCGAACACCTGTCCATATTAAAATTGCATAACTTCAGCCGATCTTCAGCTGATATTCTTTATTGTTATGAAAATCGTAATGATCTCGCTTTACAATGGTTTTTTACGAAATCGGTCGTTTCATTAGAAAAATGAAATTCCCCGGGAGAAACCGGGATATACAGCTATAATCTATGTAAATAAAGATGAAATTCTGTTTGTTCTTTATTGAAAGGTTCTAGGTTTATTGAAACCCATACCGTTTGTTCTAAATTCTCCAAATTTTGCCCAGTAGTTCTTTGATACCAGGTGCGAACACCTGTCCATATTAAAATTGCATAACTTCAGTCAATCTCTGGGTATATTCTTTATTGAAAAAAAAAATTATTTTGATTCCGCTTTACATTGGTTTTTACGAAATCGGCCTTTTGAGTCGATAAACGTCTCACTTTATAGGTTATATAGATTTAAAAATTAAATTCTCCGGGTGAAACCGGTTTATAAAGCTAGTTATATGATATTATTTAACCTAATCAACAATATAAAGAAAAAAAATCTTATATTCGACTACTATAAATTATTTCATATTAATATAAAAGTCTATAACACGCAAACCACGTTGAAAACACGCATGCGCATAAACTAAAACCACACCATTTCCAAGTAAAGGGGGACTGCGCCTGCGCTAGAGTTGTCCACGTGTTTAAATTACTCCTTCGAACATAGCTATTAAACAGAAATTATTGTCCCCCTTAGTAACTAAATGAAGTTTATAACAACTAAATAGGGACAAAAAAAATTATATTTCATGGAGTATAATTGTTTTTTACATTATTTGTTTATTACCATACTAGCACAGATAAAAACAGAAATTGTTTTATTGTTCTTTAAAGTGTGAATGCTTGAATATTGAAGGCTAATCGTATATACTACAGTGGGAGTCCTAAATTTTGCCTATCCAGGTATAATTAGGTATGGAATCTTTAACGATTATACGGCTCGGGACCTCCATTTCACGTCCTATCCGACGGACGGCATAGCTAACGATTTTTTACTCCCTTTAAAAACTCCTTGGGCAACCGCGGGACGCGAACCCGCGACCTCCAAGTATTGTAGGTTCACTCAAATTATTTAAAGCAGTTTTTTTTAGTGGTCAAAAATACATGGTACAAGGTAATCTTAATAATTATATTTCAGTTAACAAACTTTAGTTCTTAATGAAATTAGTATGAAAGTAGTTTGAAAGTATTATGAAAGTAGTTTTATGTTTTATGTTTACTGGTACATTAATCGTTGTCGGTTTATGGAAAGGTATAAAAGAAATAATTAAGTTTCAATTTACAACGAGCCATAACTACCCCTTCTAATAATCCCCAATCTATTGGATCCCCCTTCACGATATACAAAGGGTACTACAAAAGTTTTGCAATACAGCTTTATTTATTTAATTTTCTCAAAGTAATTACCATAACATTTAATACACTTCTCCATACGTCGAAACCAGTCATTAAACCAGCTCTGCCAAGTTTCATCTGGGATTGAGGCACATTCGTTGTCCCAAGCCCTCAGGAGGTCCTCGTCGCTTTTCCTTTCAGCTTCATTTTCACATGTGGGAACAGCGCAAAGTCACAGGAAGCAAGGTCTGGAATGTAAGGAGGGTGCTCAAGAAGTTTTCTCCAAGTAGTGGCCAAATACTCGGTGAGTTGTTGCTTTGTCATGGTGGAGGTACCAGGTGTCCATTCTTGGCCTCAAGTTTTTCATAGACTCTATGACTTTTTTGGAATTGAAGTTTTTCACAGACTTTTGGGCAGGCACTGCTCAGTGTACCACTGAGCAGTGACTGTCTCCTGTCTCCAAAACAGAACGCTCTACAATTCCCTTGATCTGAAAAATACAGCGATCATCATTTTTTTTTTTACTTTCACTTACCTATATATGAAATATATAGTAAGTGGAAGTATTGCGATCGTGAACAATTTCGACTTTCGGTTTTCAACGGAAATACATGTTTTGGGGTCCCCTAAGTCCAAATAACCAAGTCCCGCGAAATGGTCTGTGTGTGTGTGTGTGTGTTTGTGTGTCTGTGTGTGTGTGTGTGTGTGTGTGTGTGTGTGTGTGTGTGTGTGTGTGTGTGTGTGTGTGTGTGTGTGTGTGTGTGTGTCTGTGTGTGTGTGTTTGTGTGTGTGTGTGTGTGTGTGTGAACAGACTAGCTCAAAAACTATAAACCGTGCGAACCTGAAATTAGGAATTTAGTGTATGTATATGCCCGCGATGTGACAGCAAAAATTTCATCTAAATTGCTAAATGGGAGAGGGTACTTTATTTAATAACTTTTTACGTTTTTTTCGATTTTCTCAAAAATGGCTCTAACGATTTTGATTAAACTGCGTATTTGATATACTAATATGCCCGAGATATGACCGTAAAAATTTCATCAAAATTGGTCAAAGGGAGGGGGTACTTTATTTCATAACTTTTTACGTTTTTTTCGATTTTCTCAAAAACGGCTTTCACGATTTTGATCAAACTGGGTATTTGATGTATGTATATGCCAAAGATGTGATAGCCAACATTTCATCAAAATTGATCAACCGGAGGGGGCACTTTACTTAATAAATTTTGTTTCATTTTCACGTGTTTTTTTATTTACTCAAAAACGGCTTTCACGATTTTGATCAAACTGGGTATTTGATGTATGTATATGCCAAAGATGGGATAGCCAACATTTCATCAAAATTGATCTACCGGAGGGGGCACTTTGTTTCATAACTTTTTTCCCAATATTTCGATTATCTCAAAAACGCCTTTAACGATTTTCATCGTATTCGTCATGTTTAATGAAAATTAGGTGTTATTTATTATCAGGTAATCATTATTCAAATGTTCTGAGCAAATGAAAACAAAAATGAGTAATGAATGTGGAAAAATGACTAACTTTGAGGAGTGGCATTAACAAAACGCATTAATTTCTTATCTAAGTATGTTGGCAAGTGAAAGTTGTGGGCGCGCACGCACCAGATTTTTTTTTTACAGATCGAGATTTTCTGAAAGTTACAGGTGTATCCTCATCGTCAATTACCCAAACCTTTTTTTGAGCCTTGGTCGGCATATCATAATAGTCACCCAGTCACGATGCTGTTCACATATGTAGAATGTCCCTTATCAAATAGTTACATTGCCATTTTCAGACTTGGCATCGTGCACCAAGTCTCACGATTAATCATTTGCTCTTCCGTTAGACTATGGGGCGCCCAAAGACAACAAAGTTTTTTTTACCTTTGAATGGTCACTCATAACTGAATGAATTGCTGGTGCATGAAGGCATAATGTGTACTCTATCTGTTAATATGTCACTCGACGGTCCTCATCAAGTATTTTCCTCACAGCAGAAATGTTTTCCTCTGTTACAGACGTTCGCGGCCTTCCTTCTCTCTCAGCGTCCTCCAGAGTGAAATTGCTTTTTTCGAATTCCCTGTACCTCTTTCGAATTCTCTGGACAATGAAATGTGGACAATGATTATTCAATGCAATCTTCATTTCTTCTAAGCATTGATCTATGCTTAAACCACGCACAAAATTATATCGCAAAACTGCCCTTACTTCACTACGTGCCACGATGCCATAATACGCACTTTTATATGTCACTGCTAATGAACAACTGAGCCCAGAGATGTGATACTGGCGGCTAGTATGCAGACATGGATAGGTCTGAACGCGCAGTAACTTGCAGCTTTCTGTTAAGTTACATTGCAACACTTTTGTAGTACCCAAAACTAAAACGGTTAAAAAAAATTGACTATGAACGAAATTAGGATATATTTTTAGGCCCCCCAAAACAAGATATTTTAGATATAAAATAATATTAATACTATCTTTATATTATAAAGATATAAAATACTGAGGACTTTCAAGTTTTGTAATAACAATAATATTCTATGCCAAAAAAAAATCAAAAAAATCTGGTGCGTGCGCGCAACACACAACTTTCACTTACCAACTTACTTAGATTAGAAATTGACGTGTTTTGCTAATTATCATTTCCCAAAGTCACACATTTTTCTACATTCATATTTTATTTTTGTTAATCGTTAAAGCCGTTTTTGGGTAAATAAAAAAATCCGTGAAAATGATACAAAATTTATTAAGTAAAGTCCCCCCTCCCATAGATCAATTTTGATGAAATTTTTACAGTCATATCTCGGGCATATAAATACATCAAATACCAAGTTTGATCAAAATCGTTAAAACCGTTTTTGAGTAAATAAAAAAAACATGTGAAAATGGTACAAAATTTATTAAGTAAAGTCCCCCCTCCCGTAGATCAATTTTGGTGAAATTTTTACAGTCACATCTTGGGCATAAAAATACATCAAATACCAAGTTTGATCAAAATCGTTAAAACCGTTTTTGAGTAAATAAACAAAACACGTGAAAATGATACAAAATTTATTAAGTAAAGTCCCCCCTCCGGTTAATCAATTTTGATGAAATTTTTACAGTCATATTTCGGGCATATAAATCGATCAAATACTCAGTTTAATCAAAATCGTTAGAGCCGTTTTTGAGAAAATCGAAAAAAACGTAAAAAGTTATTAAATAAAGTACCCCCTCCCTTTGAGCAATTTTGATGAAATTTTTGCTGTCACATCGCGGGCATATACCTACACTAAATACCCAATTTCAGGTTCCCACGGTTTATAGTTTTTGAGCTAGTCTGTTCACATACACACACACACACACACACACACACACACAGACCATTTCGCGGGACTTAAAAAATTGGACTCTACTATATATTTCGTATATAGGTAAGTGAAAGTAATAAATAAAAATAAAAAATCTTAAAATAGCCTGCGAAGTTGCTAAATGGCTTTTACACATGTTTCAAAAGACTCAGGGGGTCCCAAAACGTGTATTTCCGTTGAAAACCGGAAGTCGAAAATTTTCACGATCGCAATACTTCCACTTACTATATATTTCATATATAGGTAAGTGAACGTAAAAAATCTGTTGCGTGCGCGCAACACACAACTTTCACTTACCAACTTACTTAGATAAGAAATTAATGCGTTTTGTTAAGGCAACTTTTCAAAGTTGCACATTTTTCCACATTCATTTCTTATTTTTGCTATCATTTGCTCTATAATCCCCTCAGAACATTTTAATTATGATAACGCTTACCTTATATTAAATAAACATGACGAATATGATGAAAATCGTTAATGACGTTTTTGAGATAATCGAAAAATTGGAAAAAAAGTTATGAAATAAAGTGCCCCCTCCGGTTGATCAATTTTGATGAAATGTTGGCTATCACATCTTTGGCATATACATACATCAAATACCCAGTTTGATCAAAATCGTGAAAGCCGTTTTTGAGTAAATAAAAAAAACACGTGAAAATGATTCAAAATTTACAAAGTAAAGTCCCCCCTCCGGTTGATCAATTTTGATGAAATTTTTACGGTCATATCTCAGGCATATTAATACATCAAATACTCAGTTTAATCAAAATCGTTAGAGCCGTTTTTGAGAAAATCGAAAAAAACGCAAATAGTTATTAAATAAAGTACCCCCTCCCTTTGAACAATTTCGATGAAATTTTTACTGTCACATCGCGAGCATATACGTACACTAAATACCTAATTTCAGGTTCGCACGGTTTATAGTTTTTGAGCTAGTCTGTTCACATACACACACACACACACACATACACACACACACACACACACACACACACACACACACACACACACACACAGACCATTTCGCGGGACTTAAAAAATTGGACTCTACTATATATTTCGTATATAGGTAAGTGAAAGTAATAAATAAATATAAAAAAATCTTAAAATAGCCTGCGAAGTTGCTAAATGGCTTTTACACATGTTTCAAAAGAAGTAGATTTCTTCTCTAAATAGGTAAGCAAGTGAAAGTTTTTTTTTTCGGGAATCGCACCAGATTTTTTTCAAATATCATAAAAATCGTTCTAGCCGTTCTAGATTTATAAATGTTAGGGCTTACCGGACACTGTTTTATATGTGTATATCCACAATAGATTATAAAATGCCTAAAACCAACAAATATGCTGAAAAAATTGATATTATGATAGTTCCAGTTTATTCCAGTCTTTTGATGGCTTGTTTCCTGTTTATACTAAATTTTCACCATACTAGATTTTCTTTTACCCTAATGGTTTTATGGAAATTTCAAGCTTTAGAAGAAAGAACTTCAGGAGGCAAAAACCTATAATAAAATACAATCAATAATGCGCTTCTTAGAAAATCTCCATTGTTTCATTCGTATCCATCATAAAAATACCAGGCTAGGCCGGGCGGAAATTGGAACGCAGTTCTGTGTCCTGAGGTAAGGTGAGGTGACCCAGGAAAGTAGGGACGTGATTCTATTAAAAACTACGGACCCGTAAGGCAGAGTTCGTAAATGTGCAAGATCTACTATTAGAGTTGCGATGATCTCGAAGATCAATTAGTAACAACATTATTGCAAGAAATACTTCCTTAAATTTAGTATTTAAAGGAAGGGAAGTAACGCGGAGAATTCATCCTCAGAGACGATTTTCTACTTTTTATTTTTATTTGACTTTTAAATAGTCAGGTTGTGATGGTATAAAATTTCTCAGTCCCTAATTGCCTCAATTAATTTTTCTTCCATTTTCCACTTCACCTGCGTGGCGCAGACCGTGACAAACTGCGTCAGGAAAACAAACCTCAACGTTCGTTTCTATTCTTGTACAACTCAAAATCTGACATCAGGTCACAGAGCTGCGTCTCAACTTAAGCCCGGCCTTAGTATTTCACCCTAATCGATCTTCTAACACTGTCCTGGGAAATAAAAGACCATCAGAAGTTCCGGGAAATGTGGTCTCAGGTACAACGAAGGAGGAAAAGAGTACTTCTAAAGTTCCTTATAATTTCCCTTGAAAGGAAAAACGTTTTTAATTCATCAAGGCGTTTGCTAAAGTTTTAAGTTCTATTAATAAAAGGGAATTTCTGGAAAGAATGACATTCAAACGCTTGGGGGTCGTGAAGAGAAAAAAACAATCCTTGATGTGGTATCAGCAATCGCTTGATTAATTATGAAAAAAAGTAGGAACAAATGAAATGGAATCTCTTTTTTAAAAATAAATGATTGGAAAAGGATGGTTAACAAGCAACGCGTTTTAAATTAATAAAATTTTCTATCTATGGACACAAGTCTCCTGGAATAATAATGTACAAAGTGCAGTAATATTCAGGAGATATTACAACGAAATATAACCGATTAAATTTTTTTTTCGGTTTACTAACCTGTGTTGACGATAAAATAGTTTTTCCAAATTTTGAAAGGAATCATCTAAAACCATAATTAAGATTAGATTAATCATTAATAATTTAAAATTGACGTATGTCAATAAATACCAATAATTGGACCAAAAATTTGTCCACCTCCCGCTACTACTCGCAAAAATTGCGAGATAGGGGGGAGGGGGGTTGGTATCAGTGAAGAGGAAGGATTGGCTCTACTTGGGGCCGAGCTCTGTGGTGCAGTGGTTAGCATCCGCGCATGTCACGCGGGAGACCCGGGTTCGACTCCCGGCGGAGCCAAATCTTTTCTCTTCAAAAAATAAAGTAAAATGTTGTTAATTTAGGTTAGAATTAACCTATCAGGGTACACCTGAAGACGTGGCATTAAAGCCTCGAAACGTAGTGAATGTTATGTTATAATGGAAGGTGTGAATTTTCACTGTTTCACAAAATTGGAATAATAGTTTTTATTATTTACCAAATAGGGATTTTAATTTATTTATCAAAATCTTTCTGCTAAAATATTAAAAAGAAAACAAATATATTGTTTGATTCCATCAGTAGGTATATGTTAGTATTGTACATTATTGGAAGATTTAGAAAATTACTGAATCGATTAAAGAAATAAGAATTTATAACTGATCTCTTCTTTTTTTTTTTTTTTTTTTGGTCCTTCCCTTTGGGGTTTTGGACGGTGGGGGATTAATGCCGGGGATTATTGAATGTCCCCTAGCTCCGGGTTTTTAATTTTCTATTTTCAGGTAACCAATCATTTGATACCAAGGTCAACGCGTATTTCCTAACGCGTGTTTCCACTAGGCCATCCTACCACCTGATTTATAACTGAATAATAAACAAACGAACTTTAACCAATTTCAATTAATATATATTTTAATTGGCTTTACAAATCGAAGTAGCGATTTTACCCAACCCCACCCCCTCCACCTTCCCCTACCTCCCATCTTTACGTAGCTAACTTTACAATAAATTATCAGATCCGAAATGGGAAGGGGAAGTTGGAGCTTTGAGCCTACTCTCTTATCTTGGAGGCACTGTGGCGAAAGAAATGGACTCCTTCACGAACCATTGGCCACTTCCGGTCCTATTCCAGTCTTCGGCTAAGATCCGCTCCATCGAAGGAAACTCAATCAGATCCACAAACTGAAGACGTGTAAGTAGAGCTTTTATCCTAATCGATATATATATAAATTTGAAAATTTGATATTTAAATAGCGCCCGTTTGAAAGAATAATCACAAAATACGAAAACTATATTCAGAGTTCTTTGAGCGATTTATTAATCCTCTGGTAAAAAAGTTTTGTGTTCACATCCCTTACTCGATGCCCATCACGATCTTCGTTGAAGGTAACTTAGTTCAATTATATATGAATGCCTTCAATATAGAAGCATATCTAAGGGACAAATGTTGTTTGTTTATTTAACGTCCATTTTTGCTACTAAGGCTGTACTCGTATAATAGTACAGTGGGAGTCCTAAATTTTGCCTATCTAGGTATATTTATGACAGGGATCTTTAACGAGTACCTGACATCGTACAGGCTTGGGACCTCCATTTTACGTAGGAGTAGCATAGCTAGGATTTTTTAACTCCCATTAAAAAATCCTAGGGCCACCTCGGGACGCGAACTCGCGACCTTTAGTATTGTAGGTTGTCATGCTAACCACTATAGCACAGGCGACCCCAGGCACAATGTGTTGGTCGTATATCCAGTCTCAATGTAAAAAATCTGGTGCGTGCGCGCAACACACAACTTTCACTTACCAACTTACTTAGATAAGAAATTAACGTATTTTGTTAAATATAATTTCCCAAAGTCACACATTTTTCTACATCCATATCTTATTTTTGTTAATCGTTAAAGCCGTTATTGAGTAAATAAAAAAACCCGTGAAAATTTATTAAGTAAAGTCCCCCCTCCGGTTAATCAATTTTAATGAAATTTTAACAGTAATACCTCGGGCATATACATACATCAAATACCCAGTTTGATCAAAATCGTTAAGGCCGATTTAGAGTAAATAAAAAAAACACGTGAAAATGTTACAAAATTTATTAAGTAAAGTCCCCCCTCCGGTTAATCAATTTTAATGAAACTTAAACAGTCATATTTCGGGCATATAAATAGATGAAATACTCAGTTTAATCAAAATCGTTAGAGCCGTTTTTGAGAAAATCGAAAAAAACCTAAAAAGTTATCAAGTAAAGTACCCCCTCCCTTTAAGTAATTTTGATGAAATTTATGCTGTCACATCGCGGGCATATACCTACACTAAATACCCAATTTCAGGATCGCACGGTTTATAGTTTTTGAGCTAGTCTGTTCACACACACACACACAGACACACAGACACACTCACACACAGACCATTTCGCGGGACTTGGTCATTTCGACTCAGGGGACCACAAAACGTGTATTTCCGTTGAAAACCGGAAGTCGAATTTTTTCACGATCGCAATACTTCCACTTACTATATATTTCATATATAGGTAAGTGAAAGTAAAAATGAAGTTATAAATATGCAATCTCAAAGAAGATGGTAAAGTAGTGTAGTACTTATGCGGGTTTAAATGATATTTATTTAAAAAAAAATTATTCGCAATGTCTGTCAAACAATATAAACTTAAGAAGAGTAATCTCTTAAAAAAAGATTACAAAAAACTTCAACTTGTAACGACACTTTAACACTAATGTAACCACATGGTTCGAGCTTTAGAGCCTAGACTAACTTTCCAGTCTATCGCTCCTTGTATTTAGTATGAATCAGAACAGTCCAGAATGTTCTCGACAAGCGTAGAGGTTCTTCAACAGTCACTAACATTTACTAGAACCGTCACAAACAGGTACTAGAACAGTTTGTTGAATTTAGAAACTAGAACAGTTTAGGACAATTTGTTCTAAACAACCAGTTTAGAACACTTTTAAATCACATGTTTTTGTTTTGTTTCTTTCTGGTTTTGTTCCACATTACAGTATTTAACACTCGCGCAGTATCTGTGAGATTTCGGTTTTGCCTTTTTCGTAGTAAATGATATAGCTTGGTGATTTTGCATAGAGACAGATTTCGCAAACAGATTTCGCATAGAGATATTAAGCACGAATCTTTATAATATTTTTTTTTTTTTTCTTAAATCTCTTTATTTCCGTTTAGTAGTATATTTTAATGCAGAAATAAATAATGAAATTTTTAGGTAATAGATCTCAAACATAGAGATACAATGCGGGCAGCACTTTTGTCAATCTATGATATAAAATATATATTTTAATAAAAAATAGTCGAAGTACATAAATTATTATTTAAAGACAGATATTTAAAGCAGGAGTGCCTCAGGGCAGTGTCCTGGGTCCTATATTATTTAATATATATATGTCAGACCTACCAGAACACCCAAATACACTTTTGGCCACTTTTGCTGACGATACAGCAATTCTTTGTTCAGATAAAAATCCCTTGATTGCATTTCAAACTCTCCAGAACCACATAGACGATATTGCTGACTGGGCCGCTAGGTGGAAAATTAAAATGAATGAGAAAAAGAGTGTGCATGTAGTCTTCACACTTAATCATGGTCTTTGCCCCCAAATATTCTTCAATAAAATTCCGATTTCGGAATCAAATGAAATTAAATATTTAGGGCTTTATCTGGACAAACGACTTACTTGGAAAACTCACGTCTGACTCAAACGAAAAGAATTAAATAGACGCTTTGGACTCTTATCTAGATTGCTTGACAGACGCTCAAAATTATCCCTAGCTAACAAACTAACCTTGTATAAAGTTCTTTTAAAACCGATATGGACTTACGGTTTAGAACTGTGGGGTTCTGCCAAGAAATCGAACATCCAAAAAATCCAGTCCTTTCAGTCGAAAGTGTTAAGAAAAATAGTAGACGCGCCATATTATGTCAGCAACGATATTATACATACGGACTTAAACATTCCAACAGTTTTCGCAACAGCCAAAGACAACTACATTAACTTTCAACCAAGACTGGTCTACAACAATAACCCACTGACAGACAATTTAAAAAACTTAAACCACCCTTACAGCCCACCCCGACGACTTCGAAGGCGGTGGCCAAGAGACCATTTAAATTAATAACTACTGCACAGGAACGCTGTCGAAGCAGCTCACAAACTTTGATCATTGCAAAGCAATTTTGCAGATTGCAAATTTTAAATCTAGACAAATGAATTGTATTTAATAAATAAATAAATAAAAAAAAAAAAAAAGACAGATAACCTTCTTTTGTTCCTTCTTTTCTCCTTAATTTTTTTTTTTTTTTTTCGTGACACTAGTCAAGAAACTCCGTGGATGAAAGACACTCTTGAGTATCCATGTATCTCACACTCTCTTGTTGCTTTGAGGACCCGAAGAACTGAGTGCTAATAATTCATAAATAGAAAAGAAGATAATTTATGGCCCTGGAAATCATGTATATCCTATAAGGCGAGGTACAAAAAAAAAGTTAGTAACATATAAAAAATGTCTTTAAAATTTTTATATTAAATTAAAGAAACCACGCTAATTCTCTTTCGAATGGTAAAAACTAAAAATGCTCTTTTTATCTAAACTCTATGAGAGTTTTTTCAAATAAAAACTACTGCTTGTTGAAAAATAAAAAAACTGCGATTAATCTAAAAGTGATGGAAATAGACAATGAATTTATCAGACTTTTTTTTTGTGATATTTAATGTAGAATTGTTGTTTTATTATTATCAACACTTTATGTACTTCAGGATCTGACAAATCCTATGTAAATATATATCTATTTTCTAACAATATTCAGGAAGATATATATTTAGGTGGGAGACAACACCTAGAGAGAGAAGACAAGAACTGGGGTTACTAATCGTGGAGGGACTATCAGACTCTAGAATCCTCTGCCCCATTCAAATGTAAATACTTTGCGTCCTATATTTCAGGGCCCATTGTAGTCAGTCTATTTAATATGGGACCCCTCTCTCTCTGTTTGGGCGCCTTACAAAAATTTGTTGCACGCCATAAGATAGATTTTATGTCACTGTACTTCTTTCAAATCAAAGAAATTAATTTATTACATCAAATAAAATTATAGCTGTAATTGTTAAAGATCAAGAAAGTATGGCCATTGGAATACTAATGTAGTAACTGATCCTCAAAATACATACGCATTAGACTCCGTTAACCGTCCAATATTACCTAACTGACAACGCCTAGCATCTTCTTTATGTTTGGATATTTATAACTTATTTTCTTTTATATTTATTATCAATTATCAATTATTCGGGTCCTCAAAGCAACAAGAGAGTGTGAGATACTTGGATACACAAGAGTGTCTTTCATCGATGGAGTTTCTTGACTCGAGCCACGAAAAAAAAATTTAAGGAGAAGGTGGGAGATTAATGCCGAGTATTATTAACTTTTTTAAGTCTATAATATAAATGTTATTTATATAAAAGATAGTAAGAATACATATAAACTGGACTAGAACCAGCTAATTATTCAAATTTTCATATATATTTTTACTATCTTTTATATAATTATTCGATTTTACAAGTACTCATGTTATGTAAACATACTATCAGCTAGATTTTTTTACTATATTTAATTAATTTATTTTGATTATTTATTTATTTATAATCTGTTTACAGGTTACAGACCTATACAGATAGGTCATAGTTCCATATCATTCATTTACAATACATACATATTAAATAAAATAGAAAGTGCTCACTTGTAAAAACCGCTTCTTATTCTTAAACTACTAATAATAAAAATAAAAACATCTAGTTTTCCCAAGCTATTAATCATTATACATTTTCGGTATTGGGAGGATCACAGCAAGATATTTGCTTAAAACTTTGTATCTGCAGTTTCGATGCGGACATAACTATTTGGTGTATTTTTGGGTAAGTGCAAAAGTTTCTTAAAAAATGACAGCTGTAATCTCTCTAAAGTTTCGGTGTATTCAAAGCCCCAGATCTCAGATAGTTAAAGGAGTTTCAGATAGGGAATCAAAAAGTTTACATCTGGCTTCCCAGCTATCACATTTTGGACATTGCAACAATTTCCCTATGACTCCATTTGCTATCATGGCCTTATCAAAAAAACCTATCTGCTGCCTGTTTAAATTTTCCAGATGAAGCTATGGGGTCTCCTAGGTATGTAAATATCTTATCCTGTTGTATTAATTCATTATGAAAAAAAGAATGATTTTTTCCCGGTGGGTTTGCCTCCTTTACTGAATGGTACCACTACAGTTTTCTTTGCAGTTACTGTTAGGTGATTAATTTGGAAGTATTCTTGTAGAATTCTTAATTTCTTTTGTGGGTCAGTCCATGAATGAGCCAATATAACTAAGTCATCTGCATTTAATAAAAGGGTAAGTTCGGTAGCTTGGTCTGTTGATATCCCCTTCTTTAATATCCCCTTTAACCAAATCGGCAATAATTAGAAGAAATAGAATTGGGCTTAAAATCTCGCCCTGTAGTACTCCTTTGGGAATAAAAATATCATTTAGTTGAGGATTCATATCGGAAAACGTTATTCTTGCTGACGAGTATAAGTTCTGCAATACACTCAACAATTTTCCTGTTATGTCGAGTTTCGACAGTTAATTGCATAGGAATTTATGATTTACACTATCAAAAGCTCTTTTGAAATCCACAAATATTCCAATGACCTTTGCCCTTTTTATATAATTAATAATTAATATAAACTTCTAGCTATGAAACTTTACATGTTGCTCATATGTTTATCTTCATTTTAGCCCTAGAAGAAGATCCACATGTTTAGATCAAACGTAGGCTCTTTAAATAAAATACTTTTGACTAAAAATCCTGATAATATATCATCCAATATTAAAAATCGTATATGGCATATATCATGCATGATGTATTACTTAAGCTATTATGTAATAGGATGCGGGACTAGCGTGTAATTACTACCCCATAATTCTTAGCCTACTCTAGGGGAATAAGGATGAAGAGATAAGAACTAAGGTGTAATAGAGGGGAGGTGATAATGTTATGCATTCGTGTTCCTGGGTCTTCCATCTCTCCAGGCCTCGTGAATTCTCCCACTGTTTCATCTTTAATTTCCTGCTTCCAGTCCGGTCAGCATCTTTATTTAAGATGCTAATACAGTTTCCTAGCTTGTGAAAATATACCTTAGGAAACCTAAGTGATATATCGTATTGGAACTAAGGTACTATGAGTTTATTAGAAAATTTTGCTATATTCTTAATTATTTTTAGTAGTAGGGGAGAGCGGGGTTGGTTGGCATAGGGGGTATGTTGGCCATCGGCTTATAATTTCCGTCACACCTGTTGTGAAGACCCCACCATTGTACCATGTCACCCGCTCGACCTCGGGAGTCTTGTCCTGAGCTTTCAATCCGATGCTAACAGTATAGCGAAGAGTGTGCTTCATTGATTGATTTTACGACATTTAAGTAAATTTTTATATTTTCTGTAAATTTGGTTCAAAGGGATGGTAAAACATTTGACTCCGATTCTGTTCACATAGCCCCAAACTCCTTTGAAAAACCTAACCTTTCGATTAATCAGTTTCTTGTTTGATTGTTCTCCCCTGTTCTGGCAGCCATCTTTAATATGATCTCTCCTGTGGGGTTAGTTGGCTCTCTTCAACTTTTTTTTTGGCGCAGTAGCAATTCACAAAAGCATGGTAAACATAATCAAAGATGAAACTACCAATTGTCTTTAGTTCCAGCGAGGAAGATGAGAGCAATTTTTCTTATGCAAAAAATGACGACAGTCTAAACTTCTATATTCTTCTATTGTCATGCTATTTTCCATTAAAAAGCTGTTAAAAACCGATTCAAAATTATTATACCATTATAGTGCAGCTTTTAATGACAATAATATGTGTCAGAAAGTACTTGAATGAGATGGCTAAACAACCCCACCTTCTAGGCCAACCTGCCCCACCTTGGGGGTTAATTGGCATACTCTGGATTGACGAATTCTTCAATTTTCTATGATCTTAGTATTTAAAATTATGTGGTGAAAAAAATTATTGTAGTACTCTAATACTTCGAGTTTACAGAGGTATCATCCGTATTGGGATTATATTAACAGGAATGACTCAACAATCAAAAAAGTGAAAACTGTTGCCAACCAACCCCGCTCTCCCCTATACTTTGTAATAATAATATTATACCAGAATACGCTAACGAGAGCTCTGACCTTGAATACCTTGCCCAAGTTTCGTCGTATAAGCTCAGTACGTATAAGCGATCTTCGAGGGAACGTTTTTATTTATATAAGCCCCCATTTTTACCACGTTTTAATACTTATTCTGCTTTTCGAGCAATGTAATGATAGTAAAATTCTGTCCAGTCGTTCTTGATTTAGAAATGGTCTAATCCTTTTAACTAATTATAAAACCCATTTAACTAAAACCCGACTTTGTTTTATCTGCAATATATTATAAAATGCCTAAGCTGAAGTGACAATTTTTATCCAGGTAAATACAGGTATATGACTAGCTGATCCGTGCGAATCATTCGCACTGTAACCTACTTAAATCCTCCTTTTTTAAAATAGACAACGTATATTTAGTATCGTATAGCGCGTATTTAGTAGAGTGTTGAAGTAAAGAATAGATGTGTTTAAATTGTAGATTATTTATTTTTTGAAATATAACTAAGTTTAAAGTATTTACATCGCATTTACTTGTTTCCAGGACCTCTTTGAACACTGTGTTTTAAGTTACGATTTGGTCATCTGTGATTGTTTGTTGATGGGTTTCTTTTACACAGACGTATATTTCACATAAAGGGCGCACCCTGGAAAACGCCATATACTTAAATACAAGTATCGGTTTCGCGGAAAGCGAGTGTGCTGATTCTATAAATATCTATGACCATTTTCCTGATTTTCTCGGAACAACCGCGGCTTATAACTCGGAATCGTAGGTGAAATGAGTGATTTGTATATTTTACCGGTGTAGCGGTTAAGGAAAGCTTTAAAATGATGCCTCATTCATGAAATTTGATGAAATATTAAAGAAGTTATGGCGAACCGACAAAAATAAGGCGTTTAGAAGTAATATATATGATACCTATTGATTCCATAATTAATGTTATTGCCTTAACCTTTCAGCTCCAATATTTGGCAGTAATGAATATTAGTTTTTATATTTATGATGAAACAAATAAATAAAAAATAGGCCTCTTTTCAGCAAAAAAAAACGTCTCAAGTTTATTTAGGTAGGCAACGTTTCGGCTTCTAGAGCCTTATTCAAGCCTGTAAGCAGGTTCTCAGAACTTATTAAGTTATAAATATTACATACAAAAATAAATAAATAAAAAGTTTGTATACTTATTTATTTGATAATTGTAGAGAAATGAAATAATTTTTTTTTTATTATAATTAGTATACCTGCATTATGAAAATAGACTGACCAAAGTGTTTTATAAACCATCTAAGTTTAGTCTAAAGCTCACTAATTACTGCATACCAACTTACTCATACATATCAATCTAGAAGGAAAATGTAATGTTTAACTACAGTTCATAGGATTCATATTTGGACTCGTATTTGACTAACTGATGACTCAAAGTATAAAATTATAAAACGTCATCCAAATTTCAAAAATAAGCTAAGACATTCTGTTATTAACTACTTAAATTTGCACTTTGATTTGGAGGCAATCCTTTAAGGTTGTACTTAACTAGATTGATTTTTTTAAATATACTTTTTTTTTAATTAAGGCCTAATTTAAGACACTGCTAAAAATTATTGTCATAGGCCAATTTATTGGAGTTAAATCAATCATTTCATTAGAAACAAAATTCTCAAATTCAACCCCGCAGATGATCTCTGTACACTTTTATTTAAATATAGTCACATTGCACATATTTAAAAATAAAAAGGGTCGTCATCGGGACATTTTGCAATATTTGACTTTAAATTTAATCGAGTGAGCAAAACTGTTCCGACAAATAGCCAAATTTTTCAAAAATAATATCAACATTGACTTAAATTTCATTACATACTCGTACATCATTTATCCAGAAAGGAGACTAAATGAAAAGATTTCGATACAGCCAATGTCTTATTTACATTCCATCAAAAACCTTTAATCGACTAATACATAAAGAGGTCACAATTTGTGACTCATAAAAACTGACTTTTTATCGAAATATTTCACATTTATTTTAGCTATTGCGTGAATTAATAATTATTCAGATCCCTATGAACATTTTTTATGTAATTGTAAGAAAAAAAATAAAAACTTCATTTTTTGATTTGTGTCCATTCATGGAAGCCCTGTGCGGCGCTCCCAAGAGAAGAGCAGAGTTAGTTTACGAAAGACTGTAGTCATTACTATATCCTTATTTTATTTCATTAAATTTTAAATAAACGATATTTTGCGATATGGTATTATTTTTTTGTATGCAGAAAAGGTTTAAATAATAATATCTTTACGAAAAAAGACCTTTGAGATTGAACCTGAAGATAATTTTAGTATTTTTTTTTAATTTTTATAAGAAGCTTGCATCTAATTTAAGATAAATCTAGACTCTTGATGTTGTTTAGGCTAGGCAGGGATTCAAGGAAGGAAAAAAAAAAAAGTGGATACCTAAAGGTAGGCTAATGATGTTCTGATGGTGAGAAAAAAAAAAATAAAGTAGTTTTTCTCTGCAAAGGATTGTCAATTATCAAGAAAGGCTTGCTCTGACAGTTTTTATTCGACCATCAGGGAATCGGAAATTTTGTTTTCTTTAAAGGATGAAAACAAAATATCCTGGTTTCTGTACCCAAGAGTCAGAGTAATCAATTGCAAAACGTAATCAAAACTGTATTGAGTAATAAAAAAAATCAAAAATCTGGTGCGATGCGCGCAACACACAACTTTCACTTACGAACTTACTTAGATTAGAAATCGACGTGTTTTGATAATATGTAAACGCCATTCCTCAACTTCACACACTTTTCCACATTTAAGTATATACTTATATTTGTATATCTTCATAAGTTATAGAGTATCTGTATAACAAAATTTGGTAGTTCTCAGCACTTTTCGATTCATTATTGCTAATTTATTTATGCGGGGACTAATGTCATCAACAGTCGAGTTTTTTTTTTACTGCTTGCTTGTTTTTTACTACCAGTTGTTTTTTGCAAATCCATCGTGAAGGTGAATCGATAGGTGTATTTTCGTCTCTTATGCCTTTCTGAAAATCAAGAACGATTACTGTTCGTCTAAAATCGCTTTATATTGTTTTCAAACAAATATTATGGAACTAAAGTTTCTAAACTAAAATATAATTAATTAAACAACATCGTTACACCCGTTTTTGAGTAAAAAAAAAAAAAACTCATGAAAATAGGAAAAATTTATTAAGTAAAGTGCCCCATCCAATTAATCAATTTTGATGAAATTTTAAATGTCTCGTCTTGGCCATATACATACACTAAATACCGAGTTTGGTCAAAATCTTAAAAGCCGTTTTTGAGTAAAAAAAAAAATAAACACGGAATAATGAGACAACATTTATTAAGTAAAGTGCCCCCTCCGCTAAACCAATTTTGATGAAACTTCGGCTGTCGCATCAAATTCATACACATACATCAAATACCAAGTTTGATTAAAATCGTTAAATCCGTTTTTGAGTAAATAAAAAAAACACGTGAAAATGGGACAACATTTATTAAGTAAAGTGCCCCCTCCAATTAATCAATTTTGATGAAATTTTTACTGTCGCATCGCGGGCATATGGATTTACCAAATAACGAGTTTAATCAAAATCGTTAGAGTCGTTTTTAAGGAAATCGAAAAAAAACCCTAAAAATTAGACAAAATTATTTAAATAAAGTACCCCCTCCGTTTGACCAATTTTGAAGATATTTTTGCTGTCACATCGCGGGCATATACGTACACTAAATACCCATTTTCAGGTCGGTGCGGTTTATAGTTTTTGAGCTAGTTGTTCACATACACACACACAGATCATATCGCGGGACTTGGTTAATTGGACTCAGGGGACCACAAAACGTGTATTTCTGTTGAAAACCGGAAGTCGAAATTTTTCACGATCGCAATACTTTCCTTACTATATATTTTATATATAGGTAAGTGAAAGTAAAAAAAATAAGTCCTGGTGAGGGATATATTTAAAGTATGTACTAATTAACCTCAATGAAGTAGAAAATACACTCTAATGTATTTTTTTTATATCTACTTTGCGTTTTTTTTCTTTTGTTTTTTCAATTACTAAACAGTTCGGAATACAATAAGAAAGTTATTATAGTCCTTTGCAGTGATGAGCTAATACAAAATACCTTTTTTTTATAAATACTATCTCACCCGTGCGAAGTATTCCCACTCTAACTTACTTAAATCCCAATAAATTAAGGTAACTATACCCCGTGTATTCAGTATCGTTTAGTGTGTCATGGGTATAGTTGAGAGTTGAAGTAAAGAATAGAAGGTACTTACATAGTATTTACCTACCTACGTGTTTACACGACCTCTTTGAACGCTATGTTTAAAGTTGCGATATGGTTGGTTGGTTTAGGTTTCTTATTAACATGATAATAACATGTTTTTAGTATGAGTATATGAGGTGGCAAAGCTGAAGAGCTTAAATAGTTCAAACATTTCGCTGAGAATTGCTGTTTTCCGCTTACAACTCGGAAAAGGAGGGGTTAATCGAAAAAATGTGGATGACCAAAAATGTTCTACTTGAAAACCTAAAAAGATTGACACCATATAGAAACCTCTAAGACCATTTCAATTTTCTCGCAAAAACCGCGGCTTATAACTCGCAAAGGCGAAATGAGTTATTTGTATATATTTCCGGTGTAGCGTTTAAGGAAAGCTTTTAATTAATCCAATCTTAGTTCGTGGCTGACCACCATTTTAAATTATTTTTAAATAATTTATTTTTTTGAAGAGAAATGATTTGGCTCCGCCGGGAGTCAAACCCGGGTCTCCTGCGTTACATGCGAGGATGCTAACCACTACACCACAGAGCTCGGCTCAAGGCAGAGCAAATCCTTCCTCTTCACTGATACCTACTCCCCCTATCTAACAAGTTTTGTGAGTAGTAGCGGGAGGTGGACAAATTTTGTCCAATTTATGATGTTTATTGACATAAGTCAATTTTTTAAATTATTTTAATTAATCCAATCTTAGTTCGTGTTTAGGTAGAGCAAATCCTTCCTCTTCACGAACTAAGATTGGATTAATTAAAATAATTTAAAAAATTGACTTATGTCAATAAACATCATAAATTGGACAAAATTTGTCCACCTCCCGCTACTACTCACAAAACTTGTGAGATAGGGGGAGTAGGTATCAGTGAAGAGGAAGGATTTGCTCTGCCTTGAGCCGAGCTCTGTGGTGTAGTGGTTAGCATCCTCGCATGTAACGCAGGAGACCCGGGTTCGACTCCCGGCGGAGCCAAAATCTTTTCTCTTCAAAAAAATAAATTATTTGAAAGCTTTTAAATGATTTCCCATTTATGAAATTTGATGAAGTATTAAAAAAGTTATGGTGTACCGACAAAAAAAAAAGGCCTTGAGAAATAATATTAAATTTAAATATTATAACAATATTAAAATATCTAAATAAAAATAATAACTATAATGGTTATGCCAGGTTATCACATTAATCATTCTCTGTGAGAAATATACAATATCCAGAAAGGTTCCTTTTTTTTTTTTTTTTTTTTTTCATTCCCCCCCAGTGGAACCTAAAATAATATCTCAAGGAAAGTTTTGAGTGGTTGTCGGGAGCATTCTGTTTTTCGAGGGAATCTGGTTGTTTATCTCAGAAGAGCATCAGAAAAGTTCCTCAAGCCACCAAGTCCTTAAAACTATGAGAAGGGCAAAGCATTCCCCCAACTTGACCTAAAATTGAAATATATTTCAAAAGCTACTTGGTCTCTATCTCCCCAAAACATAGGTACTCTGCCACTAAAAAAAGAAAATGATCAATTCAGTGCTTCTATCAAAATTTTGATTATCGTACCTTTTTTATAATTTTATTTTAGAGGTGAGAGATAGTCAACTGTTGTTTTTTACGATAGGTAAAATGATAATCAGGATTTTCAGTTTGAAAAAAAAATTATTTCCGAAAGCCAACGTTTCGATCCAACTTGTGGATCTTCATCAGCTCTAAAAGAAAACAAATATATGAGTATCTATGCTAGAGGATGACAATAAATGATTACTTTACAGAACTAGTAATGACATAAAAGATGGTAAGCATTATACACGAATATTTAAATAAGTGGCTGGTTGGCAAGATAAAATAGAATATGATATTTACCAACTGAGGCCAGGTAGATACAAAGACTGAAGGTAAAATAAGATAAGAAGTAGTGGTAGGGGGTTAGTTTGGCGACTTCAAGGTTTATGACGGGGAAACCCAACGCTTCTGAAGTGAAAGGCTAAATGACGACTAAGTGAAACTAAAATATTAAAAACTAACAAAATAGATGGTACTGTATAGGAAATTGTAATAATTTGCCATCCTCTAGCATAGATACTCATATATTTGCTTTCTTTCAGCCCTCATGAAGATCCACAAGGTGGATCGAAACGTTGGCTTACTTAAATAAAAAAAAATTCAAAGTGAAAATCATGATTATCATTTAAGCTATCAATTTTATTTTAGCGTAAATTTCTCTTATAAATGAAGTCACGCAAAAATATAGAAGAAAGATGTGCTGTCAACTGTAACAATGAAGGGATCAAAGTCAGAGTGGTTTAAGTGATTGTTATGATTATGATTATTATGATACAGAATTATTTAAATGATGGATGAAGATCCACAAGTTAGATTGAAACGTTAGCTTACCACAATAAAATCATTGTAAACAGAAAATCCTGACTATCATTTAACCTATCAGAATTATTTAGTTTTTCGTTATGGATAAAAAAAAATCTGGTGCGTGCTCGCAACACACAACTTTCACTTACCAACTTACTTAGATTAGAAATTAGTGCGTTTTTTTAAATGTCACTTCTCGAATAAACAGAACGGCTTTAATTATGAACAATGGTCTGTCATTAAAGGCGTACTCCGCTTGCGCTCAACGAGTTTTATGAGTTGACTGAATATTTTTCTTTTTTTTTCCTCTATACGTTTCCTTGATTTTTATCATATCTCATATTTAGCCATTTCTTATTTTTAGGCAAAACGAGAGACAGATATTTTCTCCATATAAACAAATACAAAGGTACTTTATAGGAAAACAAAAAAGGCCCCTTTCCCATTTAAGCCCCCTCAGAACATTTTAATAATGATAAAGCTTACCTGATATTAAAGAACACCTAATTTTCATTATACACCACGAATTTGATGAAAATCGTTAAAGCAGTTTTTGAGATCATCGAAAAAAAGGTAAACATTGGAAAAGGGTTTTGAAATAAAGTGCCCCCTCCGTTAAACCAATTTTGATGAAATGTTGGCTATCACATCTTTGGCATATACATACATCAAATACCCAGTTTGATCAAAATCGTTAAAGCCTTTTTTGAGTAAATAAAAAAAACACGTAAAAATGATACAAAATTTATTAAGTAAAGTCCCCCCTCCGGTTGATCAATTTTGATGTAATGTTGGCTATCGCATCTTTGGCATACACATACATCAAATACCCAGTTTGATCAAAATCGTTAAAACAGTTTTTGAGTAACTAAAAAAAAACACGTAAAAATTATACAAAATTTATCAAGTAAAGACCCCCCTCCGGTTGATAAATTTTGATGAATTTTATACAGTCATATCTTGGGCATATAAATAAATCAAATACTCAGATTAATCAAAATCGTTAGAGCCGTTTTTGAGAAAATCGAAAAAAACTTAAAAAGTTATTAAATAAAGTACCCCCTCCCTTTGAGCAATTTTGATGAAATTTTAGCTGTTACATCACGGGCATATACCTTAACTAAATACCCAATTTCAGGTTCGCACGGTTTATAGTTTTTGAGCTAGTCTGTTCACACACACACACACACACAGACCATTTCGCGGGACTTGGTCATTTGGACTCAGGAGACTCCAAAACGTGTATTTCCGTTGAAAACCGGAAGTCGAAATTTTTCACGATCGCAATACTTCCACTTACTATATATTTCATATATAGGTTAGTGAAAGTAATAAATGTTATCTCTATTCAAGGTACCTGCAACGAGAGACTGGATTTTATAACAGGAATTGTTTATTTTTATTTTTTTTTAGAGGATTACTGAGATATTCCACTCTCTATATATCAAACAATTGAAATATGAAATCGTTCTTTAATATTTTAATTTTTTATCTATTCATTGTTCAACATACTCAAAAAAAGGTACTTAAAAGGAATATTTTTTTACTCTGCCATTTAAGCCCTATCAAACCTAATCTATATGGATAAAACCTACTTCATATTAAAGAATGCTTCAATGAGATTCGAAATCGTTCCAGCCGTTTTTGAGAAATCGTAAATAGAAAAATAAACGTTCGGATCAAGTGCTCCATATGTTTACTCGATTTAGAAATCTTTGCTGTCACATCGCGGGCACCTACATACGTCAAATACCTAATTTCAGTTTCGTACGACAAATAGTTTCCGAGCTAGTCTGTTCACATACACAGACTCAGGGGACCCGAAATTCGAAATTTTTCACGATCGAATACTTCCCCTTACTATATATTTTATATTCGAAAGTTCTAAAAAGTTGAAAAATGAAAATCATTTTTATGACTATAGATAATTTTTTTTTATTATTTAGGAAATATGAAGTGGATAATGTTAGTGTGGTGTGAGACACATTTCCAATATTTCTGATTTGACGATTGAAATTTTTCACGATCGAATACTTCCCCTTCTTACTATATATTTCGAATTCATAAGTTCTAAAAAAAGTTGAAAAATGAAAATCTTTTATGACTATAGATAATTTTTTTTATTATTATTTAGGAAATATGAAGTGGGTAATGTCAGGGTGGTGTAAGGCACATTTCAAATATTTCTTATTTAAGTCTCAAATTACAACCTATAACGCCCTATACGAGTGTTTCTATTTTCTAAAACTACAGAACTTAAAAAAAATGTATTGATGAAATGAGATACAAAAAAAATAAGTTAAAATTTATTGATAGATTTTCTTGAAGTTCAAAAATAATGATAATAAATAGTCTTAACCAAGATTTAATTTTTTATTTCGTCTTTTTTATTAGAAATAACACTTCAAAATTAATAGAACACCTCTAGTTGTACGGATACCAGTTGTTGAATTCTATTACATTAATTCAACAAATTAGATGGTTTATAAAATTATACCCATATAATTAAACATCCTTTGACAATTGTGTTACGTTCTTTGAACAAGAGCGAAATATAATTTTCAAAGAGGATAATTCTTAACTTTGTGAGGCAAACTTTGACGCAGAAGGTTGAGGTAGGAAAAGGGTGTAAATGGAAAATTTATGTTAACAGCCTCGAATAATGGCAAAGTTTTTCAAAATAAATTCATATCGGCCCCTTCAAAAATAAATCCATTAAGCCCGGCAAAGTTTGGAGTAATTCAAGACACATTGTTTCTAAGTAGCGAAAAGCATGGTACTTTTAGAACTTTGGGATGCATAATCCACATTATTATTTAAAATTTATTTCATTATGGTCAGAAGCATATACATATATATATATGTATATGTATATGTGTGTGTGTGTGTGTGTGTGTGTGTGTGTGTGTGTGTGTGTGTGTGTGTGTGTGTGTGTGTGTGTGTGTTAATTATAAATTAGACTAGACGCATTAAAATTACATTCTAAAACATAATGAACTGTATTGATGATTTTAAAAAATATTAGCATTTTCATATTTCTGTCTTGAATTTTTTTCCCTGCATTACATACCATGAAAGAACAAAATAAATATTTTTACCATGAAATAAAGAAATAATTGACAATACAATAGAAAAAACATTCCACTTTAATTTAATATGCTCCATTCTAACAGATACTCGTATCAGGATAAACCGTTTTGGAAAACGGACTCTGAGTATGGAAGAAACCGTAGATATCCTAAACGGCAAATGTAACCAACAACTATTTCTGTATATCAAAATTGCGACAAAGTATAGACAAGAAATGACTCATGAATATAACCAGTTGAAATAGATTCCCCAACATGGCAGAGGAAAAAGACTCCCATCTCCTAGCTATCTTTATAATTTGGTCATTTAAATAAGAGCAATTTTCCTGTATGTATCTATGAAATAGTTTTTCTTTTATTATTTGGCTTCTATTACATACCAATTATCACATATCTTCTATTATTATATATAGGGGAGAGCGGGGTTGGTTGGCAACAGTTTTCACTTTTTTGATTGTTGAGTCTTTCCTGTAAATATAATCCCAATAAGGCTGATACCACTGTAATATCCAAGTATTAGAGTACTTCAAGTATTTTTTTTTCACCATATATTATTTAATACTAAGATCATAAAAAATCGAAAAATTCGTCAATCCAGAGTATGCCAATTAACCCCCAAGGTGGGGCAGGTTGGCCTAGAAGGTGGGGTTGTTTAGCCATCTCATTCAAGTACTGCCTGACACATATTATTGTTGTTAAAAGCTGCACTATAAAGGTATAATAATTTTGAATCGTTTTTTACTTTCACTTACCTATATATGAAATATATAGTAAGTGGAAGTATTGCGATCGTGAAAAAATTCGACTTCCGGTTTTCAACGGAAATACACGTTTTGGGGTCCCCTGAGTCGAAATGACCAAGTCCCGCGAAATGGTCTGTGTGTGTGTGTGTCTGTGTGTGTGTGTGTGTGTGTGTGTGTGTGTATGTGAACAGACTAGCTCAAAAACTATAAACCGTGCGATCCTGAAATTGCGTATTTAGTGTAGGTATATGCCCGCGATGTGACAGCATAAATTTCATCAAAATTACTTAAAGGGAGGGGGTACTTTACTTAATAACTTTTTAGGTTTTTTTCGATTTTCTCAAAAACGGCTCTAACGATTTTGATTAAACTGAGTATTTCATCTATTTATATGCCCGAGATATGACTGTAAAAATTTCATCAAAATTGATTAACCGGAGGGGGGACTTTACTTAATAAAGTTTGTAACATTTACACGTGTTTTTTTGATTTTCTCAAAAACGGATCTAACTATTTTGATTAAACTTAGTATTTGATCTATTTATATGCCCGAGTTATGTCTGTAAAAATTTCATCAAAATTGATTAACCGCAGGGGGCACTTTACATAATAAATTTTGTATCATTTTTACGTGCTTTTTTTATTTACTCAAAAACGGCTTTCACGATTGTGACCAAACTGGGTATTTGATGTATTTATATGCCAAAGATGTGACAGCCAACATTGCTTCAAAATGAATCAACCGGAGGGGGGACTTTACTTAATAAATTTTGTATCATTTTCACGTGTGTTTTTTTATTTCCTCAAAAATGGCTTTAACGATTTTCATCAAACTGGGCATTTGATGTATGTATATGCCAAATATGTGATAGCCAACATTTCATCAAAATTTATCAACCGAAGGGGGGACTTACCTTAATAAATTTTGTATCATTTTCACGGGGTTTTTTATTTACTCAAAAACGGCTTTAACGATTAACAAATGTAGAAAAATGTGTGTCTTTGGGAAATGATATTTAACAAAACACGTCAATTTCTTATATAAGTAAGCTGGTAAGTGAAAGTTGTGTGTTGCGCGCACGCACCAGATTTTTTACAGCTTTTAAGGGAAAATATAACGACAATAGAAGAAGACAGAAGTTTAGAATGTCGTCACTTTCTGCATAAGAAAAATTGCTCTCATCCTCCTTGCTGGAACTAAAGACAATTGGTAGTTTCACCTTTGTTTATGTTTACCTTGCTTTTGTGAATTGCTACTGCGCCAAAAAAAAAAAGTTGAAGAGAGCCAACTAACCCCACAGGAGAGATCATATGAAAGATGGCTGCCAGGACAGGGGAGAACAATCAAACAAGAAATTGGTTCATCGAAAGGTTAGACTTTTCATAGGAGTTTGGGGTTATGTGAACAGAATCGGAGTCAAATGTTTTACCATGCTTTTAAACCAAATTTACTGAAAATATAAAAATTTACTTACATGTTTTAAAATCAATCAATGAAGCACACTCTTCTCTACACTGTTAGCATCGGATTGAAAACTCAGGTCGAGCGGGTCACATGGTACAATGGTGGGGCCTTCACAACAGGTGTGACAGAAACTATAAGCCGATGGCCAACCTACCCCCTATGCCAACCAACCCCGCTCTCCCCTATATATATATATATATATATATATATATATATATATATATATATATATATATATATATATATAACAAGCTAGGATATCTCGACAGACGGACTTATGTCCATTATCTATTTACGTCTAGTATTTTCATGTTTGGTTTTGTTTTCTAAGTATTATATACTATTTTTCATGAATAAACGTTATTTCTATCATCATAACAGAAATGTCTGGGTAGAACACTCGTGGTTTGCTTTTACTCTAGGGAGTGTGTAATTGTGTAAATATGGAGAAAAAAAAAATAGTAGAAATAATAACCGGAATATATATTTTTTTATCTTGAGAATATTGAGATACTATGTAACTTAATAAAAAATAACTAAATACAATATCTTTGAGTATAACTTTAAACATAATTAGTCTTAAGTTAAAAAAAAATTGCATTTCTTTACAAGTTGGTATTTAAATGCTATGACAATAATTGTTCAAAATAATGAACATTTGGTTTGGCCATTACCATATAAGTTAATAAAAATACTATCATGAGGATTTCCGTCATTAAACAGAGTTTTAAACGCATAAAGAAATAAGATTCATATTTTTTATTATTCTTTAAAAATATAAAATAAACAACATTAACATAAAATAAACAAAAAAACTTAGGAGGTAACAAAAATGAATAATATTAGGGCTTTGAACTAGATGCACTATTATCTAATGAACTAGGTGGACCCGTGCGAAGCACTTCGCACGAAGATTTGTATCACATTTTACTTCTAGGTTTAACACAACTATGAAATGAACTTTTTTTTTTTACCTGTGGATACACATACGTGGAACGTGTATGTGTCATAAAGCCCGCGTAGAAACCATTGAAATTCATTTTTCTTATTTCGATACTTTAGTTTTCTGAAATTCCCGTTATAAAAAAGATAAGTTGATAAAACCAAAGTTCTAATGAATCACTATGTTACTATGAATCACTATAAATAGATTTTATTTATTTTATATATATTTTGGATTACAGTCATGGGCGGATCCAACCGATTGTAAAGGGGGGGGCTGCATCCTAAGGGGGGGAGGCTGCAGCCCCACAGCCCTTCATTTGTATCTGCCGATCAGCTTTTACACCTTCCCACAACTGAAATTCTACCTGTTCTGCGCATTTTTGTTCTTTAACTTGCTTCCTTACTTTAAGGAAAATCAAATTCTATCTTTAAATGACGTAAAATTTTTCCAAAGGGAGGGGCTCCAGCCCCCATAGCACCCCCCTCTCCTCAGATCCACCAATGACTAAAGTAGACTCCTGCTTATCCCTCCTCGTCGGAACGGATACATTGCCGTTTAAGTGAATGAGCCGGTCAATCCGGAAAAGTGTATAAAAAACCAGCAAAATATATTATTATAACTTCTATATTTCGATAAAACCCAAATGCAACACACAACCTATTTTACAAAGGCTATATAGTTATTAATTAAAGAAACCTTTTTTGGGCCAATTTTATTTAGCAATTTAAGAAAATTTACACTATCAATCTATTCAGTTTTCACAAATCTTTTATTTTTTTCGTTTATACGCACCTTAATGTCAACTGACGAAATTTCTTGTCAAAATATAGGAAGCTATTTCTTTTTTAATGAAATGAATGGAGGATACGGATTTTGTTTCAAGATCAATTTTACTTCGAAGAGATTTGTTTTACTGGAGTTCGGTAAAAAATAAAATAATCTGGTGCGTGCGCGCAACACACAACTTTCACTTACCAACTTACTTAGAATAGAAATTAATGCGTTTTATTAATGCCACTTCTCAAAGTTACACATTTTTCCACATTCATTTCTTATTTTTGTTTTCATTTGCTCTATAAAAAACACTAATTTATTTAATTAATTAATAAAAGTTTATACTTGTGATAATTCGGCAATGCAAGCATGATACTCCAAGTCGTCTGATTTTATAATTCTCTATGTACTTGATGAAAATTTCATTTAGTTACCATGAAACAAATAATTTCCATGAAATGAACAGAACGGCTTTGATTATGAACAATGATCTGTCATTAAAGGCGTACTACGCATGCATGGGCTCAACGTTTTTTATGAGTTGACTGAATATTTTTCTTTTATTCTCCTCTAAAATGTTGGCTATCACATCTTTGGCATTTATATACATCAAATACCCAGTTTGATTAAAATCGTTGAAGCCGTTTTTGAGTAAATAAAAAAAACACGTGAAAATAATACAAAATTTACTAAGTAAAGTTCCCCCTCCGTTTGACCAATTTTGATGAAATGTTGGCTATCACATCTCTGGCATATATATATACATCAAATACCCAGTTTGATTAAAATCGTTGAAGCCGTTTTTGAGTAAATAAAAAAAACACATGAAAATGATACAAAATTTATTAATTAAAGTCCCCCCTCCGGTTGATCAATTTTGATGAAATTTTTAGTCATATCTCGGACCTATCAATACATCAAATACTCAGTTTAATCAAAATTGTTGGAGCCGTTTTTGAGAAAATCGAAAAAAATGTAAAAAGTTATTAAATAAAGTACCTCCTCCCTCTAGGCAATTTTGATGAAATTTTTGCTGTCACATCGCGGGCATATACATATAATAAATGCCTAATTTCAGGTTCGCACGGTTTATAGTTTTTGAGCTAGTCTGTTCACATACACGCGCACGCGCTCGCACACACACACACACACACACACACACACACACACACAGTCCATTTCGCGGGACTTGGTTATTTGGACTCAGGGGACCCCAAAACGTGTATTTCCGTTGAAAACCGGAAGTCAAAAATTTTCACGATCGCAATACTTCCCCTTACTATATATACATATGAAATATATAGTAAGTGAAAGTATAAAACAAAAGACTTTTTGCCTACATTTTAATTTATTTAAGATCTATCGAACCGCAACATAATAAAAATGTTAACAATATTTTTTATTGAGAATATGACAAAATTATAAATGTTTTTTAAGGATTTTAAAAAGAATTTTTATCTTTTACAGCGTCCATCGGTTTATCCGAAGAGTCGGTTAAACGGGAACCGGTAAACTGGGAGTATACTGTAATTGCTAAATGTGAGAGTGCAATTTTCCAACGCTACAATTAAGTCTAAATCAGACAAACAACATTTTTAGAACCTAAGCACGACAGGTCCTAGCATTTGCTGTAACGTAATACAATAAGTAGTTGACCACGTGCGGCCGAGGGGCCTAACCCAGGCGTTATCTCAAAAATGGTAGGTTTTAGGGCTTTAAAACGCAAACCCCAGTTTAGTTTATAAGAACTAAACTGGGTCTTAATGCTCGTATCGCAATCCATAAAACCCAATTTTATTCGTTTCGATCCGTTGAGTCAGTACGTTTAGGTCGATATTTTATTTTGGACCAAAAAATGGACACTGAGAATGCAATCCGCAAAAGCTCCGTGAAATTCTGAATCCAACGATACCACATTCGTGGCATTTGAGCACGGTAGGACCTTATAATTGATGAAAAACCGATTTTTACGCTTTGTGAAATAATATATGTGGGATTAGTAAAGAGAAATATGTTAACATGTGTTTAAGCCAACGGATCTTGGCTTTTAAGCTTTAAACGCTGTTTAAAGCCCTTATCACTAAATTTGATCAAGCGATTCCACATTGTACACCAGGAATAAGCAACATCCTGTGTTTAACCATTATTTTAGGTAAGCGATCCAATTTAAATGACTATTTCACACCCGGCCACAACATCCAGTCCATCGCTTTAGTCTGAATTAGAACAATCAAATATTTGGTGTGAATTAGTGAGAAAACAACAAAATACATGTGTACATGTGGGTGAAGCGAACGACTTGGTGTTAAGACCTTCCTCTGTAGAATGGGCATTAATTGTACTGGAGCTTTCAAAATTTATTCATCAATTCTGCATTTCATACAGAATCGGATGATACCATAAATATTAGAGATATCATGGGAAAAAAAAAATTCTTAAACATAAAAATTTAGATTTTTTCCAAGCTGTAAAGCAGTCATCGAAAAATGCCATGGTCAAAAATCTCTCTCCAACCAGTCTAACCAACTATATATCAATAGAAAGAGGATAAAATTCTCTATCTAATGATGAAATAATATGAGTGGCTTTTTGACTTATAAGGAATTTATGTCGATTTGAATCAAATGTAGTAAAATTTGATTTAATAGTGGTGCCCACAAATTAGTACAGCTGAAATATCTCAAAAATTTGGTAGAAACAATAGCTGGTACGACGAAGACAATCTGTTCCTATCATTGTTGTGAGTTGATTTCATATTATTAAATTTTACTTATAAAAACTCATTATCCTCAAAAGCCCGCACAAATTCTTATATTATATGAAAGCTGAGTACTTATTATTTTCAGCTCTATATGGTTCTATGAGGGTGGAAATACATTTAAGCTGTATTAATTTGATTCAAATCGACATTAAATCCATATAAGACAGTAAGCCACTAATATTATTTCATCATTTGATAGAAAATTTCATCCACTTTTCAACGATATATAATAGTTTATTAGTCTTGGAGAGAGATTTTAGCCATACAGAAATGTACATATCACACTGAGTAGAATTAATTTTATTAGATTTAAATTGTAATAAAACACTTCCGACTCAAAAGCCCACCTATATCATTATATCATTTAAAAGTAAATTAGATGCCCTTTTCAATAATATATCTTTGTATGAAGATATTTTTGAGATATTTCAGCTGTACTAATTTGTATGCACCACTTTTAAATTAAATTTTACTACATTTGATTCAAATTGGCATAAAATCCTTATAAGACAAAAAGCCACTCATTTTATTTCATCATTAGATAGAGAATTTAATCCTCTTTCTATTGATATATAGTTTGTTAGGCTGGTTGGAGAGAGATTTTTGCCCAAGGCATTTTTCGATGACTGTTATACAGCTTGGAAAAAATCTAAATTTTTATGTTTAAGAATTTTTTTTTCCATGATGGAAAATGATATCTCTAATATTTATGGTATCGTCCGATTCTGTATGAAATGCAGAATTGATGAATAAATTTTGAAAGCTCCAGTTCAATTAATGCCTATTCTACAGAGGAAGGTCATAACACCTACAAGTTGGTTTTGAGCACAAGTCGTCATCGGAATTTCAAATATCTCAAAAGTTCAAATGACCATAATTCTGAAACTACTTGTTGGAATTGGGTAAAATTTGGCATTTTTTCTTATTTCTCTATGCACTTAATACCTATAAATTTTTATCAAAATCTGAGTGGGGAAGGTAAAATTTTGAACTTTCGCTGGATGATTTGGCGTGGAATGGCCCAGGTATGAGTAATTACTTTAATCAATCTGTTCTTACGACTTTTTGTTATTCACGTATCTCTCAAAATTTTAACTGACTTCGGCTTTCCTACATCTTCACATTTATCGTAGGAAGTTAAAGACGTCAAAATGGTTCGAATGGGATTCCTTGAAACAAGGGCGTTCAGGGCACAATGAAACGTTTCGTGGAGTCCCACGAGTGTTTCATCGTGCCGCATGTGTTTTTCATAGTTCAATAAGCAGTCGGTTTTTTTTTTCATTTTTTACAGAGTGGTGCAAAATTGAGAGTGGAACACCAAAAAAAACTGTAGTCATTTATGACAACTTTCTTCCAAAGTCAAACTTTCCTCTTTCCTGAAGAATTTCGTGGCTACCCTAAAGCAGAAGAACGTAAAACGGACTGGAAGCCGAATAAAGTGCTATTGTTAATTATGGTGTTTTTTTGTTCAGCTTTTTCATTCATACCCCGGGCATGGGGCACAATGAAACAAAATTATTTTTTTAGAAAATATCTGCTCGCGATGATGCATGAGGTAATGTTTAACGCATTTCTTTCATATATTAGATCATAAGGTAAATGGAAACGATAAAAAATTGAAAATAAAGTCTCAGGTGGGGTGCTATGGGTAAAAAAACTTTTGGGTTTCATTGTGCCCCACCTCCCCCTATATATATATATATATATATATATATATATATATATATATATATATATATATATATATATATATATATATATATAACAATCTAGAAGGTCCCTGACAAGCGTAGAAATTTCTAGAACAGTCACGAACATGTAGTAGAACAGCTTGTTCCAACAAAAATTTTTTTTTCAAGTAACAATATGTTAAAAAATGTTTAAATAAAATGTCAGCATTTTCGTTCTAAAATTAAAAAACTCCATCACCCTCGCAATTTTCCGCACGCTACTTCGCTCTGCCCCAAAGTTACTTTGCTCAGAGCTCCAAATCTCGAGTATTGGAGGCCGATATCATGTACAGTGTAGCCATTGATGGATGCGGCTTGAAGTAGGTGACGTACCTGTTGCTGACTTCTTAAAGCCGACGACCGGGAGCCGGTGATGGCTTCCGCCCGGATGTGTAGGGCGCCCTCGGATCAAGGAGCTCTTTAATCAGCGACCATTGTTCCCTCTTCGCTTGAGGTCTCCCGACCCTTGGAGTTTTTTCTTTGTCTGCTCTATAAAGGCTTAGAGTTGGAGTTGTCCAATTAGACGTAACATTTTTTCTTTGGCTTTGATCCCAAGCTGAATTGAAGAATTTATATTTAAAGAAGTACCACGAGTTATATACTTATATATAAATACTAGCATTCCCCGTCGCGGCTTTGCCCGCGACCTTTAAAATCAAATCTGTGATCATTATCTTGGTATTGATTTAATATAATATTTTAGATATTGACAACATCTCTATATATATAAGAGGCTTTGTCCTGACTGACAGAATCAACGCAGAGCAAAAACTACTAATGATAGAAACTTGAAGTTCGGAATTTAGATTTTAAACGCGATGTAAGTTACCACTAAGAAAGGAATTTCAAAAATGTAACCCCTAAGGGGTTTAAATGGCGAAATTGTCGTTTAACTCTAACTCTAACCATATGTTTTTTATTTGAATATCGATTTAACGTTACAATATTATTAAAATAGACATTCACATAAAATATGGCTACTGATTATTTAAATATTAGTGGTAATCAAATAATGCCCACTGTGATTCCCATGATTGGGGATGGTGCGTGTTTATTTCGATCTCTTCTCCATATATATAACAGACTAATGATAGAAACTTGAAGTTCGGAATTTAGGTTTTAAACGCGATGTAGGTAACCACTAAGAAAGGAATTTCAAAAATGTAACCCCTAAGGGGTTTAAATGGCCTATTTTTGCACATCCAGAAAAAATATCTAATTTGGACTCATTTTAAAGATCTTGATCTACGGGGCGTCGAAAACGATGTTTTAAAGCCGAAAAATGAAGCGTTCACGACGAGTAAGTTATTTCGGCGGTTTTAGTGAATTCTCTCCATTGCGCGCCTCTCTCTCTTCTACCGAGCCGGCAGCTTCCCCCTCCAGCCTTCCACCTACCAGAGGCTCCGATCCTACTAAATCTCCTTAACATACTATATTGAATCAATACCAAGATAATGATCACAGAATTGATTTTAAAGGCTCGCGGGCATAGCCGCGACGGGGAATGCTAGTCTGTTATATATTAACAATATAACAGGGGTCGGAGGTTCTGATGGGTTGAATGTTGAAGGGAGAAGCTGCCGGCTCGGTAGAAGAGAGGAAGACGCGCAATGGAGAGAGTTCACTAAAACCGCCGAAACGAAAAATTGCTTACACGTCGTGAACGCTTCATTTTTCGGCTTTAAAACGTGGTTTTCGAAGTCCGGTAGGGGCTTTCGAGTTAAACTCGTATCAAGATCTTTAGAGTCCAAGAGATATTTTTGTTCTTGAAGTGCAAAAATAGGTGTCCGTTAGAGTTAAACCACAATTTCGGCATTTAAACCCCTTAGAGTTTATATTTTTGAAATTCCTTTCTTAGTGGTTACCTCAATCGCGTTTAAAATTCTAAATTCTGAACTTCAAGTTTCTATCATTAGTAGTTTTTGATCTGCGTTGATTCTGTCAGTCAGGACAAAGCCTCTTATATATAGAGAGATAGAACTAACGGAAATCTAAATTGTTATATGCATTTCAACTTTAGAAAACTATTTCACGAAATGGAAAATTAATATCAATCCCCAAAAATGCGTGGCTAAGATCTTCAGCCTTAGACGACCTAACGACCCTCCAGAATTAAGCACTAACGGGAATAAGATTCCATGGAATCCCACAGGTGAAGCAGTAAAATATTTAGGCGTTCTACTGGACCGAAGACTCACATGGAACCACCACATCAACAATAAGATTACGCAAGCGTACGCAAGGCTAGCAATGCTGTATCCTATTATAAATAGAAAATCAAAACTGAAGCCACAAGTGACGATACTCTTGTATAAAACTATCTTACGTCCACTATTGATGTATGGTTGCGAAGTATGGCTGCATCATGTTCAAAACAAAAAAAGCTGCAAACATTCCAAAACAAGATCTTAAGAATCGCAGTAGATGCCCCATGGTTTATCAGAAATGAAAAATTCCACCGAGAACTCCAGGTAGAACACATAGATGAGTTTATAAAAAATCGTTTCAGAAAGTTTCACTTCCAGCTGCCTTCTATCAAGAGAGCTGTTGCCTTTAACCTTGGGAAACCAACAACGTCCCGTAGCACACAGGGGTATTTGACCCGAAAAGCTGGCCAAAACTATTTCCTTCCATTGTATTAATTCAAAATTCCTCAAAATGCCTTCTATATTTGTAATAGACATTAAAAATGTTTTTTTAGCAGTTAAAAAAATACTCTAAGGAGAAAATTTTCATAAAATAAATTTTTACATAACTCCACCGACTGTGAAATAGGCATCAATGGGTATACAATTTATGTTCATATTATTTTATCTTTATGCATTGCACCCATGAAATATGCTTGTAAGTAATTAAAGATTTATTATCATTTATCTATTACTATTATTTTAAAAAAATGAAAATAGGTGAATATAAAAAGTTATGGTGATAAAGAAAAAAATGTGTTTTCCTAATTCATTAAGAATGGTTCAATACCTCTTCGAAACAAAACTTATATCCCAGGAAGAAACGCACCAACCTTTCTTAAAAATGCATATTAAATATAATTATTCATTATTCACTTTCCTCGTCACTTAATGAACTTTCGGAATCACCCCTATCGGTTAAGTTGGTTGGGGGAGACAACATTTCTAAAGTTTCCTTACAAAACCTGGTACCTTTTTTCTTGAACTTCTCAGACCTGTGATAACTGGATCTGATGTCAATATTAATCTATTAATTACATCCAGATTGCACTGTGTCCGGGAACATTTTCTGATCTTATGTTCTCTATAAATCCGGAAATGGTTATTTCGGGTTTCTGCTGCTTCCTCAGATAAAAGACCAATATGAAGCAGAGGACTTTTTATAACTTCAAAACCAACCCTTAAAATTTTGTGAACTGATGGTGTCATAGCATACCATTGATACAGTTTCTCCGTATCCGTTGTAAATTTTAAAGTAACAAATGATTTTTCAGAGCGTCCACCAGATCTTGAGCTTTTGATTGATATCGTCCCACTTAGCCATTTCTTGTTTCTGTTTCAAAAACATTTCATTTCCTTGAAGAAGCATTCTATCTCACTTGGAAATCATGCCTCAAAATGGATAATTTTGTTTTACCTCTTTCACATGCTCTAGGTTATTACAATATTTCCCAATGAGAAAAGACACCAAAATTCCTTCTTTTTTTTAAAAGCTAATGTTTTGACTTTAAAAATATGTCAAATAATTCTATTCAGGTTACAGTTATTCTTTCTGAAGATCCTAAAATACAAATAAATGAAAATATAACAAAATTGAATTTTTTTTATTATTTAATGAAATTGCCATTTTAGTAATAAAAAATTATAAGTCTCCGAATCGCATCTATTCGCAGAATTTTTTTCAAGAAACAAAATCTACGATAATTATACATTATCATAAAAAATATTTCGTTGCCCAGAAATGCCCAGAAGTATAACTTTTTAACCTTCAAATTTAATTTTTAGCTCTAAAATATACCTACCAAAAAACAAAAAAAATATTGATACTAGTATTGAATACAAAAAAATTATAACTATCTGGATAACAAGTACAAACCTAGCCTCGAACTATCCATCATTTGATAATGCCGATACTTCAGTAAGAACAAAGAAAATTAATATATTTTGTAGACCAATATTTATGAGCACAGACTATTTAAAGGATAAGGTCAGATTTGAATTAGAATAGCCGCCGGATTAAGGGCCTGGAAGAGATAAAAATCATCTTACATGATCCAACAGGTCCTCTACTTGAACTTCCAGGCATTATTTAGGTACCAGAAATTTCAAATTTCAAAAAATGGGTTTTGGCCAACTTTTAGGGCCAAATACCCCTGTGTGCGTAGGCTAAAACCAAAACTTTTACAACACATTCTTTTATAGCATGTGCATATTTACTTTATTATTATAATTATTTATTTATTTTTCTTTTCTTTTTTCTTTCTAATATCCATTAATTTCATAGTTTAAAATGAAATGTTTAAATGTTTAAAAAAAAAAAAAAAAAAAAAATTGTTATATGATGATTTATGGAGTCTCGCTGTTCGTTTTTTTCTACATTCCTCTTAGTTATAGTATATAGTTTCGATAGTATCGGACATAAAACTATCGATACTATTGAATAGTCTGAGGTGATGAGCGGGGGTTGGGGGATATTCATTTGTAACTATAGGAGTTATAATGCACGTTTCCATTTGCACTTTTTTCTTTCCTTATTAAAAGGAAATAAGATGAACATTTCTGTAAATAGAGGATGGGTTCCATTATACCTTGAAATAATATTTATCAGTTTCAAGTTTAGCAAAGAATAAAAACTTGATAAAAAGGTCAAAGAAACTATATTTTGAGGAGAGCTATACTAACCCTCTTCAAGTAACCATGCAACCAGGATTCCCAGTTGTCGAAGTAGTTAAATTGACATGACAACATTCGGAACGCAATCCACATTTCTATAGGCATACCTTGGAACGTGCACACTTCAAAGAAATGTTCTCCGGTAGTTGATTTATAGAGATCGAAAATATTTTGTTACAAAAACTGTGATTTTGTTTCTATGCCATTAGCCAAGTAATTTTCAAGTCAAGGGACTGCCAGGCAATCGGTTGTTTTGTTTGTATATTATTCCATCAAGTTGGAAGGCACGTATGAACAAACCATTTTTCACAACAACTTTTCAGTCTTATATTTTTTGCGTCAATATTTTTTTATAGAGTGGATAAGCATTTTTTCTTAGAAACATAAAATAATATTAAACTTTTACAGTTTATTATTTTTAATTTCCATGAATTACAGTACCAGTCAAAAGTTTAGACTCACTTTTATCTAATTCCCAATCTTCAAGTTTAATCAAATGATTCTAACTCAAGAGGCAGAATATGGTAGATATCTTTCACCATCATTAACTCAAGAGGTAACATTCGAAACATTATATGATTAAGTTTAGAATAAAATTATAAATAGGAGTAACCTGTAGTGTATGTAGTATTTTGCATAGTAACCTACGCGTGTTTTGCATACTACAATACGCGGGTTCGCGTCCCGGGGTAGCCCTAGGATGTTTTAATGATAGTAAAACATCGTTGGCTATGCCGTCCCCCGGATAGGACGTAAAATGGGGGTCTCGAGCCTGTAGGATGTCAGGTACTCGTTAAAGATCCCTATCCCAATTAAACCTGAATCGGCAAAATTTAGGAGTCCCACTGTAGCATCATCCGATTAGCCTTAGTGGCATAAAGTGACGTTAAACAAACGACAACAACAACATATAAAATTGAAAATGAATAATTATTGCGGTCAATCAGCGACCTTATATATTATAATACGATATATATTATGATATATTTCAGTTTATTTATTTTATTCATATAGTACTATCGGTAGTTTTATATCGCTACTTAATTATTCCAATAGGACTATTTTTTCCCTACATTTTTCGTTTCATAGTCAAGCTGATCAGCGGAAAGTAAAATATACCAAGCGATCAATGCAATATTTCTCAAAACCGCAAACTAAATGCAACACACTAGTTTTCGACAGTCTAAAAATACAGTAACTAGACAAACAGGACGTATAGACGGAGGGACGTCAAAACATTGTATACAGAAATGTAAATACGTCATTCATTCATTCATACTCATTCCTCTATGAACCGCGCTACGCAGTATGAGGAAGAAGTCTATAAAGCCTTCTACAGCTCTTTCGGTCATCTACAAGCTTCCTTCTGTCCTTCCATTGGAGTCCTCTTTTCTGGAAGTCCTTCTTAACTTCGTATTCCCATTTTATTCTAGGGCGGCCTCTCCCTCGCTTCCCATCCACTTTGGCTCGATAGACCTCACTAGCAACTCTACTCTGCTCCATCCGCAGAAGGTGTCCTAGCCATTTCAACCGGTTTTCCTCTATTAAATCGGTGGCAGGGTTAACGTCGAATTCGATCTGATCGTAGTATTCCGTACTCGATCTCTTCTTGTTCTCCCCTCTATCTTTCGGAGAAATCTCATTTCAGCTGCTTGTATTTTTGATTGATGCTTTTTTGTTAGCGTCCATGATTCCGAAGAGTATTTCAGAATGGGGAGAAATGTAGTTCTGAATACATCCACTTTCGTTTTATTTTCCACCTCTCTTCTAATAAGGAAGCCTCTTTTAACTGCTTCAAACATCCTGCCCGCCGCTGTGATCCTCGTTAAGGTGTGCACCCAGGTATTGGTAATGTAAATACTTTTATGTTAAATATAAAATATTACACTAACCTCAAATAGGAAAGAGCGAGGAAGGAAACACATTTAGTACTTGTAATAAACTAGTAGTAGCATAAAGTACAACTAAAAAAACACACTCAAATATAATAGTGGATTACGATGTAATTTTATACATGTTATGGAAAAAAACAGACAAAACTATTCGAGATACATAATGTATAAGAGATATGACTGCTAATTGTCTCAAAAAATGTAACAGGGGATAATATACCATTCCTTTATAGGAAATTTGATGAGAAATTGCGGTTTATATTTTTTTTTTTTGGGTCTGTTCTTATATAGAAATATATACCGATCAAAAGTCTATGACCCTGTCTAAATGTGTCCCATCTAAAAATTTTGATAAATCGAGTCCCGATAAACACCTCTTCTTGTGTTTTCCATATTTTATACAAAACTTCTTATAAAAAAAGATTATGGACATCAGTTATTAGTGAGTCATATATTTAAGGACAGATATAAAAAAAAAACACATTTAAAATAAAGAAAAAAACAGGTGTTGGAGCTGGGCCCTAGCCCTGAGATTGGACGACCCTTTGGCCCTGTATATATTAAATTAGTCCCTTTGTGTAATCCCGGTGGAGCCCTTAAATAAAGCTGCCTTCCAAACCTTATCAAAGCCCTCTCCAATATCTAAAAAAAAAAAAATTTATTCTGTCCTCTCCATTCTCAAGAAATGTATATAGAGATTGCATTCCTATCAAAATCATATTAGGGTTTTATGGTTTACTGTTTCTATTTCTAACAATAAATTGATTGTTTTTTAAAATAAAAAAATAAAACCATCATATGTAAATTTGCCTTAACTTACTATATTAAAAAGGAACTAAAAAATGTTTTAAAAGTGAAAAGAAATAATAAAATGTCAAAGATAGTTTAATTTTTTTTATGTGAACTTGAAAACTTAAAATGTGCATACTTAATAAATGTGAAATTTCAAAATTACCTTAAATTATTAAGTATTAATATTCAATTAGAAGAAGACTGAAAAGACCACTATACTAATGAAGGAAGTTTCCAAAAATTATAAGCATGTAGGGTCCCAAATTTTTTTTTATAAGTATATTGACCTTTATATACTAGTTCTAATTATTGTTACCAATTGACAGTTTTTTTTTTTTTAAATTGTGAACTTTTTATGAATTTTTGTTGAAAAATTGGTAGGATTAAGTTCCTATATTTGCATTGTAGTTAACTCATAAGGTTTTTAATTGTAAAAAAATTTTAACCGCAAGACTGCGATTTTCCCCTTTTTTGGTCTTTTTAGCTTTGAAAATGCTCGCAGACGAGCAAAACGTTAGCAATAATACAATATGACTGTGACTCAATGAAGGTCAATATATTAAAAAAAATTAAATTATTAGTTTCAAGAATATCTTTACCATTAAAGGTATAACAATTTTTAAAATGCTTTAGCTTGATCAAAGAAATGTAACAATGAACTAAAATGATTGGGACTGATTATTTTTTTTTTGAGCTATTAATCTCCTTGAGGTGTGTTTTTCTATGGCGATATTGTTTATATTAACCAATAATTATTTTGTAAATATATTAACATAGAAATAAGGAATGGACTGAAGAGGGACGTATCGAGCAGAGAATTTAGATGTTTCCTCAACGCCGAACGGAGTGAACTGAATCCGGTAAATATAATACAAGTTGTGAGCGAATCCCTAAAAGATTAATAATCATGGGGCCGACTGGGGAACGTCAAAGTGGTCGGCCGAGACGGAGATGGGAGGATTGCGTGAAAGCAGATCGGTCGAAGTTGGGTATGGGTGGCGGTCGGTGGTAGCGGTGTACAGGGACTGAGTTGTGGTGTCGGCATCGAACCTTTGGGTTCGTATAGCCTTCATTACTTTTATTATAATTATACGTTATTAACGTCGTAATAGCAAGTAACACACAAAAAAAAATAAAAAAAAATCGTATTTATACTTACCTTTAGAACGAAATGGATCAAATTATTGGCCTGATTAATTTTAAAGTAATAAACGTTTTTTTTTTATACATTCACTGTTCAACGATTTCATTTTTTTCTTTTAATGTTATTTGTAATATTTTAACTAAAATGAATAGAATAATAAATAGCTAAATAAATAAGATACGGTATTCCGTTTCTTCCGTTTCACACAGGGGTATTTGACCCCAAAAGCTGGCCAATACTATTTCCTTCCATTTTATTAGTTCAAACGTTCTCAAAATGGCTTCAATATTTCTAATAGACATTAAAAATATGTTTTTAGCAGTTAAAAAAATATTCATAGGTGAAATAGGCATCTATGGGTTTACAATTTATGTTCATATTATTTTCTCTTTATGCATTGCACCTATGAAATATGCTTGTAACAAATAAAGATTCATTATAAATTTATCTATTACTATTATTTTTGAAAAATAGGAATAGTGTAAAATAGGTAAAATTAAAAATTTGTGGTGATAAAGTTTTACGTAAAGTTTCTCTGGAGAAAAGGATACGGATCCATAGCAAATATAGAAAACATTTCTAAATTTATGAAATAACCGCTTGATTGAACCACCAATTAGCAATATATGTAAATAAGGCTTCCAGTGCTGATAGGTAGCTTTTTCTATTTTTTCTGATAAATTCAAATTTTTAAATGCTTTCCTATATTTTATGACACAAGATGGAGTTTTTGTTAGATCCTTCAGAACATGGAACGCATTGATATCACCAGAATATCTTAGTTTTATATAAGTGGCCTACGTCAGCATATCAGTGCTAGTTGATGATCTGAGTTTTTCTGTTTTACGCCTCTTGCTTCTTCCACTTAAACCATCAAATGATTTTTCAGGGCGTCCACCAGATCTTGAGCTTTTAATTGATATCGTCCCACCTAACCATTACTTGTTGCTGCTTTAAAAACTTTTCTTTTCCTTGAAGAAGCATTCCATCTTACTTAGAAGTCATGCCCCAAAATTGATAATTTATGTTTTAGCTCTTTCACCTGCTCTAGGCTATTAGCTAGGCAATATTTCCCAATGAGAAAAGACTACGAAAATTCCTTATTTTAAAAGCTAATGCTTTCGACTTTAAAGATATGTCAAATGATTCCCTTCTAGTTATTATTATTATTCCAGAAGATCCTAAAATATAAATAAATGTAAACATAATAACATTTATTTTTTTAATATTATTTGATGAAACTGACATTTTAGAAATAAAGAATTATAAGTCTCCCATTCGCAGCTGTTCGCAGAATTTTTTTCATGAAACATAAACTACGATAATTACACATTATCATAAAATATATTTCGTTGCCCAGAAATGACCAGAAGTATAACTTTATAACCTTCAAATTTTATTTTTAGCTCTAAAATCTACCTACCAAAAAACAGAATTATTAATGCTAGTATTGAATACAAAAAAATTATAACGGTCTGGATAACAAGCAACCTCGAACAATCCGTCATATGATAATGCCGATAATTCAGTAAAAACAAAGAAAATTAATATATTTTGTAGAACAATATTTATGAGTAGAGACGAGGTAAAGGCTAAGGTCAGATTGGAATTAGAATACCCGCCAGATTAAGGGCTTGGAAGAGATAAGAATCATCTTGCATGATCCAACAGGTCCTCTACTTGAACTTCGAGTCATTATTTACCAGAAATTTCAAATTTCACAAAATGAGTTTTGGCCAGCTTTTAGGGCCAAATATACACCAGTGTGCGTTTGTAGAATGGTTGAAAATAATGTAATCATTTTTGAGGTGATGGAAATGGTTGGAGGTGAGGTCAATGACATAACAATATAATAAAAAAACAATATAGGTGCAATAACGTATGTGTTATTGCACATATAGTCTTGTTTTTCTCCAATCATTTCCCTCACATCAACGGTCCATTATTGATAATTTTTGAAGCGGTTCACTTCAGAAATGAACAATTCAACGAGGAAAATCCATAGAGAGGAAAAACATATTCCCATTAGGGTAAGCAGGCTCCCACACATTTTGATAAGCAAAACCAGGAAAATATAGCTTACTGGGAAGTGAATTATTTTCTCTAAAATAAGGATTTAGTGTGCTTCAGTTCTCCCTCCAGGCATTATTAATGTAGGAAAATAGCTCATATTGAATAGATGAGTGTGCCTACCACTTGAGAAAATTTTGATTTCCTTGGTTATTTAGAATGTGGAAGGTATAGATACTAGTTATATAGTTATTTAGATATTTAGGGGCGATGGTAACTAGAAAAAAACGAAATCGATGAGGAAATTAAGGCTAGAATTAAAGCCGATAATGCTTGCCGATGATCTGATTTGATATTTGTATGCTCATTTTTAAACGGGTATAAAAATTAAGGTTTAATGAGAATTCGTTGGTTTCCTGAATTTAGTAAGTGACAATGAGAACATTATCGGAAAATTGATAAATTTATTAAAGAAATGGGACTCTCATATAAAGTTACGAAGTCGGAAATCCATGGATGACAATCTTTGCAGTTTTTTACTCTTTGTAAATCCAAACGAAATATTTAAAAGATTTATATAACTTAATTAGATTCACTTAGATTAGATTAGGTACACTTAGATTCACACCTGTCACCAATGCCAGACAATTAGCGAATGTGATGGCTTCAAAGAATTAATACTTAAGGCATTTTGGGCATAAGGAAAGGAAAGTGCCCAGCCACACTTGATACTTAGGTGAGCAGGTCTCTCATCCAGCTTCTTTTTAGCCGCCTTTCAACAGTCATACATCCGTGGCCATGTCGTTGATTAGTCTATTATTATGTCCGTGCAATTTTACATAAAAGCGCCTTGTAGACTATACGGGGTTTCCCGGGCCAGGGGAGAGGGTGGGGGATTGATGCGAGTTTGTATGTGTTGTTCGACAGTTGGTTTTTGTCTCTATGTAGAGTTTTATTACTTACGTACTAGGGCGCGTTCGTTGTTATTGTTTGTTTAACATCCCTTTATGCTATTAGGCAAATCGGACGATGCCACAGTGGGAGCCCTAAATTTGGCCCCTCCAGGTGTAATTAGGATAGCGATCTTTAGCGAGTACCTGACATTGTACAGGCTCGGGAGCTCCATTTTAGGTCCTACCAGAGGGACGGCATAGTTATGGATTTTTACTCCCTTTAAAAAATCCTAGGAGCACCACGGGACGCAAACCCGCGACCTTTAGTATTGTAGGTTGCCATGCTAAACACAACAGGTGACCCCAGGGCGCGTTCGTTATTAGTCTCAAATTTTTTATTCAAAAATTTGTAATTTTTTAAGTGCGTTCTCTTTGCTGAGCCGAAAATCTGTGAGGCGTATGTCTAAATGTGTTTAGGAAAGTAGGTATATGTATTTTCGATTTTGATGATTTAGAAAAAATATAGAATAATATTTTTAATTGTTTGTTAAGAGTAGGCCTTTTCATTTTTACATGTGGGCCCTAAGTCTTCCTTCTGTCGAATAGTAGTCCCGAAATATTTAATTTTTAAATTTACCGTAGAAAATAAATAGCTTTTAGTTTTTTGGTATTGATTTAATATAATATGTTAACTGATGTTCAGGAGATTTGGTAGAATCGGAGCTTCCCGTAGGTGGAATGTTGGAGGGGGAAGCTGCAGGATCGGTAGAAGAGAGGGAGACGCGCAATGGAGAGAGTTCACTAAAACCGCCAAAACAAAAAATTGCTTACTCGTCGTGAAAGCTTCATTTTTTGGCTTTAAACAATAGTTTCGACGCCCCGTAGGACCTTTCGAGTTAAACTCGTCGTATCAAGATCTTTAAAATGAGTCCAAATTAGATATTTTTTCTCGAACTGCAAAAATAGGTGTCCGTAGAGTTTTTAAACCCCTTAGGGATTACATTTTTGAAATTCCTTTCTTGAAATTTCCTTTCCTTTCTTGAAAATCCTTTCTATTTAATGCATCAAATAAAAAACATATGGTTTAAAATCTCAAAAATAGGTGTCCGTTAGAGTCGAACGACAATTTCGCCATTTAAACCCCTTAGGGGTTACATTTTTGAAATTCCTTTCTTAGCGGTTAGCTAAAATCTAAATTCCGAACTTCAAGTTTCTGTCATTAGTAGTTTTTGCTCTGCATTATTTCTATCAGTCAGGACAAAGCCTCTTATATATATGGAGAAGAGATCGAAATAAACACGCACCATCCCCAATCATGGGAATCACTGTGTGCATAATTTGATACCACTAATATTTAAATAATCAGTAGCCATATTTGATGTGAATTTTAATAATATTGTAACGTTAAACCGATATTCAAACATGTGGTTTAAAATATCAAAAATAGATTTCTGTTAGAGTTTGAATAAATAATAGAAAGAGTTTGAATAAATAATAGAATAACTGCCTATAGTTTTTGAGCTATTCTGTTCACACACACACACACACACACACACACACACACACACACACACACACACACACACACACACACACACACACACACACACACACAGACAGACCATTTTGCGGGACTTGGTTATTTGGACTCAGGGGACCCCAAAACGTGTATTTCCGTTGAAAACCGGAAGTCGAAATTTTTCACGATCGCAATACTTTCCTTACTATATAAGGAATTAGTGCAATTAGCTCTGATGATGCTAAAACTATCTAGACTATCGATAGTTCTTTTTAGCTATCGATAGCACAATCGAAAAATTTCTTTTTAATAGGGGAATAGTGATACCCTCTGCCTAATAACATCCTTCTGCTATATAATTTTATTTATTCCCACTTAAATGGAAAATAATTTTTTTAATTTATTTCCCTAACAAAAAATGCTTGCTACACTATTAAAATAATATAAACTCAAATTGACTGATCAGGACAACCTTTACACCATTCTGATTGGATTTCATATGAATATTGCGCTATAGGATTCTTAATTAAATAATTAATAATTATGAATTAACTTCACAAAGGAATAAATAAATACAAAAGCATGGAAGAAATACAGACATCAGAAATGATTAGTTTAATAATATATGTTTGGTTCGTTTGTGAGTGTAGCGTTTGAGCGAATTTTTGTTATAGTTCCCTATTTCTTGTATTAATGGTTTTGTAGAGGCTGTCGTATTACTGATATGTATTTGGAGGTTTGGTATTTGACTGAAAAATCTAATGGTTTACTCATACATGCCTTCCAACTTAATGGAATAATATAAAAACGAAACAATTGATTGCCTGCCAGTTTCTTCACTTGGAAATCACTTGGCTAATGACAGAGACCAAAAATAAAAGAAAAAACGTTAGGTAAAATGATGGTCAGAATTTTCAGTTTTCAATGATTTTATTGTGGTAAGCCAACGTTTCGATCCAACTTGTGGATCTTCATCAGGGCTAAAAGAAAACAAATATATGTGTATCTATGCTAGAGGGAGACAATTAATGGATACATTACAGAACTGATAATAATATAAAAGATGGTGTATACATGAATATTAAAATAAGTGGCTGGTTAACAAGATAAAATAGAATCTGATATTTACCTACTGAGTCCAGGTGGATACTAAGACAAAAGGTAAAAATAAGGTGAGAGGTAGTGGTAGTGGGTTAGTTTGCCGACTTCAAAGGCTTATGACGGGGAAATCCAACGCTTTTGAAGTGAAGGCACATGACAACTGAGTGAACAAAAATATTTTAAAAACTAACAAAATAGATGGTACTTTATACAAATAGTTGTGTCTGGACTCAATAATAACATAAAAATGAGATATTACATAATGTAACAATGCATAAAAAATTGGAAATATAAAGAAAGAAGTATACAATACAAAAAATAATAATAGTACAAGAGGTACAGAAATAATTGCAGGTACCTATGAAATAAAAACTAGGATTTGAGGATGCGGAATATGTTAGAATAAGTGGATTTACCGGGTTATTTTTTTCCAAATGGATGAAAATGGATTCTGAGAGGAGTCGTTTACCGTGGTTAGGTACAATAGCTAATATGGAGGGGTTCTCAAAGTCGAAGGAATGGTTGTGGGGAATGGCATGTTCTGCTAATTTAGATGTAGACGAATTACGCGTGAACACCATCTTTTATATTACTATCAGTTATGTAATGTATCCATTTATTGTCACCCTCTAGCATAGATACTCATATATTTGTTTTCTTTTAGCCCTGATGAAGATCCACAAGTTGGATCGAAACGTTGGCTTACCACAATAAAATCATTGTAAACTGAAAATCCTGACCATCATTTAACCTATCGTAATTGAACAACAGTTGACTATCTCTCACCTCTACTAAAAGAAAAAACAAAGTTCAATTGAAAATGATCATTATAGCTCCTACCGTTCCAAATGAAAAATTCTACTATTCTCCCCCTCCCCCACAGGCTTATCAACCTCATACTATCGATAGTTTTATGTCCGATACTATACTACGATACTATATGACGACTCTCATTTATGAAGTCTTCAGTATTGTTTTGAGTATTCAGTACTGTTATCAAGTTTTGAATGATTCAACTATTAATTATTAACAACTTCTGTCTCTGACCTCAACAGATTTGTGGTTAATAGACTTATCCGATGGTTAATAGAGCAATAATCCCCAAAACACCAAAAAAAAAAAACATATTCAATTAAAAATTGTAGTTTTTATAGTATAGTATGCATGTCTTTATTTATCATCATTATTTTTAAATATTTTATAAATTTTAAAATAATTTTATGTTCCACTTAATGTTATAGTCTTTTTTTTTTTTTTTTTTTTTTTTTTATGTGTTTTCGCCTCTACCCTAAAGGGTCATTGGCGTCTACCGGTGGTTTATATACATCTATGGAATCCTGAGTATTTAAGGAATTTAAATAGAGTGGTGATTCTCTCTTCACTGTCTTTCATTATTTCTTTTAGAGAAGCAGAAAGTCCAACTTTTTTCCTGAGCTTTTCAAATTGTGGGCACTCTAACAGAAGGTGTTTTACTGATAAAGGAACATTGTCACATTTTTCACAGGTTGGAGCTTCTAGCTTCCTAAGTAGGTAACTGTGTGTGAAATGGCAATGTCCAATTCTTAGACGGCAGAGCATTACTTCTTCTCTCCTTGAAGTTCTGTAGCTAGTATTCCATCTCCTGCAGTCAGTTTTTACCTTTGTTAATTCTCTAGTTCTCTAATTCTCTCGCCCAACTCTTCTCCCAATTTGCTAATTGTATTTTCTTTGTTTATAGCGTCCAGTCTTCTAGGGTAATCGTATTAAGTTTACTAATTCCTGTTCCTTGTTCTAGTCTTGCTAAATGGGCTGCCTGGTCAGCTCAGTGGGCAGGAACCCAGACGAAGATAATGGTCATGCCTTTGCTTTTTATATCCCACCATTCATTGAGGATTTCTATAATTAGCGAATTTCGTGGGCATGGACTATCTATGGCAGCCAAAACGCTCCATGAATCCGTTATAATGTTATAGTTATAATATTTAAAATTTTATATTTATATTATGTTGTTTAATACCAACTTGTCAAGCAAGTTAATAATAAATTAATCATTAACTTGAAACTAAATTTTATTTTACTGATCCCTAACTATTTAATTGAACATTAAAATTATTATTTTTAAGAATAATATTCACGTCGTCGATATCCTATGTATCGACAGTTTTACATCACTAGTGTACCATGGCTCTACCCCTATGAAGGGGCCCAGGTCAGATTTCGGATTGACTTAAAATTAAAACCAGGAACGGAAGTAGAAAGCCTGCCATTTAAAGTGGGATGAGGCCCTCCCTTGAATATGCAGCTCCTTTGAACAAATAAGGCAGCTTTTCAATCTGGATGCAAATCGAGGCGGCCCTGCACACTCTCGAGAGCTCTGTGTGTGCTCTCTCAAGCCGAGCTCCTCTCGCTAGAGCTGTCTCTCGCAGGCCGTTATCTAGGGCTCTCGAGGACGGCGACCTTCTCTCGCCAGTGTTTGTGTATCCCTTGCAGAGCCCGGCTCATTAACATACCGCTCAGATGGAGGGGCATCTGAGAGGCTGAGGAGGCATAGGGACACTGTTGTGTTTGCATTGCAATCGATCGACTATATGGAAGGAGATGTACGTATATGATTAATTGTACTAAGTACCAGCCAAGATTTTTGCCATATGCTATAATTATGCTCAATGTCCAGGTTTTTCCCCAATTAAGAAATTATTCAAATTAAGAGTAAATTCAATTAAGAGTATCCAATTTATAGACTGGGTGTGCCGCAGGAGAGTCTATTTGCCCCAGAGACGATCCGCTGAGGAATATAAAAGATATATATATATATATATATATATATATAAAATATATATATTTTATATTAATTTAATCTATTTTTGTGGGTAACCACCTTGTTTTAAATAATTTATTTTTTGAAGAGAAAAGATTTGGCTCCACCGGGAGTCGAATCCGGGTCTTCCGCGTGACATGCGCGGTATGCTAACCACTGCAATTAAATATATTAATTTCCTCAGAGATGGTACTACACTACAAAGTACTGAACCCAAGTCCTGCATGGATTATAACGGTGCAGGTAAAGATTTTATTTTATTTTTTACTAAAGTTTCTGGTAGGTTTTATTAAACAAACTCCTTTATGATATTCAATATTTCACTTGAGCCCTTACAAATGCTGCCTTGAAACCGATATGTAGCCCCAAGATAACGACAAGTCGATGGAAGGGAGTACGAAGCGATGAAGGAGAGTCTTGTGTGCAAGCACAGAATCCGAAACTCAATATATTTATATAAGTACACACACAATTATAGTCTATACTTGTTTTTATATAAATAAATAGTTTAAATATCAATTAAAGTAAGATTAAAATTTATATGGCAGAATAAATTAAAAGGAATAATATAAAAAATACAAGCATTATTATAACATGATATAATTCAAGTTTTTGGTTTGCCATCTGAAAAAATTTGCAATAGGGTAAACCGTACAGTTATCGACACCCTTAAGATTTCTGGTGGTGAAACTAAAACCAAAACTTTTTATGAAGGGATCAAATTGAAACTTCCTATAGCTCCTCTTTATCGATCCTTATAAAGACCTCAGTTTTTTTTTTTTTTTTTTTTTGGCTTAAAAGCTCAATAGTTATACCGTATGGCAATATTTAATGTAAAAAGTGCAAAAACTAGTTATTGACACCCTGTGGATTTAATTGGGAAATCTTCCCTATGGTTAGTTTGCTAATCACTTACTTCATATATGACTTAGAGGATCCTTCTAACATTAGATTCATGTATATCTTGAAATAAAATCTTAAATAAAGTCTTGCTTACTTATTTCTTTAAGTTAAAGTTTGGGTTGTCAATAACTGTCTGGCTTACCCTATACAAATGTGTGCTACATTCCGCTTGATTTTTTGTTGTAATTTTCTTGGACTCATAAAGTCTTCGGGAGTGGAATTCAGGGATTTAAGTGTTTGTGCTATTGGGTTCATATCGAAAGTTAGTCTTTGGTTGATGTCCTTGTGTAATAAGTCATTTGTCACGTGGTATGGTGAATCTATGAAAGGATTGAATTCTTTGGATATTTGAGGGCTTTGCAGTGCCTCATAGTTATCTCGTTTATTAATTATCTCGTATGTCCATAATGGGCTTATTAGTTCTTTGTAGAATGTAAGTTTGATAGTTATTGATAATTTGGAATTTCTGTTGAGTAACCTAGATAATAATCCAAAATTGTTTTCTTTTTAATTCGATGTGGGTTCTCCATGTACTTAAGTCTCTTGCATAAAAGGCTAAAATCCTGGCTAACAGAATGTATTCTAATAGCCAATACTATTATTATATATATGTATTATATTATTATGTAAGTCTCTATCAATAATATATTATATGCACATATATTACTTCTCGGGATTCAGGGATCGGAGTATCATTGAAATATACTTGTAGATATGAACCATGATTGAGGTTGAAGGTAATAAATTCCCGGAGATGCAGAGAACCTTTTCTGTCCATTAAGATCATTTCGAAATTCTATAGATAGTGCGTTTTTGAATTTATCAATACCATGATTCTTATGTATAGTCCATTCTAGAATGGCCTAGTTCATTCTCGTTTCATCCATAACACGTGATTATGTACTAATACAGTTATGCCGCAGTCCCAAAAAGGTTGTACAAAATCAAATGGTTTTGTTTCACGTCACAATATTAATAACTTTATGTCTTAAAACTATTAATGTCCATTAATTTTCGGACAACTCAGTATTATTTATATATATTATTATTTTCTTAGGCGTCTGTATAAGGATCTAAACATCACAGCATTATTACATTGGGTCAGCATTGCTACCTTTATTACAATGCAGAGGGACATTGTAATAAACGTTGCAAAAAATGTTTCCTCTCATTTTTTAACCGACTTCGAACGAAAGAGGAGGTTACTCAATTCGATACGTATGTGACTTTTTTTTTTTTTTGTGCCTTTTTTTTTTTTTTTTTTTTCTATGTATGTTCACCGATTACTCAGAGATGGGTGGACCAATTGGAACGAAACCTTTTGCATCTTGTAGAGTATTTTCCCAAGGTGGTCCCATTTAAACCTTTTTGGGGTTCCTAATTTATTTAAGAAGTTATCAGGAAAAAACATGAAAATAATTATTTAATTATCGCTCAAATTGTTTACTTATTGGAAAAACATATGGGATTTATAACATAAGGTATGCTCCAACAAGCTATTAAAACTAATTGATAACTAACCAATCCAAATATTGTATTACTGCTGGATGAATCAAATGGGAAAACCAACCAATCAAATTCAGAATCAAAAGAGTGGGGGGAGAACATGAGCAGTCTGTTAGTTATCGATGTGTTTTACGTGCTTGTTGGAACAAACCTATACATAACCTTAACTAGATGTATATTCACCGATAACAGTAAACCTTCTTAATTTAGATCTAATCAACTGTTGGACACCATAATCATAAGACAACAAAATTCGTGGAATTCCAAGAAAGACTGAGTATTGGTAATCGTTTTAAAGCAGAATTTAAGACTTCTTCAAGTTCCCGAAGGATCGTTTAAATTTAAAATCGTAGCTATTATTGATTTTAATTAGATTTTGATTTCTATCTTTTATTGACTATGCACATTAAAAAATAATAATTCCTGGAAAAGCTCATTTTCAGTTGACTTAATAAAGGATTCAGATACCTCTGTCTTCTTCCGGATACACTCGGTTACTGTTGAATATCTTGCCGGAGGTTTTGTGCCGATCCTTTATGGGCGACACTTCTGTTATGTTATCCGGATTACGGATGTTATCGGTTTTTAAATTTGTTTCTACAACTATCGAGGCTTTTGCTGGTGTTCATCCATCAATAAAAACTACAAAATAAAACTTGATAACTACCCGAAAACAACCTCATTGTATGAAAGTCCCCTCAGCAAAAATTTGGCAGTCATGGAAATGATTGTTAAAAATGATGATAAATGCTACGCCACTAATATTGAAGCAACAGTGTTTAGCAATTTATTTTCTGAATAATGGTTTATTACGAAGGATATAATTCATAGTAATTCGGTCATAAATTTAGTCAAAAATTCATCGAAAGGAATTACGAACATAATTGAATCAACCTTTGGAATTAAGTCAGTAGTCTAATACGAAGAATAATAATATCCTTCGTAATAATAAATTAACCATATGTGAGTCCCAAACCCTGTTGCTTCTATCCTAGCGTGGCAGTCTTTTTGATATCGATAAATTTTATGGTTGCCCCTTTTTTTGCAGGGACTCCTATCCAATGATGTAATCCTATGAAGTCGTGTATAATATCGCCATAGTTTTCAGAAGGATATTCAAACAATCAAAATTTAAAAATTACTTTCAAATTTACTATAGGTCATATTAGCATCCTCATTGATTCTCCATTAACGATATCTTGTCTAAAACCGGCCAAAATCTTGACTGTTCAGTGATTTATCTACTTCATCTTGGAATGGCCGGATTTATGTATTTATTTATATTTAACTGAACACATCTCGGAACACTGATTCTCTACGTAAATGACAAGTACTGACGACATTTAGCAAAGGAAAAATATTGTCATTGTGGAAAAACATTTTATGTGTTCCCTTCCCAATTGAACATTGATCTTTAAAAAAAAAAAAAAAAAATCCATTTATAATCATAAAACGTAGTGTGTTGAAAGTTGTATAATACACGCACCGCTTTCCCACTTTTCTGTGTGTATTCATAAAATTGAAAAGGTAAAGTGTAAGACAAACGTGGTAGAGCGTAAAAAGATTTCGAAATTTTTAAACCAACGTTTATTTTATCGACGACTAATTAATTACCAACGAAATTTTTAAACCAACGTACGGTTTTCTACGTTTGTTATCTTCTCCAACTAAAAATTGTGAAATAAAAAACATTTTATAAAAAAATATTAAACCGACTTCGAAACATAGGAACCATTAAAAATAAATTCACTGAAAAGTATGAAATAATTACGTTCTGATTTTTATGAATACACAGCAAAATTGAAAATGGTATAAAAAGTGGAAAAGTGCAATAAGACGAATAATTTTATTTTGATTTGTACAAATACACACTAGTTGTTAATAAAAATTATTAAATTTAAATATTAAATACTATGTTCAATACAACACAATCTTTTCGGAGGCGGCGCAAAATTTAAAATTTTTTACACTAGACATTATGAAAATCTTCTAAATGGATCTTCTCTTCCCAGCTATTGATTTCAATGCCTACTAATGGAATTGTATCAGTAACATGTTATTTCTATTTTGCGCCGCTTCCGAAAAGATTGTGTTGTATTGAACATAGTATTTAATATTTAAATTTAATAATTTTTATTAACAACTAGTGTGTATTTGTACAAATCAAAATAAAATTATTCGTCTTATTGCACTTTTCCACTTTTTATACCATTTTCAATTTTGCTGTGTATTCATAAAAATCAGAACGTAATTATTTCATACTTTTCAGTGAATTTATTTTTAATGGTTCCTATGTTTCGAAGTCGGTTTAATATTTTTTTATAAAATGTTTTTTTAATAAATAAATAGTTTATATTATCAATGTATCTATTTTTTTTTTTTTTTTTTTTTTTTTTTAATAAATTTGAGATGATCACCAATTTGTCAAGTTGAGCTGTTGCAACACCTGTTGGTCTGAATCCTAATTAAGCCTCCCTGGCATCATTCCAAGCACAAACAAACTGAGGACCCATATATCATTTTCATAATGGTCATAAATTCGAATTATGTCAGGGGGTCAAGCAGGTGTTCCTAAGCATCCTCAAATAAAGAGAAAATAAAAAAAAACTTATATTTCGATATCTCATAGAAAACAATGTAAATACAAATTTTAAACAGGGGAAACATTAAGAAAATTTGTTTAAAAAACGAAGGCATTAACAAAAAAAAAAAAAAAAAAGATCATACATAATGAGACACTTAGAATTTCTAAGTGTGTATATGTATATAACAAAAAAATATACTAACCATTGTAAATTTAAAAAGAGATAAGAACAATAGAGTACAAAGCTATGTGCATATAATATATAAAATATTGCATTAATAAATAAAAAAATAATTTTTTATATTTATATTCGCACCTGTCGCAGCTAAGCGACAATCAGCAAATGTGATATAAACTGCTTCGATGTTGGCATTTTAGGCATGAGGGAATATAATGCCCAGCAGCACATCATCCCGGACTTGTTTCAGGAGAGGAGGTCCCTCATCCAACTCCTTTTCAGTCGCCGCATAAAAGGCATCTCAGTCGTGGCCATGTCATTAATAAGTCTATTGTTATGTCCGTGTGATTTAATATGAAAGCCAGAATAGAGAGTCCTTATTTGTTCGTCGATAGTTGGTAGTTGTAAGTCGGTATGTAGTGTTTTGTTACTAACGTACAAAGGTGCGTTCGTTACTAGTCGTAAAAGTTTGGATTGGAAGGTTTGTAGTTTTTGTAAGTGTCTTTTTTGCTGATCCATAAATTTGTGAGGCCTATGTCCAAACGGGTTTCAGAAAGTATGTGTATGTATTGAGTTTCTGTCTGATTTTCAATTTTGATGATTTGGAAAATAGTGAGTACAGTAGTTTCAGTCGTTTGTTTAAAGTCTGTCTTTTCATTTTGACATGAGGGCCCCAAGTCATCCTTCTGTCAAATGTTAGTCCAAGGTACCGTACTTTGTCTGTTTGAGGAATTTGGTGGTCGCCGATATAAACAGGAGGGCATGTATCTCGTCGGAGTGTGAATGTTATATGTTGTGATTTGTCATGGTTTAATTTCATTTTCCAAAGTGAGCAATATCTTGTCAAATGTATTAATAAACTATAAATAATAAATAATAAACGCACATGTAGTATATTTATTAATCAAATAAAAATGAGAAGATTTTTTCTAGTCCGATAATAATAAATTTAATTTCTAAAAATTATTATAAGCTAAAAAATTTTAGACCCAAATTTATAACGTCATCCTCTTCCTCTCTAGTGCCTTTCAGCGTGGAGGTGCCTCGGTCCATGCATGCCGAGCCTCGTATATATTTTATAATATACAATTACACCTTTTTTTAAATTTAAATTGAAATTACAAATAACATAATTTCTAGATTTGGTGTGAAAAAAAAATAATAATAATATTGATGCCATCTAGGAACGGGATATCTATGATTTAGTATCAATGTAAAATACAATACGGGTCATAGATATAAACAGTGAACAACGACAAAAATTAACTGACTGAGCTGTTTCCGGTAAAAATAAAGGAGTGATTGCAGCACGGCGAATAAAATGAGCATTTAAAATTCCCAAACACGGTTGTAAGCGAATCCCTAAAAGATTATAAGCAAGGGGCAGACTGGAAAACGTCCAGGGTGTGGGTTCAAGTAAAGAATAGATTTGTTTAAATTTTAGATTATTTATTTAATGAAACATAAGTTAAATATATTTACATAGTATTTACGTGTTTACAGAAGCTCTTTTAAATCTATGTTTGATGTTACGATATAGTCATCCGTGATTGTTTGTAGGTGGGGTTTTTTTACACAGAGAGAGCGCACACTGGAAAACGCCACATACTTTACTAAATACACACATTGGTTTCGCGGAAAGTCTATCGACTGAAATCGCATGTTCACTAGCAAGCGACAGCGACAATCGGAAAAGTTTATTTAACCAAAAATGTTGGGACTCGATAAACTGAAAAGATTGACACCATTTAGAAACCTCTACGAAAATTTTTCTCCAAAAACCGCAGTATTGCGCTTATAACTCGCAATAGAAAACGAAATGAGTGCTTTGTATATTTTGCCGTTGTAGCTGTTAAATAAAGCTTTAAAATACCTCATTCATGAAATTTGAAGAAGTATTAAGGAAGTTATGGCTTACCTACAAAAAAAAAGGCATTGACAAATGATATATACGATAATAACGAAGATGTGAATATTCTTTCGATTTTCGACCACATGGCTTGTCCAAACATCCCATATCCACTCCTAGCCCCCCATTAGCCCGCCCAAAACGGTTTTCCATGTCCTAGAAGAGACGCCACCCCCTGAATGTCATACAGAGACGGAGTTATGGAGGGGCCATCAGTCAATACAAACTGGCTGAGCTATGGGGGTGGGTACGAACGGGATGGATGAAGACCGATGCTAATGCACTGAAAGTGAGAGCTCCAGTTTTTGCCACCCCGGACCCTGGGCCTCTAATATATTTCGGCTTGGGGTGGTTAGGGGATGCTGTGTCAGGAGTATCTTCAGAAATATTATACACTTCAAGAAGAAAATACAGATATAAAAAAAATAAATAAACCATTTCAATAAAAAAGTTAAAAATGATTTTTTGAGGGTTACAGCCTATTCGATACATTAAGTCTTTACTTGTAAATTTCACGTCTTATGGTGGGTCGATTCACATGAAATGTCCGATTTTATAATTTTTTATAAACATAAGATTTTGCGGGTTTGGTGGCAGTGGGTTTTCAAAATTGGTATTACCAAGACTTCCCGCCTGCCATAGCGCCAGTAAAATCAGTAAAATTCTTTAATATTTAATAAGCGAAGGAATGAATAAAAGAAAATTCTTATTATAGCTCTTGTAATAAATAAGGAATTTAATAGCATAGAAAAAAAACATCACAAACTTCAATAATAAAAATATAAGAGTTACTTATATTATCATATAAAATAATCTTAATGAAATATTATTAAAAAAACAAAAAGATGCCTTGACTATATACAAAAAATACAAAATAAAATTAAAATTAAACTTCTGAAGAAATAATTTAAAACCACTAAAATTAATTAAAATTAAGTAAACTCTTGTAAATTTAAGCAGAAAGAAAATATAACAAAAACTTAATATTTAAAGACCCCACGCTAAGAACGTGTTCAGTCCATTTTATGTGAATATTGTTTTATAGCGCTTTATAGTAAACCATTTCGAGTACTGCATATCTGTGTAGTTTACGCAATACAGCGGGTTCAGTCCTTGAGATATTTACAATTCTTTTTTGGGGGCACACGCAATTACAATTCTTTTTTGGTCATAGATTCTTTTTGGGCTAACAAATGTTGTGTATTTTTATTAACATTACCATTATTTGAAAATATATTTTTTTCCCATTAAGCTTTGAGTTACTAGGTCGTGTTCTATACAAGATTTAAACACTCTTTTTGCTCTACTGTAAAATTTGCAAAATGTGACTGGACACGTTCTCAGTGATTACAAAAAGGTCATAATGTTCAATGAGCGAAGGAATGAATAAAAGAAATAACGAATTTTGAATAATGAAAGTCTATATCAATATTTCGTATCAATCTTCAGTTAATAAATTATTGTATACTACAAGTTAGGTACGTTTGTGGAATTATTCCAGTACCAATGATATTAAATGTTAATATTTACAAATTCGGTGTTAGATACGTCCATGCCTGATAAACGACCCAAATGTGGGCATACATTGCGATGTCTTCGAACAATGAACGACCACACTCCACCACTGCCAATTTTTAAAATATTACATTTTTGCCACAACAGCGGGTCTTCAGCAGTTACTAATCCTCTACTTTTCTTTTATAAACATTAGCTTCCCAATCAATTATACACTTTTTACTATAGTTACCTCCAAATATTAACATGGAAACACGCGATTTGCTCGTAATATTTTATTAGAAGTAGGACTCGGCCATTCGACGGCAGAGGTCGAACTGCTATAAAACATCTGAAAGGTGTTTGAGGAAGGTAGTGTAAATGAACGAACCATTTACCAGTGGTTTGCTAAGTTTTCGTCTGTGGATACCGACTTGGAAATCCAGCCCCGAGGAAGATCTCCATTTGTAATTGAAAACCATTTCTTCAAACATACTGTAAAGGGGAACCCCTACCAAACAGTTAGAGAACTCTTAGCACAACTAAATTCAAGTGCTCTACCAAGACTCTACTTTAAGTACCGTTTCCAGACACTCAAAATGCATAAAAAAAGTAAAAATGCTAGCTAGATAAATGGGTAACTCAAGATCCCACAGAGCGACAGCAACTGAAACGTCTTGAGACCTGTGTTTTGTTGCTTGCCAGGCAGAAAAAAACCGAGCATTTCCTTGAAAGAACAATAACTCAAATACGAGTTATTATGCGATGAAAAATGGATTGCATACGACTAAAGCTCGAAATCCCGTGCAGTAAAAATTTGAAAACGTGCAATAAAAACTTCAAAACGTACATTAAAAACATGCAATTAAAATGTATTGCTTAAAAATTAGGCATTAAATTATTATTGAGAACAAAAAGCTACTTTGGGTAAAAACTAGCTGAGAGTAAATAGAAACTCTTTTATTTTTACAAATTATTTTTATAATATTGGTTTTAGTATACCTACGCTTTGGTAAAATCACTGAATTTTGGATATTTTGTATTATACTATTGATCTAGTTTTGAAAATATTTCCGGTATAAAAAAATAGGAAAATAAAAATGCGGAATAAAAATTAAAATACTCCCATGAGAGCTGCAATTATATTGGATATAGGAAGATCTTAAAAAAGGAAAGATACTACTCGAATTATGGAACAGTAGATGCAATGTCCGGTGCGTAGGCTTATTTTTAAATCCTTCTGGTAACACGCAATACCGGTCTAGGGTTAAAAAAAATGAAATACTTACTTGTGCTACAGTGAGTATCAACTTGTGATTTCCTCTCATATCCAATATTTTTATCATTAGATACAAACCCTAATGAGTTCAGGATATTTTTCAATCCACCCCGCAATTTTCTTCACTTCCTCCAATTTTTGACAATTTTAGTAAAAATATACTCCACAGAAGCTAGTTTAATGCTGACAGAACTATGAGAATTGAGAAACAAAATGTAAACATCCAGGAACTACTGAACCCTCCAGTTCTAGGAAATTGGAGGTTTGTGTTTATTTACATCTCCCAAGATCCCTTCTTTTTTCTATGATATTGACAATAATTTTCCACAATTGTTTTGATGTGTATTTAAGAAAATTAAAATTTGTTATATTTTTTTTGTTCAAAATATCAAATGATGCAATTTCGAAAAAACTTCAAAACGTTCTATTTCGTGCAGTATAAAACTTCGTTAACACGTTAACTGCGACGAGGGGTCATTTGACCCCTTGCGGTGGCTTCCTTTACTGCGAGCCATTAAACGTGTATTTGTCGTTAACTGTGATGCTTGTCACGCATCCTGTTTTAATATTTTTCAGATTTTTTATTTTTTTTTTATAATGCACTACTTAATACTACTTATATATCGAAAAAAAATGTGTGTGACCCCTTGTCGCATTATAGTTTAAATGTTTTCCTTAATGCGGCCAGGGGTCAAATGACCCCTTGGTTTTTAATGCTCATTACACTTCATCATACTATTGTTTTAGCATATTATATCAAATATTAATGAATATGTAAATAAAAAATATTTTTTCTATTTCCGTAAATGTTTGAAAGCGGTGAAAGCGACAGTAATTTTCCGTGAATCACATTTATCTAAGGGTGAATCACAGATTCACCTTCCTTTCTTGTTCTTTGACTGATTCTACTTAGTATTTTTGACACCTGAGCTCTCATTTATTTGTCTCGATTCAGTAAATAATTTCGATACGTATTCACGTGGTAAGAAACTTGCCGATTTAGCCCTTTCATAGCGGAATTCAACTTCAAGCAAAGATGAACGAACTAGTTCAAGTTTTTAAGATAGTTATGATTCATATAAGGAAGAAATGTTCGGGCTGTTATGAAAAGCTAAGAACAGCTATGAGCAGTGCAGAAGCCCAAAAAAAGGTGAAGAAGGTCCGGACATACTATGACGACTGTGCCGACAACCGTCTCTTTGCTTGCAGTGCTTCAATGATAAACATTATAAAATGTAGTTTTCACGTGTTATTTTTTTTAATAATTTAATTTGTAATAATTAGGTTTATTTTTTTAAATACACAAAAGCTACACCTATGTTCATTTATTTATAATAAAAACATAGGTTTGGTTTTATTTTTGATATCTGAATTCTTCCTTTCATGAATTACATATGCTGACAATTAAGTAAATTAAAACCATATAGTAAACATTTTATGATTAAACGTAAAAGGAAAGAAAAAAATTACTGTTAGTATAACACAGATGTTGTGGAAAAAATAAGTAATAAAAAAATATATTCAGAAGCAACAGAATTCAACCCTGCTTCTGTTACGAATTCTAGTACGTCAGGTATTTGTAAAAAAAATGGATTTCGCTTTAAAACATTCATCAATGTTTACAGAGAGTTAATTTTAATGTCTAAGGGACAAGGGGTCAATCAGCCCCTTGACGCAGTTTAGCGGTGTGGTAGCATGGGGTCATTCGACCCCTCGTCGCAGTTAACGAAAATCCCAGTTTATTTGCTTCGCAGCTAACGTGTTAAAACATCCCATTAGGTTTGATTCGGATGAGTAACTTGAGTTCGCTTTATTCTGGCTTACCAATAAAAAGATGCAATTGCACGGGAATCCGAGCTCTACATATGACAATCAGCGTCGGTTAGGGCAGTTGTTAGACATCGAAGAAAGCCGAGAACAAATGCCAAAACCATGTCCATGGTCCATAGCTGGAACCATACATTATCCCTTCTTGCCTAGAGGTGAGACCATTACCTCTCCAACCTACTGCGAGGAAATTCCCCAAATGCACCCAAAATTATTGAAAAAAAAACAAACCTGGATTAGTAAACCGGAAGCGTCCTATACTCCTACACGACAACGCTAGACCCAACGTTTCTAAACTTACATTTAAAGAACAGGGGTACGAAGTTCTTTCGCACCCACCATATTCTCCCGAATTGTCTCCAACAGGTTATCACCTGTTCAGGAATTTAAACAACTTCATCAGAGGATAAATTTTTGAAAATGATGCTCCAAAGTCCAAAGTGGGTTTTCAGATTTTGTTTAACTTCAAAGCTTTTCGCTTCAAGCTTTACCTTGAAAAGGGACATTACATGTGAAACAACCCAATAAAAGCATATACCATTCATTCATTCATACAGGTCATTCAAAAAGTCCTGTCGTTTTTTTGGGGGAAATTATAAATAAATAAATATTTTCAAATAATCACCTTTATTCATCAAAATATCCACCGTTACAGTCGGTAACCTTCTCCCAACGAGATGGTAAAGCCCAAATTCCTTCCTTAAAAAACTGTTGATTTTTACTGCAAAAATAAGTGGTCAGTTCGTGAATTAGGTTGTCACGGTCTTGAAAACATTTCTGTCTCAGATTGTTGTCGAGATCTCTGAATAGGTGATAATCAGTGGGTGACAGGTCAGGGGAATATGGTGGGTGAGGCAAAACTTCCCAGCCTATTCAAGCGGGAAGTTAACGAAGATGCAGTTGTCAAGCGAACAAGCATATTGGCATCTGAAAGCTTATGAGGAATCCATTTATCCAGTTTTTTCACTTTTCCCAGTTCTTTAAGGTAATTCCAGGCAGTGGTGGCTGAGATATTAAGTTGAGAGGCTATCTCTGAACAACTTTGACGCGGATCCAACTCTACTACTCTTCGCACGGTCGACCCGAGCGTGCCTCGTCTTCTAGTGTCTCGTCGCCTCCAAGAAATTTTGAAAACCAAAATTGTGCCTTCCGCTCAGACAGCACATCTTCCCCAAACACGGAGCATATTTTTCTAGCAGTTTCGGCAGCTTTTGAGCCAAGTTTAAACTCATAGAGCAAAATCGACCGAATTTGAGTTTCAACTGGAATCATTTTAACTAGACAGTTGGATGGTGACTGCATTAAATTAATCCTCCTTAGCCTTCTATTCATAAACTATAAACATTTGTGTTTACATGGATAAAAGTTGTATTGAACGGAATTAATTAGCAAACACTCTAGAATCAAAATAAACAACGAACAGACGAAAAACGACAGGACTTTTTGAATGACCTGGTAGTATATACTTGGCCAGGAAAAAAATCCAGAAGTTTGATTGGGTTTAACGAGCAGATATTCGCAAAATTTAAGATGTGCTGAAATTTTTCCCGCTTGTGTAAATTATCTTTGATAGCAAGGAAATTTTATCTGGCCCATTTGTAGCCTAGCTAACAGAAATAAAAGTGCAAGAGGTGTTGCTCACTTCCGATGACACTTTGGATTTCGGGCTAGAACGAGAGGAACTTTCCCTCAGTAAATTCCCTTTGAGCTTGGGAAGGTGTTTTTATTATTTCCACTGCCTCCCACCGGGAGCGCTCACTCTGTGTCAAAGGAAGAGGCCATCATGGAATGCCCACGACACAAAAGAGGACTTGTTTGATACCAAAAAACTTTTAAATATTCGATGATGGTTGAATTTTATTGGTCGCAAGAGGTAAGGGGTTGAGTGATAACCTACCAATAGGAGATTGTTTCTCAAACTTTATTCCCTTCCTATTAATATTTTTTTTTATCGGTGTGTAACTGTAACGCTCTCAGTATTATGTCATTATCATAATTAACACGGTAATTATCAGTATGTAAATATAAAGACTAGGATGTACCAAGTTAAGATAACGCTACGATCAGTATGCATAACACTGGCCAAAATAAAAGACAACCGGGAAAATTGAAATACATGTTACAGAATACCTAGAGGAAAGATTTACTCATGGCTATCTCTTAAGGTTACTTGAGGGTTGTGACAGATCCTCCTACTCCTATAGAGCTCTAAGAGCTCTATAGGAGTAGGAGCCTCGATAATATGCAATGATAGGCAGCATCTTTTTTCCTTATCTGCTACTTGTAGCAACTTTACTGCGGAGATCGTCGCAATCCATAAAAGTTTAAATGTTATACAGGACACAAAGAAAACCATAGTTATTTGCACTGACTCACTTTCCGCTTTAATCTGCTTAAAAAATGTTTTCTCTTTAAATCCTATAGTTCAAAATATCCTAATTTCATTAAAGTCGGGCGTGACAAACAATTGCACTGTATTCTTCGTATGGGTTCCAAGTCACTGCGGAATAGTTGGCAATGAATTAGCGGATCAGGCTGCCAAAAAAGCTATAACAGATGGTACTCCTTATCGAGGGGTTCTAGCAGCGGACTTTTTATCCCTCAACAAGCAAAAAATAAAGCAAAGTTGGGAAAACAGGTGGTTGAACTTAGTTGAAAATAAATTACATGAAATTAAAAGAGAAGTGATTCCATGGAAGTCCTCTAATAGGAGTAAGCGCAGAGAGGAAGTAATCTTGACCCGTCTTCGCATAGGTCATACGCGCTTGACACATGGATATTTAATGGCTCGCGAAGACCCTACCGACTGTCAGGCTTGTGGCTGTCCGCTGACAGTGAAGCATTTTTTGACGGAATGCAGTGCATACGAAGAATACAGAGCACTTTTAGACATACCAAACGATCTATACAGTATACTGCAAGACAACGTAACAGACAAACTGTACGACTTTCTAAAATTGACAGGATTATATCATAAGATATAAACAGAAATTTGAAATAAAGGGCGATGATGACCCTAGTGGTTGACGCCCTTATTAAAAAAAAAAAAAAAAAAAAAAAAAAAAAAAGGTTACTTGAAGCACCCACTTTAAAATTTTTTAAAGGCATTGATATTAAATTTCAAATAATTAATGTTTTTTTTTACTTTGATGTAATTGAAAATTTTTGAGAATGTAAATTAGTTTCATATCTTATATTTTTACTTTTTTTTTTTACATCCACGGTTTTACAAATATGTAAATATTAAAATCTCATAAAATTAATTTTAAAAAATATATATATTTACAGTCAAATAACAATTAAATAAAGCTATGGGTTTGTTGAGCCCCCCCCCCCCTAGTAAAACTAAAATGTCAGATACCCCATGATAATCCTAGGTTTAAATAAAAAATAATGATAATAATAGAATTTTTAAAATAAAAAAAATAAATAAGGAGTCACCTGCAGTGTAGTGGTTAGCATAGCAACCTACACAATAGTTAAGCGTCCGAAGGTGACTCTAGGATTTTTTATGGGGGTTTAGAGTTTCTTGTCTATGCCGTCAGTCGGATAGAACGTAAAATAGAGGTCCCGAGCCTGTACGATGTCAGGTTCTCGTTAAAGATACATATCCTAATTATATCTGGCTAATCAAATTTTAGGAGTCCCGCTTAAGCCTTGTCCGGTAAGTCTCAGTGGCATAAAGTGACGTTAATTATATAAATAAAATTAAATAACAAGAGAGATAAATAGATTCCTTTATGGAACTATTCTAAATGTATGAAATTATCTTTATAATGGTATCAACTAGAGTGCCTAAATCAAAAGATAAATCAGACTGGGACATTTCAACTCAACTAAGGAACATTTAGGCATTTTATTATCTCTTGTACAGGCTGGCAAACGAAAATTATTTGCAACTCGGCAAAAATTTCCACTAAGTCTGGTATTCAATTTGTTAAATGTGATACTTTCATCTATCAATTTTTTTTTACTTTCACTTACCTATATATGAAATATATAGTAAGTGGAAGTATTGCGATCGTGAAAATTTTCGACTTCCGGTTTTCAACGGAAATACACGTTTTGGGGCCCCCTGAGTCAAAATAACCAAGTCCCGCGAAATGGTCTGTGTGTGTGTGTGTCTGTGTGTGTGTGTGTGTGTGTGTGAACAGACTAGCTCAAAAACTATAAACCGTGCGAACCTGAAATTGGGTATTTAGAGTATGTATAAGCCCGCGATGTGACAGCAAAAATTTCATCAAATTTTCTCAAAGGGAGGGGGTACTTTATTTAATAACTTTTTAAGTTTTTTCCGATTTTCTCAAAAACGGCTCAAACGATTTTGATTAAACTGAGTATTTGATCTATTTATATGCCTGAAATATGACTGTAAAAATTTCATTAAAATTGATCAACCGGAGGGGGGACTTTACTTAATAAATTTTGTATCATTTTCACAGGTTTTTTTTATTTACTCAAAAACGGTTTTAACGATTTTGATCAAACTTGGTATTTGATGTATTTATATGCCAAAGATGTGATAAGCAATATTTCATCACAATTGATCAACCGGAGGGGGGACTTTACTTAATACATTTTGTATCATTTTCACGTGTTTTTTTTATTTACTCAAAAACGGTTTTAACGATTTTGATCAAACTTGGTATTTAATGTATTTATATGCCCGAGATACGACTGTAAAAATTTCATCAAAATTGATCTACGGGAGCGGGGACTTAATAAATTTTGTATCATTTTACGGGGTTTTTTTATTTACTCAAAAACGGCTTTAACGATTAACAAAAATAAGATATGAATGTAGAAAAATGTGTGACTTTGGGAAATGATATTTAGCAAAACACGTCAATTTCTAATCTAAGTAAGTTGGTAAGTGAAAGTTGTGTGTTGCGCGCACGCACCAGATTTTTTTTAATTTCATTAAACAATGAACTGCCTCTATTTTTTAGAATTGGATAACTAAATTCTTTATCCCATATTAGTTTTAAAAATAGGTTAGGACGTACAATGGTTGAAGGGCGAAAAAAAACCTATTTTTTTTAAGGTATTGAAATCTTTTTTTCTTTTCAATATTAATGACTGACACATTCCCTCAATTTATTCGGAGATATTCCGATTTTTAAAATTGTTACAACCCTTTGAAAATCGATCATTGAAAAAGTTTATTTTTCAACGAAAAATTTACAATATAATTATTTTATCTTCTTAAAAAAAAAAATTTAAACCTGAGCTCGGCTGCGCTTAGAAAATATGGATTACCGAAAAAAAAAAATTGTCTTATTTTTGTTGCATTTATTCGGGATTTTATTTGTGGGCTAAAAAACAGAGAAAAAATAGTACCATTTTTATATTAGTGTGTTATGTGGGATCGCTGTTCATGATTATGAAGAAAAATCGCACTAGAAATAAAAAATATGACTTGCAAAAATAATTATCTTTATATAGATAAAAATCTCGTGTCCCGATGTCTATCGGAGGTAAAATCAGAAATTACTCAAGCGATGTTGGTGAAATTTGGCTCATTGTGTGTAATTTTGTCTAACTTAAAATATAGGATAGTTTTTATCTTGATTATTGACCCCAATATTGCTTTTATTGCAAATTAAATGCTTTTTATCAACACAGCAATTTTTTCAAGACATCATAACCCTAGACTTGCCTCATTGAATATACAGAACCACTTACTTCGATTACAAAAATGGTACTCACTCTAGAAAATGAAATTAAATCACGATATATCACAAGACATAACTTTCACACTCAGACGAAATACTTGCCCCCCAGTTTTCATCGGCGACGACCAAATTTCACTGACAGACACTGTACGTTACCTTGGACTTCTGTTCGACAGAAGGATGACTTGGGGCCCACATGTCAAAATGAAGAAAAAGACACTGAACATATGTTTAAAAATACTTTACTCACTTTTTTCTAAATCTTCTAAATTGAAAATCAGACAAAAACTGAATACATACACCTACTTACTTAAACCCATTTGGACATACGCCTCACAAATTTTCGGCTCAGCTAAAAAGACGCACTTACAAAAATTGCAAACTTTTCAATCAAAAATTTTGAGACTAATTACGGACGCTCCCAGACACGTAAGTAAACAAACTCTACATACAGACTTATAACAACCGACTATCCAACAACACATACGAACGCTTTACTCACGTTTTTTTGTTAAATTGGAAGGACACAACAACTGATTGATTAACCGCATGGCCACGGATGACATGCCCGTTAGGAGGCGGCTAAAAAGAAGCTGGATGAGAGACCTCCTCTCCTGAATTAGTGTCAAGCCCGGAAAGAGGTGCTGCTGAGCACCTTCCTTCCCTCATGTCTTAATGCCATACGTTTTAATGCGTTGCTGCGGACCACGAATTCGCTGATTGTCGCCGATCGCTGACAGGTGCGAATCAATGTATGAAGAGAAAAAAAAAATGCTTATTATACTATAATTTAGTGTGATTATTTGTAAGTTCTATAAATTTCAAATTGAATTATTAACATAACACTTCATTTCTTTTGATAATCGCACCAGATATAAAAAATGTGACTTGCAAAAATAATTTTCTTTATACAGATAAAAATCTCGTGTCCCGATGTTTGTCGGAGGTAAAATCAGAAACTACTCAACCGATGTTGCTGAAATTTGGTTCATTGTGTGTAGGTGTTTCCAACTTAAAAGATAGGATAGTTTTTGTCTTGATTATTGACCCCAATATTTCTTTTATTGCGAATTAAATGCTTATTATACTACGATTGAATGTGATCTTTTTAAGTTCTATAAATTTCCAATTGAATTATTGACACAACACTCCGATATTTAGGATGGGTAACGATCCAGTAGCCAAATCTATTTTATTTTCGGCTTGGACTGGGAAAATCAGTGTTTTTTCCTATTCTCATTATATTCTTTATTAGTTCCTTTTACATTTGTTTTATTTATATATATAATCTCGCCTCTACAGAAATAATCCAGTAAGTGCTATATGAATGGATAATTAATACTTACTATAGTCAAATATGAGAAGTGAAAAATAAAAACTTTAACCATCCTAAACTCTTTACCAAACAATATTAAATTTAGCGTAAAGATCTATTTTAAATCCCATTGGTTTTTAGACTAGCTGAAAAGTTGCTTTTTATCTTTTTCAGTTGATATTGATTAGACTTTATTAAAAACTATATATATAATTAATTTTGAGCTAACGAGCTACAGTAACGCTTGGCTGGGTCTGCTCGTAGTGTTATAAATGTTTGGTTGAAATATAAACTTTTTAAATAATCGATTTTCAAGTGCTCATAACTAGTGACTTTATTAATAATGAAAACGAATAAAAAATCTAATAACTTCAAAAAATAGATTTTTTCGCCCTTTCTGTGTGTGTTCACTTCCAGTGTAAATGCCATAGCATTTAAAACATTCGAACTTCAATTATTGTTTTTACTTTCACTTACGTATATATGAAATATATAGTAAGAAAAGTATTGCGATCGTGAAAAATTTCGACTTCCGGTTTTCAACGGAAATACACGTTTTGGGGTCCCCTGAGTCCAAATAACCAAGTCACGCGAAATGGTCTGTGTGTGTGTGTGTCCTTGTGTGTGTGAACAGACTAGCTCAAAAACCATAAACCCTGCGAACCTGAAATTGGGTATTTAGTGTATGCATATGCCCGCAATGTGACAGCAAAAATTCCATCAAAATTGGTCAAAGGGGGGGGGGTACTTTATTTAAAAACTTTTTACGTTCTTTCGATTTTCTCAAAAACGGCTGAGTATGTGATGTACTAATATACATGAGATATGACTGTAAAAAATTCATCGAAATTGATCTACCGCAGGGGGCACTTTACTTAATAAATTTTGTATCATTTTCACGTGTTTTTTTTTATTTTCTCAAGAACGGCTTTCACGATTGTGATCAAACTGGGTATTTGATGTATGTATATGCCGAAGATGTGAGAGCCAACATTTCATCAAAATTGGTCAAACGGAGGGGGCACTCTATTTCATAACTTTTTTTCCAATTTATAGCTTTCTTTAAATATTCTCAAAAGCGGCTTTAATGATTTTGATCAAATTCGCCATGTTTAATGAAAATAAGGTGTTCTTTAATATCAGGTAAGCTTCATCGTTATTAAAATGTTCTGAGGGGGCTTAAATGGGAAAGGTAAAGGTTTTTGTTTTCCTGTAAAGTACCCTTTATTTTTGTTTATATGGAAAAATTAACTGTCTCTTGTTACGCCTGAAAATAAGAAATGGCTAAATATAAAATATGAAAAAAATCAAGTAAACATATACAGGAGAAAAAAAGAAAAACCATCCGTCAACTCATAAAATACGTAGAGCACACGCATGCGGCGAAGTACGCCTTTAATGAGAGACCATTGTTCATAATTAAAGCCGTTCTGTTCATTTAATGGAAATTATTTGTTTCCATGGTAACTAAATGAAGTTTTCAACAACTACATAGAGAATTATAAAATCAGACGACTTGGAGTATTATGCTTACATGGCCGAATTATCGTAAGTAAAATTTTATTTAATAATAAAAAACAAAAAAATAGTGTTTTTTATAGATCAAATAAAAACAAAATTAAGAAATGAATGTGGAAAAATGTGGCTTTGAGAAGTAGCAATTAACAAAACACATCAATTTCTAATTTAAGTAAGTTCGTAAATGAAAGTAGTGTGTTGTGAGCACGCACCAGATTTTTTATCTTGTACCTATTTAGATATTTGAACAATACTATCTGTAATGTAATCCATTTGTCATCATGAACGTCTTATCTTCATAGAGAGATCTGTAGAGAGCGGGGTACAATACAGAGAGAGAGGACGCCATTCATCCCACAGTATTTCGACTTAATTGCATCCGAACAATTTAAATACCTTTTGTCACCGAACACAATCACAGCGAACACAATCCTCCCTCCATTCTATTGCCGAGCCGGTGAATATTTAACAAACCGCCGACGAGTACAGCGTACCTTTTTCCCTTCCTGTTTTCTATAGGCCTCCGTTTTGTAATAAGTCTCCCCCGGGGTTTAGTGTCATCAAGGCCCCATTGTTTACTGACAAAGGATACAGAAACCTCTGCGTTCGGGTTTGGAGTTGTTACCTCAGATCTACGTCTGCGGTCTCTATAGATTGAGAGAAACAAACACGACTCAATACTAGATACTGGGGTCACCTGTGGTGTAGTGGTTAGCGTGGCAATTTACAATACTAAAGGTCGCAGGTTCGCGGCACGAGGTGGTAATTTTATTTATGTTTCTAACTAAAAATGTCAATTACTCTTAAAAAAAAAAAAAAAAAAAAAAAAAAATATAAGACTGAAAAACTGAATGGTTTCCTCATATATGCCTTCCAACATGATGGAATAATATACAGAGAAAACAACTGATTTTCTGCCAGTCCCTTGCCTTGAAAATTATTTGGTGGATGGCATAGAAACAATATAAACTATCTGGGAACATTTTTTAGAAGTATACACGTTCCAAGGTATGTCTAGACAAATGTCAAAACGACGCCTTTTTTCCTCAAAAACTCCGGCACATTCAAGGATTGCGTTCCGAATGTTGTCATCAACTACTTTGACAACAGGGAATCCTGTGCGCAGGGTTACTTGAAGAGGGTTGGTAAAGAATGCATTCTAATGCATCCATATGCGTACACTTCTTTGGAACACACAAGTTTTAAGCTTCTATAAGAATTAAAATAATAATTTACAATGCCACACTGATTATAGAAACACAAATAATTGAACAGGTTACAGAAATTATCACTTTTTAACACGGAAATGACCGTATGACTTGAGCTTCAGAACAAGACTAACTCTGCAGTCCATCGCTCGTTATATTTAGTCGTAGTGATGTAGAACTGTCGAAAGTCCCATTATCGATAGTTTCGATAGTATCGGACATAAGACTATTGATCAACTTTTCATTTTGAACGATAGGAGCTACAATGCTCGTTTTAAATTGCACTTTTTTCTTTTCTTTTTTATTGGGGACTTTGATTTTGTTTCTGTCACTAACCGAGTAATTTTAAAGTGAAGGAACTGGTAGGCAATTAGCTTTGTTTTGTTTGTATATTATTCCATAAAGTTCGAAGACATGTATAAGAAAACATTCGATTTTTCATCAATCAACTCATGTTTTTGGCCTAGACAAAATTTATTTGTATTTAGCCTACAAATGGTTTTTTTATCTTGATTTTCAATTATTTGATTAAGAATACCATAGCGCGGTATATTTTTGAAATTCAATTAGCATGGTGTAAGGATGACTATGGTCAGTAAATTTGATTTTATATTTTTTTTAAGTGAAGTTAATAATTTTTTATAGAGTCGTTAAGCATTTTTTGTTTATTTGTCAATTTTCGTTAATTTTTCATTTAACACGTTAGGTGCGGCATCTATTGCCCCCTTAAAAGCCGATTTTTACATGAAAATGTGCGAAAGTCCGAACACATCAAACAATCAATTTAGTCGATTTTCAAAGAGATTATTGCATTTTAGAGCAGAAAATATTGCTGACAGTTGAAATTCTGTTTTCTTTTAGAATCTGACTCTGAGGTCCGATTTTCGATAAACTATGGCGTAAATCCTGTTTCGGCCTGTCCTGTGCCTCTTATGTCTAGTAAGAATCCTTACCAACAGGTAATGCCTTTGAGAAGCTCATTTAATTCACTTTCTAGTCAAAAGATAGCGCTTTCATCAAAGCATTCCCATCAGACCCCGACGCCCGATATCGTCTGTGGCTCAAACCAGCAGTGGGATACTTACGGATAGCAGTATGGATACCTTTCAATTCAGGATACCTCTAAAATACGCCGCCGCATCTAACGTGTTAAATTAAGTATAAATATATAATATATATATATAATATATTATAAAATATACTATATATAATATATTCTATATATATATATATATATAGAAGAAGGATGCTTATAGGCAGAGGGTATCACTTTTCCTCTTTAAATTTTTTTTTCTCGATAGTATCAATAGTAATATCGATAGGTTTACATCACTATTTAGTCTTAAAGAGAACAGCCTCGATTCTACGCCGCGTATATAATCGTACAAACATATAATATACATATATATATATATATATATATATATATATATATATATATATATATGTAGAGTAATTAACATTTTTCGTTAGAAAAATAAATAAAATTACACTTTTACATTTTTTTTATTTTTCATTTCCTTGCATTATAATTTCTGTAACCTGTTCAATTATTTGTGTTTCTATAATTAGTGTGGCATTGTAAATTATTATTTTAATTCTTATAGAAGCTTAAAACTTGTGTGTTCCATAGAAGTGTACGCATATGGATGCATTTGAATGCATTCTTTACCAACCCTCTTCAAGTAACCCTGCGCACAGGATTCCCAGTTGTCAAAGTAGTTGATGACAACATTCGGAACGCAATCCTTGAATGTGCCGGAGTTTTTGAGGAAAAAAGGCGTCGTTTTGACATTTGTCTAGACATACCTTGGAACGTGTATACTTCAAAAAAATGTTCCCAGATAGTTGATATTGTTTCTATGCCATCAACCAAGTAATTTTCAAGGCAAGGGGCTGGCAGGAAATCAGTTGTTTTCTTTGTATATTATTCCATCATGTTGGAAGGCATATATGAGGAAACCATTCAGTTTTTCAGTTTATATTTCTTAGTTTTTTTTTTTTTTTTAAGAGTAATTAACATTTTTCGGTAGAAACATAAATAAAATTACGCTTTTACATTTTTTTATTTTTCATTTCCTTGCATTATACAGGGTGCTTAGAGGCAGAGGCTATCGCTTTATCCTTTAAAAAAATGTTTTCGATACTACTAACGATAGTTTTTTTTTAACTATCGATAGTTTTTTAAATTATCGATAGTCTCTGTAGTTAAAAACTATCGATAGTATCGACAGTACTATAGATAGTTTTACATCACTATTAGGTCTACGTTTATTCATAAAAAATACTACACCTCAAATTCTATATATACCAAAATAAGCAACATATTTTGTTCTCAATGAGCTAATAGATTTCGAATACGTCAAGAAGCTATTCCACGCCTACTTGGGAGACAATATATTTTATTGTGTTAGATGTCATTGTTGACTTTATAGAGCTGTTAAAGATGGAATTTTGAAGAGAGGGGGGACGTAGTGTTTTGGCGATTGTGATTCCACGCACGTGCCGTTAAACACATTGGCGCGATATAATGAAGGGACTCCGATATATAGCGTCGAGTGGGAACTGGCAGCGTCAATGAGACACATTGGCATTCCGGCTGCAGTCTTGAGTTCCCCATTAACTCAATATGTCTTCCCAGCTACTTAACAAAGTTTCCTAAGCCTCTAATTTGCATATTTAAACAGCTCATAATATCCTCAACATGGTTTACAAATATTTACGTATAGGTACATTTATATTCTTGGATGTTACGTTTTCAATTATGTTTAAAGATTGATTAGTTTAACAATTGCTACCTTAGCCCAAATATAAGAGACAAAAAGTGTGAACTGTTTACTCCAGTACTTTATATTTTAAGAAGAAGAAACCCTCTGGCTTTTCAAGCCTAGCGGATTGTTCCAAGCCTATCTGGAACCTGGAATTTGGAAGCCTATCCACGTCCCTCTTTGTTGATTAATTTATATTTAGAATGTGTATAAAGTGCGTTGAGAGGAGAAACCCTGGTGGTTGAACGTGATCCCTTCTTGCATGACCGCATATCAGCAAACTTATAATTTAAATAGTACTGAACAACTGGATGTAGAACTTCTATATTCTTTGTAGGTACTCAACAATAGAGACTCGTTATGATATAACAATAAGTTATGATGTTAAGATATGATCACCCCTTAATTACTCAAAAAAATGGTGTCACCTGTTGTGTAGTAGTTAACGGGACTAAAAAATCCTTGGCTATGCCGTCCCTCGGATATGACGTAAAATAGAGGTCCCGAGCCAGTACGATTAATTATACCTGGATAGGCAAAATTTAGGACTCCCAAGGTAGCATCGTCCGATTAGCCTTAGTCTTAAGTGACGTTAAACAAACAATAACTCAGAAAAGAGACATAGGTTTCAAATGACTTTCCGATCGTGTTATGCAATGTTTATGAAGTACAGTGTCATGCTAGGAACGTAATGAGACTGGTAACCATTTTGTTAGCAACAAAAATAGATGGAACTGAAAAATTAAGACCGTCCATGATAGACTAGTCTGCAAACATTTCCCAATGATAAATTAGCCATCAATTACTTCTAAACAACCAAGCTAGCTGCGAACATCACTTTTTAGCAAAACCAGATGTTCATTTAGACGTGTTCCTGGCAAACCTACCAGACAATGTTGTTTGTTGTTGGCTGGACTCGTCCTAAAGGATCACACCAAAAGACAAAAAACTGAATTATTTTTTCTAAACCTATTTGTATTGTTTGATTTTTCTACCTTGTATTGTTTTTGTACATATACATATATAGAAATTACTGAATTAGTTTTTAAATTTCGTATTTTCAACTCCTATCAATGGAAATTCCGATAATCTGTAATTTACTCTCGTACATATGTACTGTTTTGACCTCTGTGGTTTAAACGATTTTTATTCAAAGAAACAAACAATTTTCAATGCCATACAAATTATAAAAAACTTATCACTTTGTAACACAGAAATGATCATATGACTTGTGCTTTAGAACAAGACCAACGCTCCTTATATTTAGTCGTAAGGAACAGAACATTATTAAACTAACAGAAGTAGAACCTTCACGGCCTGTGTAGATGGTTTTGTTTGTTTTAAAGTCACTTTATGCCACTAAGACCCTCGCCTCCCAAGCCTTCACCATTTCTTTTTTTTTTTTTTTTTTCAAAAAACAATAACCTAGTTACACCGTAACAACTCTCACCTTTCATTAAAAAAAAAAATCTGGTGCGTGCGCGCAACACACTACTTTCACTTACCAACTTATTTAGATTAGAAATTGACGTGTTTTGTTAATTGCCACTTCACAAAGTCACAAATCTTTCCACATTCATTTCTTATTTTTTCCTTTTATGAGTTATTTAAAACACACGTGAAAATGATACAAAATTTATTAAGTAAAGTACCCCCTCCATTTGATCAATGTTGATGAAATTTTTACTGTCATATCTCGGGCATATTAATACATCAAATACTCAATTTGATCAAAATCGTGAAAACCATTTTTGAGTAAATACAAAAAACACGTAAAAATGAGACAACATTTATTGAGTAAAGTGCCCCCTCCAATTGATCAATTTTGATGAAATTTTTACTGTCACATTGCGGGCACATAAATATACTAAATAACAAGTTTGATCGAAATCATTAAAGCCGTTTTTAGGTAAATAAAAAAAAAAAGAAAAAACACATAAAAGTGGGACACAATTTATTAAGTAAAGTACCCCCTGCGGTTGATCAATTTTGATGAAATTTTTACAGTCGTATCTCGGGCATATAAATAGATCAAATACTCAGTTTAATCAAAATCGTTAGAGCCGTTTTTGAGAAAATCGAAAAATACTTAAAACGTTAATAAATAAAGTGCCCCGTCTCTTTGAGCAATTTTGATGAAATTTTTCCTGTCACATCGCGGGCATATACATACACTAAATACCCAATTTCAGGTTCGCACGGTTTATAGTTTTTGAGCTAGTCTTTTCACACACACACACACACAGACCATTTCGCGGGACTTGGTTAATTGTACTCAGGGGACCCCAAAACGTGTATTTCCGTTGAAAACCGGAAGTCGAAATTTTTCACGATCGCAATACTTCCACTTACTATATATATCATATATAGGTAAGTGAAAGTAAAAAAAAAATTATTTTCTCCACAAAGGTCAAAGCCAACAATCAAAATTGAAAATCGAATACTTTAACGAAATATCAGTAAAAGAGTTTGTGATGTGTTTTATTAGACACTCTTAATTATAACTGATGTAAATAATTTCTCCGTAACCATTAAAAATTGAGCCAAAACGATGATACGAAAAATCCCTATTGTACGAGAACACATGATGAAAACGTAATTCGATTTTTCAAGTAGGACCTATATTAGCTACAATTTGTGAAAAAACTTTTGCTGTGGAAAAGAAAATGGTGACTGTAAAAAAAACAGAATAACGATAAATAAGACGAGATTTAGGATATAAATTGAACATAAATATCGGATCATTTGTGTTCTTGTGAAAAATAACGTTAAGGTCATCTGTTTTTAATTATATTTTTATATATATTAGTTCGTTTATTTTGTTTAACGTCACTTTATACCACTAAGACTAATCGGATGATTCTACGGTGAGAGTCCTAAATTTTGCCTATCCAGGTATAATTAGGATAGGGATCTTTAACGTGTACCTGACATCGTACAGGCTCGGGACCTCCATATTACATTCTATCCGACTGACGGCATAGACAAGAAACTCTAAACCCCTCTTAAAAATCTTTCGGAAGCAAGCCTGCGATTTTTTTGTTTATTAATTTTAAAAATTCTATTATGTCATTATTTGATTTATTTTTTATTATCTCTTAGGATTACCATGGGGTATCTGACTTTTTAGTTTAAGAAAGGGGGGGGGTGGGGTTCAACAAACCCTTATTTAATTGTTAATTGACTGTAATTATTTTTTTAAAATTTATTTTACGATATTTCAATATTTCTATAATCTATAGACGCCATAGATAAGGATTTTTGATTCCCATTAAAAATCCTAGGACAACCTCGGGACGCGAACCCGCGACCTTTAGTATTGCATGTTTCTATGCTAATCACAACACCACAGGTAACGCCAGTGTAGATGGTACTCGAATATCATGATACTTGAGCTATGACGGTTCTAACTGTTAGTTCGTTCCAAGAAAAGGTCTCGAACAATTCTAAACCACATGTTTTTACTTTCACTTACCTATATATGAAATATATAGTAAGTGGAAGTATTGCGATCGTGAAAAAAATCGACTTCCGGTTTTCAACGGAAATACACGTTTTGGGGTCCCCTGAGTCGAAATGACCAAGTCCCGCGAAATGGTCTGTGTGTGTGTGTGTCTGTGTGTGTGTGTGTGTGTGTGTGTGTGTGTATGTGAACAGACTAGCTCAAAAACTATAAACCGTGCGATCCTGAAATTGGGTATTTAGTGTAGGTATATCCCCGCGATGTGACAGCATAAATTTCATCAAAATTACTTAAAGGGAGGGGGTACTTTACTTAATAACTTTTTAGGTTTTTTTCGATTTTCTCAAAAACGGCTCTAACGATTTTGATTAAACTGAGTATTTCATCTATTTATATGCCCGAGATATGACTGTAAAAATTTCATCAAAATTGATTAACCGGAGGGGGGACTTTACTTAATAAATTTTGTAACATTTTCACGTGTTTTTTTTATTTACTCTAAATCGGCTTTAATGATTTTGATCAAACTGGGTATTTGATGTATTTATATGCCCGGGATATGACTGTAAAAATTTCATCAAAATTGATTAACCGGAGGGGGGACTTTACTTAATAAATTTTGTAACATTTTCATGTGTTTTTTTGATTTTCTCAAAAACGGCTCTAACGATTTTGATTAAACTAAGTATTTGATCTATTTATATGCCAAATATGTGATAGCCAACATTTCATCAAAATTGTTCAACCGAAGGGGGGACTTTACTTGATAAATTTTGTATCATTTTCACCGGGTTTTTTATTTACTCAAAAACGGCTTTAACGATTAATAAAAATAAGATATGAATGTAGAAAAATGTGTGACTTTGGGAAATGATATTTAACAAAACACGTCAATTTCTTATCTAAGTAAGTTGGTAAGTGAAAGTTGTGTGTTGCGCGCACGCACCAGATTTTTTAAATTTATTTTACGATATTTCAATATTTCTATAGTCTATAGACGGCATAGATAAAGATTTTTGATTCCCATTAAAAATCCTAGGACCACCTCGGGACGCGAACCCTCGACCTTGACGCCGGTGTAGATGGTACTCGAACATCATGATACATGAGCTATGACAGTTCTAACTCTTAGTTCGTTCCAAGAAAAGGTCTCGAACAATTCTAAACCACATGTTTTTTTTTTATCGTACAATGTATATATATATATATATATATATATATATATATATATATATATATATATATAACAGAGGAAATAAGACAAAGAAATATAATTTCCATTGTGATATATGATAATGCGGCGTGAGAACAAAGCAGGCCCTGCCAAAGCCGGGAACATTTCTTCATGAGGGCGGACTTTTATTGCCCACTTGAGCAATATGGTGAATAGCCCCTGTCTGTATTTATAGTCAGCACTTCTACATCTCCTCTTCTTTTCATCTCTTCGTATTATTTAATGTCTGTAATTCAACTTTCTCCGCTATATATATTTCCTCCATTATTACGCATATTTGAATTAAAATCTGTTCACCACACCAACAGACTTTTATTAACTACACGTGGAGAATTGTAGCACCAATGCGAGCTTTAATAAAATAAAGGTCTAATCCATATCAAGTGGTACAAATTTGGCTGCTTGACCATTTAAGGAAAAAATATATTTTTATCATGTATTGTTCAGGCAAGTTAGGTTTAAATAATAAAAACCTTTCGCTTCCCTGATGAAGAAAGTATGGCCGGTGCTCAATGCTCTTAGTTTTGTTGGTTAATGTATTAAAAGTTTTACATAATAAAAGAATAAGATGAAAGATATTTAACATAAAGTTTACCTGTGTAATTTAGAAAATAATTGCAAAATAAAAAAATCTGGTGGGTGCGCGCAACACACAACTTTCACTTACCAACTTACTTAGATAAGAAATTGACGTGTTTTGTTAAATATCATTTCCCAAAGTCACACATTTTTCTTCATTCATATCTTATTTTTATTAATCGTTAAAGCCGTTTTTGAGTAAATAAAAAACGCCGTGAAAACGATACAAAATTTATTAAGTAAAGTCCCCCCTTCGGTTGATCAATTTTGATGAAATGTTGGCTATCACATATTTGGCATATACATACATCAAATACCCAGTTTGGTCACAATCGTGAAAGCCGTTTTTGAGTAAATAAAAAAAGCACGTAAAAATGATACAAAATTTATTAAGTAAAGTGCCCCCTGCGGTTGATCAATTTTGATGAAATTTTTACAGACATATCTCGGGCATATTAATAGATCAAATACTAAGTTTAATCAAAATCGTTAGAGCCATTTTTGAGAAAATCAAAAAACACGTGAAAATGTTACAAAATTTATTAAGTAAAGTCCCCCCTCCTGTTAATCAATTTTGATGAAATTTTTACAATCATATCTCGGGCATATAAATACATCAAATACCCAGTTTGATCAAAATCGTTAAAGCCGATTTAGAGTAAATAAAAAAAAGACGTGAAAATGTTACAAAATTTATTAAGTAAAGTTCCCCTTCCGGTTAATCAATTTTGATGAAATTTTTACAGTCATATCTCGGGCATATAAATAGATAAAATACTCAGTTTAATCAAAATCGTTAGAGCCGTTTTTTAGAAAAACGAAAAAAACCTAAAAAGTTATTAAGTAAAGTACCCCCTCCCTTTAAGTAATTTTGATGAAATTTATGCTGTCACATCGCGGGCATATACCTACACTAAATACCCAATTTCAGGATCGCACGGTTTATAGTTTTTGAGCTAGTCTGTTCACATACACACACACACACAGACCATTTCGCGGGACTTGGTCATTTCGACTCAGGGGACCCCAAAACGTGTATTTCCGTTGAAAACCGGAAGTCGAAAATTTTCACGATCGCAATACTTCCACTTACTATATATTTCATATATAGGTAAGTGAAAGTAAAAAGGAGAACAAAATAATATGAATGAAAGGAAATAAAGAAAATTCTCTGATATTTAAAGCTTAAACTATAATTTATTAAATACAAATAATTTATTAAACAAGAATGAAACTAAAATGATTGAATGAAAATGAAACACAACTTATAAACTATTATAGACGAAAATATGCTTTAATCGAATGGTCATTGATGATCTATAGAGTAGAGTAATAAACAAATGATAAATAACTATAATACAAAGATATATATAATAACTGAATGTTAAAAGGTAAAGTTCAATGTTCAGAAAATATTATTTAAATTTGAAGATTAAACACAATGTAATGTTTATACATTATTAAAAAAAATAATGATGGAAGTATTTTACTTTAAAGGTCCATCCCGCTGGGAACTTAATCTTCCTCTTCGCTCGTCTTCTAAAATAATGTTTGCAAATGTGCACAATACACAACTGAACACCCTGGGTGAACGAGAATGTAATAAATGTTTTTAAAGAATGTCTTAAGCGTGAGGAGTAATGCGTAGTCGGCTGGCGAGGGTCGACAGCTGACTCGCTTGGTGAAGCGTCTTTTGTTTGTCTAAGAGCGTCTTCGACCAACCAAAAACGCCCACGCACATAACACTAAACTAATGCTAATTAAATACTTTACATCGATTGGTATGATATTCAATGTTAAATTTGATTAATAAATTAACGACAATATATTAGTTACTGAATTTACAAATTATTAATTATTGAATTTAGAATTAATTTAAAAATGCTGAACTAAAAATTAAACTAAAGAATTATATAAAATAAAAAAATGGGTTCCCTGAACATGTATGTTTTCGTTCTGTTTTTACTATTTAAGAGTCGTTACAAATTTTTGAAGGTTGATGCCGAACCTCTTTAGCTAAAAGATACATTCTTGAAAGTAATAAAAAATTATTATTATTGGCCATTCAACGTCAAATCAACATAAAAATTTATCATTTTGAACATCACCACCTCAGATTTGCTTGATATATGTATATGTGTACTACTTGTATCTACTAGAACAATTGTAAAATATTACTAAGATATGTCTACCCGTTTTTCAATTATTGGTCTCTAAAGCCCTCAAAAATAGGTCCAGAAACAGAAAAAATCATGATTAAAAATAGCTGTTGATGTTTTCCGAATTTGACTAGGGCTATGAGATTGGTTTCCTTTAACAGCGCATTCCATGCCGTTTCATATGATATACAACAATGTGTAGTATATATACTGAAGAAATTTTCTTAAAACTAAATGTAAAAAAGGGCATTTTTTATAATTTTTATATATTTTTTCTTAAAATTAATTTAAATATTTTATTTTTGAAGAAAAAAGATTGGGCTCCGCGTGACATACGCGGATGCTAACCACTGCACCACAGAGCTCGCCTCCAGTCTTTTCTCTTAAAAAATAAAATATTTAAATTAATTTTAAAAATCTGGTGCGTGCGCGCAACACACAACTTTCACTTACCAACTTACTTAGATAAGAAATTGACGTGTTTTGTTAAATATCATTTCCCAAAGTCACACATTTTTCTACATTCATATCTTATTTTTATTAATCGTTAAAGCTGTTTTTGAGTAAAAAAAAAACGCGTGAAAATGATACAAAATTTATTAAGTAAAGTCCCCCCTTCGGTTGATCAATTTTGATGAAATGTTGGCTATCACATATTTGGCATATAAATACATCAAATACCCAGTTTGGTCACAATCGTGAAAGCCGTTTTTGAGTAAATAAAAAAAACACGTAAAAATGATACAAAATTTATTAAGTAAAGTGCCCCCTGCGGTTGATCAATTTTTATGAAATTTTTACAGACATAATTCGGGCATATAAATAGATCAAATACTAAGTTTAATCAAAATCGTTACAGCCGTTTTAAGAAAATCAAAAAAACACGTGAAAATGTTACAAAATTTATTAAGTAAAGTCCCCCCTCCTGTTAATCAATTTTGATGAAATTTTTACAATCATATCTCGGGCATATAAATACATCAAATACCCAGTTTGATCAAAATCGTTAAAGCCGATTTAGAGTAAATAAAAAAAAGACGTGAAAATGTTACAAAATTTATTAAGTAAAGTTCCCCTTCCGGTTAATCAATTTTGATGAAATTTTTACAGTCATATCTCGGGCATATAAATAGATAAAATACTCAGTTTAATCAAAATCGTTAGAGCCGTTTTTGAGAAAAACGAAAAAAACCTAAAAAGTTATTAAGTAAAGTACCCCCTCCCTTTAAGTAATTTTGATGAAATTTATGCTGTCACATCGCAGGCATATACATACACTAAATACCCAATTTCAGGATCGCACGGTTTATAGTTTTTGAGCTAGTCTGTTCACATACACACACACACACACACACACACACACACACACACACACACACACACACACACACAGACACACACACACACAGACCATTTCGCGGGACTTGGTCATTTCGACTCAGGGGACCCCAAAACGTGTATTTCCGTTGAAAACCGGAAGTCGAAAATTTTCACGATCGCAATACTTCCACTTACTATATATTCCATATATAGGTAAGTGAAAGTAAAAAAAGGTGGTTACCCACGAACAAAGTTTAGATTAATATAAAATAATTTAAATTTGACGTTTGTCAATAAATACCAAAAATTGGACAAAATTTGTCCACCTTCCGTCACTACTTGCAAAAATTGCGAGATCGTGGGAGTAGGTATCAGAGGAGAGGAAGGATTGGCTCCGCTTGAAGGCGTGCTCTGTGGTGCAGTGGTTAGCATCCGCGCATGCCACGCGGGAGGCCCGGGTTCGATTCCCGGCTGAGCCCAATCTTTTCTCTTCAAAAAAAAAATAATTAATTTAATTTAAAAAAAAAAGGTGGTTTCCCACAAACAAAGTTTAGATTTATATAAAATAATTTAAATTTGACGTTTGTCAATAAATACCAAAAATTGGACAAAATTTGTCCAACAAGAAACACGAACAAAGATTAGATTAATATTTTTTTTTTTAAATAGGTCATATTGCCTATACCCATACATCGTTGTATATCATATGAAACGGCATGGAATGCGTTTTTAAACGACACCAATCTCATAGTCCTAGTCAAATTTGAAAAACATCTATAGCTATTTTTAATCATGATTTTTTTCTGTTTCTGGACCTATTTTTGAGGGCTTTAGAGACCAATAATTCACAAACGGGTAGACATATCTCAGTAATATTTTACAATTGTTCTAGTAGATACAAGTAATACACATATACTAAATTTCAAGAATATCTTAAATGGTGAGGCTCAAGCCTTTGTTGAAATGATGTGGAATGACCCTATTGTTTATATTGGATCAGAATAATGGAAATATGATCTTTAATAAGAATTTTAAGATATTTTTAGCGAGAAACGGGATTTTTTAAATTCCTAGAACAGTATATATCAAGACTAACAATTAGTTGACTAACACATTCCTAAAGTTCAGTAACATATAAGTAGCCTTCGAGTAAAGTTAGGTCTCGCGGTGTGGTCGCTAACATATTTAGCATAGATAAACTACTTCGCCCCGCAGAGCCCTGTCGTAAAGTAGAATCTTACTCAAATAATGCTGTGTTAGCAAAGTCTAAGTACTTGCGGTTAAGCCTCGATTATGACGTGGGACGAGGTGCACGAATATACAATAATCGCAAATAAACAAATATGTTTTTATATTTACTTATGGTTGATAAAGATACAAGAAAATCATAATTTGTGACAATAGTCGGTAACAAATAGTTGGTCGGTACAAATCCATAGTGAACTAACCGCCAAACCAATTTAATAATTTTTTGCCTCAGGCAGTCGATCTCCAAAAGCCCAGAAGAAGACCTGAATGTCGGGTCGAAACGTCGGCACAATATATATGTTATTACACATATAGTGTTTCATTTGACCGCACCCCCAACCACTTCCATCACATATTGTTCTAAGGTCAACTCATTACCTTCATTAATAATTTTTTAATGTTTTATTTTTAAATTGCCTACTTTTTTTATTATGTATTAGTACAACGTTTCGGACGATTGTCCATTATCAAGAACCTTTCTATTTTTTATGAAACATTCCTTTTTTAAATGCTCGCCTTTTTTTAATATTTTATAGCCCACTCCACAAGCCCACGGGTAACCGGTGAATAGTACAATACAATATAACAAAAAGTAAAATTATCAAAAAAATGTTTAATATAAAAATTATAAGGTAACTGATAATGGACAATTGTCCGAAGCGTTGTCCTAATGAATAATTAAAAGAATACAATAACAAAGTTGAATGTATAATAACCTGAAATAAAAGACACACAATAAAATAAATAAGAAACATCCAAAGAAAAGTTAGTGGGAAAAGAAAAAAAGAAAGAAATTACTGTTTTTATTATTTAAACCTTTCGCTTCCCTGATGAAGAAAGTATGGCCGGTGCTCAATGCTCTTAGTTTTGTTGGTTAATGTATTAAAAGTTTTATATAATAAAAGAATAAGATGAAAGATATTTAACATAAAGTTTACCTGTGTAATTTAGAAAATAATAGCATAATAAAAAAGGAGAACAAAATAATATGAATGAAAGGAAATAAAGAAAATTCTCTAATATTTAAAGCTTAAACTATAATTTATTAAATACAAATAATTTATTAAACAAGAATGAAACTAAAATGATTGAATGAAAATGAAACACAACTTATAAACTACTAGCTAGGGTGCCCGGCTTCGCTCCGGTAGTTGTGTGGCAGTTTTAATAACAGAAAAACTTTAAAATTAAAGGAAGTATAGAACAAAATTAGCACTTTCTTGAAAATTTTAACATTGTATCAATATTAAGATTCGAGATCTGCAGTGTCCGCCCAAATAAGGAACCCTATATACTTTATCGGGTGTTAAAAATGGTGGATGAACAATTCATTTTGCTGCAACTTTGTCGAGTCATGCATCGTTTTTGATGGTTTCTGTGATTATGAATCCTATAAGCCCATTCCAAGCAGTCAGCAGATAATAAGTTATTAGATTATAGTTGCAAATTCCGATATCTCAGTTAAAAATATTACATTTCGAGTACAACTTAAGCACCGACTACTGTGATCTATACCGACACTGTGACTATTAGATCCAGAAGGATAGAAAATACCGAAGATTCGTAGAAACTTTTTTTGTAAGACCTTTCTTCCAGTTCAACCTCCCTTAATATATCCCCCCCCCCCCCACGCTAATTTGGCCGAACTCTGCACTTCTCCAATCTTACTACTGTTACTAAGTGAAAACCAAAATATCATGAGGGCACAATTTTTTCATCATATTTCTTTTTATCCTGAACTATGAGCGGTGATAAAATCTTATTGAAAAAATTGTATTATTGGAGTCAATTCATCATTTTGTCAACTGGAATGCTCATCATACATAGTAATAAAACCATTTTTTCATAACTACATACAATAAGAACACTTCAAACTTGTTATTATCGGTTTATAATCAGTTTAATCAGCTCTTCTTTTTTGTTTTATGTCTGTTTTTATTCGCTCACTCATATTGCATTAAATTTACTTAAGTATATGTTAGATATTGATTAAATGTAATGTGTTTATCAATTAATCTTCCTATGAGAAAATTAATTTTGTAAAGTATCCAGTCGGTTTTCCAATTGATTGCAGATATGTAAAATCATTAATTTATTTTAAAAGAAAAGGTGAAACTAATTATTTTCGCTTGATTTTTAAGTAATTTAAAAAGAACAGCTGACAAAATATATAACCTTTACAAATATAACGGAATGAATGAACAATAAAGATTGAGTGAAACACACCCTAGCGCTTCCTGGTGGTCTGCAGCTCGAACTAAATTTTTCATTCATAAACTCGTATGTCATTCTCAGAGAGGCTAATTACATGTTGCGAGAGGCTTAAAATTCCAGCCCTTTTCTCTTCAATTTCACACCCTTAAGAGAAAAACGGAAACCTTCTTCTCCGTTAGGGGACTTACAGTTATACGCTGACATAAATCTTTGAATCGTATGTGGAGTCGTTTCTGAGCCTTTTCAGCACGCACATTGTACACTTTGCTTTATAATATATATTGATTATAGACAAAAATATGTTTTAATGGAATGGCCATTGATGAACTATTGAGTAGAGTAATAAACAAATGATTAATAACTATAATACAAAGACTGAATTCAGCAATTTGATTTAATGTTAAAAGGCAAAGTTCAATGATTAGAGAATGTTATTTAAAGCTGAAGGTTAAACAAAATTTAAAGTTCAGACATTATATAAAAAACAATATTGGAGTTATTTTACTTTAAATATCCATCCATCCATGGGAACTTAATCTTCCTCTTCGCTCAGTCTTCTAAAATAATGTCTGCAAATATGCACAATACACAACTGAACACCCTGGGTGAACGAGAATGTAATAAATGTTTTTAAAGAATGTTTTAAGCGTGAGGTGTAATGTGTACTCGGCCAGCCGATTACAGGCGAGAATCAACAGCTGACTGACTTGATGAAGCGTCTTTTGTTTGTCTCAGAGCGTCTTCGACCAATCACAGACGCCCACGCATATAACACTAAACTAATGCTAATTAAATACTTAATTTAATTTTACGTTCAGTTTTCTCAAAATTTGGCGCTTATTTCACTTTGGCAATACACCGAACATTTATCAGAAAAATAATCACCACATGATACATATAAGATATTTATAAAATTAGCAAAGCAACTTACAATACCAAAGGTCGCGGGTAAGCGTCCCGCGGTGGCCTTATGATTTTTTAAAAGGAGTAAAAAATCCTTGGATATGCTGTCCCTCGGATAAGACGTAAAATGGAGGTCCCGAACCTGTACAGGTGCCTTCACACTCTACGAACTTTACTTTCGAAAACCACCCTCGAACAGCCTTTACGTAGACTGTTCGGGTGTTCCAGGTACTTCATCTGTTCGCCTTTGTTCGGGGGTAGCGCTAGTGTCACTTTTGGTTTAGTTTTTCCCAAGTGACAGGAGTTGTTTGTGATATTAGTGCGCCGTTCTAATTCTTCTCCAATTTTTTTATTTTTAAGGTAATATAAAATATATTGATAAAGGAAATTTTTTCTTCGTCATAACCTAGCGTTGGGTGCGTCAGCCATATGGTTCGCTTAACTTCACGTCAAGTATAAATGGCTGTTCGTTTAACGCCGGTACGGCCTGTGTAAAGGCACCTTTTGATCCTAATTATAAATGGATAGGCAAAATTTAGGACTCCTACTGTAGTATCGTCCGATTAGCCTTAGTGGCATATATATAAAACAACAAATAAATATTTATAAAACTATCAATAAAAACAGATGACCCTATTGTTATTTTTCACTGGAACAAAAATGATAAGATATTTAATTTTGTCTTGTTTAATCGCTTTATATCGGACCTCTCTTCTTGTTTCTCGTTATTCTGATATTTTTGCATTGTCAGCATTGTCTTTTCCACAGTAAACTTTTTTTCACAGATTGTAGCAAAAATAGATCCTACTTGAAAAATCGAATTGCGTTTTCATCTTATCTTTACGTTCACTGAAGATTTTAAAAAATATATATTTTTGGCTTAACTTGTAATGGTTGAGGAAAAATTATTTACTTAAGTTCTAATTAATAGTGTTTAAAACACATCACCAACTGTATGGTAGTTTGTAAGATTAGCGAGTTTAAATCGAAAGAGTAGGGGAGAGCGGGGTTGGTTGGCATAGGGGGTAGGTTGGCCATTGGCTTATAGTTTCCGTCACACCTATTGTGAAGGCCCCACCATTGTACCACATGACCCGCTCGACCTCGGGAGTCATGTCCTGAGTTTTCAATCCGATGCTAACAGTGTAGAGAAGAATGTGCTTCATTGATTGATTTTACAACATGTAAGTAAATTTTTATATTTTCGGTAAATTTGGTTTAAAGGCATGGCAAAACATTTGACTCTGATTCTGTTCACATAGCCCCAAACTCCTTTGAAAAACCTAACCTTTCGACTAATCAGTTTCTTGTTTGATTGTTCTCCCCTATCCTGGCAGCCATCTTTCATATGATCTCTCCTGTGGGGTTAGTTGGCTCTCTTCAACTGGGTTTGGTTTGCGCAGTAGCAATTCACAAAAGCAAGGTAAACATTAACAAAGGATGAAACTACCAATTGTCTTTAGTTCCGGCAAGGAGGATGAGAGCAATTTTTCTTATGCAGAAAGTGACGTCAGTCTAAACTTCTATCTTCTTTTATTGTCATTCTATCTTCCCTTAAAAGCTGTTGAAAAACGATTCATAATTATTATACCATTGTAGTGCAGCTTTTAATAACAATAATATCTGTCAGGCAGTACTTGAATGAGATGGCTAAACAACCCCACCTTCTACGCCAACCTGCCCCACATAGGGGGTTATTTGGCATACTCTGGATAGACGAATTCTTCAATTTTCTATGATCTTAGTAATTAATATTATGTGGTGAAAAAAATACTTGAAGTACTCTAATACTTGGAGTTTACAGTGGTATCAGCCCTATTGGGATTACATTAACAGGAATGACTCAAAAAAGTGAAAACTGTTGCCAACCAACCCCGCTCTCCCCTATTGCCAAGACAGAGCTCTTTGTTTGTTCTTTTCAAACTATTGACTAGGTGATGGTGATCGTTCATTGCTCCTAAGGTAGACCCTCGTCCCAGATATGATCCTCCTAGGTCCACTTCTTGTACCCAACGTTATCTAAGATGTAATGTCGAGGAGGAGGGAGCGCAGGAAACGGGAATTAATTTCTTGCCCTGACCCCAGATAGCGGGAAGGTCGGAGGGATTTGTCAAATGGAGCAATTAAGGTAAGCCATAAACAAGGCTCACCACAAATCAATATTGTCTCATGGCCGCTCCAAGCAGCTCCACAATAGTTCAACCACTGCGCCTCGCCTTAGACCGGCTCTGTCAGATCATCTATTCGCATATCAGATTATAGTACATATTATGTGTACATAGTACAGGAGGGGACTATCCCCTATGTACAATATTAAATAAAAAACGATTTCTCGAATACATCCGAGTTTAACCAATCAATTTAATAATACAAATTAATTAAAAAAATAGTTAATGACAGCATTGATATTGATCGAGTATACCCTATTACTCCATCTGATACTTTATTTTCACAAGTTGAGCCTTGTCGCATTTTTAAAATCATCGTCAGATGTATATCATATTTGAAGAATTATCATCATCATATATTATTTATCAAAGCCTTTTTTTTTTTGTCGGTATTCAATAACTTCCTCCATCAGATTTCATGAATGAGGAATCATTTTAAAGTTCTCCTTAAGCGCCAAACCGTAAAAATATAGAAATCACTCATTTCGACATCGATTGCCAATTATATGTAAGCCCCAAACCGCGGTTTTTAAAAATCAAAGTGGTCATAGAAGCTTTTGAATGGCGTCTATCTTTTCAGGTTTTGAAGGAGTCATATACATCTTTTCGATTAACCCCTTCTTTTGAGATCTGCAAGCAAAAAACTGCACTTCTCAGCGAAAATTTCAAAATTAGGCCATTTTTTTCAGTTTGTCGAGATAAACATGTTTGGTTATACGCACTTATCCGATTGTCACCGTCTTTTGCGGGTTACAAGCAAAAAACTTGCGATGTGTGTACCTTAGTTAAGTGTGGTTTAAGTAGTTTAGAGTGCGAATACTTCGCACAGGTCAGCTAGTATGTATTATTTCTCAAAGCATTTTTTTTTTTTTTTTTTTTTTTTGTCGGTAAGCCATAAATTCGTTAATAGTTCATCAAACTTTATGAATGAGGCATCATTTAAAAGCTTCCCTTAACCGCAACACAGGAAAAATATACAAATCATTCATTTTGCCTTCGATTGCGAGTGATAAGTGTAGTGGCTCTTTGGTCAATGAGTGCTGCACTGCATGTTAATTGTGTATTAATTAATGAACTTTTAGTAATTATTAATGCCAGCAAAATGCATGAGTACTAGCAGTAGTTAAGTCAGCTTGTATTCCTTGTAGCCTGGGCATATTTTGCTTAAATTATTTTGTAAAGTTTTTTTTTCTTGTTTCTATAGAGTATTTTTTTTATAGAGTTATCTTTGTTTCGCTTTTGTAGTTTTTCTTGTTGTTTTTATTCTATTCATTTTATTTGTACCTGCAGTTGCATTGATTTATTTTTTTTTACTTTTATTTGAGAAAGACAATTTTTGTAAATAGTAATTTTTGTTATTAAAGGTTTGATTTTTCTTTACAGTTAAATGAAGTATTTATTGAGTGGACCTTTTCAGATTCCCTTATATAAGCAACCGCATTTTTTGCGAGAAAATCAAAATGGTCGCAGAGGTTTCTAAATGGACTCAATCTTTTCAGGTTTTCAAGTAAAAAGTTTTGGTGATATACATTTTTTCGATTAACCCCTTCGTTGCGAGTTGTAAGCAAAAACTCCAATTCTCAGCGAAAATGGTCGCAGCGCTTTTTCCAGATGTTGATTTATTTGATTTCATATCGTTTGTGTGGCATTGTAAATTGTTCTTTTCGTTTAATAAAAATTATTTTTACCCACATAATTGTTTCAATAAAAAAGTATTTCTGTTTTAGCTTACACAGTTACATTGTATATTGCAGGGCTCAAACCAATAACATCAAATCTAGTGACGCGGATATTGAAAAGCCTTTTAAGCTCTTAGGTAAAATTTCCATTTAGCCGTTATCAAATCCGAGGCCAGATTTATTGGATAGCGTTTGGACATTCAATGTTACCACAAAAGATATATATTTCGCGAATATTACTATGTCCTTTTAAGTAGAAAAAGAATCAATTGCTTTTCGAGGTAATTGAAAAACAAGAATTTCATTCAAAATAATATTTCTTTATTCAAAACATCATACGTTTCGCTTCGAACATTTGGTCTTCATCAGGGCTAAAAATAAATACCTAAAAAGTTATAATTATTATGAGCAGACCCGACCACGTGTTGCTGTGACTCAGTAGCTATAATGCATCGAATTAATTAGGTATATCGCACTCTTTTTTAATACAGTCAAAACGAAATTCACTGATAAAGATGAAAACGTTTCAGCTAATCAAAAAACCAACTGTATTTAAAAAAGAACTTTACCCAAAATTTAAAATTGTTTGGTAAGTAATTTAGAAGGGTTAAAGTTTTTATTTTTACATCTCATATTTGACTATAGTAAGTATTAATGATCCATTCACTTAGCACCTACTAGATTATTTCAGCCGAGATAAAAGATAAATAACACACATTTAAGAGGAACTAATAAAGAATATAATTGGAATATAGTTTAGTACAATCACAATAGAGAGTTGGCAAAAATGAACCAAATTTATGTTTTGCCAATGATAGATATTAATTAAATTCAGAATATAACACATGATGATATGAGATATCGTATCAGGTTATACTTGAAACAGGTCATGAAAAGCAAGCACGGAGCGGGAGGATTACTTTACAGTACTACTTTTCAAAATTTTATGAATGAGATTGATAAAGTTGATTGACAATTTTTTATAATAATAATTTACATTTTTTAAAATTATTATTAGAATTCACAATGTCTAGTAATTGTAGTGCTAATAGGTGCACAATTATTTTGGTTACCCTGTCTTTTGATAAAGAGATATAAATAGATTCAATCGTTTCCCCACACGTGAAAAGGCCCCTTTCACCAAATAATTGCCCATGGGAAAAACACGGATTTTCCTATTCCAAGCCAGAAAAAATAGATTAGGCTACCGGATGCTTACCCATCCTAAATATCGAAAGAAAAATATGAAAAAAAAGTTGTGTCAATAAATCAACTTACACCGCCATCTGTTGGATAATTATAGAACTTAAAAATAATCTGTCTCAATTGTTGTATATTAAGCATATAAATAGTAATAAAAGAAATATTGAGGCCACTAATCAAGAAAAAAAAACTATCTATTTTTTAAGTTGGACAAAACTACACACAATGAACCAAATTTTATAAAGATCGGTTGTGCATTTTCTGATTTAGCTCCCGACAAATATCATGACACGAGATTTTTATATATATAGAGTACCAGTCAAAAGTTTAGACTCACTTGTATTTAATTCACAATTTTCAAGTTTGAAAAAATAATTGGAACTCAAGAGATAAAATTTCAAAAATTACATGATTGTTTCGAATACAACCTATATAAATAAAAATGAAATTCTTTTTTTTTTTTTTTTTTTTTTTTTTGTTCTTTATAGAAATCCATACCGTTTGTCCATATTAAAATTCCATAACTTCAGCCAATCTCTGAGAATATTCTTTATTCTTGTAAAAATCGTTATGATCTCGCTTTACATTATATTTTTACGAAATCAACCATTGGAGTCGAAAAAAATCTCATTTCTGTCCTAACGAACTGTTCTTGACCCACGGCTTTTCTCATTGTTCTCCAAGTTCCCTGGGTGAAACCGGGATATACATCTAGTTATAAATAAATTAAAAATAAAATTATAGTTGTTATGTTGTTCAATAAATAACATGTTGTTATTTATTTATTTTACAAAATCTAAGGGTGAGTCTAAACTCTTGGTATTATAAAGATATACTCTTATATTATTTTATTAAATTATTACAACATAAGTGTCATTTTTTGTTAACTGCAACCTCAAATATTCCACCACACATATGTTTAATAGACTAAATGCAACGATCATCTACAAGGTAGATGAGGAAGAATTCTTGAGACTAAATTGGAGCAAAGTGTCATTTTTCTGGTGAGGAAAGCATCAAAAATATTTGAGTAAGTAAAAATAAAGCATACTTTTTTTAATTGTTTACAGATATACTAACTGCTTATATATTATTTCGAACATATGACATCGAATGTCGGTTTACAAATGAACACTTAGAGAAACTAACAATCAAGTCCACATATGACTAGAGGCAGAATTAGGCACAGATGTTGAGCAAGCTATCTGCAAGCGATGTTTCGACCTTATAACTTTGTGTTGGGAATATCTCAACTCTCAAGCTGCACCAGTTTCTCCAATATGTCTCTGCTTCTTCGTTAGTTTACCTTGGTTAAGTAAAGACAATACGATTTTTTGTTCTTATAAAAAACATGAAAATTAAATTGATGAAAAATAGGGTCACCTCAGTGGTTAGCATAACCAAAAAATACACCTAATGTCGGTTCGTAGGCCGCCATGTGGTCCATGGAATTTTGTTAAGGGAATAAAAAATCCTTAGCTATACTCGGTCAGGTACAGAGAACCCTAACCCAATTACAAAGCTAAATTCAGAACACCCACTGTAACATAGTCCGATTAGCCATAGAAGTATACAGTCACGCTAAATAAATGAACAAATTGATGCTTAACGCTGCAAGAAATGAGCACAGTAGACAGAAATAAAGAAAATTATTATCATTTTATTTAGAGGTGTGTAATAGTCAACTGTTTTTCGCTACGATAGGTTGATACATTAATCAGGTTTTTCAGTTTGATCTATTTACTTTCACTTGTCTATATATGAAATATATAGTAAGGGAATGTGTTGCGATGGTGCAAAATTTCGACTTCCGATTTTCAACGAAATTACACGTTTTGGGATCCCCTGAGTCCAAATAACTAAGTCCCGCGAAATGGTCTGTGTGTGTATGAACGGACTAGCTCAAAAACTATAAACTGTACGAACCTGAAATTGGGTATTTGATGTATATATATGCTCGAGATCTGACTGCAAAAATTTCTTCAGAATTGATCAACCGGAGGGGGCACTTTATTTCATAACTTTTTTTTACCATTTTTACGTTTTTTTCGATTTTCTTAAAAATAGCTTTAACGATTTTGATTAAAATCGTCATGTTTAATGAGAATCAAGTATTTTGTAATATTAGGTAAGCTTTATCATTATTAAAATGTTCTGAAGGAGCATAAATGGGGTAGTGGCCTTTTTTGTTTTTCTATAAAGTACCTTTGTTTTTGTTTATATGGAAAAATTAACTGCCTCTCGTTACGTCTAAGAAGAATAAGAAATGGCTAAATATGAAATAAGAAGAAAATCAAGTAAACATATATAGGAGAAAAAAAAAGGAAAATATTCCGTCAACACATAAAACACGTTGAGCCCATGCATGCGGAGTACGCCTTTAATGACTGACCACTGTTCGTAATTAAAGCCTTTCTGTTCATTTAATGGAAATTATTTGTTTCATTGTAACAAAATGAAGTTTTCAACAACTACATAGAGAATTAAAAAATCAGACGACATTATTTACCTTATAATAAAAAAAAATAATGTACTTTAAAGAGCAAATACAAACAAAAATAAGTAAATGAATTTGGAAAAATGAGTGACTCTGAAAAATGGTATTTAACAAAACAGGTTAATTTCTAATCAAAGTAAATTGGTAAGTGAAAATTGTGTGTTGCGCGCATCGCACCAGATTTTTTTATTTAGGAAAGCCAACGTTTCGATCCCTACATGTCGATCTTCATCGGAGCTTCTGAGTCCAGAGTAATACAGAGTAGTGCTGTATTTTACACTGGATTTTAAGTGTATTTAAAATGGATTTAAGTGATTGCAAATTCTGGTCATTCTGATTGCAACAGTATGCATATCTCAAAATTGATATATTTTGAGTTGTAAAAATCTTCTTGCCTACGTGGGATATGATTTTTTTGAAATTTAATAGATAGATTGGTGAATGTCAATTTTCCAATAATATATTTTATTTAAACATTTCATATTGAAATAGTCTAACGCCAACGTTTCAGACAATTACGTCCATTTTCACAGCAATATTCTCCTATTTCATATTTTCATCTCATTTTTTGGTGGCATGGTCAATTATCTTATATTCTATGTTTCTTTCAATTGTCCATTGCAACTGTAATAGGTCACATTTTTTAAGGATTATTTTTCATTTTTTTCAAAACATTAATATTACTACCACATGGATAGACCAATCTATTTACCACCATATCTATCTATCCATTAGAAATTCATGAGCTTCCTTTATAATAAATATATATCTTTGCGTATATTATAAAAAATTTGAAATGTGTATTTGAACAGGGATAAAAAAAAAAAAAAAAAGAAATCCTTCCCCTCCTTTAAATTTATTTCAGAAATGAATTCTCACTTAATTCATAACTGTCATTATAATAAAAAAAGAAAGGAAGTAGTAATTAGAGTTGGTGAACCACTAGGGTCGTGTTGATAGCCTCATTTTGGAGGGAGGGGGGCGCCGTAATGGAGCGAGATGAAGAATTGAAGAGGGGACACCTAAAGAAGGGCGGAGGGGGTCCGCCAAAACAGCGAAAAAGGGTTTGGGGGTCTGCCAGCTTTGTAGGACCCCTCTCAACTTCCTATAATCAAGTATTGTCTTATTTCTCAGCCACCATCCCACTTCTTGTTTGAATCCGATTAAATGCATCGTAATATATCGTCTACGAACTTTTATTTTACCGAGCCAAGGAAATACAGTGTTTCCTGACTTTATACAAGGATATAAATGAATAAGAGTTTACAAACGGATTTTTCAATAACCTATTTTCTTATAAAGTTTGTTAAATCCGTTTTAATATAAAAGAACATTGTTTACTACTCGTGCTATAAACTTCGCCTTAAAATGAAATAAAAAAATATTGACTATGTTCAGCTTCTCAACCATTTCAGAATAATTTCGCTTTTTAACTATTTCGAAAGATACACGGCCAAAACTTACAGAGGCATCACCAGGAAAACGTCAAGGTTTTTTGAAAAAAAATCAAAGTAATGAAAAGAAAGATGAGCAAACCATTACGAAATGTAAAAGATGAGTGAGGCAGATTGTTTACCGGGGACCAAGGTATTTTAGAAAGACGGAGACCCCACTACAAGGAAGTGTTTTCTGGAGATGCTGAGGAGAGTATGCCTAGAGAGGATATACAAAGAGAATATGATGAGGTGATATGGGAGGAGGTGGTGGAAGCAGCGGTGAAGAGATTAAGACTCGGAAAAGTTACAGGAAGAGACGGCATCACCCCTGAATTCAACAAATTTGGTGGGGCAGAACTAATGAAAGCATTGCAGAGTCTTTTTCAGAAATTAGGCCGAGCGCGCATTGAGACACTCGCGTCGCAGAGCAGAGCAGTTTTTGTAATACGTGTGATAGATAGGAAACTGCGCTGCCCTGCTCTGCGTCCCAATGTGCGCGGTTCCTATCTAATTCACGTTTCACAAAAACTGCCCTGCTCTGCGTCGCGAGTGTCTCAATGTGCGCGGTTCTATCTAATTCACGTTTCGCAAAAACTGCTCTGCTCTGCGTCGCGAGTGTCTCAATGTGCGCCTAGCCTTACTCACTGAAAAAACGATCCCAAAAGAATGGGAATACAACATAATTGTCGCGATTCACAAAAAGGGCAATGCTAGCGAATGCTAGAGCTATAGACCAGGTTGTGTACAAGAACTATACCTCAATATTGGAAAAGAAGCTGAGAGAGCTAGTAGAGGACGACTTGGAAGAGGAGCAGGCTGCTTTCAGGCCTCAACGCCAGACTCAGGACCATATCTTCTTCCTTAGAACAATAATAGATAAGTCATGGGAACTGTGAAAGAGTATCTTCTTAGCATTTATAGACCTGAAAGCTGTATTTGATTCGGTCCCTAGAAAAGAACTGTGGAATTTTCTCTCACGAAAAAACATCCCCCTAGGATTGATAGAAGCCTTTAAGTCGACATATCACGATTCCAAAGGAATAGTAAGGATTAATGGAAGAGAGTCCGATGTGTTTGCTATTAAGAAAGGTGTAAACATGGATAAAATTCTGAAAATATAAAAACGTAGGACAGCCCGCACTACTATTGGAAACTGAAATATGAGGACAATCCTCGCCCAAGTAATGGTATTCGCGGATGATGTCCTCATCATGGATTCTAAAGAGATCCTGCAGCAAGCTGTAATCGAATGGGAAGCCGAGCTAGAAAGAAAAGAAATGACAATTAGTGTCATCAAAAGTAATCAAATGTCATCCAAAAATCAAAAATAAAGTAATGCACATTGGCCGGTAACAGGAAAACGCTGAAATACTTTGCAAAGGTGAAAAAATGGAAATGGTGAACTAGTACGCTTACCTCGGAACAGTGATCAGCAAGAATGGAAAAATAGACTAGGTGATATCCAATAGGATTAAGAAGGCAAACGCAATTTACAACCATCTCTGCAACACACTTCTAGGGAAAAGAGAGGTGGAGAAAAATGTTATGCAGCATATCTTCTAAGATGTTTTCTACCTAACCTTCTGTATGGAAGTGAAAGCTGGGTACCATTAGATAAGCACCTAAGCAGAGTTAATGCATCGGAAATGAGGTACCTCCGAAAAGTAGCGGGCCGAACCAGAAGGGATCGTATCAGGAATTATAGAACTAGAGAGGATCTAGGGGTTACTTCTCTAAAGGATATCCTTGAAAAGAGGTAACTTAGATGGTTCGGACATCTCTGTGGACAGATGCACCTCCACGCTGAAAGGCACAAAGGAGGAAGAGAAAGAAGAATAAGAAGAAAGATATCACGAGCTGGCGTCGGAAAACTGTGACATCTCTAAATCTGAATATGTCTCCAAAAATCTGATAGAACCGTACGTTAATTTTTCAATATGAAACTGGCTATGGCAGATATTTTTGGGCCAATTTTTCGGGTTGTGTTTCAGCCAAAACAAAAAAAAAATAAGCAAACATCGTGTAAATTGGAAAGTGTTTAAAGTAATACAGATTTTTTAATTTTAGTCTCAGAAGGCATCAAATTTAAGGAAAAACACCTCATTTAATAAATCTTCTAACGCATTTTTTTTTAATAAGGTGTTTCTAAGATCAAGAAATCGACGACAAAAAGAGAAAAATTGTAAAAACCACCAAAAGTTATTTCACTTTGTTTTTTCTCTCAAAAGAAGATTTCCATAAAAAAAAAAGAAAAAAGAGGTATAAGGTGATTGTACTAAACCCTACTCCAATTATATTCGTTATAATTGCCCTTTACATTAGTTTTATTTATGTTTAATCTCGCCTCTGCTGAAATAAACCAGTAAGTGCTAAATGAATGGATCATAAATACTTACTATAGTCAAATATGAGATGTAAAATATAGAAACTTTAACCCTTATAAATTATTTACCAAACAATTTTAAATTTGGTTTTAAGTTCTATTTTAAATCCAGTTTGTTTTTAGATTAGCTGAAACGTTTTCATCTTTATCAGTGAATTTCGATTTGATCGTATTAAAAAGAGTAGAATATACCTAATTAATTCAACGCATTATACCATAGATACTCAGCCACAGCAACGGGGGTATATGTATGTATATACTATCTATGTGTTAGCCAAGTTGAGTAGACATTAATCAAGTTGAAAGAGAGAAGAGTAAGGTTTGGGAGTGAAGGTTGGCAAGTTGTACTCTAAGCTGCTGGCTGATACTGCAGTGAGCAATGGCTTCTTGCCAATGGAAGATCTCTCCTAGCTCTGCAGCAAGAAGAAGAGAAATATTTAATCTATTCTAAAAGTTTAATGTCAAAGTTCAACCTAGTCCTACCTATTGAAGATAAAGGTGTCCAGAGAGAGAGAGTTGTGGAGTCGGCATCGAACCTTCGGGTTCGTTAAGCCTTCATTATCATTATTACCCAGTGTAATAACTGTGAGCCTTCATTTCTTTGACCTAGCGAATCTATAACTGTGTAAATACATTGTATTTTAAAAAGTAGTTGTATATTTTATGTTTGTTTGTTTTAACGTCACTTTATTTCACTAAGGCTAATCGGACGATGCTACAGTGGGAGTCCTAAATTTCGCCTATCCAGGTATAATTAGGATAGGGATCTTTAACGAGTACCTGACATCGTACAGGCTCGGGACCTCCATTTTACATCTTATCTGAGGGACGGCTAGGATTTTTTAGGATAGAAAAGGTAGGGGATAGAGAAGGGATAGATTTTTTAGGGATATACAAGGATTTTTTACTCCCATTAAAAAATCCTAGGGCCACCTCGGGACGCAAACTCACGACCTTTAGTAATGTAGGTTTCTATGCTAACCACTACACCACAGGTGACCCCAGTTTCTTTTTTATTTTACCTGTAATATCAAAAATTATAGATCTGATATAAAAAAATCTTTCTCCTTTTCATTACACGCTTTGAGTCAGTAAAGTGGTACTCTCCGGTCCTAGGCCTGAAAAATCTGTTCTGTGCGCTAAACTCTCCTACTACTAATACATATTAGCATAACAGAATACATCTGTTTAAAAGAAGTAACTTGTAAAAATAGTGTGTTTCTTTTGCAGTAGAATGCATGAAGTGCTGAATACCTTGTAAATACCAGATGTTTTAGGAAAAGCCCAAGAAGCTTTAAACAAACTACTTCCAGCCATCGGCGTACTTAGCGGGGGGCAGCTGCCCCCCCCCCTGGAAGGCTAGAAGCAATAATTTTTTAGGCTTTTACGACTGGAAGCAATAATAGAACACATTTTTTTCAAGCAAATAATTGTAATAACTTAGTTGATAAAGCACTGCTATAATTATACATAATTTTGGTTTCATTCTCCTTTGCTGTGGTAAGGTGTTACAACCTGAACGACCATAGCTGCCCCCCCTAGTTTTAAGCTTGCCCCCCCCTAGTTTTGATCCTGGGTACGCCCTTGCTTCCAGCTAAATCCCGTGCTTTATATGAAAGCGAATATAAAAAGGTTATATTCGCTTGTTTATCTGTCGGAATGGCAAAAATCATTTGTTTGTTTGTTTAATGTAGCTCTATGCCACTATGGCTAATCGGATGATGCTACAGTGGGTCTCCTAGATTTTGTCTATCCGGGTATAATTAGGATAGGGATCTTTAACGAGTACCTGACATCGTACATCGGTAAGTCCATTTTACGTCCTATATGAGGGACTGCATTGTGATTTTTTACTTTCTTTAAAAAATACTAGGGCCACCGCGGGAGGCCTTAGATTTTCTATGCTAACCACTACACCACCAGTGACACCGGCAACAATCGTGAAGCACCTACATCATGGTCAAAAAATGTTCCACGATCAAAAGTCGATGAATAATAATAATTGTAATATAAATATTAATGTTCATATATATTTTTCTTCTAGCTTATTAAGTAGATGTTTTTATAAATACCAATTTAATTTCTTATTAGATCATATCTGTGCTATTAATGGAAAGTAAAAAATGTTTTTATGCACTCAAGTATGATGAAAAATATTGCTCATATCACGTACCAAAAGTCGGTTTTTGGTGCTCGGTATAATTTCCGCGCTCGAATACAGATTACACTTTCCTGATATGGTGCCAGCTTGGTATTTTTAGAAATAAACTAAATATTTTTTTTTTATTAAAAAAATACTTTTATTTGCTTAAGGAAATAGACGTGTGAGCCGTTTTCGAGAAATTCAAGTCATTTAGTGTGGCACGGATCTCAACAACTATTACGGGTTGCTTGGTTTCGCGAGCGTTAGTTGAACGCTGAGATCTACAGAAGATAATAAGGGCTTTTAAAAAACTGATTTTATAAGGTTAAACGAAGCAGGATGCTTTGAAATTTCATCAAAAAATTGAATGATTCTAACAAGGAAACGGGCAAGTTACGAATTAAGTAAACTCACATCGCATACTTTTCAGTTAAAAATGGCATTGATTAGGTTTCGACTACCCTTCGCTCCAAAGGTATAAACAAAACTCCAGCGGGTCATTTACAGCGGAAATAGATCAAATTGCTATTTCCAAAAAAAAAAAGAAAAAAAATCTTAAACCCCACCAGCTAAGTATATTTTGTGTAAATATTATTTATTTTTTTTTTAATCATATGTTTTCCATTAAAATTTGAGTGGCGATACTTAGTAAAAACATCCTACATCTATCTAAGTTGGTATTATAATAATACTAGCTGTATATACCGGTTTCACCCGGAGAATTCATTTTTTTATTAAAGTGAGACTTTTATCGACTCAAACCGTCGATTTCGTAAAAACCTATGTAGAGCTAGAGATCAAAACGATTTTTAGCCCACAGATTGGCTGAAGTTATGAAATTTTAATAAGGACAGGTGTTCGCACCTAATATGAAAGAACCACTGAGCGAAATTTGGAGAATTTAGGACAAACGATATGGTTCTCTATAAAAAAAAACAAAAAAAAAAAAAGAATTTCATCTTTATATATATAGTTTATACTATACCAGCTGTATCTACTGCTTTCACCCGAAAAATTTTATTTATTAAATCTATAAAGTGAGATTTTTATCGACTCAAACGGTCGATTTCGTAAAAACCAATGCAAAGCGGAATCAAAATATTTTTTTTTTTCAATAAAGAATATACCCAGAGATTGGCTGAAGTCATGCATTTTTAATATGGACAGGTGTTCGCACCTGATATGAAAGAACCACTGAGCGAAATTTGGAGAATTTAGGACAAAAGATATGGTTTTCTATAAAAAAAAAAAAAAAAAAAACAGAATTTCATCTTTATATATATAGCTTATATTATACCAGCTGTTTATAATGCTTTCACCCGAAAAATTTTATTTTTTAAATCTATAAAGTGATATTTTTATCGACTCAAACGGTCGATTTCGTGAAAACCAATGTAAAGCGAGATCAAAATAATTTTTTTTCAATAAAGAATATACCCAGAGATTCGCTGAAGTCATGCATTTTTAATATGGACAGGGGTTCGCACCTGGTATCAGAGAACCACTGAGCGAAATTTGGAGAATTTAGGACAAACGGTAGGGATTTTCACAAAGAACAAACAGAATTTCATCTTTATTTCCCGGTTTCACCCGGGGAATTTCATTTTTCTAATGTGAAAAACCAATATAAAGCGAGATCATTACGATTTTTATAACAATAAAGAATATCTGCTGAAGATCAGCTGAGGTTATGCAATTTTAATATGGACAGGTGTTCGCACCTGGTATGAAAGAACCGCTGAGAGAAATTTGAAGAATTTAGAGCAAACGGTACGGATTTCTAAAAAGCACAAACAGAATTTCATCTTTATTTTCATAGATTATAGCTGTTGGTTTCACCCGGGGAATTTCATTTTTCTAATGAAACTGTCGATTTCGTAAAAAACCATTGTAAAGCGAGATCATTACGATTTTTATAACAATAAAGAATATCAGCTGAAGTTATGCGATTTTAATATAGACAGGTGTTCGCACCTAGTATGAAAGAACCACTGCGCGAAATTTGTAGAATTTAGGGCAAAGGGTATGGATTTCTATAAAGAACAAACAAACAGAGTTTCATCTTTATTTATATAAATTATATTCTCTTATTGAGCAAAAAATTATATTTGATTATCGCTTAATATTAACAAAACCCTCGATATACCATCTGTTACCAACATAACATAAAAATTGATACATACATATCACGTTTTCCCAATGCTCATCCGACAAATCAGAATTCGAAAACCTATGTCCCCTTTTATATCTGTGGATCAAGTATATCCTTTAACCCGGCGTTGGTCGCGCCCCACCGTGAGACACCGTTGGTCGCGCGTGAGCAAATTGCTCACACCTCAGTTTTTGGCTATTCTATTATTTTTAAGCAGCATTCTTCGCCATATTTTTGTTTCTTTTAATTTAGAATATGTTTATCATTAAATTATTAATCTATTTAAGGTGTTTTCATCAGTTTAATGCATTTATTATATTTTATTTGTAGGAGGGGAATGAATAGAAGAGAGTAAACAAGAATAAAATGCTTTATCAACACGATTTTTAGTTAAAAAAGGAAGTAGTTATTGTAGGAAAAGTGCAGTAGCATACAATAACCAAAATTAGAAGAAGAAAAATAGGAAATTTTTAGCTGAAAAAAAATTATAAAAATATCAAAAAAGTTGGTACCGTGGAATCGGAAGAATATAATGTAAACAATAGCGAATAACAATCTAAAAACGAAATACCCCATTTTACTCAAAAATATAAAACTAATCTAAGCTTTTACTAAAAAATCGAAGAGAAGAGACGAAAATACTTAGTTATTTTTTTCTTCCGGACGATGCTCCAAAAGCCGTAATATCTTCGCAGCACGTCTTGTTCCACTCATTTTCCGAACTAAACTAACAAACAGAACAGTTACCTACAATATTTTATCGAAGAAATACAAACGTGTACTGACAAGATTTGGGCTCTTAACAGCGGAGATGGGCAAGTCAGTGCAGGTCTCGGAGCGGCACGCACGGTGGCTCAGTTTTGTGTCATGGATGGTCGCGCTGTGAGCATTTTGCTCACGCTCCCGTTTTTTCGAACAAAACGCTTTATTGGGGCTTAGCGCGGCAATTTTTTTTTTTCAAAAACAACTTCCTAAAGTGAGTTAATGTATAAATGACAAATAGAAAAAATATCAGAATTAAAGAAAAAGAAATAAGCGAAATACACAAGATTTTCGGCAAGTGTGAGCAAAATGCTCACAACGCGACCAACGCCGGGTTAAAAAACGCCCTCCCCCCCTCCACATTTGGGGCAAGACTCTGAGGATATTCCGAGTAGCAAGAAAAAGATTTTCATGAAAGCACGTCACGTAGCGGGCGATAGCTCACCTCACGTAGGGACATAAACGACACTTAGATCCGGAGTCGCATCATGAGACATTTATAACGAGTTTTTCAACTCTAATGACGCCCTGAATATATTTACACAGTCTCTTTATTCATGGATTCCATGATAATTTAGATCATAATTATTATATATATATATGTTTTTTTATTATTGCAGGGAGGTGTGATAACTGTATTTTTTTTCAGGATTTATGTTACGTATAGTTGACTTTTATATATTTATAGAAGTACTTTATATACATTATATTTATACATTTATATACCGTAAAACGAGGTGACATTGTGACTAATGGGGTGACTTTGTGACAAGCCTAGTTTTCTACAGTTTTTGAATTTCCCTACTTAAAAAGAATCAAGTTAGGAAATTCATTGTACTTTTCAGGTCGTCAGTAATGTGCTGCAACCTACTGGCCACATATAACTTCTTTCATTCCATTTACCATGGTGCTTTATTTCATATATGTTTGATTGTTATCATTTAGTTGAAACCTTGAAATAAAGCACCATGGTAAATGGAATGAAAGAAGTTATATGTGGCCAGTAGATTGCAGCACATTACTGACTACCTGAAAAGTACAATGAATTGCATATCTTGATTCTTTTTAAGTAGGGAAATTCAAAAACTGTGGAAAACTATGCTTGTCACAAAGCCACCCCATTAGTCACAATGTCACCCCGTTTTACGGTATATGGAGGTAGATGGTGACCGTAGAAGTTTATGTAATGAAATGATTGGGGGTGCGGTCGAATAAAACAACACTATACGTGTAATAACATATATTGTGCCTACGTTTGGACCCAAGATTCTCGTCTTCATCTGGGCTAAGTATGAAACAAGCAACCAATTATAATAGATATTATATGAAGAAAATAAAATATGTAAGCTGGTTGCCAATCATGTGTTTTTAGAGGACATATTATTTTTATAGTGCACTGTTATGGAATTTCTATCTAGAGATGTAACAATGGATTGTTAATCAATTGTTATTTTTAGCTATTATAGTTTTTGTATAATTGATATCTATTAGATGGTTGTATATTTGTATTAACAAAAGTATATGAATAAAACTTTTGAATTGGACATTAAAATATGTAAAAATAAAGATAAGGATGGCAAGAAAATGTTAGAGTAATAAAATAGATAAATAAAAAATAATGAAAAGTGATAAAATTAGGAAAGTAATTTAAATCAAAAATCTACGCGTCTAATACACTATAACACACATAACAAAATGCGTAGATTTTTTATTTATATAACTTTCCTAATTTTTACATCCCCATGATCTTATTATTTTTTTTATATTACTCTAACATTTTCTTGTCATCCATATCTTTATTTTTAAATATTTTAATATCTGATTCATAAGTTTTATTCATATTTTTTGTTCTGTAATTATTAATTAATTTTCATATATGTATTTTCTTTTTTTTCCTTCATTTAATTTCATTCATTGCTATCTAGGTTCATAATAAGCTAAATGAAGACCTGATATTGTAGGTGTTTTTTTTTTATTTGAGCGCACCCAAAAAAACCATTTCCATCAAACATACGTACAGATTTGTGCATAAGTTCCTGGCAATCCCGTACCGAAATCACTCAGTATTCAAAGTTTTATTAACTCCTTTACAAATTGAAGAATCTTAAAAAATCAATAGCCATTTTGAGGTTCAAACATGTGCCTTTCAGAACCAACAACTTTTCCAAAAGAAAAACAAAAAAAAACTGGTAATTAAAGAAATATGTCTTCAAAACATTTTTTTTAAGTAAATATTTTGCCATATGTTTGAGCAAACATTTTTTATTAGAAGATGTATAAAAATTAGAAGATGTACAGTGTTGTTACTTATGTGAGGAAATTAAATTATTTAGCCTAAAAATAAGAAATATGAAAAAAATCTAGAAAGAAATACAGGGGATTAGTAGACACTCATTTTTTTTTATAGTTTCTGACAGAATTGGCTTAAATTCATCTGATATAATAGATAAAAGAAATGCGGATAAAATTTGTTTAGTCGAAATTTCGAATACAGATAATTGTATATTCCGTAATCAACAAATCACCTTGTCAACAAATAACGAATAATTTTAATTTATTTGTCATATGCTATCTCAGAGAAACACCTGAAAATTGCGTTTTCAATTGATAAAACTAATTTGATAAATATCACATGCGATCACAGGATTTATTCTTCAGATAATAATTTCAATTATCACTGATCATAGTTTTTTTTTTTTTTTTCAATATTTTATTTATTTATTTATTTTTTTATACAAGAAACACTTTTATATCGGTGTGTATTAAATGATTAATTAAATAATATGTATGATGTCAAATATTAATAATAATTTAAAAAATGATTTTTATATCTCAAAATATAACGACATTTTAATGTCTTAAATATGTATAAATAATTTTGAAGGCAAATCATGTATAATACTAGGTTTTTTATTCCAGCATTAGTATTTCATTTCCTTAAATGTTCCTTAAATGTTCATTATTTATTAAAAAATATTTAAAAGGATAAAGTTTGTGCTCACCTGTAAAATTATGAAAAGTGTACCCTTTCTGAGCCAAACGAATCAATTCTCAATGCGAGAGAAAGTTTAACCGCGGTTTGAATACCATTGGTTGCGTTTATAAACAAAACGTGGGATGGAGTATAAACTATTCAAATAGGGATGCTTCTGTTTAAACGGTTAGACATTCAGTGATTTATTTAGTGTATCAGAAAAACGTGTTCCATGGCATACAATACCATGGCATACAACTAATTGATCAATCCTTTACCAATACATTTTCTTTTCAAACATTTTAATTCTCAAATAAATAATATTTGCTACAGGTGAAAATTGGAGAATAAATGAGGACCTTAGAAGACGAAGAGTCTTAAGGTGCCTTTACACTGTGCGAACCTCACCTTCGAACAGTTAATCCCTGAACCTTGCCGTACCACAGTGGGACGAATGGACAATCTAGGAGGAAAAAAATCTAGCTCAATGAAATCGTTATGGCAGCCCGATTAAAATAAACATTTAAGTCGAAATAAGCTAAAATAAAATCACTCTTTTAACGAAAACTAAGAAAATAGTGTATTTTACAAAACTTAAAACAATACAGGACAGGTATTCTTATTGTAAAGCTCAATTCTGAAAACAATATTTGGCATTGCTAATGACATATTTTGTCATTGTCAGTACCTACATGCTGTTATCATCTGAAGAGACTTCATCTTCTCCAGAAGAATCATCCGTGGACGAGATGCTCGAATCATTGCTACCTTGACTTTTTAAAAGGTTTGCTGCGATAATATCTGTAAGAGGTAAAGTTTTTTTTATTTTTTCTTGGCTTTTGTCGGAAGGAATTAATCAAAGGGTCCGACGTTAAAAGTAGCATCGAAATCAAATCTCTATTGGTAGCTCTGCGTGAAAACTTTCTTGTAGACGATTCTCGAAACCTTCTTAAGTCCTTGTGCTTCTTCTGAGAGCATTCCGATAGGCAAAATGCAGTTCCTGATTATTTCGGTGCTGTGAACAATTAGCTTATGGACAGTAGGAGACATGTAGTACCAGGAATATAAATTTAGATATCAGCCTCTTGTCTCCTGAACATATGTACTGTAATGGTCCACATTAATCTCATATCCAGAAGATAAGGTACTTAAAATAATATAAAATCTCTTCAGAAGATCAACATTTAACCCAGTTAGGGATGCACTAAGAACATGATTTTTGACAAATCGTCTTGCTGTATTTCCGTCATTAGTGTTTCCTAAACCAGGTTTCGGTCGATTAATTATGAGATCATTTCTTCCTTAAATTTCAGTTGGATTTGCATTTTCCTTTTTTTTATTTCAATTATATATTCGTAATTTCTAATTGCCCATTTCCTTATATTCAGTATGTAACTGATATTCATAAAACACTCAAGTGACCTGATCCAGGCATGCAAAGGTGCTATTCCAAAGTCATAATTATCTTTTCTAATTGAAGACAAGACAGGAAGATCGTTCATAGCTATCGGAGTAGCTCCACATATATAACAAGACTGACTTGACTTCGTTTCAGTTAAAGCATTGATAGTTTTACCACTAACCATAGTCAGCAAAAATGTATAATTTACAATTTACAATCTCTTTGTTGTATACAATAACCTTTGTTGGTTCCAATGATTCTATTTGATTTTTGATTTTTTCACTTTCTGCTCTAGTTAACTCTGCCGTCTTTTTTGAGTACATAAGCGTAAAAGGTCTACAATTTCGTGTAGAAGATGGAAATAAATTATTCCATATTACATTATTTTTATTCTCTAAGTCACACATTTTTATGGGTACAAACGAATAGGCAAACAAGTACTCATCATCAGTACTGCTATCATTAAATTTTTGTTTATACCTACTGTGACCACTGCTACCATCACAGCCCCATTCACAAATCAAACGAAAGTTGGTAACTGTTGAAGCAAGGTTTTGCATCACCTCTTTTAGAGCTAAAACAAGTCTCTGAGTTGTAAGGTTTACAATACTTTGTTCTTTTATTGTAGCGACTGTTTCAGTAACAGTTATATCACACGACGAGGGATAACAATCATTCTTAGCTTTTGATACTTGATAGTATGAGGGATAAATTTCATGGCCCTTTCTTAGAGCTAGCTTCCTAGATAAATTATATGTGTCCTTGGTCAATTTGCAATCTATTATGAAAGCAAGGGCCTCCTCGTTTGAAAAAGATCGTTTAGTATTAGTATCTAATCTATTTTTTACTTTCACTTACCTATATATGAAATATATAGTAAGTGGAAGTATTGCGATCGTGAAAATTTTCGACTTCCGGTTTTCAACGGAAATACACGTTTTGGGGTCCCCTGAGTCGAAATGACCAAGTCCCGCGAAATGGTCTGTGTGTGTGTGTGTGTGTGTGTGTGTGTGTCTGTGTGTCTGTGTGTCTGTGTGTGAACAGACTAGCTCAAAAACTATAAACCGTGCGATCATGAAATTAGGTATTTAGTGTAGGTATATGCCCGCGATGTGACAGCATAAATTTCATCAAAATTACTTAAAGGGAGGGGGTACTTTACTTAATAACTTTTTAGGTTTTTTTCGATTTTCTCAAAAACGGCTCTAACGATTTTGATTAAACTGAGTATTTTATGTACTTATGTGCCCGAGATATGACTGTAAAAATTTCATCAAAATTGATTAACCGGAGGGGGGACATTACTTAATAAATTTTGTAACATTTTCACGTGTTTTTTTTAATTTACTCTAAATCGGCTTTAACGATTTTGATCAAACTGGGTATTTGATGTATGTACACGCCCGAGAAATGACTGTTAAAATTTCATCAAAATTGATTAACCGGAGGGGGGACTTTACTTAATAAATTTTGTATCATTTTCACGTGTTTTTTTTATTTACTCAAAAAAGGCTTTGAAGATTTTGATCAAACTGGGTATTTGATGTATTTATATGCCCGAGATATGATTGTTAAAATTTCATCAAAATTGATTAACCGTAGGGGGGACTTTACTTAATAAATTTTGTATCATTTTCACGTGTTTTTTTTTATTTACTCTAAATCGGCTTTAACGATTTTGATCAAACTGGGTATTTGATGTATGTACATGCCCGAGATATGACTGTTAAAATTTCATCAAAATTGATTAACCGGAGGGGGGACTTTACTTAATAAATTTTGTATCATTTTCACGTGTTTTTTTTATTTACTCAAAAACGGCTTTGAAGATTTTGATCAAACTGGGTATTTGATGTATTTATATGCCCGAGATATGATTGTTAAAATTTCATCAAAATTCATTAACCGGAGGGGGGACTTTACTTAATAAATTTTGTATCATTTTCACGTGTTTTTTTTATTTACTCAAAAAACGGCTTTAACGATTAACAAAAATAAGATATGATTGTAGAAAAATTTGTGAATTTGGGAAATGATATTTAGCAAAACACGTCAATTTCTAATCTAAGTAAGTTGGTAAGTTAAAGTTGTGTGTTGCGCGCACGCACCAGATTTTTTTTTTATTTGAGTTGCAATCTCGGGAGGAGATTGAGCAATTTATCTGATAAAATTTGCAGCATCCCGCTTTCCTGACTTCCTAACTGATACCTCTGCTGCGAACGCTAATTCTTCTGTAGTCCGAGACTCTTTTAGAAGGGCGACCAACATTGGCTGATACATGATGTGACTCAGTTTCTTCACACAAGCACTCAAATGATAAAATGTTGTCAAGCCAGTCATTGTTTTTCGTGAAAATTATGTTTAAATATCTTCCAGCCTTTTGTCATTTCGTTTTAATTTTGGCAACTGCAAATTTTAGATGACTCTTCAACGCAGCTGAAGACGATGGAAGAATATTATCTAATTTGAACTGCTGTGATATATTAAAATATATGGAATCCATACCTTTGGAATTTCGCCTAATATTAAATAGCTCCCTTCGTGGAATTGAAATTTCTTTTCCTGGAAAGCAAATTAGCAAATGAAGGCAGATAATTTTTTCATATTTATTTAATATAACATCTAAGAAACCTCTAACATAAATTTCGCAGAGGTACTTTGGGGTACTTTTTAGTAATAGATCTTTGAAGATTAAAAATGCCTTACATTAAAACATATTAAAAAAAATATATATAAAATGGGTCAAATTATTGGAAAATGGTTTGGAGAATAGCTTACTTGTATGACGGCGGTCTATATTCACTAATTAAAAAATAATAATGAAAAAATATCTGTACGATGATATACAATTTTCAATTGAAAAAAGTGATAGTTTCAACAAAATTAACCTGTAGAGTCAGATACTGTTTACATCATTGTTTTTCTTTCGGAATTCACCTGCTAAAAACAAAAGAACCTCTAATACTGTTCTAAAAACATCATTCGTTTACACTTAGGACAAAGGTTTCATCAATTTCGATCATGCCTTTTTTCCACCTAGATTGGTCATTCGTCCACTGTGCGTACCCGGGTTCAACGAACAGATATTTACACTGAAACGTGAAGTCGAGCGAACAATAATGTCTGGTGAGACCTTAATACCTTAATTTTCATTACAATGACGGCTGACTAGGAACTTGCGCTGTTCTGACTTTTACTCTAACTTATTATGGAAAACGCGACGCACATAGGGGTATTTGACAGGTCTAGCAGGCCAAAAATCAGTTTCACAAAATGCAGCGGAGGTGGGAAAAACCTATTGAATGTTCAATTAGAATAGTTAGGGATTCAAGTCAAAGCCATATATCCCTTCTCTAGTTGAAAGGATTAGAGAAAAAACAGTTTAAACTGGTCTGTTTTCTTTTGTTTCGCATCTAAAGTAACTTTGTGAGTGCATAGTTAAGTGCTACTTGTAAGCGATAAAATTGTTTTTAGACTTTCTCATTATGAATTGTGAAAGACCAGGTATGTATCTATGTTAGAGTAAAAGTTAATGCAATTTTAATATGCACAGGTGTTCGCACCTGGTATCCAAGAACCACTGAGCGAAATTTTGAGTATTTAGGACAAACGGTATAGATTTCTATAAAGAACAAATAAACAAACAAACAAACAGAATTTCATCTGTATTTATATAGATTTATATATACTGTATTTATTTTTATTAAATATAGAAACTTGTCGATATAAATGTTATGGGTATAGTTGCTGTTAAAAGTATTGGAGCAATCACCAGGACAATCCGTCATATAACATTTATTACTTCACCTACAACGTTTCGGCTATGTCGCCATTTTTAAGTCTCAATCTGAATAAAGATTTAATTAACCCAGCTTTTTTAAACAATGCCTTCATCAACCCAATATATAACTTCTTTTTTATGAATATATATAATAAAGAAGTTTTATTTTGGGTTGATGAAGGCATTGTTTAAAAAAAATAAATAAAAAAGCTGGATTAATTAAATTTTTATTCATATTGAGACTAGAAAATGGCGACATAGCCGAAACGTTGTAGATGAAGTAATAAATGTTATATGTGAGATTGTCCTGGTGATTGCTCCAATACTGTTAACAGCAACTATACCCATAATATAAATATCCCAGGAGGTTAAGTAATCAATTATATATTGGATATAATTAAGAAGATGTAAATGTTGATTAAAAGCTGTTAGAAACTTAAAGTTTGGTTTAAGTTTCTAACAGCTTCCTCATTTGCGCTGCAAAACCAGACCAAGTTGATGGGATTGATTATTATTGGAAGATTAATACCATATTTCAAAAATCTGGTGCGTGCGCGCAACACACAACTTTCACTTACCAACTTACTCAGATCAGAAATTAATGATTTTTGTTAATTGCCACTTCTCAAATGAACAGAACGGCTTTAATTATGAACAATGGTCTTTCATTAAAGGCGTACTCCGCATGCGTGGGCTCAACAAGTTTTTTGAGTTGACAGAATATTTTTCTTTTTTTCTCCTCTTTATGTTTTCTTTATTTTTATCATATCTCATATTTAGCCATTTCTTATTTATAGGCCAAACGAAAGACAGTTAATTTCTCCATATGAACCAAAACAAAGGTACTTTATAGGAAACAAAAAAGGCCCCTACCCCAAAATAAAGCCCCCTCAGAACATTTTAATAATGATAAAGCTTACCTGATATTAAAGAACACCTAATTTTCATTAAACATGACGAATTTGATAAAAATCGTTAAAACCGTTTTTGAGATCATCTAAAAAAAGGTAAAAATTGGAAAAAAAATTATAAAATAAAGTGCCCCCTCTGTTTGACCAATTTTGATGAATGTTGGCTATCACATCTTTGGCATGTACATAGATCAAATGCCCAGTTTGATCAAACTCGTTAAAGCCTTTTTTGAGTAATTAAAAAAAAACACGTGAAAATGATACAAAATTTATTAAGTAAAGTCCCCCGGGGCCCGGTGTGGCTGTGTGGTAAAGCGCCGTACTCCCATGCCGGAGCTGCGGGTTCGAGTCCCGCCCTGGGTGGTGCTTTTCACCACTGCTTTTCACCTGTCAAATACCCCTCTGTGTGACGTCAGAAAAATGCTGAAAGAAGGTCTAGAAGATTGTCTTAGCTAACACATAAGCGACACTAGCGCTATCCCCGAACACACAGGCGAACGGATAAAGTATCGGTTCGAGTTTGTGTCTTATTCAGACTTGTCGAACAGTGTTCGGTATAGGTTGTTGTGAAGTTCGTAAAGGCACCTTAACGCGTTTGCCCAATAGGCCACTATACCTGATTGAGATTTTAGAATTAAAAAAAATTTAATCTTTCTGTTTTTCATTTATTCATTTGAAACAGGTCAGAATTTCCTTTACCGCTTTACAAACAGAATTTCATCTTTATTTATATAGATAGCTGTATATCCCAGTTTCACACGGAAAATTTCATTTTTCTAAAGAAACGGTCGATTTCGTAAAAAAAATATTGTAAAGTGAGATCATTATGATTTTTATAACAATAAAGAATATCAGCTGAAGATCGGCTGAAGTTATGCAATTTTAATATTGACAGGTGTTGTCACCTGGTATCAAAGAACCACTGAGCGAAATTTGGAGAATAAAGGATATCAGCTGAAGATCGGCTGAAGTTATGCAATTTTAATATGGACAGGTGTTCGCACCTGATCTGAAAAAACCACTGAGCGAAATTTGGCGAATAAAGAATATCAGCTGAAGATTGGGTGAAGTTATGCAATTTTAATATGGACAGGTGTTCGCACCTGGTCTGAAAGAACCACTGAGCGAAATTTGGAGAATAATGAATATCAGCTGAAGATCGGCTGAAGTAATGCAATTTTAATATGGACAGGTGTTCGCACCTGGTATCAAAGAACCACTGAGCGAAATTTGGAGAATTTAGGACAAACGGTATGGATTTCTATAAAGAACAAATAAACAAACAAACAAACAGAATGTCATCTTTATTTATTTATTTATTTATTTATTTACAGGTGCATCTACCCATGATGGGTCATTAGCACGAATACATGGTTTTTTTTATACAACTTTAGTATTTTTATGAGGTTTTACATGGTTAGAAGTATCTTGATATAATTACAAAGAGTTCTATTTCACAGAAGTTCTAGAAGTTTCTACAGGATGTTCTAGATAAGGTGATAGTACTGTGTTCTTTTTAAAAACTTAATCAAGTTTTCAACTGCAGTGTCTGTGTCGCCAAGTGCGATGTCCAGGCTGCTGCTAATGCTGCACTCCTTCCTTGCGTCCTTAAGATCCTCGCAGTCCAGTAGAATGTGTTTGACGGTGAGTCGTACCTTGCAGGTTTTACAGGTCGGAGGGTACAGTCCCTTTAGGAGATAAGTATGCGTTATGGAGGTATGTCCGTGACGCATCCTTGCCAAGACAACTTCTTCGCGTCTGTTTCTCCTCTCTGCAGTTTTCCAGAACGCGGGACTATCTTTGATTTTTACAAAGTTGTTGCTCCTATTTCTCCACTCATTAGTCCACATTTCGTATATTTTTTTCTTGACGTAATTCCTCCAGTCTAGGGGGGTAGTCTTGTTGATGTACTTCGCTTCGGATGCAGGATCCGTTCTAGCGGCATTCGCAGCCCTGTCTGCTTCCTCGTTTCTTCTAATGCCCGTGTGAGATGGGACCCACAAGAAGGTTATAACTTTCCCAGAGAGCATGCATTCTCTCTGAAGTAGTTGAATTTTCGTCACTAATATGTCTTTTGATTTCTTGTTTTCTAAAGACTTCAAAGAGCTTAATGAATCTGAAACTATCAGATGCCATTGGTGTTGGTGTTTTGATATGAGGGTGAGGGCTTTGAAGATTGAATAAAGTTCTCCGGTGTACACACTATTTGATTGAGGTATGGTGAAATTCAGGCAAGTGGAGTCCGTGACTATTGCACATCCAACTAGTGAATTTAATTTTGAAGCATCGGTAAACCATAGGCAGTGGTCGGAGTAAAGTTCTTCTCGTTCTTTGAAAATTTGTTGGAATACATGTGGAGGTGTTGTGGGCTTCAAAAATTTTGATAAACTGTAATCAATGTAATTTTCTGGTTGTATCCAATATGGTGCCGAATTATTTGGGATTTTAAAAAATTTAGGAAACGTTATTTTCAACTCATTGGTTAGTTTTTTGACTCTGTTGATGAAACATTTGCATAAGGGGTTATGTTCTTCGTTTGTAATTGAATGCCACGTAAGTTCTGATGCGATGAGATCTTTTCTTGCCATCAATGTGCCAGCATATGCCAAAACTAAATATTTCCTTCTTGTCTCCAAAGAGGGCTCCCCACTCTCTATGTACAAACTTTCTACTGGCGTGGTCCTGTGTGCACCTGTGCAGAGACGAAGTCCTTGGTTGTGTATTGGATCCAAGTGTTTCAAGGTTGAGGCACTTGCCGAGTTGAAAGCAACTGCCCCATAATCCATGATAGGTCTAATCAGAGTACGGTAAATCATTAATAGTGTTCGCCTGTCAGATCCCCACTGAGTGTTGGCCAGAATTTTTAGTAGATTTAGGCCTTTTTGGCATTTTAACTTTACATGATGTATTTGATGAGACCAAGTTAACTTTTTATCAAAGTATATCCCGAGGAATTTAATTGTATCTGTATAAATAATAGGCTGTTTTAATAGATTCAATGTTGGATTTTTTTGGCATTTTGTTTTTTTGCAAAAATGAACAGCCAGTGTTTTTGTACTTGAGAAACTGAAACCTGTGGTTTTCGACCATTCTTCAAGGTTATTCAATGCTTTTTGTAGCTTCCATTCAATATATTCGAGGGACCTGTTTCTTATATAAATTGCAAAATCATCAGCAAATATGGAGCAGTTAACTTCATTAGGTGTTGTATTTGCAATGCTATTTATGGCTATCAAGAATAATGTTACGCTCAGGGGAGACCCTTGGGGTGTGCCGTTTTCTTGTAAGAACGTTTGAGAGAGGTTAGGTCCTACTTTCACTCGGAATGTTCTGTCTTTTAGGAAGTTGTTAACGAATGTTAATAGTCGTCCTGTGAGGCCAACCTGTGAAAGTGTCCTGACCACATTATATCGCCACATAGTGTCATATGCCTTTTGGATGTCAAAGAAGACAGCAACTAAGTGCTCTTTATTTGAAAATGCAGTTTGAATTTCATTTTCAAGCTTCATTATCTGGTCGATGGCAGATCGGTTCCTTCTAAAGCCACATTGAGAAGTTGAGAAGAAGTTTTTAGAGTCTAAGTAATGGGTTAGTCTATCATTTACCATTTTTTCGATAATTTTCGAAGTGCATGAAAGAAGAGATATTGGCCGGAAGTTATTAATTTGTATATCTTTGGGGTTTTTCTTGATCGGAATAACTATTGCCTTTCTCCATGATTCTGGGAAGATACCTGTTGTCCAAAGTCTGTTATAAATAGAAAGAAGAAATAATTGAGCATTTAAAGGTAGCTTTTTCAGAAATATATATGGAATTTGATCGGGACCTGCAGTTGATTTATCTTTGCATTTGTCCAGAGTATCTTTCATTTCTGCTAGGCTAAATGGTTGGTTGTAAATTTCAGAATCTTCTGTGTCGAATTGGATGGTGTCTTTCTCTTTGGTTATTTTGTATTGCAAGAAGTCTGGGTTGTAATTGTTTGTTTTCGACATTGAGGAGAAATGCGAGCCTAAACTTTGAGCAATTTTGGATGGATCATTAATGATTCGGCTCTCGGCCTGAATTGCAGAAATGTGCTCATATTTGGTGGATCCTTGTATTGCATTCGTTTTCCTCCAAACTTCTTTTATGGTGCAATTACTGTTGATAGAACTGATATAGTTTGTCCAGGAGTTTTTTTTGCTTGCCCTCAATACCTTTTTTGCGATTGATCTCTTTTTTTTAAATTCGTTCAAGTCTTCTGGTGATTTAGTTTTTTTGAATTTATTTAGTGCCCTTTTTTTATTCGTTATTGCGATGCGGCACTCTTCATTCCACCAAGGGACCATTCGTCTATCTTTAAAAGTTATTGTTTTTGGAATACTTTTCTCTGCAGCATCAAGGATTTTTAGGTTGAGGAAAGAAATATTTTCCTCCACCTCTGTGGCCATTTCTTTTTTCCTTTCTATTTCCTTTTCCAGCAGGCATGAAAATTTTTCCCAGTCGGCCCTTTTGAAAGACCACCTCGGTATTTCATTTGACTTGTTGGTGAAGTTATCATCGAGTGTAATGGTAATCGGGTAGTGATCGCTTCCATACAAAGTGTCTTTTATACTCCATTGAACTCTATGATAAATTCTAGTATCAACAAAAGATAAATCAATCGCAGAGAGTGAACCATTCGTACAGAAATGAGTTGGGGATCCATCGTTAATAAGAATGAGAAAGTTATTAGCGTTAATAAACTTCTCAATTTCAGCCCCCCTGTTTTTATAATCAGACAATGTAGAGCCCCACAATGTGCTGTGCCCATTCAGGTCCCCAACAAGGATTACAGGTCTAGGGAGTTGATCCACTATGGTTTGAAGATCATTCGCTGTAAAATCTCTATTCGGTGGTATGTAAATATTACAAACTGAAATCGGTTCTGGATAGTAAATTTTTGTGGCTAGAACTTCATGGATAGATTTAATGTTTATTTCTTCCGAGTAAACATCTTTTTTAATTATTGTAGCTACTCCACCCCAAGCGGCCTTACCATCAGATCTATCTTTTCGATAGACGTTGTAGTTTTTCATGTCGAATCTCTGGGATTTCAAAAGGTGTGTTTCTTGCAAACAAAAACAGGTTGGGTTCTCTTCTGATAGTAACAATTTAAAATATTCGAAACGTTTGAAAAGTCCGTTACAGTTCCATTGTGCGATTAATGTTTTGGTAGATTTGACCATCATCAGATAAACATAAAAAATAAAAATAAAAGAGAAAAAAAATACTGAAGCATGAAAAACAATTGGTTAGACTAATTAATCAGAGCTATCTTCAGTATTTATGGTGTTATCTGTAGAGTCCCACTGTCTCTTGAGAAGCTTTGATATTTTTATCTTAGAGCGCCGATTTGTAACCAGGTTTCTGGTGTCAGCCAACATGGCCCTCAGGCCTTCTATATTATCTGTAAATTCATGCACTAGATTGTTCAGATCTTTCGTGTCAGAAGCCATATCGATTAATTTTATTAAATCTTCAAATGAAATAGGGTATTTGTGACTGTTCTCATCGATGGATTTTCTGGCTTCTTCGAGGTTAATTTTAGTATTTTTAACGGTCTTTTTTATTTTTTTGGATTTTTTGCTAGCTGATTGTATTGCTTCCATAGGTGGAAATTCTTCAAAATTAACAATATTTTCTGAATCATTATTGGTGTCTAGCATTAGATTTATTTCCATGGTAGATACTGTAGAAGGAGGAGGGCTAGGGTGGCACCTTTTTATGCCAGAAACCACTGCAGGAGATGATAATGAATTTTTGCTGTTATCAACAGCTGTTTCTTTATTGCAATAAGGCTCGGCAGTGACAGCTTTGTTGTGGTCAGCATCACCATGGTTACCAGAGTTCCGTTTCTCAGCCTCGTCGCCTTTAATGTTTACATTTGCTTCTGTTGATGCTAATTGGTTGTCATGGTGACAGGCTGGGGTTGGCTGTACTGTAATACTGGGTAAAGACTGGTTAGGTGTATCGAGCAAGGAGCGATTGGAGATTATTGGTTCACTCTTTTGATTAATATCTGTGTTAAAATGAATCAATAATCCTTCTCCCTCTTGGGTCTGTATTTCTTGAATGTCATTGTCATTTTCTGGACAGTCAGTGGATATGTGGCCCGGTTGCTTGCAAATAAAGCACGTCACAATATCTTCGCTTAAGAAAATGCGATATGATACGTTCTCGTGCTTTATTATTAAAGAAGAAGGCAGTTTGTTAAGGTCTTCAGGTGGGATATAAACCTGTCGTCTAAAACTCAGGACATGGGCCAATCTTGGGTCCTGGTACCCAGCCCTAAGAAAATGCATAGGGGAGACTAATCTTAAACCTAAGCTTTTCAGTTCTTTTTCAATGATCTCATGCGGTATTGAAGGGCAAGCATTCGAAATAATTATCCTTTTTGCCGGATTTACAAGACGTTTTATTAATATTTCTTTATTATCTATGTTAATGGATTTATGGTTCTTTAGGAGGTTATCTACTGCCTCTTTGTTACTAAAATGAATGCAAAATCTAGAGTTTGAGATTCTTGAAGTGTAACGGATGTATTTTGGGTCAATTAATGCTGCAATTTTCAATACATAATCTTTCTGTTTAATACCAGGGTAGGTGTGTAATATAATAGCGTTTTCTCGTTTTGAAAACCGTTCCGTAGCGGTGGCTTTGGCATAGCTGGTTGTAGCTTCTGTTAGGTTAGGGTTGGATGTGGCTTTAAAACTGATACTTTTTTGTACATTTGCCGTGTCTGTTTGCTTTATATTTGTTCGATTCATGGTGCTGAGTTTGGCTGTAGACATCTTTTTATGTCGCTACAGAGCCTAGAGCTCTGGGCAACTAAATAGGGCGTCTAGCCCACCAACCTTTCACACAAATGACAACTGTCTGTTATTTTATGGAACACGCGCACACAAATTGTCTAAAAAACACAAAACAGAGCAACTTTTTGCATAAAAAACTCATAAAAATAACAAAAACTGTCAGACTGACCTGAAGTGTGGCTTCTTCGAAGAGGTCCCAAACAGCTGATCTCTTTTTCCTTTATTTATATAGATTTATCGATTTATGATAAAACTGTAACACATATACTAGTAATTATGAATACATGGAAGAAACCAAGAGGCAATCGAGTACTGAATATCGAAGCGGTTGATGATGATGAAGTTACTGTTGGGATAAGGGAGGGGGCGGTGGGGGGAGGGGACAGAGGGTGGCAAAGCACTCGCACTGAGGAAATTGAATCTACCTGTTACCTGAGCTTAATGAGAACCCTCATCGCTCCGGCCTCTTCCTAGCTAAAATCTCCTTGCCTACCAACTGCGTAGCCGATATTTAAATATATATATTAAAAGGATCTTAGAAATTAATCCACCCAGGTCCCAAATGATGTATGTAACTATTAAACAATCGAGCCGATAATTGATAGCCACAAATAAGTTGAGAGAGACAGATCAGGTAGCCAGAAAAGCAATAACCGATGACATTCCATCTCTTTGGTTTCCTGCCGAAGACTATATTTCCCTCATTAAACAGAAAATAATGATAAAATGGGAACAAATTTGGTTTCGGTTAACATAAAATAAACTCAATTTCATAATAAACTATACCTAATTATTGGTTTTGAGCTGTTCTGTTCTCGCACAGAGACTTTTGAGAGGGACTTGGTTATTTGGACTCTATCCAAAGTACATAAAGTACAGGTACCTACTTTAGGAAATGTATCGTATCGAAAGGAGGATGAATATCTTAGTGACAACTTAACGCCCTTAGCTGGTTGTAGCACATACAGGGTTTTCTTTAGTAACATAAAGTGCTTTTGCTCTCTGCTGTAGTGATGTAAAAAGTATCGATAGTAGTATCGTGTGTGTGTGTGGGAACAGACTAGCTCAAAAACTATCATAGGAACTTGAAATTGGGTATTTGGTATATGTATATGCACGTGATCTAACAGCAAAAACTTCATCAAAATTGGTCAAACGGAAGGGGTACATTATTTCATAACTGCTTTTCCTTTTTTAAGTTTTATTTTTTATTTTCTCAATAAGGGCTCGAACGATATTGATAAAACTGGGTATTTGATGTATGTATATGCCCGAGATGTAACAGCAAACATTTCATCAAAATTGATCAAACGGAGGGGGCACTTTATTTCATAACTTTTTTTCCCATTTTTACATTTTTTTTTCGATTTTCGCAAAAATAGCTTTAACTATTTTGATTAAACTCGTATTGTTTAATGAGAATCAAGTATTCTTTAATATCAGGTAAACTTCATCATTATTCAAACTTTCTGAGGGGGCAAAAATGGGTAAGGGGCCTTTTTTGTTTTCCTATAAAGTACCTTTGTTTTTGTTCATATGGAAAAATTATCTCAAGTCTCACGTTTCGCCTAAAAACAAGAAATGGCTAAATATGAAATATGTAAAAATCAAGTTAACATATTGAGGAGAAAAAAAGAAAAATATTCCGTTAACTCATAAAACAAGTTGAGCCCACGCATGCGCGGTACGCGGTAATGACAGACGACTGCTTATAACTAAAGATGTTCTGTTCATTTAATAGAAATTATTTGGTGCATGGCAGCTATATGAAGTTTTTAAAAACCATATAGAGAATTATAAAATCAGACGACTTGGAGTATTATGCTAGCACTGCCAAATTAATTCAAGTAAAAACTTTTATTTAATAATAAAAAAAAATAGTGTACTTAAGAGCAAATACAATAAAATTAATGAGCAAATTATGTGACTTTGAGAAATGGCATTTAATGGAAACGTAAATGAAAACATGCATTATAGCCAGGCACATACACGCTTCGAATATATACTTAAAAATGTGTTCTGATCATAAATGAGATTTATGATATGCTATGATATGATGATGATATGAAGATGATTTATGATATGATATGCTACACTATTTTTTATTTTAAGATGAAATCAAATTCTTGATTTTGATCAAATATTCCAAGCAAATAATACATCCGAAATGATAACTAATACACTAGAGGAAAAATAAAAGTTGGCAATATTAAGCAATTGTCCCCCCAGCAATCCTAAGAGACCTCACATAAACGTGAACGAGAGATGAAAAGAAGGTGATGCGGAGACCACTTCTGCTTATTGCCGAGGGGATGAACCCCCCTCTTTCGTGGTATTATTCAGAACGAAGGAAGTTGGTCGGGTATATCAGGACTTCTTGGGGCGCCCGCAGCCTGAAGAGAGCTCCTAGTAAACATGAAATAAAGTTTTATCTTCCCATCCTGGGTTCATGGTCCTCTTAAGTGAGTTGACCCTCGCCGAGTCACAGCCCCACGATCAACCCCCAGACTATAGGGGTTCTTCTTCATTCCCCTGTTATAGCAGTATATTACTATAAACCTTAATATTTCGAATATTTTAGTAAAAAAAAAAACTTCAACGATGTTTGTCCTGGATAAAATCCGAAACTACTCAAACCAATGCTGATAAAATTTTGCTCATTGTGCTTAGTTTTGTCGAAGTTAAATTATAGCTTAGTTTTTATCTCGATCATTGATCTCCATATTTTTTTTTTATTGCAATTTAAATGTTTATTATACTAAATTCTATAAGTTTCCAACAGACGGCGGACTAAATTAATTTATTAACACTTCATTTTTTTTTTTATATCCATGATAGCTAAGTATCCAGTAGTTGGAAAATGCGTGTTTTCCCATGGGCAATTATATGTCGCCTGTTCACGTGTGCGATAACCATCGAATCTATTTGTGTTAGCAAAAGACAGGTTAAACAAAAACATTGTGCACCAATTAGCACTTCAATTGATTGAAATTGTGAGTTGTATTATTTAAAAACAAAATTAAATTATTATTATAAATAGTTATGAATTAACGTTATCTACTGGGCCATTCCACGTCAAATCTACACAAAAATATATCATTTGCACATCACTATCTCAGATTTTCTTGAAATTTGGTTCATGTGTACTACTTGTATCTACTAGAACAAATGTGAAACACTACTGAGATGTGTCTAACCTTTTTTGAATTATTGGTCTCTAAAGCCCTCAAAAATAGGTTCAGAAACAGAAAATATCACGATTAAAAATAGCTGTAAATCGTTTCCAAATTTGACTAAGACTATGAGATTGGTCCCGTTTTAGAACGAATTTCATGCCGTTTCTTATGATATACAACGATGTATAGGTATAGGCAATATGACCTATTAAAAAAAATATATATGTTAATCTAATCTTTGTTCGTGTTTCTTGTTGGACAAATTTTGTCCAATTTTTGGTTTTTAACGACAAACGTCGATTTTAAATTATTTTATATAAATCTAAACTTTGTTTGTGGGAAACCACGTTTATTTTTTAATTAAATTAATTATTTTATTTTTGAAGAGAAAAGATTGGGCTCAGCCGGGAATCGAACCCGGGTCTCCCGCGTGACATGCGCGGATGCTAACCACTGCACCACAGAGCACGCCCCCCCCCCCACCCCAGGCGGAGCCAATCCTTCGTCTTCACCGATTCCTACTCCCCCGATCTCGCAATTTTTGCGAGTAGTGACGGAAGGTGGACAAATTTTGCCCAATTTTTGTTATTTATTGACAAACGTCAATTTTAAATTATTTTATATTAATCTAAACTTTGTTCGTGGTTCGTGGGTCTCGTTTTAGAACGAATTTCATGCCATTTCATGTGATATATAACAATGTATAGGTTGGTACTAAAGAAATTTTCTTAAAACTAAATGTATAATTTCAATTTCGATTTTCTCAAAAAGATGAGTAGTATTATATCCATTCATACAACAAAATATAAAAGTGGGATAAAAAGAATTTTTTTTTTTAAAAAGTAAATCATACTACCTATACCTATACATTGCCGTAAATCATATGAAATGCCATGGAATCCGCACAATAGTTCTAGTAGATACAAGTAGTATACATGTACCAAATTTTATGATGGTGAGGCTCAAGCCTATGTTGAATTGACATGGTACTTCAAAAACAAAATTCAGTTTTTATGTTTTGAGAATAGTAGTTAATGAATCAATCTTTAATAAATGTCATGGTCAAATATGAGATTAAAAGAAAAATAGCAAAAGATTTAAAGTAATTGAAATAGAACAACAAGATTTCTTCACCTTCGGAGAACTCTTCAGGGGTCCATTAGTTTTGAGAAGAAAAAATGAAAATAGAGCACTTATTTTGAAGAGGAAAGCAATATGTTTTCGGTAGAACAATGAATTTGGACACCGAACCATCTCTGACCATTCCTAACCACTCCGAACCATCTCTGACCATACCTAACCACTCCGAACCATCTCTGACTATACCTAACCACTCCGAACCATTTCTGACCATACCTAACCACTCCAAACCATCTCTGACCATTCCTAAAACACCGAACCATCTCTGACCATACCTAACCATTCCGAACCATCTCTGACCATTCCTAACCACTCCGAACCATCTCTGACCATTTCTGACCATACCTAACCACTCCAACCATCTCTGACCATTACTAACCACTCCGAACAATCTCTGACCATACCTAACCACTCCGAACCATCTCTGACCATTCCTAACTACTCCGAACCATCTTTGACCATACCTAACCACCTCTGACCATTCCTAACCACTCCGAACCATCTCTGACCGTATCTAAACACTCCGAACCATCTCTGATCATACCTAACAACTCCAACCATCTCTGACCATTCCTAACCACTCCTAACCATCTCTGACCATTCCTAACCACTCCGAACCACCACTGACCATTCCTAACCACTACGAACCATCTCTGACCATACCTAAACACTCCGAACCATCTCTGATCATACCTAACAACTCCAACCATCTCTGACCATTCCTAACCACTCCTAACCATCTCTGACCATTCCTTACAACTCCGAACCATCTCTGACCATACCTAACCACCTCTGACCATTCCTAACCACTCCGAACCATCTCTGACCATACCTAACCACTCCGAACCATCTCTGACCATTCCTAACCACTCCGAACCATCTCTGACCATACCTAACCACTCCGAACCATCTCTGACCATACCTAACCACTCCGAACCATCTCTGACCATTCCTGACCACTCCGAACCATCTCTGACCATAGCTAACCACTCCGAACCATCTCTGACCATACCTAACCATTCCGAACCATCTCTGACCATACCTAACCACCTCTGACCATTCCTAACCACTCCGGACCATCTCTGACCATACCTAACCACTCCGAACCATCTCTGACAATTCCTAACCATTCCGAACCACCTCTGACCATACCTAACCATTCCGAACCATCTCTGACCATTCCTAACCACTCCGAACCATCTCTGACCATTTCTGACCATACCTAACCACTCCAACCATCTCTGACCATTCCTAACCACTCCGAACAATCTCTGACCATACCTAACCACTCCGAACCATCTTTGACCATACCTAAACACTCCGAACCATCTCTGATCATACCTAACAACTCCAACCATCTCTGACCATTCCTAAAACACCGAACCATCTCTGACCATACCTAACCATTCCGAACCATCTCTGACCATTCCTAACCACTCCGAACAATCTCTGACCATACCTAACCACTCCGAACCATCTCTGACCATTTCTGACCATACCTAACCACTCCAACCATCTCTGACCATTCCTAACCACTCCGAACAATCTCTGACCATACCTAACCACTCCGAACCATCTTTGACCATACCTAACCATTCCGAACCATCTCTGACCATACCTAACCACCTCTGACCATTCCTAACCACTCCGAACCATCTCTGACCATTTCTGACCATACCTAACCACTCCAACCATCTCTGACCATTCCTAACCACTCCGAACAATCTCTGACCATACCTAACTACTCCGAACCATCTCTGACCATACCTAAACACTCCGAACCATCTCTGACCATACCTAACCATTCCGAACCATCTCTGACCATACCTAACCACCTCTGACCATTTCTGACCATACCTAACCACTCCGAACCATCTCTGACCATTTCTGACCATACCTAACCACTCCAACCATCTCTGACCATTCCTAACCACTCCGAACAATCTCTGACCATTCCTAACCACTCCGAACAATCTCTGACCATACCTAACTACTCCGAACCATCTCTGACCATACCTAAACACTCCGAACCATCTCTGACCATACCTAACCATTCCGAACCATCTCTGACCATACCTAACCACCTCTGACCATTTCTGACCATACCTAACCACTCCAACCATCTCTGACCATTCCTAACCACTCCGAACAATCTCTGACCATACCTAACCACTCCGAACCATCTCTGACCATTCCTAACTACTCCGAACCATCTTTGACCATACCTAACCACCTCTGACCATTCCTAACCACTCCGAACCATCTCTGACCATACCTAAACACTCCGAACCATCTCTGATCATACCTAACAACTCCAACCATCTCTGACCATTCCTAACCACTCCTAACCATCTCTGACCATTCCTAACCACTCCGAACCACCTCTGACCATTCCTAACCACTCCGAACCATCTCTGACCATACCTAAACACTCCGAACCATCTCTGATCATACCTAACAACTCCAACCATCTCTGATCATTCCTAACCACTCCTAACCATCTCTGACCATTCCTTACCACTCCGAACCATCTCTGACCACACCTAACCACCTCTGACCATTCCTAACCACTCCGAACCATCTCTGACCATACCTAACCACTCAGAACCATCTCTGACCATACCTAACCACTCCGAACCATCTCTGACCATTCCTAACCACTCCGAACCATCTCTGACCATACCTAACCACTCCGAACCATCTCTGACCATTCCTAACCATTCCGAACCATCTCTGACCATACCTAACCACCTCTGACCATTCCTAACCACTCCGAACCATCTCTGACCATACCTAACCACTCCGAACCATCTCTGACCATACCTAACCACTCCGAACCATCTCTGACCATTCCTGACCACTCCGAACCATCTCTGACCATAGCTAACCACTCCGAACCATCTCTGACCATACCTAACCATTCCGAACCATCTCTGACCATACCTAACCACCTCTGACCATTCCTAACCACTCCGGACCATCTCTGACCATACCTAACCACTCCGAACCATCTCTGACAATTCCTTACCATTCCGAACCACCTCTGACCATACCTAACCATTCCGAACCATCTCTGACCATTCCTAACCACTCCGAACCATCTCTGACCATTTCTGACCATACCTAACCACTCCAACCATCTCTGACCATTCCTAACCACTCCGAACAATCTCTGACCATACCTAACCACTCCGAACCATCTTTGACCATACCTAAACATTCCGAACCATCTCTGATCATACCTAACAACTCCAACCATCTCTGACCATTCCTAAAACACCGAACCATCTCTGACCATACCTAACCATTCCGAACCATCTCTGACCATTCCTAACCACTCCGAACAATCTCTGACCATACCTAACCACTCCGAACCATCTCTGACCATTTCTGAGCATACCTAACCACTCCAACCATCTCTGACCATTCCTAACCACTCCGAACAATCTCTGACCATACCTAACCACTCCGAACCATCTTTGACCATACCTAACCATTCCGAACCATCTCTGACCATACCTAACCACCTCTGACCATTCCTAACCACTCCGAACCATCTCTGACCATTTCTGACCATACCTAACCACTCCAACCATCTCTGACCTTTCCTAACCACTCCGAACAATCTCTGACCATACCTAACTACTCCGAACCATCTCTGACCATACCTAAACACTCCGAACCATCTCTGACCATACCTAACCATTCCGAACCATCTCTGACCATACCTAACCACCTCTGACCATTCCTAACCACTCCGAACCATCTCTGACCATACCTAACCACTCCGAACCATCTCTGACCATTCCTAACCATTCCGAACCATCTCTGACCATACCTAACCACCTCTGACCATTCCTAACCACTCCGAACCATCTCTGACCATACCTAACCACTCCGAACCATCTCTGACCATTCCTAACCACTCCGAACCATCTCTGACCATACCTAACCACTCCGAACCTTCTCTGACCATAGCTAACCATTCCGAAAAAAAAAATAACTCTCTTAAATTCTTTAACTAACACAGTTAAATAAGGCGTACAGTTCTATTTTAAATCCCGTTTGTTTTTAGGTTAGCTGAAATGTTTAGATCTTTATCAGTGAATTTGGATTTTACTGTATTAAAAAAAATAAGATATAACTAATTTAACATTATAGCTATTGAGCCACAGCAACGCGTCCTGGATAAAATCCGAAACTACGCAACCGATCTTGATAAAATTTGGCTCATTGTGTTTAGTTTAATCGAACTTAAATGATAGCATAGTTTTTATCTCGATTATTATCTCAATATTTGTTTATTGCAAATAAAATATTTATTATACTAAATTCTATAAGTTTCCAACTACGTAGAATATATGGGCCAAAGAGGGAAGAACTGACCGGAGAATTTGAACGCTAAGACAACGCCTAACTGAGTGAACTCTACACGGAATGTATAATTAACGTGAATGTAATTATACGATACTTGTAAAATTGCGAAACTTACGTTGTGAACGAATTTCGACTACATTAATAAGCGCGTTGCCGAATGGACAATATATATTTATAGTTGATACATGTTTCCACGTGAATTTATATATGTATTATATGTGTGTATCTATGTATATATGTATGTACCTATGACTAATAGGTACCTCTGTTGTACGAAAATATAAGTCCTACCCGTACCAGGGCGCAACATAGATTTCAAGGACGTATTTAGTAATGCTTCGCACGGGTCAACTAGTAAATACTAATAAATTATTTCGAAACAAAGAAAAACACAAATAAAAAAAAAACAGAGCAATTTACTCTAAAATCCTCAACAAGGGATAATTCTACTGTTTAAAATGAAGAGAATAAAGTCCCCGGCTTCTTTGATTAGGTTTTCGTTTCTCTAAATAAGAGGGCGGCTTGGGAGAAGTTTAAGACCGCTCGAGTAGCTCCGAGTTGGGGGGGCCATAGAGCCGAGTGCCCTGGGACTTGGGACAATTCGCCCCCCCCCCCTGGTCCCTGCTTAACCTAACGAAACTAATTCCAGATTTTCATTAAGTTAGGAAACGGGGGAGAGGGGGGGGGGGGGTGGTTGCTCTTGCCCCATGACTCCCGCCAAATAATTAATTTCGTCACCCCCCTTGGGTCATCATCGCTAGCACCATCACACCCCTAGTTCTGTAACGGGTGAAATTATTAACTAACAGGTACTAGAAGCAAGCGGTGGCGTACCCACAAATCTGGTAGGGGAGGGAGTAGAATCTTAATAACCATGGATAAAAATGAAAAAAATTATTATTATGTTTGACACAATATTTAAACCAAATTTGTCTACTAAGATATGAATCTAAGCAAAGAAAATAAGTTATGAGTTAACTCTTTGATTACCAAGGGGGGCTCCTTGGAGCCCATTAATATTTATCCCCCCTGTTTTGCACCAAAATTCTTAAATAAAAAAATAAGAAAAACATTTATTAGTAAAGTGCACCTACAGTTTGATCAATTTGATGAAATTTTCACTGTCACATCGTGGGCATATAGATAGATCAAATACCCAATTTGATCAAAATTTTTAGAACCATTTTTTAAAAAATCGAAAAAAAACAACATAAAAATGAGACAAAATTAATTAAATAAAGTGCCGCTCCGTTTGACCAATTATGATGAAATATTTGCTGTCACATCCCGGGCATATACATACACCAAATACCCAATTTCAGGTTCGTAGGGTTTATAGTTATTGAGCTAGTCTGTTCACATACACACACCATTTCGCGGGACTCGGTTTTTTGGACTTAGGGGACCCCAAAATGTGTGTTTCGTTGAAAACCGGAAGTCGAAATTTTTCACGACGCACTACTTTCTTTTACTATATATTTCATATATAGGTAAGGGAAAGTAAAAAATATTGACTGAAATTCCTGATTATAAGTCATCCTGAGATTATTATGTCATTAAATACATATGATGCTTTGCAGAAAAACATTCAAGATTAATGTAAACGTGAATTGAAAATTTTCTGTAACATTTTATACCCAGAAAAATTGCTGAACAAACGAAAAAAAAAGGCTTGTGGGCTCGCTTATATAATTTAATATTATTAAACTATAATTTTTTAAAGGCATTGATAATAAATTTCAAGTAATTAATGACCTGGAAAACAAAATTTTTGAAAAAGTAAATTACTTACATATCTTATATATCATGAATGATGAACTTTAAAACCCGTGAAAATGACATTTCTAATTATCTAGACATCTTTTAAGGATTCGCTCACAACCGGATTTGGGCAATTTTAGACAAACTATTTTCAATGCACCGGATTTTTTTAAGAGACTAAATAACCAATAAATAGTAATAATAATAATGAAGGTTGTTTGATTTATAACATCAACATTACTTGGTCTGTTATAAACTTTATTGAATATGGGCTGGTGTGGTTTGAAGTGGACTGTATGAAGGTAAAATAAGTTTAAATTGAAATAAAATAAGGAAAATAAATGTATTCTTCTAAAGAAAATAATCTCTTGGGGTGGGCCTGAAGGGTTTCACATTATTGTTAGTGGTTAGTTTTAAATTAGGAAAATATAGTGACATTGTGATTTAAATAAAGATGAGATGATTGACGGGTTGAAATTGATGATGAATTTCTCTTTTCTCCTGATGATATTATTCTGTGAATAAATTATATTATTCACTGTTAGTCTGCCGGCCAGCTCATGCTCCCTACTCTCCCTCTTCCCGGGTTCACTGATTGGATCTACTCCATGATTTGGAAATTATGGTGAGTTATAAGAAAAAAAGGTTTGCCCGCATGCGGTCCTTGGCTAGCTTGAAAGTTCCTCAAGTCACATTCAAGTCGGCGTGGTTCCATTGAGGGCCGTAGGTGGCAGCAGCGACGTACTTAGCGAGAGTAGGGACGAATTGAGAGTACGCAGCGTGAAATAGTTCATACTGTTTTAAAAATTGCATTTAGGTAAAGAAGACGCAAATATGTGTGGGTACATAGAATACGCTTCAGTTTACCTGAACAAAGGTTTTTTTTTTTTTTTTTTTTTCGGTTGGCTCACAGACCTTGAAGATCTTTAGCCGCCTCAACTAGCCTATTCCACTTCTGCCTATCTTGGGCGATGGCTTTCCAGTTCACCACTCGATGTTCAGTGGCTTCCTTCTTGATTATGTCAGCCCATCTCGTTCTGGGTCTCCCTCGCGGTCGGGTGCCGACCACTGCTGCAACCTGAACAAAGGTTATTAATAATAATAAAATTAACAAACCCGAAGGTCCGATACCGACACCATAACTCACTCCCTGCACACCTCTATCTACCGAGGGCCATGCCGACCCAACTCCGTCAGATCTGTCATCTCGCATTTCTCCCACCTCCGTCTCTGCCTACACCTCGGATGTTTGCCAATCAACCCCGATTCAGCTCACTCATTTCTGCGTTGTGTCCAAATATTCTACTTTCAACATTATTTTCAAATACCCTCAGCCTTTGCTCATCCCTCGATGAGCTACGTTTCGCTACGAGCAGCTAGCCATGTTTCGCATTCATATAGGAACGCAGGAAGAATAATAGTATTGTATATCCTAATTTTTAAGTTTCGGGACTGTTCAGAGAACCCATTTGTGATTTTACATAGTTTTTGATTGGTCGAAGACGCTCAGAGACAAACAAAAGACGCTTCACCAAGTCAGTCAGCTGTTGATTCTCTGTTGATTCTGAACAGTATGTTTAGGCAAGTCAGGTATTAATAATAAAAACCTTACGCTTCCCTGATGAAGAAAGTATGGCCGGTGTTCAATACTCTTAGTTTTGTGGGTTAATGTAATAAAAAGGTATAAATAATAAGAGAATAGCATAAAGTAAAATACATAAAGTTTAAATTGAAATTTAGAAAATAATAGAATAATAAAAAAGGAGAACAAAATAACATGAATGAAAGGAAATAAAGAAAATTCTCTGATATCATCTCTTCGTATTATTTAATGTCTGTAATTCAACTTTCTCCGCTATATATATTTCCTCCATTATTACGCATATTTGAATTAAAATCTGTTCACCACACCGACAGGCTTTTATTAACTACACTTGGAAAATTGTAGCACCAATGCGAGCTTTAATAAAATAAAGGTCTAATCCATATCAAGTGGTACAAATTTGGCTGCTTGACCATTTAAGGAAAAAATATATTTTTATCATGTATTGTTCAGGCAAGTTAGGTTTTAATAATAAAAACCTTTCGCTTCCCTGATGAAGAAAGTATGGCCGGTGCTCAATGCTCTTAGTTTGGTTGGTTAATGTATTAAAAGTTTTACATAATAAAAGAATAAGATGAAAGATATTTAACATAAAGTTTACCTGTGTAATTTAGAAAATAATAGCATAATAAAAAAGGAGAACAAAATAATATGAATGAAAGGAAATAAAGAAAATTCTCTGCTATTTAAAGCTTAAACTATAATTTATTAAATACAAATAATTTATTAAACAAGAATGAAACTAAAATGATTGAATGAAAATTAAACACAACTTATAAACTATTATAGACAAAAATATGCTTTTATCGAATGGCCATTGATGAACTAAAGAGTAAAGTAATAAACAAACGACTAATAACTATAATACATAGACAGATATAATAACTGAATGTTAAAACGTAAAGTTCAATGTTCAGAAAATATTATTTAAATTTGAAGATTAAACACAATGTAATTTTTATACATTATTAAAAAAAATAATGATGGAAGTATTTTACTTTAAAGGTCCATCCCGCTGGGAACTTAATCTTCCTCTTCGCTCGTCTTCTAAAATAATGTTAGCAAATGTGCACAATACACAACTGAACACCCTGGGTGAACGAGAATGTAATAAATGTTTTTAAAGAATGTTTTAAGCGTGAGGTGTAATGCTTAGTCGGCTGGCGAGAATCAACAGCTGACTGACTTGGTGAAGCGTCTTTTGTTTGTCTCAGAGCGCCTTCGACCAATCAAAAACGCCCACGCACATTACACTAAACTAATGCTAATTAAATACTTAATAGCGATTGGTATGATATTCAATGTTAAATTTGATTAATAATTTAACGACATTATATTAATTACTTAATTTACAATTTATTAATTATTGAATTTAGAATTAATTTAAAAATGCTGAACTAAAAATTAAACTAAAGAATTATATAAAATCAGAAATGGTTCTTTGAACAGGGACAGAAGGTGCCATTGTGTGCTAAGCAATGTCGCTGCTGAAAAGTAGCGAGCATTTCCGGCTTTTTATCTAGCCTTAATTTCCTTATGATTTCGTTTTTGCTAGTTTCCATCGTTCTTGAATAGTGATTAAAAAAAAAAGAAAAAAATTCGAATTTTATGTTTCGATAATTTTGGATAAAGGAATATGAATAAATTTGATAAAGAAAATTTATTATAGGGTACCTTGTTATATATTTTTCTTACGAAAGGATTGTTTGGATTCTTCCCCGTCAAACAACTGAGCCTCTCAAGAGGGCGAAACAAATTGGTATACCGTTCAAAGGTTTCATGTGTATACAGAACTAACTGGAGGAAGGGGAAATATGGAAGCAGGAGCAGAAGTAGAAGAAGAAGAATAAAAAGAAACGGTAGTCGATAGAAGACTCGGCTAAATGCTGAGTGGCCCTTTATCAAAATATAAAAGGCACTGGGACAAGAAAGGGGTTTTTCTCTTTTGGCTTGAATTATTTATACAAAGGTCTCTCCAACCCCTTCTTTTCGTCGTAGGGGGGTCGTCTCTCTATGAACGGTCAGTAATGAAAACGTATCCTTTTTTTTTTTTTTTTGTGTACGTATGATCCCTTTCTCCATTGAAGGAAACCAACAAATATTAATGTTTGGCAAGGGTTGGACAAAATTCGTCGTGTATAATAGATAGCGAAACTTAGCACAGTGGTCCAAGCAGGGGAAAATTCGTATACATGAAAGTGGCCCAAACCTAATTTTTTCTTACTTTTCAAATACTTAGATACTTTTAGAACAATGGCAACAATACATTTTTTAACTAGTTCAAAATTAAAATGTGTGTGTACCAGTAAAATTGAACTTTTAAATGATTGAAAAAATTGCACTTTTCTACCAAAATAAAGAATTTTTTTTACTCTATATAAGACTAGCATTCCCCGTCGCGGCTGTGCCCGCGAGGCTTTGAAATAAATTCTGTGATCATTATGTTGGTATTGTTTTAATATAATATCTTATATATTGACAACATATGTTATATATTAACAACATAACAGGGATCGTAGCATCCATCTGTTAGAAATTTATAGAACTTACAAATAATAACCCTCAATAGTAACATAATAGGCATTTAATTAGCAATAAAAGAAATATTGAGGCCAATAATCGAGATAAAAACTATGCTATTTTTTAAGTTGGACAAAACAACACAAAATGTGCCAAAATTTAAAAAGATCGATTGAGTAGTTTATAATTTTACCCCCGAAAAACATCTGGACACGAGGTTTTTATATATATAAAGATTATGAATTTTATTTAATTGAATTTTAGTAGATTTGAATGAATTGACAAGACCAACAATTTTTTATGAGCCCTATGTCCAAACGTGAATGATATAACTTCAACTTTTTTTATTTTTTAATTTTATAGATAAATATAATTACACTCTACTGACAGTTACATTGTGTATTCCATTGGGGCTCATATTTTCCATTGGGGACATTAATTTTTCATTTTTCATGGTTTACTTTTGGCACAATACATGGTTGGTTGGTACAATAATGGACTAAAGACAATTTTTTTTTATATTCTCCATAACATTTTTTCCTTTTGGGATATTAACATAAAAAAAAGATATAGTACGTAAAATAGAGGTCCCAAGCCTCTACGTCAGGTACTCGTTAAAGATCTCTATCCTAATTATACCTGCATAGGCAAGGTTTAGGATTCCACATGAGGTGTATGAGGTTAATTCGCGCCTATTATTCAATTACAAATAAAAAAACCTTCAAGTTAATTACTATTTTGTAAATGCCCGTAAGTTTTTCTGAAATATTTACAGAGTGAATATAATAAATAACAAATTTTCATTTTGCTTTACTTTTTAATAAAACATATAAATTGTAGAGGTGAGAGATAGTCAACTGTTAATCTTTACGATAGGCTAATGATTATCAGGATTTTCAGTTTAAAACTTTTTTATTTACGATGACAACGTTTCGATCCAGCTTGTGGGTCTTCATCAGGGCTTCTGAGTCCTGGTTGATACAAAGACTGAAGGTAAAAAAATCCTGTTTTTTTAACCTTTTAAAAGTAAAAAAATGCATTTTTTACTTTCAATTACCTATATGAAATATATAGTAAGTGGAAGTATTGCGATCGTGAAATATTTCGACTTCCGGTTTTCAACGGAAATACACGTTTTGGGGTCCCCTGTGTCCAATTAACCAAGTCCCGCGAAGTGGTCTCTATGTGTGTGTGTGTGAACAGACTAGGTCAAAAACTATAAACCGTGCGAACCTGAAATTGGGTATTTAGTGTATGTATTTATGTGATATGACAACGATGTGACAGCAAAAATTTGATCGAAATTGCTCAAAGGGTACCCTCTCCCTTATTAATAACTTTTTAAGTTTTTTTCAATTTTCTCAAAAACGGCTCTAACGATTTTGATTAGACTGTGTATTTGATCTACTTATATGCCCGAGATATGACTGTAAAAATTTCATCAAAATTGATCAACCGGAGGGGGACTTTACTTAATAAATTTTGTATCATTTTCACGTATTTTTTTTTTATTTACTCAAAAACGGTTTTAACGATTTTGATCAAACTGGGTATTTGATTTATGTATATGCCAAATATGCGATAGTCAACATTACATCAAAATTGATCAACCGGAGGGGGCACTTTATTTCATAATTAGTTTCCAATTTTTACCTTTTTTTCGATGATCTAAAAACGGCTTTAGAGATTTTTATCAAATTCGTCATGTTTAATGAAAATTAGGTGTCCTTTAATATCAGGTAAGCTTTATCATTATTAAAATGTTCTGAGGGGGCTTTTTTTGGGGGGTTGGGGCCTTTTTTTGTTTGATTGTTTCTTATAAAGTACCTTTGTTTTTGTTTATATGGAGATATTAACTGTCTCTCGTTACGCCTAAAAATAAGAAATGGCTAAATATGAGATATGATAAAAATAAAGAAAACATAAAGAGGGGAAAAAAAGAAAAATATTCAGTCAACTCATAAAACTCGTTGAGCCCACGCATGCGGAGTACGTCTTTAAGGACAGACCATTGTTAATAATTAAAGCCGTTCTGTTCATTTGAGAAGTGGCAATAAACAAAACGCATTAATTTCTAATCTAAGTAAGTTATTAAGTGAAAGTTGTGTGTTTTTTTTTTACCTTCAGTTTTTGTATCAACCTCGACTCAGAACCCCTGATGAAGATCCACAAGTTGGATCGAAACGTTGGCTTTCCAAAAGAAAAATGTTTAAAACCGAAAATCTTGATAATCCTTCAACCTATCGTAAAACATATAAATATTCTCACAATATTCTAGCTCGAACTGATTTAAAAACCTCACTGCAGCTCAATGAGTTACTATACGTGACAAAGTTCACTGGTGCGGTAGGTACGGTTCAACACTTTCAAGCTAGAACCAGCGACGCGGAAAAATACCCGGAGAAGCAACATGTAATCATTCAAAGAGGTTTTACCACTCACAAACCGGACCCAAACGTTCATACTTATTTATTTTCTACCTATCTTGTTAAAATTTGGGTTAAATATCAACGATAAATAAAAATAAAAAGATATTATTTATTTATGGTCGTTGGTTATACAATTAAGATATAATTTTTAAACTATTTAATTAGAAGATAAAAGATTTGACCACGGCCGGTAATCGAACCCAGGTCCTCCGCTTGCTATCTTTTATCTTCTAATTAAATAGTTTAAAAAAAAATTAAAAAGTAACATTCGAAAGATAAAATATTACTCAGAAAGAAGTAATGCTAGTAACAAAATATAATGCAACATGTATTCTTTGGAAAAGTATTACATCGCTTATCATGGTTAGATACAGTAGCTAATACGCAGAGGTTCTCATAGGAATGGTTTTGGGCAATGCATGTTCAGCTAATTTAGGCATTCAGGAATTACGCGTGGAAATACTGCATTATGTTATGTTAGGAAGTCCGTTTTTTTAATAATTTCTTTTTCATTCATTACTCCTTGCTGATACATCTATAATTAATGATTAAATGATAAACATTTAATATCCATCTTCTATTTGCCTTATTTTTAGCCCTGATGAAGATCCACAAGTTGGGATCGAAACCTTGGGGTACCAAAATAATAAAAAGATCAAACTGAAATTATCAAACGATGAAAAGATAATTAACTACTTCTTGAGATTCTATTCAATTTCATCGTATATGCATTTATGTAAAATTTTCATCTGATTTATTTTCCTCCAATTTTCCAATGAAATTGAGCGAAAATATTGCCTCACTGTCTGTGCGCTGAAGTTCACGTTATTTTTTCATTATTTTGTTGATTTTCAAAGCTCGATTTCGTTGAAGTGAACATTTGCAACACGAACTGGAAAGCATAATCATCTATGTAATATTCTAAATTATTCATAGCATAAAGCATTGTCCATTATCTGCCTCTGTGATTAACAATTCAGAAGCAATTATGAGTACAGCAATAACACATCGCCTGGGTATTGTGATCATTGCATACTCATTTTTCCATGAAATGTTCCTTTTTTTTTTGTGATTTAAAATAATCCAACCCTGAATTTTCCATGACATGTTGTTTTGTTTTTTTGTCTTGTTTTTCTCAGATTCAGAGTTCATACATAACCTGTATTTCCTTCTACACACTCTTGTTATAGTAAGTAATCTATTCATCACCTACAATTAGATTAACATACAGTGCCAGTCAAAAGTTCAGACTCATCCTTAGTTTTGTAAAATAAATATATAACAATATTTTATTGATTTGACAACATTTTATTTTTAATTTGGTTATAATTTGTTTGATTGTTTCTTTAACCTCCCTTTATGCTTCTAAGGCTAATCGGACGATGCTACAGTGGGGGTCCTAAATTTTGCATATCCTCTTATAATTAGGATAGGGATCTTTAACGAGTACCTGACATCGTACATGCTCGGGACCTCCATTTTACGTCCTATCCGAGGGACGACATAGCAAAGGATTTTTTACTCCCATTAAAAAAATCTAGGGCCACTTCGGGACGTGAACCCGTGACCTTTAGTATATTAGGTTGCCATGCTAAACACTACACCACAGGTTTTTATAATTTTATTCTAAACTTAATCATATAGGCGGGCGCAATCGAATATAGGGTGCGCTAGTAGTTTTGCAAAATGTCGGAAAGAAAGGTTTTAGACATAGTTGATGTGATAGAGATAATTGGTAATTTTAAAAGACCATTAATTGAAGGGCTGGCTATCCTTGATGCAAACCACATAATTACATGTGGAATAATATCTAAAAATAAAAAAAAACAGTTATATTACAAGCCTCGTGCCTTTAAACTAGCAATCTTAAAGGACTGCCCCATCAAATAAAAGTGGAAATCAAATTTATTAATAATAATAAGCAATTTTCTTGTCATTGTACGTGTAAAGCTGGTAGTTCTGGTAAATGCAAACACATCATTGTAACTTTACTCGACGTTTTTGGGTTAGTAATAACATTAATTACCTATTACACAATCATTGTTATGACAGCTTAGATTCTTTGTCATATTATTTATTTATTTGTCAAAACTTTCAGGCTTCGCATTGAAAACATGGAACAATTAAGCACAACGGATGTAATAGAAAAATGGGGAAAATTAAAAAAGAAAAACAAATCTATGACACTATGGTCTCAATTTTATTTGAGTAAAACTAGCATTTTGGAATAATAAAATGTCAAATACTAATATTTACCTGGATAAATATAGTCTCTTTCTTTAAAATAAAGACTACATATCGTCATATGTTTCGAAACAGGCTTATCTATTCTTAATTTTACAATCCACTCTTTAAGAAGCTTTTTATTTTTTAGAAATAAAAGGGAATGACAAGTCTTTTGATTTTCTAATTGAACACTGAGGGACCGAGCAATACCTATTAGATATTTTTCAAATGATTTTTTGCTCAATCGGGTTTTAATTATGGAAAAATAAATTAAAAACGCTAAAAAACCCTATGAATCCCAGGTAATGGCCCGCCTTTATCCCCGTTTCTCTAGTTCCCGTAGCACCGTCGCAGAAGCAGCACCGTCGCTTGCGCCCGCCTATAATGTTTGAAATGTTACCTCTTGAGTTAATGATGGTGGAATATATCCCCCATATTCTACCTCTTTAGTTAAAATTATTTTATTAAACTTGAAGATTGTAAATTAAATACAAGTGAGTCTAAAGTTTTGATTGGTGCTGTAATTGTTTTTACTTATTTTTTTTTTGTATAATTATTGCTGTTAGTTGACCACATTCGTCCAAAGGGTGAATGAATAATATGAAATGAATTGTTATTTTACAAATTATAGAATATGAATGAAAAAGCACACATTTGTCAAATATGGACAATAAACAAAACTATTAAACTATTGTATTAAATAAAAGTAATTTGCTAAAATTTGAGCTATAATAGAGCTGTGTAAGTTTATTAGTACCCGATATTACAGTCTTTAAAATTATTGAAATGTTTTTTTGTTTTTTTTTGGGGGGGGGACAGGAAAAGATTTTTACTTTACTTTGGAAAATATAATGGAAAAAAGCTGTTCTTTATTTACGGCGAAATCGATTAATTAAGCTTAATTTTAAATTTCAATAAGTCGCTAATTACTGCGATATCAACATCTTTTTCTAGTCCGATAATTTTCCAACTACTTTAGGATGGAATCAAAATCGTTTAAACAAACAGTTAAGCTTCATGGAACAGATGAAATATTTTTCATGTATTATTTCCAATGGAAAGATAACGCACCTTACCAATATATATATATATGTATATACATATATTAACACTAATGTGAGATTAATTAATTTTTATTTATGAAAAATTATAATTTAATATAATTCAAACAATAAAAGCTCAAATTATTAACAACGTTACACAAAGTAACTACTAGTGACAAGTAGTAACTACAGTTAAATAACGTAACCCTATTCTTGGATTTTCTGAGCCAGACTACGACTCCAGTCCTTTTCTTCTTACATTTAGTCAGAAATCGAACATTCTATAATGGAGTAGAATATTCTCGAAACCTCTAGAAAATGTTCTAAAACAGTTAGGTAACTATTCCATCAAAAGTCTAGAACTATTTTCAAAGTAACAGAAAAAATCTGGTGCGATGCGCGCAACACACAACTTTCACTTATCAACTTACTTAGATTATTGACGTGTTTTGTTAAATGCCATTCCTCAAAGTCACACATTTTCCCACATTCATTTACTTATCATTGTTTGTACTAGCTCTCTAAAGTACACTACGACTTTTTATTATTAAATAAAAGTTTTTACTAGTGATAATTTGACATAATACTCCATCGCGTCTGATTTTATAATTCTCTATATAGTTATTAAAAATTTCATATAGTTATCATGAAACAAACAATTTCCTTTAAGTGGACAGAACGTCTTTAGTTATATACAATTGTCTGTCATGAAAGGCCTACTGCGCATGCGTGGGCTCAACGTGTTTTATGAGTTGAAGGAATATTTTTCTTTTTTTCTCTTGTATATGTTTACTTGATTTTTTTCAAATTTCATATCTAGCCATTTCTTATTTTTAGGCATAACGAGAGACAGATAATTTCTCCATATAAACTAAAACAAAGGTACTTTCTAGGAAAACAAATAAGGTCCCTTCCCCATTTAAGCCCCCTCAGAACATTTTAATAATGATAAAGCTTACCTGAAATTAAAGAATACTTGATTCTCATTAAAAATGACGAGTTTAATCAAAATAGTTAAGGCTATTTTTGAGAAAATCGAAAAAAGCACGTAAAAATTGGAAAAAAGTTATGAAATAGTGTGCCCTCTCCGTTTGATCAATTTTTATGAAATTTTTTTATAGTTTATAGTTTATAGTTTTTGAGCTTTTGTTCACACACAGACCATTTCGCGGGACCAGGTTATTTGGACTCAGGGGACCACAAAATGCATATTTCCGTTGAAAATCGGAAGACGAAATTTTTTACGGTCGCAAGACATTCCCATACTATATATTGCATATATAAGTAAGTGAAAGTAAAAATCAGGTGATTTTGTTTCACGTTACAATAAATTATTATATTAATTAAGGGTTTGAGAAATTGTTACAAAGGAAAGGGTGGGAAAAGACCGACAAAAGAGCTCGCCCAGGGGTGACATGTTCCGTGGCCGCTGTATTTCCGGAAGTTGAGTGGCTAAGGACGGTCACTCGCCCTAACGGCCAGAAATAGAACTGGAGGAGATGGCTCCCACTTCCGGCTTTATAAATAAAGTGAGCTCTGGTTCCGGTCCCGGCCAGTGACGAATACAAATCCTGCGCTTCTAATATCCTGCGAGTCCTGGGATGGTGGGGGGGGGAGGGGGTATTCGCTAAGTAACTCTGTCCGAATTATTTATGTCTTTATCGGAGACGGAAGAGAGCCTATGGGTCAAGTGGCCTGCTCGGATTATTTCTGTTGGGTTTGAGCCTATGTGGAAATCAGGCAGCAGAATATATTGCTATAAATTATAAAATACGATACTTCTTTGTTAAAGGAATGCAGGAAGGGTACCTCTCTTGCGAATTTAAATTGTGTTTGAATTATCCTACTAAATTGTTACAATATGTATAAATATATATATATATATATATCTACGCCGGCCCAGGAGGTTCTAGAAATCTCCTAACGACTATATATAAGGAGCGATGGACTGGAGAGTTAGTCTTGTTGTAAAGCTTAACATTGTTACAATACTTAGAATTGTTTCATTTTTACTTAATATTGTAACAATTTTTATTTAACGATAATAACAATTTTTAATGCCACACAGATTATGAGAATACAAATAACTAGAGAGGTAACAAAAATTATCACTTCGTAACACAGAAATAACCAGATGACATGAACTTCACAACAAGACTAACTCTCCAATCCATCTCTCTTTATGTATAGTCCTGAGGAGATGAGGCTAGAACCTCCTGGGCCGGAGTAGATGACACTCGAACATCTTAGTTACAAACACGTGCTATTACAGTTTGTTCCAATTTGTTGGTTGTCTGTTCGTTCCAATAATATTAAACCATATGTTTGTGTTTGTTAGTTTTAACGTCACTTTATGCCATTAAGGCTAATCAGACGATGCTACAGTGAGAGTCCTAAATTTTGCCTATCCAAGTATATTTAGGATAGTGATCTTTAACGAGTACCTGACATCGTACAGGCTCGGAACCTCCATTTTACCTATCCTATCCATATCCTATCCGAGGGACAGCATATCAAAAGATATTTTACTCCCTTAAAAAATCCTAGGTCCACCTCGGGACGCGAACCCGCGACCTTTAGTGTTGTAGGTGTCTATACTAATCACTACGCCACAGCTGACCCCCTTTCAACTATAATAGGAGTATAAACTATATGTTTTAATTGTTTTTGTTTAACGTTACACAGTATATTTATTATTTAGTATATTGTTATTTAAAAATAAAAAATGAATTAAATAAAAGAAAAAAAAAATAATAATCAATATATATTATAAAGCAAAGTGTACAATGTGCGTGCCGAAAAGGCTCAAAAACGACTCCACGTAGGATTAAGGAAGTTATGTCAGCGTGTTGCTATATAACCCCTAACGGAGAAGAAGGTTTCTGTTTTTCTCTGAAGGGAGTAAAATTGAAGAGAAAAGGACTGGAATTTTAAGCCTCTCGCACCATGTAATTAGCCTACCTGAGAATGACATACGAGTTTATGAATGAAAAATTTATTTCGAGCTCCAGACTACCAGGAAGCGCTAGGGAATGTTTCCCTCAATGTTTATTGTTCATTCATTCCGTCCAATTTGTAAAGGTTATCTATTTTTTCAGCTTTTCTTTTTAAATTACTAAAAAATCAAGCGAAAATAATTAGTGTCACCTTTTCTTTCAAAATAAAATAATGATTTTACATATCAATTAGAAAACCGACTGGATACCTTACAAAATTAATTTTCACATAAGAAGGTTAATTGATTAACACATTATATCATCATCATCATCATATTCCTTCCCCTTCTACCGCTGTGCAGTGTGGGGTTGCCCTCTATAGAGCTTGACCCAGGTATCCCTCTCTTGTACCAGTTCTCTCCTCTTGTTCCAGTCCAGTCCTCGCTTCCTGAACGCTTCCCGTACACTTTCTTCCCAGGTGATCCGTGGTCTTCCTCTTGGCCTTCTTCCGTCAACTCTCGTCTCATACGCAATCCTTGCCGTTCTATCGATGTTCATCCTTTGGAGGTGCCCAAACCATCTCAGTTTATTTTCTTCTAGAATGGTTTCTACCGGCTGTACCTCGAGGTTCGATCTTATAGTTGTATTGCGGATCCTATCTCTCCTTGTCTTCCCTTCAACCTTCCTCAAGTATCTCATCTCCATTGTCTGGATCTGACTTTTGTGTTTTGAGGTGAGGGTCCATGATTCGAAGGAGTAAGATAGGATGGGCAGGAACGTTGACTTGTAGACCGATATCTTTGTCTTCTTCGTCACTTCTCTTTTGTTGAGGAAGCCTTTCCGGATTGAGTGGAACATTCTTCCAGCTGCTCCCAGTCTTTGCGATATCTCCCCATCGATATAACCACTTTCGTTGATCCAGGCACCCAAATACTTAAAATCATGCACCCGCTCTAAGATCTGTCCTTTCAGCCTCAGTACTCTAATAACATGGCGGGGACGTCTTCCTATTCTCATGCATTTTGTCTTCTCTGGATTAATATCCATGTTAATGCTAGACAGCTCTTCTTGCACGATGTTCAAGTTGTATTGTAGGTCCCGGTCGTCCGCAGCAAATATGACGAGGTCATCAGCAAAAGCGAGGTGGGTGTAGACTGTAGGCTGTAGGTTCCTATGTCCTAGTTGAAAACGTCGCAATCTGGGTTTTGCTCTCCTTAACGCCTGATCCAGCACTAATACGAAAAGTAGAGGGCTTAGGCTGCACCCCTGGCGTATTCCCTGCGTCGTCTCAAATTCCTTGGAGATGTGGTTGCCGGTCCTTATAATATTTTTATTCTTTTGATAAAGGCTTGTAACTGCCAGAATCGTGCCGATATCAACGTGCCTTTCTGAAAGAGCTCGCTCTATATCCTCCTTTCTGACCCTGTCAAAAGCTTTTACTAGGTCCACGAAGCAAACAGAAAACTCTTTCCCTTTCTCGATGGACTTCTCTATGACCTGTCTCAAAGTGAAAATCAAGTCCTGTGTACTCCTCGAGTTTCTGAATCCATACTGCTCCTCTCCGATTTGGCAGTCGACCACTCTTCTAATTCTTGCTTCTAGGATTCTTGAATAGATTTTGCTTGGCACACTGAGCAGAGATATGCCTCTATGGTTATTACATACTCTATTGTCTCCTTTCTTGTAGATAGGTACAACCACAGCGATCTCCCAGTCCTTCGGTACCCTTTTCTTTTTCCATATCAAATTTAAAAGATGAAGAAACATTTCTTCCCCTTTGTTACCCATATGCCGCATCATTTCTGGCGTTATTTCATCCAGCCCCGCCGACTTGCCCAGCTTCATCTTCGAGATAGCTTCTTGCATTTCTTCCTCGCTGATGTAATCATCTTCTTCCGAATACTCCATCTCTGCGTTGTATGTCTCATCAGGAGTAACGTCTCGTCCTTTCAGCAGCTCCATGAAGTGCTCCCGCCATCTTTCCATTATATCTTCTTCCTGCCATAGAATCCTTCCTTCCTTGTCCTTGATTCCTTTGAGTGAATTCGGTCTCTCCTTCCTCATCCCTTTTAAGACTTTGTAAAAGATCTTCTGGTTCTCCTTTGCATTTTTCTCCATTTTATGACCAAAATCTTCCCAGGATTTTTGTTTGGCTTGAAGAACTTTCATCTTGGCCTCATTCCTTCTTTCCTTGTACCTTTCAATTATACATTATTATATTAAATAATGTATAATTGAATTATATTTAATCAATATATAATGTATACTTATAAGTAAATTTAATGCAATATGAGTGAATTTTTTTTAGTAGTACAGTGAGCGAATAAAAACAGACATAAAAGGAGAACTGAATTGACTGATTATAAATCGAAAATAAAATGTTTGAAGTGTTCTTATTGTATGTAATTATCAAAAATGGTTTTATTACTATTTATGATGAGCGTTCCAGTTGATCAGTAGCTAGTTATTAATAAGAGCGAGCATGATGGGTAAGAAACAGAAGGTCTACAAGCTTCCAAAGAAACAAAAAAAAAAAAACCAATGAACTAAAATAATATTTACATTGATAAGGTGAACCTTTTCATCGTTTTTTTAAGTTCATTTCTAAAAATCGACCAGTCAAATAGAAACCCGAAACTTTGAAGGGCTACCTTTGAAAACTAAAGGACATTTTTCATGAAAACTACTAGCCTACAAGTTTGCTTCTGTTACTTTTTTTTTTTAAAAAAGCTTCTTTTTTGAGATATTTCAAATGTGGCCAATGTCGGACACCCTGTATATTTAATGAGACAAATTTAGTTCTCCAAAGAGTTTACCAGTCACAGCGACACTCAACAAACGTTTTCACACTAACCTACATGGACATAACAATCGCCTAATGATGGACATGGCAACAGCTGATATCCCAATAAATACGAGGAGGAGATTAAAAAGGCGTTGGATGAGAGATCTCCTTACTTAAACAGCTCTAGTAATTGGAAGCGGGTGCTGCTGAGGACTTTCCTTTCCCATGCCTGACATGTCATTGTTGCTCATCCTGCCATCTCAGTCACTGATTATCAGCATTATGCATACAGGCAGCCTTATGCATAAAAAAATCCTTGTCGTCTAAACATATCATCAGTTGGATTAGTTTTTCATGATTCTGTTACTCTTTGTTTTTACTATCTATAATTAATAATTACGTTAGAAACGTTTAATCATGATCTTCTAGCATGTGTACTCATATATGGGACGTTCTTTTACAAACCGAACACCTTTCTGACCGACACATTTTACATTTAACTGAAACTTTTTACGAGATACGTGTAAGAGGATTTTTTTTTATTTTCGATATTTTTAAAAATAAACAAGATCGAAAATTCGTGAATTTGATGATTTATCGATAATAGCCTACTTTTCAAAAATTCATAACTCCGGTTCTATTTAAGTTAAAAATCTATTTTTTTTTTTTTATTTTGAAGGTAAAAAGACAAGCTTTAAGAAAAAAATACTTTCAAAACAAATTGTCGAAAAATTAACAATTTCAATGTTTAAATCGGTTTTTAACAGTGGCGCTACCCATGAATCAACTTTTTAATATTTTCATAGTATTCTGCGTCAAATTTTCTATCGAAAACGCTTTTAAAAACGATGGAGAAGTTATTTTTACTGTAAGAAAAAAATTAATTAATTTAGCGCGGTACGTCACATCGACACGTGGGTCACATTTTACGGCTCATATTCTTGTTTTGCACCGTTTATCTCTTAAATACAAATAATTGTTTCATTTTTTTAATTAAAAAACACATTTTATTAGCCAAGGAGATGGGAAAAAATAGAAAAAATACATAAATAAAAAACATTGTTGAAAATGAAATTTTTTTATTAAGATTTCGATAATGCATTAGTTAATAAGAACAATATTTGGAATATAATAATAAATACAATATTTAAAAATAAGACAATGTTTACATTTTCTGTTTAAAAATCTTTACAATATCCTTTTTATCGCAAGATGAAAACCGATATTTTAAAGTTCTTTTTATTGTTAAAGTTTTTTGGAAACGTCCGGACAATTGTTTTTCTTCTAATTTGTATTCATATGCTAAATTAATTCATTTTTTTTCTTATAGTAAAAATAACTTCTCCATCGTTTTTAAAAGCGTTTTCGATAGAAAATTTGACGCAAAGTACGATAAAAATAGTAAAAAGTTGATTCATGGGTAGCGCCACTGTTAAAAACCGATTTAAATATTGAAATTGTTAATAACAATTTGTTTTGAAAGTATTTTTTTCTCAAAGCTTGTCTTTTTACCTTCAAAATAAAAAAAAAATAGATTTTTTAGCTTAAACGGAACCGGAGTTATGATTTTTTGAAAAATAGGCTATTACCGATATATCATCAAATTCACGAATTTTCGATCTTGTTTATTTTTCAAAATATCGAAAATAAAAAAAAATCCTCTTACACGTATCTCTTTTTTTTTCGATATAGAACCCCTAAAAAAAGTTTCAGTTAAATCTAAAATGTGTCGGTCAATTTTTGTCCAAATCTGTTCGGTTTGTAAAAGAATGTCCCATATTTGTCTTCTTTTTAGCCCAGATTAAGATCCTCATGAATGGATCGAAACATTTGCTTTTGTAAATAAATAAAAGATCAAACTAAAAATCCTGATTGTTTTTCAACCTATCGTAAAGATAAACAGGTGACTATTACACACCTCTAAATTAAACTCAAATAACCTACAAGGTTACAAAAAGTATCAAGTTGTAACGAAACAGTAACACAAAAATAACCATATGATTCGAGCTTGAAAGCAAGACTAACTCTCCAGTCCATCGCTCCTTACATTTAGTCTGAATCAGAACAGTCCAGAACGTTCTCGGCAAGCGTAGAAGTTACTCGAACAGTCACAACCATGTACTAGAACAGTTTGTTCCAACAGTTCCAACAAGTCTAAAACTATTTTAAATCATATATTTTTTGTTTTGTTCCAGGTTACAATATATATTTATAAGCAATCAAAGTGAATAAAAAATTCCTCATCGACCCATAAGCAATAATTGATATTGAGATAACCGCTGTGTGGTCCGGATGAAGTCGGCTGAGATAAGCTGATGGCTTGCTAAGCCCTTCTCAGATAATCGATCTCGAAACTTGCTCCAAACTCTCGCATTGAAATTAACAATCTCCTTAGGCAAGTTCCTTCTCCCATATGGGTCTTAATGCTAATATCGTATTAATGTAAGTGATATTGAAACCTATTTTAACTTCTCTTAGAAATTTCAGACTTTATTTCATAACTTTTTTCCAATGTTCACGTTTTTTCGATAGTCTCAAAAACGGCTTTAACGATTTTGATCAAATTCGTCATTGTTAATGAAAATCAAGTCTTCTTATTTATCAGCTAAGCTATATCATTATTAAAATGTTCTGAGGGAGCATAAATGGGGAAGGGGCCTTTTATATTTTCACCAAAAGTACCTTTGTTTTTGTTTGTATGGAGAAATTATCTTTCTATTGTTTCGCCTAAAAAAAAAAGAAATGGCTAAATATGAAATATTAAAAAATGAAGTAAACATATACAGGAGAAAAAATGAAAAATATTCTGTCAACTCATAAAACACGTTGAGCTTACGCATGCGCAGTATGCCTTTAATGACAGAACAATGCTTTATAATTAAAGATGTTCTGTTCATTTAATGAACATTATTTGTTTTAATGGGAACCATATGAAGTTTTCAACAACTACATAGATAATGATAAAATCAGACGACTTGGTGTATTATGTTTGCATTGCCGAATTATCACAAGTAAAAACTTGGATTTAATAATAAAAAATTTAGAGTAGGGGAAAGCGGGGTTAGTTGGCAACAGTTTTCACTTTTTTGATTGTTGAGTCGTTCCTGTTAATATAATCCCAATGGGGCTGATACCACTGTAAACTCCAAGTATTAGAGTACTTCAAGTATTTTTTTCACAACATAATATTTAATACTAAGATCATAGAAAATTGAAGAATTCGTCAATCCAGAGTATGCCAATTAACCCCCTATGTGGGGCAGGTTGGCCTAGAAGGTGGGGTTGTTTAGCCATCTCTTTCAAGTATTACCTGACACATATTATTGTTATTAAAAGCTGCACTATAATGGTATAATAATTTTGAATCGGTTTTTAACAGCTTTCAAGGGAAAATAGATTGACAATAGAAGAAGATAGAAGTTTAGACTGTCGTCACTTTTTGCATAAGAAAAATTGTTCTCATCTTCCTCGCTGGAACTAAAGATAATTGGTGTTTCACCTTTGTTTATGTTTAACTTGCTTTTGTGAATTGCTACTGCGCCAAAACAAAAATTGTAGAGAGCCAACTAGCCCCACAGGAGAGATCATATGAAAGATGACTGCCAGGACAGGGGAGAACAATCAAACAAGAAACTGGTTAGTCGAAAGGTTAGGTTTTTCAAAGAGGTTTGGGGCTATGTGAATAGAATCGGAGTCAAATGTTTTTCCATGCCTTTAAACCAACTTTACTGAAAATATATAAATTTACTTACATGTTGTAAAATCAATCAATGAAGCACACTCTTATCTACACTGTTAGCATCGGATTGAAAACTCAGGACAAGACTCCCGAGGTCGAGCGGGTCGCATGGTACAATGGTGGGGCCTTCACAACAGGTGCCAACCTACCCCCTATGCCAACCAACCCCGCTCTCCCCTACTTTAAAGAGCAAATACTAACAAAAATATGTAAATGAATGTGAAAAAATGTGTGAATTCAAGAAATGGCATTTAACTAAACACGTCAATTTCTAATGTAAGTATGATGGTAAGTGAAAGTTGTGTTGCGCGCATCGCACAAGATTTGATTTTTTTTTTCACTGTTTGTAAGTCCATCCTTAAGCGGAAGATATTATTACCTTTGCCCCGCCTAAGACCATTAAACAGTTAAAGATCTTTGACCCCGGGGACAACAAGCGGAGGATGTGTCGGGGGGAGGAAGGAGTGTCGAGCGCAGCGGTGCTCACTTCCTAGCCCCCCTTTTTCACAACTCCCTTTGGGGGGGCCTGTAACCCCCCCCCCCCCCCCCCTTTCTTAGAACGGTACTTCTCTCTTCCAAGGACGTCAAGTTCCCATGTCCTCGGGACCTTAACCTTAGCTCACGCACCTAAACACCTACGCACACACACTCCTACCTCGTTCTTTACTCATGAAGCACATTTATAAATATAAATAAAGTGTTGAACTAATTATATCCTATTCTTTTTAATACGGCCGAATCAAAATTCATTGATAAAGATAAAGAAGTTTCAGCTAATCTAAAAACCAAAAGAACTTAAAAAAGAACTTTACCCCAAATTCAAAATTGTTTGATCATGAATTTCAAAGGGTTAAATTTTATATTTTTTAAATCTCTTATTTGACTATAGGAAGTATTAATGATTTAGCACTTACTGGATTATTACTGCAGAGGCAAGTTTAAATATAAATAACACGTGTTGTGTTTTACACAACGTGTAAAAGGAACTAACAAAGAATATAATTGGAATAGGGATTAGTACAACCACATTAGCCAAAATGTACCAAATTAATCTTTGGTCATTATACATATTAATTAAATTAAGAATAAAACACATAATGATATAAAATTAGATATCAAGATAGATAGATAGATATTAGATTCTAGTTAACACAGGTTATCAAAATGTCTTTCGCTAAAACAAATAGATTTCATGCTTTCCCCACACGTGAAAAGACGACACTCAATTGCCCATAAAAAAAACAAGGATTTTCCTAGTCCAAGCCAGAAAAAATAAATTTGGCTACTGGATGCTTACTCACCCGAAAGAAAATGAACTGTTGCGTCAATAAAACAACTTACACCGCCTTCTGTTGGAAATTTATAGAACTTACAAATAATCACTTTCAATAGTAGCATAGTAAGCATTTAATTAGCAATAAAAGAAATATTGAGGCCAATAATCAAAATAAAAACGATTCTATCTTTTAAGTTGGACATAATTACACACAATGAGCCAAATTTTATAAAGATCGGTTGTGTAGTTTCTGATTTTACCCCCGACAAACATCTGGATACGAGATTTTTATATATATAAAGATAGTAATTTTTATTTTTATAACAATTACTAGCAAAATCCGGCCACGATTAGCTGTCATCAAATTTTAGGGAAGTACATAAATGAATTAAGGTGAAATTTACCCAACAAAATCATTAGACATAATATTGCTTATTTTAATTTACTGTCGAATAACAATGTGTTATACCACTGGTGTTTGGGCTAAAGGCTTAAAGAAATCTTTATAAATTCTGTCTGATTGTATTTCTTTATTCCTGAATTGTTTTGCAGTTTTCATAACCCCGGTGTTTTAATAGCTAATAAAAAAGATACTGTTGAAAAAGTATTGAATCATTTATTGTCGAAAGACATTCATAGAGCTCTTTAATCAAATTACAATCCAATATATAGATCCATCTGCAGCTTCACCAACCCTGAACCTGAAAGTTATTTAAAATACAATATATAAATAGAGACAAGTTAAGAACAGTTAGCCAATTGCGAATTTCAGTAGATTTGAATGAATTGACAAGACCAAAAATTTGTTATGACCCATTTGTCCAAACGTGAATAATATATCTTCGCTTTATTTTATTTTTTTAAATTTTATATATTGGTAAAGATAATTAAACTCCTCTACTGAAAGGTACATTGTGCATAAATTTGCTCAAAGGGAGGGGGTACTTTATTTAATAACTTTTTAGGTTTTTTTCGATTTTCTCAAAAACGGCTCTAACGATTTTGATTAAACTGAGTATTTGATATAATAATACGCCCGAGATATGACTGTAAAAATTTCATCAAAATTGATCAACCGGAGGGGGGACTTAATAAATTTTGTATCATTTTCACTTGTTTTTTTTATTTTCTCAAAAACGGCTTTCACGATTTTGATCAAACTGGGTATTTGATGTATTTATTTGCCCGAGATATGACTGTAAACATTTCATCAAAATTGATTAACCGGAGGGGGGACTTTACTTAATAAATTTTGTATCATTTTCACGTGTTTTTTTTATTTACTCAAAAACGGTTTTAACGATTTTGATCAAACTTGGTATTTGATGTATTTATATGCCCGAGATGTGACTGTAAAAATTTCATCAAAATTGATCTACGGGAGGGGGACTTTACTTAATAAATTTTGTACCATTTTCAGATGTTTTTTTTATTTACTCAAAAACGGTTTTAACGATTTTGATCAAACTTGGTATTTGATGTATTTACATGCCCGAAATATGACTGTAAAAATTTTATCAAAATTGATCTACGGGAGGGGGGACTTTACTTAATAAATTTTGTATCATTTTCACGGGTTTTTTTATTTACTCAAAAACGGCTTTAACGATTAACAAAAATAAGATATGAATGTAGAAAAATGTGTGACTTTGGGAAATAATAATTAGCAAAACACGTCAATTTCTAATCTAAGTAAGTTGGTAAGTGAAAGTTGTGTGTTGCGCGCACGCACCAGATTTTTATATATTAGATTGTTGGATGAATCTTAAACAAGTTTTATACTACTATAAATTATAATATTTAATGCATTAAATATAAAAATTTATTACTTTTAAGGAAGGAATAGAAACAAGTAGAATTTAAGAAGGAACGATTGCAAACCATGATTCAGAGATATCATTAAAAGATACGAATCTGCTGATGCCGCTTCCCCCAATTTGTCGGTCAGGCATTCAGCTTAGCTCCTCTAATACCTCCCTCTCTCCCTTACAAACGTCTAGCTTGATTTCCGTTTAACAGAAAATAAGTGGAACATTGTTTTTAAAAAAAATATACATATATATACACTGTGCGAACCTCACCCTTGAACAGAGATTCCCACGAACCTTGTACCTCTGAACTACGAACAACTATTTACACTTAAACGTGAAGTAAAGCAAACAATGATCTCTGACCTCAAAAATTCACCTATATTCAACTATTTTCATTACGAAGACGACTGTTCTTACTTTTTCTCTCTTTTGTGGATTATTATGGTGGATAAAAGCGACGTCAGAAAAGTGATATAAGAAAGTCTAGAAGTTCATCTTAGCTAAATCAAAAAAGCGACACAAGCGCTATACCCGAACAATTAACCCTTAACTACTCACGTCGGGTCATACTGATCTGTACCAAGTTTCATTTCATTCCATTTATACCTCTTTGGCATTGAATGATCACCAAACTTTGACATATCCTTCATTTTGCTCCAGTTACATCTTGGCAGTGTCTGAAAAATAAGGGAGATGTTTATTTGATCGAAATCGATATTTTGACCCGATATGATTAGTTGTGTAAGCCATTTTTTTTTTTGTCCGATGCGGGGATTAAATTTGTATAAAACCACTCGTTTCTTATCTATTTTAACTGCAAAGGTTGTTCGTAGAATTTTTTTTTAAATTTAAATAAAAATAAATGTTAATAATATTTTTAAATAATTTTTTTTTTAAGAGAAAAGATTTGGCTCCGCCGGGAGTCGAACCCAGGTCTCCCGCGTGACATGCGCGGATGCTAACCGCTGCACCATTGAGCTCGGCGCCAAGCAGAGCCAATCCTTCCTCTTCACGGATACCTACTCCCCCGATCTCGCAATTTTTGCGAGTAGTAACGGGAGGTTGACAAATTTTGTCCAATTTCTGTTATTTATTGACATACGTCAATTTTAAATTATTTTATAGTAATCTAAAGATCGGTAGACCCGGGTTCGACTCCCGGCGAAGCCAAATCTTTTCTCTTCAAAAAATAAATTATTTAAAAATAATTGAAAAAAGGTGGTCACTCACAAATTAAGATTAGATTAATATATGTTAATAATAGTAATGTTAAGTAGATCCTTTATTTTAGTATTTCACTTCTGACCTATAATTCAACATGTTATTCGTATTTTAAAACTTTCATTTAATATACATAATTATTGTATATTTTCAAGCCTTCTCCTGTAGTTTCAATATTTTACACCTTAAGGTTGTTTAATTTTTTTTTTTCTTCTGGGTCATATTGACCCGAGGTGTGTAGATAAGTAACATTGATTCAGGTGAGTAGTTAATGGTTAAAGTTAACGCACCTTATTCAAGTGCGTGTCTTGCTATAAACATCTTAACATTAAATCTAATTCGATGATTGAAAATTTAATGTTTTTTTCCCCTTCAAAACCGAAGCAAAATTGTCAGTGCCCCAGAAATTCCTGTAAAAGTGCCTTAATACAGTGCGAATCTCACCCTCGAAGAGGTAATCCCCCGAACTTCGCCATACCGGCGTATCACGAAAAGCTATTAGTAAAAAAACTAATGAAAATCCAGCTGAAACACAGCTCTAAGGGTTAGTTAGGTAAATTCGCAAAATTTCTTTTTTTAGTAATTACGAAGACAGTTCTGTGATTATACGCCTTTAATACAAACCAACCAACTAACGAACAGCTATTTACACATAAACTTGAAGTCGAGCGAGCAATCATGTCTGACCTCAAAAATTCACCTAAATTCAACAATTATGATTACGAAGACGGCTGTTCTTACTTTTGCTCTATATTATTATTGTGGATAAAGGCAACTTCAGAAAAATTATAAAAGAATGTGTAGACGTTGATCTTAGCTCAACAAAAAAAGCGACACAAGCGATGTACCCGAACTCACAAGCGAACAGTTAAAGTAATTATTCGAGTTCGTGTCTTGCCAAAAACATCTTAACATATAATATAATTCGATGATTGAGAATTGAATGTTTTTTCCCCTCCAAAAACCGAAGGCAAATAATCAGATCCCTTAGAAATTCCTGTTAAGGTGCCTTTACACAGTGCGAATCTCATCCTAGAATAGGTAATCCCCCAAACCATTACTCTATTCGTGATAGAAATTGAAAAGACCAAAAATACGAGGGTAGGCGCGGGCTATTAAGCTACCATATTGGTAAATTCGTAAAATTTCTTAATTTAGTAATTGAGCATACCGAACTTTAATGCAAACCAACCAACTAACGAACAGGTATTTACACTTAAACGTGAAGTCGAGCGAACATTGATATCTTACTCAAAAATTCACTTAAATTCAACAATTTCCATTACAAAAACGAGTGTTCTTACTTTTTCTCTATATTATTATTATGGACAAAAGCAACGTCAGAAAAATGATAAAAGAATGTGCAGAAGTTTATCTTACCTGAATCAAAAAAGCGACACAAGCGCTATTCCTGAACACACAAGGAAAACAGTTTTAGTATCTATTCGTGTTCGTGTCTTGCCATAAACATCATAACATTTAATATAATTCGATGATTGAGAATTGAATGTTTTTTCCCCTCCAAAAACCGAAGGCAAATAGTCAGATCCCCGAGAAATTCCTGTTAAGATGCCTTTACACAGTGCGAATCTCATCCGTGACTAGGTAATCCTCCAAACCTCGCCTTTACTCTATTCGTGATAGAAATTGAAAAGACCAAAAATACGGGGGTAGGCACGGGCTATTGAGCTACCTCTATTAATACATAACTACCTGCTTTAATACATTGGTAAATTCACAAAATTTCTTTATTTAGTAATTGCGCAGACCGATCTGTGATTATACGCCTTTAATACAAACCAACCAAATAACGAACAGCTATTTACACTTAAAGGTGAAGTCGAGCGAACAATGATCTCTGACCTCAAAAATACACCTTAATTCAACGATTTTCATTACGAAGACGGCTGTTCTTACTTTTGCTCTATATTATTATAGTGAAAGTATGATTATAGTGGAACTATTCGAGTTCGCGTCGTATTTAGAATAGCCGAACAGTGTTCGGGATAAGTTCTTTGAGGATGATGTTGTTACAATGTAAAGGTACCTTAAGGATTGAGTGTAATGAATAATATTTTATTAAGTTAAGAACCTATTTGTGCTTTTCATTAACTCCTTATTAATAATGAAATTTCATTTAAAAAAAAAAAATGATTAACGCTAGATAAGCCCGAAACCGGACACTAATGATTACTATTTTATTTTTTAGACAGTATTCAGTTTCAGATAAGTTGAGGATTGCATTAATATCATTTACCGACACTAAGCACTAGTGCAACCAAAGGGGGAATTGGGGTCTGAAGCTCCCGTCCCACACCCCAGAAAAAAACTTTGCCATTGAGATCATTGTCGAATAAGTAGTAGTACATTTTAATGATAGGTTTTTTTGTATCACAATTCTAGTACAATTTAGTATAAGGATATAAGCATAAGCCATAATCCTTGTTACGCCAATGACATTCAGAACTATATATATATATATATAAATGTAGCAGCTATTTAGCTAAATACCTACGTACTTCTAACTTCTGGCAACTGAAAATAAAAATCAATTTCTTCGTTATAAAAGTCCAGTAAGAACAGCTGACTTGGCAGTCTGGATGCAACTTGCAACTTCTCGGAAGACTTATCGAAGGAACACACCCATGTTCTCCTTATCCGGAGTCGTAATCTCGGAGTCCTCCCTTCTGTGGACTGGGGTTATCTCGTATCCAGCCTCGGATATCTGGAGCAGTGCATGTAGCGAACGTGACAAAACTTCGACGAGGGGAGCTGACTTCTTACCCTGAACTGGTAGTGCACTTAAGTGGGAGTACCGAAGGAGGTCAAGAGTACGCAAAGCTTCCGAGAAGAAAGGTTAAGAATTCTAGAGAGGTACGTTATTTCTATCATAGTGATTTAAAACTATCGATAGTTTCTATAATATCAGGCATAAAACTATCGATACTATCGATAGTATTTAGTTATTAACGGGGTGAGGGAGGAGTGGGAGGGGGGGGGGGGTAGAATGGTTGGATTTTTTATTCGTTACGAAAGGAACTATAAAGCACGTTTTCATTTGCACTTTTTTCTTCTTCTCTTTTCAATTAGGGGACTAGGTAAACACTTTTTTACTTTTTTACTTGTACACACCATTTTAGGTTGTGGTTATTTTTGTTAATTTCAATGAATCAGGATTTAGGGGGAAAATATATTAACAATTTTTAAGTAACTATGCGCCCAGGATTCCCTGTTGTCGGCGAAGTTGATTCTTACGGTACAAGACGGGAAAACATTCAGAACGCGATCCCCGAATCTCCCTGAACAAAAAAGATGACATTTGCCTGGATATAGGATAGGATAGGGGTTTTAGGGCGATAAATATCGCGATTATTACGCCCTGCCTGGATATAGATTACCTTGAAAAATGCTTACTTCATAAGAATGTTCTCAGGTAGTTTAGTTTAGAGTGGTTGAAAATATTTTTTTTAACAAAATCTGTGATTTTGTTTCTGTACCATTAACAGAGTCATTTTCAAGTCAAGAAACTGGCAGGCAATCAGTTGTTTTATTTGAATATTACTCCACCAAGTTTGAAGACATATATGAGCAAACCGTTCGATTTTTCAGTCAAATTCCTCACTGGAAAACTTGATAAGTCTTAAGCTTACCATTGGGATTTCTTTCATGATTTTTAATAACTTAATTAGGTGAGTCCTCCTTTTCCTCTTTAAAAAAGGTTTTCGATAGTACTATTGATACTATTCTCCCACACATGTGGACTATCATATCTAGGTCTTAAGTGGCGTTGCTCCTGTTTTGAGTAAATCTCAGACATTGTAAGACTATTTTAGGCTAAAATAAGTTTTATTTACGAACAATGATAATTTAGTATATCAGACAAATAATTAAAGCTCAGTTATTAACAACGTTACAAAAACTAGTGACAATACAGTGACACAAAATTAACCGGCTGCTTTATTGTTCAAAGCTAGACTGAGCCCCAAATCCATCGATTCTTATATTTAGTCCGGAATAGTCAGAAACGGCTAGAATATTTCAGTCACATTTAGGTCATGTGATTGCGTACTTTTACGGTTATATAACGGTTCCAACTAAGTTATTTAGTTATAACAGAAAAAATCGTCTGTTTTTTTTTTCACGTTTTTTTTTTTTTCACCTTAATATAAATATCACGAAATATTACTTTAAACAGTTAATCTTTTTTTTTTTTTTTTAAAAAGTAAACTATATGACACCTACAAACTCCATTCAGAAGGTTAGTCCCTGTCTATATAGTGGATACAGAAACGAATTTATTTATTTATTTTTTTTGTAATAAAGAAGAAAATGTCTTACATTAATTTTTCAAGATAAAAGTGTCTTACCTAAATTTAAAAAGTATGATAATGAACACAATATGAAATTGAACAATAAACAAAATAAGTGTGTTTACTATGTGAGAAATTGCAGAACTTCAAAGGGTTTGCCTAATACTGCTGGACACAGGAATATACAACTACGAAATTTTGTTCTAAAGAACTAAATATTATTAGTTCATCTATTACGAACTGGAAGAATGTGTTGAGAGAATTTTTGGTTTGTCATTGTCTTTGTATTAATTCAAAATACCGGGGTCACCTGTGGTCTAGTGGTCAGCATAGAAACCTACAATACTAAAGGTTGCGAGTTCGCGTCCCGAGGTGGCCATAGGATTTTTTAATGGGAGTAACAAATCCTTGTCTATGCCGTCACTCGGACAGGACGTAAAATGGAGGTCCAGAGCCTGTACGATGTCAGGTATTCGTTAAAGAACCCTATCCTAATTATACCTGGATAGGCAAAATTTAGCCTCAGTGACATAAAGTGACGTTAAAACAAACTTCAAAATACCGTCGTGGAAATTGAAAAAGGTCTTATTGAGAATTAACAGCTGATTTTCAGGAGAACAAAAAAAATCTTTTTATTTGCAATTCAATTTTTTAGTTTTGGCGTCTGATTATCGAAAGGAACATTAAAATTGTTATTATATTCAATTGTAAAACTTTCTTTGTGTTAGAGTTTAAATTTTTCTTATAGAATAGTGTCATTCAGGATTAATGACAAAGGGAATCCTGAAATTCGAATATTTTTTTATTGTGCGTGATTCTTCTTTTCTGTCTACTGGTGACATACTTTTAGGACCCTAGAGCTCCTAGTTTTGATTAAAAATTCAATAAAATCCCAAAATCGAAAATTTGTGACATAGGACCTTTTCCGATATCAAGGAAGATAAATATTTCATTAACCTGTAAGCGTTTTTACCTAATCATATGTTAATTTAAGCGATTAATTTTAAAGTAATCATTTGGTGATAAATAGTAACTGACTGCCCTAATGTAAAAAATACCCAATAACTTACTTCAAATAAATATGCTTCGTTTATACTGGGGATCAAATGGAACACATCAAGTCAGAACTTAAGTAAGACGGGCTCGCTAAGCCTTTTCAAAAAGTTTGGTATAAAAAGAAAAAGTGGGGGGGAGGTTAAAGAACATTCTGGGTCTTTCTAATTGTAGCTTTAAGTCCATTTAATTAAGAGTACTGATGATTAAAGTCAAATAAGTTTTTTTAAAAGGGCGAAATAATTCCGTGCTAAGAAAACCTTCTTAAAAATATCCTCCTCGGAACAAGAGGAAAGCGACGCTTTTCCAGTCCCTCTTTTAATCAGGGAAATGATTTCGCTATCACCGTCCAATCCACTTCTTTTATATTCCTTAAAAAAGGCTCATAATTACATTAGTCAGTACCTTTAGAAAGAATATTTTTTTTTTTTTTTATTACATTCAAATATTAATATCATAATTAGAAAACTAAATTAGCCGATGTTCGAGATATGACTTAGTTGAAAAGAGTAAATCGATATTTAGTACAATATGCCAGTAAAAAGTACATCAATATTCTGTGTAACATGGTATTATATATTAAAAATGGCAAGAAGGAAAAACACTTGAAGCACAACCAGGTCGTTATAATTTCGTTAAAATAATATATTATATTAATATTACTTTTTTTTAGTAGGGGAGAGCGGGGTTGGTTGGCAACAGTTTTCACTTTTTTGATTGTTGAGTCGATCCTGTTAATATAATCCCAATGGGGCTGATACCACTGTAAACTTCAAGTATTAGAGTACTTACAAGTATTTTTTTCAAACATTATATTTAATACTAAGATCATAAAAAATTGAAGAATTCGTCAATCCAGAGTATGCCAATTAACCCCATGTGTGGGGCAGGTTGGCCTAGAAAGTGAGATTGTTTAGCCATCTCATTCAAGTACTGCCTGACACATATTATTGTTATTAAAAGCTGCACTATAAAGGTATAATAATTTTGAATCGGTTTTTAACAGCTTTTAAGGAAAAATAGAATGACAATAGAAGAAGATAGAAGTTTAGACTGTCGTCACTTTTTGCATAACAAAATTTGCTCTTATCTTCCTCGCTGGAACTAGAGAAAATTGGTAGTTTCACCTTTAATTATGTTTACCTTCCTTTTGTGAATTGCTACTGCGCCAAAAAAAAAAGTTGAAGAGAGCCAACTAACCCCACAGGAGAGATCATATGAAAGATGGCTGCAAGGACATGAGAGAACAATCAAACAAGAAACTGGTTAGTCGAAAGGTTAGGTTTTCAAAGGAGTTCGGGGCTATGTGAACTGAATCGGAGTCAAATGTTTTTCCATGCGTTTAAGCCAACTTTAAAAAAAATATAAAAATTTACTTACATGTTGTAAAATCAATCAATGAAGCACACTCTTATCTACACTGTTAGCATCAGATTGAAAACTCAGGACAAGACTCCCGAGGTCGAGCGGGTCACACGGTACAATGATGGGGCCTTCACAACGGGTGTGACGGAAACTATAAACCAATGGCCAACCTACCCCCTATGCCAACCAACCCCGCTCTCCCCTACTGTAAAATTATTATTAGGTTAAGGTATTAGGTACTATTAGGTTTTATTAGGTACTGTAAAATTATTGGAGGTTGGCTCGACATATTTTATACAAACTAGCTGACCCCTGCGAAGCATTCGCATACTAACCTAATTAAATCCCACTTAATTAAAGTACACACCGTACATTTAGTATCCTAAAGTGCGTATTTTGTGCGTCATGAGCACAGGTAAGGGTTGAAGTAAAGAATAGATGTGTTTAAATTGTAGATTATTTATTTTTTGAAACATAAGTTTAAGGTATTTCCATATTTACATAGTATCTACGTGTTTACATGATCTCTTTGAACACTATGTTTGAAGTTACGATATTGTCATCTCTAATTGTTTGTTGCTGGGTTTGTTTTACAAAGTAATTGATGTCACTGAAAGAGCGCACCAAAGAAAACTCCACGTATGTAAATACCAGGTGTGAAAATATGAAACCGGAATTTTTCAAAACGCAAATAAGAGTTTATAGTGTAAAAATGATACATACTTTTTTATTCGAAGTACTGTCCTTCGCTATCTATGCATTTTTCACATCATTCCCCGCCAAAATAATGCTTCCTCTTCTGAGTCAAACCAATCACTTAACCAATTTCGTAAATTTTCATAAGAAGTGAAGCGCTGCTCAGCTAGTGCGTGTCCCATCGATGCAAATAGGCGGTAATCGGATGGGGCCAAATCTGGTGAATAAGCCGCATGCGGAAGAATTTACCAACCAAACACTTGGATCGTTTCCTTGGTCCGTTTAGCCGAATGTGATGGGGCATTGTCATGGAGCAAGATCACTTTGTGTGTCCTTTCTTGATATTTGGGACTTTTTGGCGCAAATCTTTATTCAAATTTATCATGTTTTGTAGGTATCGTTCCATATTAACAGTTTCCCCAGGTTTCAGCAGCTCATAGTAGGTAACACCCATCTGATCACACCAGACACAGAGCATTTTCTTCCTCCCCAAGCGATGCCGATGGTTCACCAGTAGTTACCCAGGATTTTTTACGCTTAGGATTCTCGAAGTAAATTCACTTTTCATCACCAGTCATAATTTGATGAAGAAATGACTTTTTTTCTGTACCTGGCGAGCAGCATTAGCCATGAGGTTTTCGACCTTCTGGATCTTTTCCATGCCTTTCAACACAAATTGAGACGGTGTCACATGTAATAATTGTCCAACAAACGTTTCCGAATCAGCGTTTTCAAAGTTTTTTTTTTTTTGTGGTTTTCCACGGTCTTTGCTTCTTTTATCGAAATCCATCTTTAAATTTTTTGTACCAATCAAAACATTGAGATTTGCCTAGGAGTGAATTGCATAATGAATGATTTGCATAAGAATCTTATCTAGGGCATGCTCCCCGTAAGCTTCAACAACATCCTATGTGATAATGCTCCAATTTTTTTCAGGAGGAAACGGAAAATAAATGCTGTCCGCAAATCTTGATTTGTTCAAAGTTGACATGTTCAACGCCACTAAAAACACGGATATAGAATGAAACTGATGTTGGTATCAATTGGATCTCTTTATTACATGTAAGCAAAAGCAGATAACACCACTGACGGATTAGTTCCTATCGGACTCCTATCATTGGCGAATTCCGGTTTCATATTTACACACCTGATCCATACATTGATTGCGCAGAAAGCGAATGCGCTGATTCAATTGACTGAAGTCGCATGTTTTTGCTTGTAAACCGCAAACGACAGCGACAATCGGGAAAGTGTGTACAACCAAAAAGTTCGTCTCGACAAACTGAAAAAATAACACCTCCGAAAAAGCCCTCCCACCATTTTCGCTGAGAATAATGTTCCGATCGAAAATGTTCTCCTTGAAAACCTGAAAAGATTGACACCATTTAGAAATCTCTACTACCTAATCTGTATTACTAAAATCGCGGTTTTAACTTGCAATCGAAGGCGAAAGGAGTGATATGTATATTTTTCCAGTGTAGCGGTTGAGGAAAGCTTTAAAATGATGCCTCATTCATGAAAATTGATAAAGTATCAAGGAAATCATGGCGCACTGACAAAAAAAGGCCTTGAGAAATATAATATAGATAATAAATAAATAAAATAAAATTGCCCGTGGGAAAAACGTCGATTTTTCTAGTCCAAGCCGAAAAAATTGAATTAGGAAACTGGATGATCACCCACCCTAAACCAAAAAGGAAGAGTTGTGTCAATAAATCAACTTACACCGCCATCGGTTGAAAATTTATAGAACCTACAAATAATCACGCTCAATTGTAGTTTAATAATCATTTAATTTGAAATAAAAGAAATATTAAGGACAACTTCGAGAAAAAAAAACTATCCTATATAGAAAAAAACTTATTCTTTCTGAAATTAAGGTCGTTCGTAGATACAACTAGTTCCCCTGCATTTTATTGCATGATATATTGTAGTGTCCGACCGAAACCAAAATTTTAGCCGAAACCGAAATCGAAACCGAATTTCGGCCATAGACCTAGTTTCGGGCCGAAACCGAAACCGAAACCGAAACTGATTTACGTGTCAATATATAATACATATAAGTGTGTAATATGTCTAGATTAGCAATAATATCAATGAAAGCTTATAAAATAACAGAAATTTAACTCAATTATTCATTTAATAGTTAGGTTAAAGGATCGAATCCCGGCCCCCTCCTTCCTAGTACGGCTGGTCCCCGTGGGATGTTAGACCATACACCTTCAACTAGTACAGCCCTTAAAGTCGAAGTAATCTTGAAATAACAGGCTGATATTAATAAAAATTCATATTATCATGCCTAATTAATAAATAATATGGTAAAACTTTGACATAATAAAGCCGATAGTATACAAAATGACGGCCTATTGAATACGTAAAGCTGTATGTCAGAATCAATTTAGTCTGCTGAGTCAGTTTTGGTCTCAAATGTTAGCGGATTTAATCTAGTTTGAAAATTTATAGAATAGTTTTTGGTCGAAAACGTGCTTCTTCATGGTAAAAATTGAGACAAGTTTTAGGGATGTTATTGGTGAACTGCCGAGGGGAAAGGGGCTGCCAAGATAGAACAAAGACCAAAACCTACTACCACCATTTGATGAAACTTTCAATGACAAGGTTACTGGCTAAAATTTTTTTTCACTTTTGAGTTGAATCTGTGGACATGTCGACTAATTTAAGTTTAAGTATTTAGAATATATATTCTTATTTATGTTAATCTTTTTTTTTTAGAAATCAAATTTCATTATCAATGAGGAGATGATTAACAGCACAAAAAGGTTCTTAACGCTAAAGAATAAATACTATTCTTTACACTTAATGTAAAGAATTCTGTATGAAAAACATGCTTTCATTACATGTCAAGACTTGATTTGATTTATGAGGATATTTCTGTGTCACTATCAATTTTTTGTCTCCTCACCCAACTTAAGGTTTTCGATCAATGAAAGATATCAAAAGAATGAAAAAAATATATGTTATACCGAAATACAATACAAGTGTAATTAACTAAAATAACAGAAACCTTCTAAATCCAAGGGTGTTAAATGCCATGAAAGAGATCGAGCTTACAAACTGAAATCGTGTAGTCCAACTTTCTTCTTAGAGATATCAGACACAGGAGCTTGTTTCGGCCTGGCCGAAGATTCGGCCAATTTTTGGCCTAAACCGAAACCCGGTTTTTCGGCCGAAACTGGCCGAAACCGAAACCGAAACCGAAACTTCGGTCGGTCACTAATATATTGCATTATATGCAATAGCTAACATACACTTTTGCTTATTTCTGGTTTGTATTTCAAATGATAGGGGTCATAATAACGTATTAGAGCTAAATATGATTTTGATAAAATCTTAAAGCCAAGAAACAAAAAAAAATATTAGAGGTTTGTTTGTTAACAAATAAATCTAGACATAAATGTAAAAGTCTGGTGCGATGCGCGCAACACAAAACTTTCGTCAAGGTGAAAGTTATATCGTTATTTCATCAGAAAATTAATATTTTTTCTGAATCAGATTAAAAGTTTCATATTTAATATTTCTTAAATAAAATTAAACTAAAAATTACCCGTTTTCTCAACATAAAGTTTAATAATACAATGTAACTGAATTAAACAAATAGGTTATCAACCAAAAATAGAGCAAATTTTATAATTTATGAAAGAGTCAACTGTCAAATTAGCGAGGCTTTTGTAGCCCTACTGTCTCTAAGTTCATTTACCTTCGTTTATTATGAAATAGCCATCGGCAGCACGGACAGCATTTGATTAAAAATCTGTCCATAAACAAAAGCTTTGAACGAATAAACTAAAAAAAAAAAAAAAAAAATTAAAGTGTTTTAGGCTCTACGAGAGTTTTTCCAGGGCAGGGGAGGGGAGGGTTACTAGGGATAATAGGGTTATTTAACTGTCCATCCTACTCGGGACTTGAACGCAACAACTACAGATTATCTTATGGTTGTTAGGGATAACGCGTATTTGGTCTGTGACCCAGACCCTTTTTACTGTTCTAATTCAGAATATTCTTATTTTCCGTTGAATCTTTAAGAATAAAACATTATAATAAAAATAAAAATAAAATGAAAAAATAAAAATAAAATATAAATATACCAATAAATATTAAAAAATCTTAAAAAAATAAAGTAATAAATAAAAAAATACATTAATAAAAATAAATAGGAAAGAAAATTAATTAATAAAAAAAAAAAATAAAACAACAAAATAAAGATAGAGTTGATACTTAGTAACAATACTAATCAAGGTATTGGTTATTTGAGATGCGACATCGTAGAGATGTCCATTAAACATCGACCACAAAACATCGATGTTCTTGAACTTCGTCGTTTTTCGACAACGATGTTTTTTTAATTTATACATTCTTTAAACATTAACATAGTAGTGCCCAAACGTATTAAAATCTATATTTAAGTGTAAAGGGTGTGTATTTTTCATAATTAATGTATAAAAACATTGAAGTTTTTATGAAAAGACATAGTTGTTTTTTCATATTCATTTATTAAAGTTTTGACTGTTAGGACCCAAACACATTCACACATTGATGTCGTTTGCATAGTACATACAGAGAATCGTATTTCTGGTGAATATTTTAAAAGAATTTTGGGGCAGCTACATTAAATAAGTAATTCAATTATGATATTATGGTTTTGCGTTTTCATATTTTATTAACTTATTAAAAGTTTAAAATTTTACAGAAACAAGAATGTGTAGGAAGAACAGAGGTAATATATCCAATTCAATGTCAAACATCGATGTTAAAAACAACATTGTTATTATCAATTGAGCTGCTATGCTCAACGTCCCGAGTTCGAATCCGGCTTGGTGCATGATATCTTTGATATTGTGCCTCAGCTCGATTCGGTGGCAAATGGTCGGATAGACCGTCCAGGGGCAAAACTAGCCTCTATAAAGTGGGTACACTTAATTGAAAAAATAAGGAGAAAATACCTGGCGGTTGAGCGTGATCACGGTCAAATCACCAAATCAAATCAAATCATTGCACGACTGCTGACCAAGTACTTACAGGTTATTTTAAATTAAATTACACTTATCACTGTCTTTTATTTCTGTCTGCCTATCATTTAAATCGATTTTTTTTAAACTTAATTTTAAATTTTGGAAAACTTCATGATTTTTGTAGGTGAACCTCAAGAACCTAACATCTGATCAACGTTATTGAATTGAAAAAAGTATGCTCAGAAAAACATTTAAAAATAGATTGAGAGGTTTTGTAACTACAAGCGTCATATAATGTAACTATTATTTTATTTGACTATTCAGGGATGGAATGTTATTTAGTCTGATCGAAAAATACGTAAAATGGGAAAAGGAATTATAAAATAAAGTGTCCCTTCCGTTTGATCAATTTTAATGGAAATCATATCGCGGGTATATGAAAACAAGTTTTATCAAAATCGTTAGGGCCGTTTTTGAGAAAATCGAAAGAAACGTAAAACGTTATTAAATAAACTACCTCCTCCGTTTGACCAATTTTGATGAAATTTTTGTTGTCACATCACGGGCATAAACATACTCGTAAACCAAATACCCAATTTCAGGTTCTTACGGTTTATAGTTCTTGAGCTAGTCTGTTCACACACACACAGACCATTTCGCAGGACTTGGTTACTTGGACTCAGGGGACCCCAAAACGTGTATTTCCGTTGAAAACCGGAAGTCGAAATTTTCACGATCGCAACACTTTCCCTTACTAGGGTAAACCGTACCGTCACCCTTAAGACTACTTTTCTGTGGTGAAATTAAAAAAATTACTTTCTGTGAAGGGATCAAATCGAAACTTCCTTTAGCTCCTTTTTATCTGTCGTTATAAAGACTCGAGAGGTTTATTTGGGTCAAAAAGCAATATTTATTGTTAAAAGTGCAAAAACTGGTTATTGACACCCTGCGGATTTAATTGTGAAATCTTCCATATGGTTAGTTTTTAAAGTCTTACTTCATAGATGACTTAGAGGACCCTTCAAACATTAGATTCATGTATATCTTGAAATAAAAATAGGACTTGCTTACTTATTATACTTTAAGTTAAAGATGGGGTGTCAATAACTATACTGTCATTAACTGTATGGTTTACCCTACATATTTGATACATAGGTAAGTGAAAGTAAAAAATATTGACCGAAATTCCCGATAATCAATCGTCCTGAGAACATTATATTCTTAAATACATATGCAGCGTTGCAGATGGAATTATTATTCTATATCATGTATACTTTATCATCCTGCATTGCTGATTGGACAAATAAGCGAACAAATGACTAGACTTCCCAGAATATATTAGCCTGTAGAAAATTCATTGCCCATTGCCGCTAATGCTTGTTAGTCGAGAGTGAACTAACAGTGGGCGGTGGGTGCTTCGCTGAAACCAGCCGATCAGTTCTAGTCCAACATATATAGAGTCCTCCATTCGAACAGAATTGTTTATCCGTCACTGATTGCTTCGTTCAAATTGGAAGTAATGGGTTATCGACTTTGTGATAACCTTTTGCATACAAAACGAATATAGACTTTATTGAAGTAATACTGAACGTGGAAAGATTCCATTAATATTAAAATATAATTAATTTATTTAGCATATCATAAAATTTCAATCTGTAGAGGTTTAGGTAGAATGCTTAATAAAAATTTGCATATTTGGAAAGTGTATAATGGAAAATATCTAATCTGAATATAACTACGGCCTAAAACAATAACTGTGTAACTGAATATAACATTCGTCCAATGGGCATTCCACGTCAAATCAACGCAAAAATATATCATTTTGAACCTCACCATTTCAGATTTTCTTGAAATTTGGTATATGTTTACTACTTGAACCTACTAGAACAATTGTGTAATATCACTGAGATATGTCAACCCGCTTTTGAATTATTGGTCTCTAAAGCCCTCAAAAATAGGTCCAGAAACAGAAAAAATCATGATTAAAAATAGCTTAGATGTTTTCCAAATTTGACTAGGACTATGAGATTGGTGTCGTTAAATAGCGCATTCCATGCCGTTTCATATAATATACAACAATGTATAGGTTGGTACAGAAGAAATATTCTTAAAACTAAATGTAAAATTTTAATTTCAATTTTCTCAAAAAGGGCATTTTTTAATGTTTTATATATTTTTTTTAAAAAATAGGTCAAACTGCCTATATCTACATATTGTTCTATGTCATATGAAAGGACATTGAATGCGCTGTTAAACGACACCAATCTCATAGTCCTAGTCAAAATTGGAAAACATCTGCAGCTATTTTTAATCATGAAATGCTAGATTTATAAAAATTTTCAATTTTTTTAGTTTAATTCAATTTTGATCCCACTTTTATATTTTGTTATATGAATGGATATAATACTGCCTATTCTTTAAAAAAAAAATAAAAATATTAAGATATGCCCTTTTCGAGATAATTGAAATTAAAATTATACATTTAGTTTTAAGAATATTTCTTTAGTATCCACCTATACATTGTTATATATCATATGAAACGGCATGGAATGCGCTGTTAAACGACACCAATCTCATAGTCCTAGTCAAGTTTGGAAAACATCTACAGCTATTTTTAATCATAAAATGCTATATTTATGAAATTTTATCAATACTTTTTAATTTTTTTAGTAATGAAGCAAATTTCATCCCACTTTTATATTTTGCTGCATGAATAGATATAATACTATCTATTTTTCAAAAAAAATTAAATTTTTAAAAAATGACTTTTTTGCGAAAATTGAAATTAAAATTATACATTTAGCTTTAAGAATATTTCTTTAGTATCAACCTATACATTGTTGTATATCATATGAAACGGCATGGAATTCGCTGTTAAAAGACACCATTCTCATAGTCCTAGTCAAATTTTGAAAACATCTGCAGCTATTTTTAATCATGAAATGCTATATTTATGAAATTTTATACTACAATACAATACTTTTAATTTTTTTAGTAATGAAGAAATTTTCATCCCACTTTTATATTTTGTTGCATGAATAGATATAATACTATCTATTTTTCAAAATTTTTTTTTAAAAAATGCCTTTTTTGCGAAAATTGAAATTAAAATTATACATTTAGTTTTAAGAATATTTCTTTAGTACCAACCTATACATTGTTATATATCATATGCAACGGCGTGTGTATGTACGAGTATATACACATATGTGTGTAATGTAGTCAAATTTGGAAAACATCTACAGCTATTTTTAATCATGATTTTTTCTGTTTCTGGATCTATTTTTGAGGGCTTTAGAGACCAGTAATACAAAAACGGGTAGACATATCTCAGTAATATTTCACAATTGTTCTAGTAGATACAAGTAGTACACATATACCAAATTTCAAGAAAATCTGAAATGGTGAGGCTCAAGCCTGTGTTGAATTGACGTGGAGTTACCCCAATGCAGATACAGTAGGTCCCACCAGTATCTATATACAGGGTTCAGAGGAGCCAATTTTTTTTATTTTTATTAGCTGTTATTTTCTGATTTGGTGGGTATGTTTAATACTTATTTAAAAAAATTAATACGTAAATATTTTAACGATTACACAATGGTTAATTATGTATTGTTATTAAAAAATAATGAAATAAAATAATAAATGGAAAAAAATGGCAAGCGAGTATCGTATGATGAGATGTTTCCGGTAACTATTACCTACTCCAATTCATATTTTAGGAACGATATTGTTTTCAGTCTTTCAAGGAAACTCCTGCTCTGGCCTGTTTGACTACAAAACAAAATATTCTCAGTTATGATTTAGTATCCATTTAAATACGAAATAACAAAATGTCGCAATAAAGAAAACAGGGCGTTTTAACACTTGAATAGAAATAAACCATTATAAACCGAGTAGAAAAAGGTGAAAGTGTTAAAATATTGTACGCTGAATCAGTAATCGGCGAGCAAACTGTTCGTGACATTTTGAAGAAGAAAAATGGTGCGTGCGCGCAACACACAACTTTCACTTACCAACTTACTTAGATTAGAAATTGACGTATTTTGCTAAATATCATTTCCCAAAGTCACACATTTTTCTACATTCATATCTTATTTTTGTTAATCGTTAAAGCCGTTTTTGAGTAAATAAAAAAAAAACCGTGAAAATGATACAAAATTTATTAAGTAAAGTCCCCCCTCCCGTAGATCAATTTTGATGAAATTTTTACAGTCATATCTCGGGTATATATATATACATCAAATACCAAGTTTGATCAAAATCGTTAAAGCCGATTTAGAGTAAATAAAAAAAACACGTGAAAATGTTACAAAATTTGTTAAGTAAAGTCCCCCCTCCGGTTAATCAATTTTGATGAAATTTTTACAGTCATATCTTGGGCATATAAATAGATGAAATACTCAGTTTAATTAAAATCGTTAGAGCCGGTTTTGAGAAAATCGAAATTTTTTTAAAAATTATTAAATAAAGTACCCCCTCCCTTTGAGCAATTTTGATGAAATTTTTGCTGTCACATCGCGGGCTTATACATACCTTAAATACCCAATTTCAGGTTCGCACGGTTTATAGTTTTTGAGCTAGTCTGTTCACACACACACACACAGACACACAGACACACAGACACACACACAGACCATTTCGCGGGACTTGGTTATTTTGACTCAGGGGACCCCAAAACGTGTATTTCCGTTGAAAACCGGAAGTCGAAAATTTTCACGATCGCAATACTTCCACTTACTATATATTTCATATATAGGTAAGTGAAAGTAAAAAGACATTTCCGACTTCGCATCGTCGTCGGCCAAAACATCTTGTCCTCGGAAAACAATGAAGAACTCTCCATTAGAAGATGTAGAAGAAGCTGTCTATCAGTGGTTCATGCAAAAACGCGGTGTACGTGAAGGTGTTCCAATTTCTGGGCCAATTATAAGTGAAAAAGCAGTATGGTTTCATGAACCAATTTTCTTTAAAATTGAGGAGCCATTTTCCAATTCCCAAGGATGGATCTACAAATATATCATATTAAGTCAACACACACACACACACACACACACACACATATATCATAAGTGTCTTGAGGTTCAATCTACCATAAACAACTGTAATATTTTTTTGTTTACTTGGAAGCGATAAAGATAAAATCGATTGTAGATCGATAGATTGTAATAGTCATTTTCATCACTGGTACCAAAAGTGGTTGTTGTCGGTGCGTGGTCGAGTTTGAACTTGAGATGCTTGAAAATTAGACCAAGCACCGAAAACACACTTTTGGTACGTGTTATGTATGAACAATGCTTTTCATCATACTGCACATACTTGAGTACTTTTATATTTCATTAATAACTTACAGATACAATATACAACAAACTGTTGTAATTCGATTATCCGGGGTTTTCGATTATCCGTGGAACCCCATACCCATCATTACCCCGGATAAAGGGGTTGCCCCTCCATGTCTTATCACTATCGAAATCATTTTAGTTTTTTTTTTTCACGAATTATCTTCCAATGTTCCTCTAATACTTTTAGGGGTTAGTGTAGGGGTCACCTGTGGTTTAGTGGCTAGCATAGTAGCTAACACTAGTGAAGATCGCGGGTTGTTAGCCCTAGTATTGTTTCAAGGAAGTAAAACTTTTGGCTATGCCGTCCTTCGGATGGGACGTAAAATAGAGGTCCCGAGCCATTAAGATATCAAGTACTCGTTAAATTCCATATCCTAATTGATTTTCAAAATTTAGGACTCCCGTTGTAAAATCGTCCGATTAGCAATAGCATCATAAAATGATGTTAAGAAAACAAATATAACTTCTTTTCAAGACCGCTTATACACTGTGAAAGTGACGATTCCTGAAATATTTTAACAATTAATAAAACAGGCAAAGGATGTAAAAGAAACTTAAATTCGACTTTTTTAAAAGATTAGACAGTTCCAAACCAGCTGCCTTCCCATGCACCCTCTCTCCTCCAGCTGTAAATAATGTAAATTAAAAATTAAAAAAAAGCAATATTTTTTCCTCACAATTTGTTGGATGAACTTTTATTTTTAGTCCTCCTGCCCTTCAAGTTCTTGATTCTTATTATATTGAAAGTAACGTACATACGAAATTCCATCAATTCGCCTCTAGTACTCTGAAGAACCAAATTTTGGGATTTTTCCTTTTATATATTGCAACATTACTGTTAGTTAAAATAATGGGTCTGTTTGCGAAGATGTCATCCAGTTACTTTCATGACACGACATCCAGTTACCTTTAGTAAACAGTTACTTCTTTTAAACACGTACTTTGGCAATAGTACTGAAGTGCGGCTTCAAATTAAGGCCCGATCTCCACTGAAAAGGACCCTTTTGGGGGTTTATTTATCTCTGAAGAGAGAGCGCTGCGAGCGGGAGTCGAAAGCTAGAATCTATTAAAGCCAATCAAGGCACTTTTTAACTGAAATAAAGGCGATGGGAGTTCGATAACATGACGGTCACATAACTTCTCAAAACAGGCCACGCCCATCAGCCGCTCTTCAGTACCTTTACCCTTATTTTGATAACAATATTTATAACCTGTACTTGCAAATAATGGCCTAGATGAATAATAACAATATATTTCAGCTATGTATATTTATTTATAATAGAAAACATCCTTGTTCTATTTAATATTTCATTTTCTTGCAATAACTGAAATGCCTTGTTTTTGTCAGAAATTTCTTGAGCCAATTTCAAAAGACCCATTTTTATTATCACTGAAATTAAAAATTAAGGTTATCACTGTTTATAACCATTACAGGTTGTTTAAAGTAACTGTGTACTAGAAGTAACTGGATGTCGCGTCGTGAAAATAACTGGATGTGGTCTTGATGTGGCGCAAACAGACCCAAAATAATTTTAATTGGAATAAAATCATAACTCACAACGCCATACAAACAATAGAAGCTCAAATTAATAACAACGTTACAAAAAGTAACTACTTGTGACAACAGAGTGACACAAAAGTAACCATATGCATAGATGTTCAGAATCTATTTGTCTGAAATCGAACATTCCGGAATGGTTTGTACCATTCTTGTAAAACCAAGAACATGTATTGATACGGTAATGTAACTTTTCGAACAAAAAGACAAGAACTCCTTTTCAATGTAACAGACAAAATCGTATGATTTTGTTTCACGTTCCATCAGTATATTGTATTTTTTAATAAAAATTAAAGGGAACATTGGGTGAACTAAACGAGAAGTTTTAAAAGAGGAACGAAAGCATCAGAGAAAAAAGAAAAGTGATTAGTGAAAAACGCTGAGGGATGGTAGATACTGTTCGACTAGGGCTAACATTCGTCAATTGTACGGCGCACAGGCTGAAAATTCTCTCTCTCACTCTCTCTCTCTCTCTCTCTCACTCTCTCTCTCTCTCACTCTCTCTCTCTCTCTCTCTCTCTCTCTCTCTCTCTCTCTCTCTCTCTCTCTCTCTCTCTCTCGCTCTCTCTCTCTCTCTCTCTCACACACACACACACTCTCTTATTATTACAATCATATTTTAAAGCAATGTTTTTTTTTTTATATTCTCATATTGTACAGCTTGAATAAGCTATTAAGAAGTAAGACTAGATAAATAAAATCTAAATTATTCAATGCTTTGATCATGCCTCATTCATATTACAGTTTACTTGTGATATACATTATAACAGTAATAAAAAATTATAAAGAATGTTAAATGAATGTATTTATTAGATTTATCCTGTACTTGAAAATCGAAGATAAATATTTGAATATTTTATAAATTAAAGATTTAGTAGACCTCATATTGTTGGTTATGACTCATAAACTACTTAAAAATTCATAAACCAGAATATTTATTATATCATTATCAAATACAAACCCTTGAACAAAATGATATAAGATCAAATAACACCACCTTAAGTATCCCAGAATGCAAAACTAAAATATTTGAAAATTCATTTATTTTTAAAAGCATAAGATTGTATAATTCATTACCATTACTAATGGTCCATTAGTTTTGAAAAAAAAAATTCTGATAAAAAATTTAAAAACGTATGTGATAGATAAATATTATTAAATTTAAATATGAATATAAAAATATGTAATAAATAATGTAAAATATAATGATGTAATTTTAAATAATTATGTGTGAATGTAAGATCCAGAGCAATCCCAGTTATTAATAAACTTATCTATTTTCAAAGAATTATTTGAGGGGTCACCTGTTGTGTAATGATTAGCATAGAAACTTACAATATTAAAGGTCGCGGGTTCGCGGCCCGAGGTGGTCCTAGGATTTTTTAATGGGAGTAAAAAATCCTTGTCTATGCCGTCCCTCGGATAGGACTTAAAATGGTGGTCCCGAGCCTGTACGATGTCAGGTACTCGTTAAAGATCCCTATCCTAATTATACCTGGATAGGCAAAATTTAGATCTCCCACTGTAGCATCGTCCGATTAGCCTTAATGGCATAATGTGACGTTAAAACAAAGAATTATTTGAATATAAGAATTATATAGAGTTCTTCAAGTTATTAATAAAATCATTTTAATGGGAGTAAAAAATCCTTGTCTATGCCGTCCCTCGGATAGGACGTAAAATGGAGGTCCCGAGCCTGTAAGATGTCAGGTACTCGTTAAAGATCCCTATCCTAATTATACCTGAATTGACAAAATTTAGATCTCCCACTGTAGCATCGTCCGATTAGCTTTAATGGCATAATGTGACGTTAAAACAAAGAATTATTTGAATATAAGAATTATATAGAGTTCTTCAATCATGTACTTTATAAATAATTATTTTTAATGTACTTACATTAAATGATTATGTAAATACATAATTATTTAACAAGTTAATACATTAAATAATTACGTACATTAAAAAATTATTTTAATGTTATGTACTTTTAAATAATTATTTTGAAGTTAAATGTTTAATGTTCAAGTTTTTGTTGTTCCAGTAATTAATAAAATTTTGTACTTTTAAATGATTATTTTTAATGTTATGTACTTTTAAATAAGTATTTTGATTTTGAATGTTTAAGGTTTAATGTTTAATGTTAAATATAATGTTTAATGTTAATTTTATATTTAATAAAATTATGTTCTTTCAAATACTTACAAAGCTACTCCAAATATTATGTAAGTATTATCTGTTATAATATTAATAGAATTATGTACATTGACTAATTATGTGAGTGTAAGAATTACCTAGATCTTTGGTTAATTAGTTTTACAAAATTTTTGTCGTTGTTTGTAGGAGTGGCCAAGAACTGCGACATTTGTTAAATAAATCTATATTCATTCATTCATTCATTCATTCATCTCGTGGTTACTAAAGAGGCACTGCGAAGGCCTAGTTTGAAAAAAAAAATTACTTAAAACAAAGAAACCTTTTTTTTTTTTTTTAATCCTATTGATTTATATACTAACAGACTATAAACAAATTAATTTCCCGCACGCTGCTTGAATATAATTCAATGCTCAGCCCATTCAATGCTGAAAGTGGAAACATTTGCAGGACCTAAAAGGCCTTACCGAGAAATATCCTTTTCTTTTCTTCTCTTCATTTTCTCGAGAGTATTTTTAATAAGGTTGTCTTGGAAAGGAATTATCTTGGTTGAAAGAAAGGAATTATCTTGCTTAAAAAAGATAAAGAGGTTCTTACTCAACCTTAATGTCACCGTTCTTAATTAAACGGACGAAAAGCCAACGTTAAAACTGACCAAAAGGTCTTTCTTCTCACACATATTTTTCAAAATATATCCTATTGGGGGGGGGGGGGCGCAAATGTTGAATATAACATCTGGCCTTTTTTCGCTTTAAATTTGTAACGTTTTTTTTTTTTTTTTTTTTTAACTTAAGCATACTTAAGTTCAACCCGTTTGAAATAAACGTTTCTTCAAAATATATCCTAATGATGAATCAAACTAATGTTACATTCATCTGACCTTTTTCCGGTCTTAATCTCTAACTAAAAATTTGAAATTGTTGGTAAAAAAAAATTTTATTGTTATAATTTTTTTTTTATTATAACAATAAAATTTTTTTTTTTTCTAATATTCACAGTTGAAGGAGCTGTTTCGCTAATAACTTAGTGATGAAGCATTTAGAGCAACAGTGTACATAGAGGCCAGATATTCACCTAAATGTTAACTGTCTGAACTTTTATAAATATGATCTGAGTTGGACATCGATGAGACAATGATGCCTTATTTCGGTCGTCATTGGGGCAAAGCAACACATCCATGGAAAACCCATTAGATTTGGGTACAAGGTTTAGTGCAGTAGTTCAGTGCGAACCATAATTGGAGGACCTGTAATTCTTGACATAGTTTCATAAATACCAGTAAAGAACAACAATGTGGTGACTATATCTTCCACTCAGCATGGCATCGAACCCGTCCAGCTGACCAATAGGTGGTTTGCTGCGAAAAAAAAGAAGATACTTATTGACCAACCTTTTTTTGTGGCCCAATAATGATGCTGGAAGAAAATAATTCAAAATTCCGCGTCAGCATCATATCAAAAAAATGCAATGCAGAAAACCAGCACCAACCAGACGACCGAGGCTTCACACCAGCGTTTCGAAGAGAGTTCCTAATGATGATAGGCTCGGTCATATATTAATTCAAGTCCAACCCAAGTCAGGTGTTGTATAACAAATCAATTGTAAAAAATGAACAACTAAAAAATGTAATGTTGGTAGTCATGCAAATTGCTTTGAAATTTTTCATTCCTAGTTTATCGCTTAGATATTACTTCATGTCATCCAATGTGTTTTATTATGTAAATTATAAAGTTCTTTTTGTAGTTTGTGAATAAAAGTAATTTTAAAAAATGATTATTAATTTATAATGGACATGTCCCTTCCGTTCCCACTGCCCCAATTTTGGGGCGGGGGGCAAAATCCCCCCAGGCGATGTTTTTGGGTTGATACTTAGCACGTACACTATTAATGGGCTAATTTCATTGCGTACTGAGTTAAAACCTGAAATATTAATTTTTTGAAAAGTTGGGATGAAAGTAGGAAGTCATGGCATACCGACAAAAAAAAAGGCTTTAAGAAATAATGATTATTTTAAACGAAATAGCATGCATAAGAATAAATTTTAGAATGAAGCGCAAGTAATAGTGGAAAAAAAGTATATAAATAAAATCTAGAAAAGCGAAAAACTTTTATATTTTCCCAACTACGTTTTTCCATAAGTAAAGATAGTAAAAACAGGAGAAAGCCTGGTTGAAGCCAAAAGATTTCATCTTAGAGAAATATAAAGTTTAAGGTTTTATTTTTTTAATATACTTATTAACAAACAAGGTTTGCATCGGACATGTAACTTTTACCCTCAAAGACAAAATTGCTTTTCACTAGAGGCAAAAGAGAAATACATTACCTCACTGCTTATTTAATTTTCCAACCTTAATACTGTTTAAGGTTCTTTTAGTTCCTTTTTCTTCTTTTTTTGTGCCCCCTTTTTCTTTTGTATACAAAAGACAATTTTAGTATATAACATTTAAATCAGCTTTGGTAACTAATGTATTTTTTTTCTCTACATCTTTTTATTCTTAACTGTCAGCAGGTGAGACAATCAGAAGTACAATTGATGTGATTTATCACATTGTTATACATTCTCATCCTGCTGGATTATTTTCAGTAAATTGTTGTTTTAGGGTTCAAAAACATTTTCGTGATTATTTTGACCAGATATTTCAGGCCTCAAGATAAGTCGAATTCCCTAAATCATTGTTTTATCTTAAATGTTGAACAATTCATTACAAATAACCTCTAAACAAAAAGAAGCCACATCCCCCAATATCGGGATACCCATTACTTCCTATTATGGAATATCCAATATTGAGGCACTTTTTTATCACTGAAATAAAAATAGTTATTAATTAAAGGATTAAAACGATTTTAATGAAATATTACTTTACTCATTTATACGTGTTACTACGCATTTATTACTTCACACATTTATTTATTATAGTGTATGTTTTGTGATAAACATTTAGAAAATGAAGAAACTAAAGATCAATGTTCCTACTGTGGAGAGTCCTGCCATGAGAGCTGTGTTGTCAATGTCATAATCCACTAATTTGCTTTTTAATTTGTGAAAAAATCTGTCAAATAAAGGTCTTGTCAAATTTTGATTATTTGAATATTATTTGAAAATTAAAAAAAAAAAAATTGTGATAGTCCCTTAATTTTTGTTAATCCCCTTCCTCACCCCGCAAGCTATATGGGGTTTCCCGGGCCAGGGGAGAGTGTGGGGGATTTTTGAACTTCCTATCTTTGGGCTTCCGATCATTACGTTGCCTTGGACATTTAAAATATATATTTTTTGTGAATATCTCCTGTATAATAAACAATTTTTCTCTTATATAATTCATATTGTATCATACTCCCTAATACGGGATATGTATCCAATATTAGGACACATCCCCTATCCCATATTAAGAGCCCATTTTCAAAAGTACAGATTTTACTTTTTCACATTAACCACGATTTCAAATTTCAAAAAGGAGATATTCATTTTATTTTTGATGTCGTCTACTACGACCAGTTAAATGTATAACAACATTTTTTGAATCGTCTAAGCAATTTAGAGCCAACCAATTAAATATTAAAAAAGTATCCCATAATACGGCACTTTCCCTATATAATTTACATAACATTTTAATAGCATTTTAGAGATGAGGTTGAGAAAGCATTCCTTACACATTCTTCATTTCAGGATAGAAGGTCTCATGTACAGGTTCTTTTTAGTATCCTTCTTAATTCATTGTTATTGTCAATTTAATTTTTCATCATTTTACTTTCACTTGCCTATACAACAAAAATATACTAAGGGAAAGTATTGTTTTTGTTCAACTATAGTTTTTTATATCATTTTTGACAATATGAAAATAACCGTCTCTTTGTTCCCCACTCTCCCCCTATATATATATATAGGGGGAGAGTGGGGAACAAAGAGACGGTTATTTTCATATTGTCAAAAATGATATAAAAAACTATAGTTGAACAAAAACAATACTTTCCCTTAGTATATTTTTGTTGTATAGGCAAGTGAAAGTAAAATGATGAAAAATTAAATTGACAATAACAATGAATTAAGAAGGATACTAAAAAGAACCTGTACATGAGACCTTCTATCCTGAAATGAAGAATGTGTAAGGAATGCTTTCTCAACCTCATCTCTAAAATGCTATTAAAATGTTATGTAAATTATATAGGGGAAAGTGCCGTATTATGGGATACTTTTTTATATTTAATTGGTTGGCTCTAAATTGCTTAGACGATTCAAAAAATGTTGTTATACATTTAACTGGTCGTAGTAGACGACATCAAAAATAAAAATGAATATCTCCTTTTTGAAATTTGAAATCGTGGTTAATGTGAAAAAGTAAAATCTGTACTTTTTGAAAATGGGCTCTTAATATGGGATAGGGGATGTGTCCTAATATTGGATACATATCCCGTATTAGGGAGTATGATACAATATGAATTATATAAGAGAAAAATTGTTTATTATACAGGAGATATTCACAAAAATATATATTTTAAATGTCCAAGGCAACGTATGATCGGAAGCCCAAAGATAGGAAGTTCAAAAATCCCCCACACTCTCCCCTGGCCCGGGAAACCCCATATAGCTTGCGGGGTGAGGAAGGGGATTAACAAAAATTAAGGGACTATCACAATTTTTTTTTTTTTTTAATTTTCAAATAATATTCAAATAATCAAAATTTGACAAGACCTTTATTTGACAGATTTTTTCACAAATTAAAAAGCAAATTAGTGGATTATGACATTGACAACACAGCTCTCATGGCAGGACTCTCCACAGGTAGGAACATTGATCTTTAGTTTCTTCATTTTCTAAATGTTTATCACAAAACATACACTATAATAAATAAATGTGTGAAGTAATAAATGCGTAGTAACCACGTATAAATGAGTAAAGTAATATTTCATTAAAATCGTTTTAATCCTTTAATTAATAACTATTTTTATTTCAGTGATAAAAAAGTGCCTCAATATTGGATATTCCATAATAGGAAGTAATGGGTATCCCGATATTGGGGGATGTGGCTTCTTTTTGTTTAGAGGTTATTTGTAATGAATTGTTCAACATTTAAGATAAAACAATGATTTAGGGAATTCGACTTATCTTGAGGCCTGAAATATCTGGTCAAAATAATCACGAAAAATGTTTTTGAACCCTAAAACAACAATTTTACTGAAAATAATCCAGCAGGATGAGAATGTATAACAATGTGATAAATCACATCAATTGTACTTCTGATTGTCTCACCTGCTGACAGTTAAGAATAAAAAGATGTAGAGAAAAAAAATACATTAGTTAACCAAAGCTGATTTAAATGTTATATACTAAAATTGTCTTTTGTATACAAAAGAAAAAGGGGGCACAAAAAAAGAAGAAAAAGGAACTAAAAGAACCTTAAACAGTATTAAGGTTGGAAAATTAAATAAGCAGTGAGGTAATGTATTTCTCTTTTGCCTCTAGTGAAAAGCAATTTTGTCTTTGAGGGTAAAAGTTACATGTCCGATGCAACCTTGTTTGTTAATAAGTATATTAAAAAAATAAAACCTTAAACTTTATATTTCTCTAAGATGAAATCTTTTGGCTTCAACCAGGCTTTCTCCTGTTTTTACTATCTTTACTTATGGAAAAACGTAGTTGGGAAAATATAAAAGTTTTTCGCTTTTCTAGATTTTATTTATATACTTTTTTTCCACTATTACTTGCGCTTCATTCTAAAATTTATTCTTATGCATGCTATTTCGTTTTAAAATAATCATTATTTCTTAAAGCCTTTTTTTTTTGTCGGTATGCCATGACTTCCTACTTTCATCCCAACTTTTCAAAAATTAATATTTCAGGTTTAAACTCAGTACGCAATGAAATTAGCCCATTAATAGTGTACGTGCTAAGTATCAACCCAAAAACATCGCCTGGGGGGATTTTGCCCCCCGCCCCAAAATTGGGGCAGTGGGAACGGAAGGGACATGTCCATTATAAATTAATAATCATTTTTTAAAATTACTTTTATTCACAAACTACAAAAAGAACTTTATAATTTACATAATAAAACACATTGGATGACATGAAGTAATATCTAAGCGATAAAACTAGGAATGAAAAATTTCAAAGCAATTTGCATGACTACCAACATTACATTTTTTAGTTGTTCATTTTTTACAATTGATTTGTTATACAACACCTGACTTGGGTTGGACTTGAAATTAATATATGACCGAGCCTATCATCATTAGGAACTCTCTTCGAAACGCTGGTGTGAAGCCTCGGTCGTCTGGTTGGTGCTGGTTTTCTGCATTGCATTTTTTTTGATATGATGCTGACGCGGAATTTTGAATTATTTTCTTCCAGCATCATTATTGGGCCACAAAAAAAGGTTGGTCAATAAGTATCTTCTTTTTTTTCGCAGCAAACCACCTATTGGTCAGCTGGACGGGTTCGATGCCATGCTGAGTGGAAGATATAGTCACCACATTGTTGTTCTTTACTGGTATTTATGAAACTATGTCAAGAATTACAGGTCCTCCAATTATGGTTCGCACTGAACTACTGCACTAAACCTTGTACCCAAATCTAATGGGTTTTCCATG